>JAMXDD010000008.1:5922409-6522409 GCA_024733475.1 Syzygium grande
ATTGCTACCTTAAGGTTGCTACCGACTAACTCTATTAGGAGCTGACCGCAGCATATGTGCCTTATTTAACGCCTTGGCGGCTGGACAACCCCAAGGCCACCCCCGCTCCCTCCTGTACCTTTGTCTTCCCGGGAGGAAACATCCCTTAGTTCCTTTACATCCTCTAAGAAATATAGGGAGAGACCTTAGGAGACGAAGCCCTTTTAGGACAAGCTTAGGTCCAGTTAAGTTGGATTTCAAGGTTCCACGAGTTGATCTAAGTTGTTTTTTAGATATTTAAACTTGATTACCAAAGATAGGCAAGCCCTTCTCTCACTCACCCCCATGAAATTTCTCCTTGTACCTAACCATCAACACCTCACTGTTTTGGTAGTGCACCATTTCTACATTATAAAGTAAGTCCAATGACATACTTGACTTACTGTTGACACCTAAATTTTGGCATATCATTTAGTGCTTAATTGCATAAAAATTAGGGATCAATCTCGGTCCCTAGAAAAAAAAATTATTTAGTTAAATTGCATATAGATAGTAAGAGCATTCCATTAATAGTTAATTAGGCCCATATAGCTTGCATATTTATTGGACCGACGGCGACTGGACCGAGCGAATGGCACCAGAGCTTAAATCAAGCTAATTGAACTAAGCTCATGAGAACTTGCTAGGAAAAGAAATATTCACGTTCGAGCATATATTATTTGAGCAATATATCTTTCTCAAAACAAGAAAGAGTATATTGAAGGAGCTTCACGTGTCCATATGTGGAGGAAGGATAGGAAAGAAATATTTGACTGAGGAAAGAAATATGCGAAGAGGTCGGTTCCTATCCAAGATAAATAGGCCATTGCATGGCCAAGAAGAAGGGGGGGGCTCACAAAATTTTCAGAACACACACGAGAGGCCACACAATGTCGGACACGGTCACAACATGAGAGGAAAAACAAAAAATTGTGAGTGAGAGCATAGAGAGAGGAGGTGCAGCACGTCCAAAAGAAAAAAAAAAGAATAGAGGAGAATGCATGCACTAGTGAAGAACAAAGACTTTGTGACAGCTTGCCCCTGTTCTAGGCAACTTCAAAAGCGGTGTTTGGTGTCTAGCTCGTGGTCCACGCCACGCCCGCTTCTTGCCGCCTCCTACACGAATCGGTTTGTCTTGCTACCACGATACCAACTTTGGCAAGGGTAGCCTTATTCCATCACGCCCAGCAAACCAACGACTCCTGCTATTGTTGCGCCGCATGATTGTCGCGCTTCTAGCCCTATGCTAACAACTTCAGCGAGTCTCGAGAAGCCTGCAATGCCTCCGTAGCATTATCGCCCTGTCCAAAGGCACGAGTTTTACGCTGCTGCAACCCAACGCCACCGCGACTCCACCGACGTTCATTGCTCTTCGCTTGCTGCTGTCCAACTTCAACGAAACTTCCTTGTGAGGTCACTTGGACGAGACCCACCTCTTTTAGAGCAACCAGCACCTACCAGTCGCAAGTCCGCCGAGCCGCCGCTACCGCCGTCCTCGTAGCCGCGCCCATCGCCGCCAGCCCACCCGCCGTCGGTCATCCCGTGATCCGCAAGCTCGATACGGCACCGAGTTTGAATTTGGAAATTATTTGCAAATTAGGTAATGATCTCATCCGATATAGTTTCTTTTAATATTTCATTACTTGATTTGGTGATATTGTTATCCATTAGTGATTTTTTGTTAATATTTGGTTGAGTGTGCGCTATACCCGCAAATATTTGAAACACTCAAAATTAGGAATTTTGCCTAATTTAGCAACGTATCTGGACGACTATCCGACCTTATCTCTAAGGTACGATACGCGGTGATACGGAAAATCGTTATCTTGTCCATAATCACTTGGATACGATAATAGATTTTATTTGCTTTCCAAATTTAAACAATCAACTTTCTGTCGATATCTATAACCCTATAGATATGACCGTTAGTTTGATTTCTTTGCCTTATCTGAATTCGAAGAATCGTGCGGATTGTGCGGATTGTTTGGATGTGATTGTTATCTTGATTTGATTGTTTTTCTTTTAAATAAAGAAAATCCAAAATTTGTTAGTTAGATTTAAATTAGAAATCATGCATGCTTAGGGAATCTTAAATATATCCAAAAGAATAAGATAATTATTTGATTTAAATTGGGATTTAGGGTTGCATATTTCCTAGTTTAAATTAAAGATTATTTTAATCTTAGTGGATTATTTAGGACATTTAATAATTTCGAATTTTAATAAAAATCCCAAAAAGAATCACTTTAGGATAGATCAAATCATTTTTTTTAGAATAGATTGCATGTTAATTTAGGCATTTTTTAATTCCGAATTTCATTTGAAAATACCAAAAACAAATCATTTATCCATCATTAGAATTAGGTCACGCGTTGTTGCATGACATATAGTTTGCATGTTAGGCTGCATTAATTGCACGTTAATTTTTGCACGCCATTACATATAGGTTAGTTTTCATTTAAATAGGTGAAAATCCTAAAAAATATTGAGTGAACTGCTTGTTAATTAGAAATCATATTAGGATTGTTGATATGATTTTCTAGCTAACAATGCAGATGCTTACGTTAACCGAGGTAAGTAATTCTCCCAATTTTGCAATTTATTTAATGTTTTGATTATTGGGTGTTACTTTGGTGGTTTTGCGACCCCGCATGATCACCTCACATGTTAGTAACTAAGTTAAAATGGATCTAGACCGCATGCATAAATATTTTTTTTGAAAAGGAAAGGTACCGAAAGGGCGTTAGACTAGATCTAGCGTAATCAAGTCCCCTTGCTTAGAATTTCTGGTTCGAGGGAATAAAACATATCTCCCTATGTTTTATTTAGGTTTCTAATCGACCTACCATAAATAGATTAGTGGCAACTCCAAGCATGAAAACATTTGCACGTTAAGAACTTAAATCCTAAGTTGCGAATTGGTAGGGCTTGGGAGGGCCCGAGTTAGGCTTAGTCTTAACAATCCATTAGCCTGAGCAAATTTTAGGTCGCGACAGCTTGGCGACTCAGCTGGGGAATAGAGTTAAAACTCTTAGTGGACTTAGGCCAATTTTTTTTTTTCTTTTCAAAAAATATTTTTTGTTTGGCAGCGAGGATCCCAGGTACGTCCCTAACATTTTAGGTGTTAAATGTTTTTGCAGAATGGGAGGTATAAGGGGAGGCGTGATTGTTAACCCTTGTTTTGCAGGGAGGTGTTTGGATGAATGGTTTATTTTATGCACGGCGCTGTATAATATAACCTGCTGTGCATGCCTTGCATTTACACTACACCGCACACACTACCCGCTGCCGGACCTGGGCGGCACAGGTTTAGGATGGTACTGAGACAGCGGACACCCTGACCACACCCGCGTGGTATGGGTCGCCCTCCTTGGTCCCGAAAGTTTTTTTCACGGTGTCATTGAGTTTCCACCACGGTTGCACCCTTTGCAACCCGGGTCGGCTCCTTGACTAAGCCGGAGTCAGGGGAACCTCGGCCTAACCACAACCATGACTGGTTTAGCCCGGTAATCCTCGCGTCTCCACTTTGCAAGCCAGAGTCTAGATAGAAATCGAACCTCACGTTTCATGCGCATGTCTATGTGGTTGTCATGGTCCCTCTTTGGATGAAGTAAGTCTTCGAACTCTCCTTTTGCAATTAATTTAGTTATTGCATTTTTCGGGTCGGTCCATGATAGGTCTAGGTTGGTTTTAAATTTGAAAGTAATAATCATTGAGTCCTTTTAAAAAAAAAGAAAAGAAAAAGAAAGCTCTTTTAGAGAATTTATTTTCAATCTATATCTTTATTTTCCTAGATGTGTCATAGGTAGTTATTTTCCTAAGAAGTTTGCTGTCATCTTTCTTTTACAAAAAAAAAGGGCTTTAGAGAATTGGTTTTCAGTTCATAGTTTCTAGGGAGTCTTCATGTTTGGTTTTCCTAGTTTTATGATTAGGGATTTCGATGCGTCCATTTCCTAGGTTGTGTCTAGAGTGTTATTTATATTTCTTTGCTTAGAGCACTTTTCCATAAAGTCTCGTTCATATACGAGTATTTTTTAAACAAAGAATGAAAAAGACTAGAAAGCGTGTCATGGACCAACCTTGTCTTGACCATGTGCTTATTTGGTTCATTTCTCTTGAATTAGGTGACTACGGATCATCCACAGTTATCGATCCATCGCTCAAGCCTCGCCAAGGGGCAATCTCACCGAGTTCCTTCGTTGTTGCTCCTCCGCCACCGTGAGCTCACCGCCCAACACAAACCGCAGCTCTATCCACCATTTGCCGTTCTCGCAACGATTGCGGCTTCTCTGCATAAACGCCGTCCGTGTCTTTGTTTTTCGGAGCCCCATACGCCCGCGGCCCGTAGCGGGGAGACACCCCCCTAGCTGCAAGCCACCACCGTGAGGAAGTTGATATTCAAGCTAGGTGATTATGGATCGCCGACCATCAATCGTTCATACGTGGCCACGAGCAAAAACAACCGATCAAAATGAAGTGTTGAATCGTGTTGCTAATGACATGAACAAGCGAATTGCGAGCCTCCAAAATCAAGTTGATGAGTTGCGTGCTACTATGGCCTATCTCGTCAAGCAGAAGCATCGTGATGACATGGATGCCTCATCTTCGATAGGGAATTTCGACTCCAAGGAAAAAGACAAAATGGTCCTTGAATGGTCTAGTTTCCCTGAAGTAGCAGAGTTTGACACCGCGATGGAGAGACTAGTAACATATTTGGAAGGGAGAATATCTGACTTGGAGGGCTCGCCACACAAAACCAAGGAGGGTGAAGAACCCAAACACACGTGATTCATTGTCCCAAGCACCTTGATTTCCCTATTTAAATAGGGGCATCTTTGATTGTGTTAATCCTCCCTTACATGGGAGTATTTCTTGCTTTCTAGAATTTCATTTGTTTTCTAGGATTTTTAGGACTTGTTTGCTTGCATTTTCCATTCCAATAAATGTAATTCATTTGACTCTATTGAATGAAATTACAAGTTATTTTCATTTTGAGCGCATGTTGAGGTATACCAAACTAGCCCGGTGATGATATCCAACCAATAAAAGAAAATATAGTCCAAGGAGAATTCTGAGGCCTGGGCTTCTTCATGTTCCCTCGTGTTAAAACCATTTTGAAAAGAATTTCCAAAAAAAAATCCAAAAAATTAAAAAAAATCAAAAAAAAAAAAAAATGCAATGTTTAGCCCTGTTTGTCCTTCTGAACCCCCTACTTTATGTTTCAGGGGCAATCTTGTGACACGTGAGAGTATGGGAACGGTCCATTCTGATGAATTATATGCTGCCAAGCCCGATCTTGATGACACCGACGAACTCGAAGATTTCTCGGACCTTCAGCGCGATCTAGAGTATCATGAAAGACCCAAAGTCCTGACGGTAGACCAAACTATCACCGTCAACCTGAGTGATTCCGGAGAACCCAAAGAAGCGAAGATAGAGGCAACCCTTCCCGAAGGTGAGACGAAATGCTTGATCCAGTTGCCACATGAGTAGGGAAGTCTTCCAACCAAAAAGTGCGTCAAAGACACTTCCGGGAAATTGACCTAGTCCTAAGGAAAGTACTTGTCAGTCTTTCCCTACTCCTAGGGGCAAATTAAGCCCCAAGCTACAATGGTCCATATGTGGTCAATAAGGTGCTTCCCGGAGGTGCCCTGATTCTCGTACAAATGGATAGTCGTGAGTTCTCCACTCCTGTTAATTCGATGATTGTGAAGATTTATCACCCCTGATAAAATCTAACATTTTGCAGCAAAAGCTTTCAAGTGTTTAGTTTTATATTCTGAATTACAAGCATTTCAATTTGATGAATAAACGGTATCAATCAATTTCAAGTTAAGATGTTTGCTTTGTTTTTAAATTCTGCATGGTTATTTTATCGGTCTACATCATCGATTTCAAAAGGGAAATCTATTTGGACAATCTTATAATTCATGCAGAATAAATTGAATGTGTTGAATGAGGTACATCGGGATGATGAAAGGCAAGCCCTATCCTATACACAGTCCCTTGCACTAATCCCCAAAGTGAGTTGAACGGAAAAATTTCATGTCGCAAGGTAAAGGGTTATCTACTTAAAAGGTACGGCAACTGAAATGACGAAAGGCGCTTCATTTCTCTATCCCAAACACTACATTATCCATTGTTTCGCCACTTTGAGCCTAAATGTTTGGAGAAATCCTTTCAAATTACCCTGTCAAGAATCACCCCACATCGGGGCAAACCGGAGGTAAGTCAGCATTATAAGGTGAAAAATGAATAGAGATTTTCTTGCTCTCACTTGCATCAATCTTCGAGTGTTGCTTTTTCAGAAGAATTCACACGAAGTTCAAGTGCCTTATGATGATGAAGAGCATTTCTTTCTCTATCCTATACACACTTTATCTTTTTGCTAAGCCCAATTGAGCACATAAATTCGTTTCTTAAACCCAGTTTGATCATCCCCACTCTAGGGCAAGGTAAAAGCCATCACTTGTCCATGCAGCATATCCGGGCCTTGATAGAAGATGAAGACCCTGAAAGTCCAAATGTTAGTCATTCGGTCAAAACAAGCCAAAATGTGGCTGGCCAATATATGCATTGTAAACAGTGTGTGTCAAAAGTAAAAAAAAAAAAAAAAAACTGGGGGGCATGAAAAAGCAGTGTGCCTAGTAAAAGCAAGGCCAATGCCCGAAAGAAAAAAAAAAAAAAAAGTCGAAAAAAAAGGGGAGAATTTTAGAAAAAAAAATGTCAAGATACGACATGTCAAAGTCATGAATCCCAGTGGAGCAGTGGTCTTACAAGTCTCAAAGGAATCAAGTGGTGAATTCAAGCCCAATGGAACGTCTACCGAGAAGACAATGCTTGAGGATGAAGAAAAAGACTAGTGATAATGCCAAGATGATCACCAACTTATTCGTCCTAATTATACACATTTTGAGCCTAATGATCCATTCATTTCTCAACCCATGAGCCTAGCCTACATTCGTCCCTTTCAAAGTCTCTTTAGATTATGGCACTTGAACTAATGTAGGATTCGGATGTTTATAAGCTTAGCTCGAAGAAGTGCGAGCAAGTCCATTTCTATCTCATTTTGCAAGGTTCTTGACTTGTAAACCCGGAGATGATTGCAGAGTATTTTCTTTCAATAGCCTCGACTCGAAGAGTCCCTTTTGCTAAGCCATTGACCAAGCCCACGTTATAGTCGACAAAGACCTCTCAGATTGGTAAGGTCGTACCGTTTGCGAGAATACTTGGACCCTTGTCCACAGGATGAATGTGAGATAGAGTGATTCCCATAAAATAGCCACTTTTCGATGAGGATGAGAGAAAGCCCTTCCGGACCGGAAGTCCCTCATTCGACATTTTCAAGATATCTGCTTGTGAATCCGGATTGTCTTGTCATGATTCTCCCCAAAGAAATTTTGTATCTTGACTCGATAAAATCATCATGCATGAAAACCAGTCGAATTTATAATGCATGAATATATCGTCCTTGATTGCCCATGAATGCATATTACTTATTGACTATAACCGTGTTTAGCAGAAGACACGCCCTCAAGAGTCAGAGATATCATCAGGTAAGTATATCTCTATCCTTTTGATATCTATGACTATCCAGGTATCCCTAACCTATTCGAGCAATTGTTAGGTCCTATATTTGATTATCTCTAGATCCGGACATCTATTGATCAAGCCTTTTCACGTACCTCGATGATATCCGGTACTTTGTTAAAAAACCATGAGCATTCGTGATAGCTCCCCGGTTCACCTAATTATTAAGTGTCCAAGACGATATCCGGAAGATTCTCCCGTGACACGCCTATGAGGAAGGCCACCAAGTCCATCAACGTTCATAAAGCAACATCTTTGGAACAAAGCCCGGTGATTGTTAGATGGTGGCAGAATCGGAATCATGCATCGACTTACTTTACCACTCCTACAAGGTAAGTGAATTCAGGTACGCCGCTAATTATTCTTCATTGTTTCTCTTTTCAAATGTGAGATATGATCTCTTTCATATGTTCGCCTAGTAGAACAGGGGACATATCTCTTGGTGTTGCCAAGTGAGTACGCGGCACACCCCATTTTATGTTTGCCCAGTGGAACAGGCAGCATAGTTTTTTTATTCCGTGTTGTCCAGTGGAATAGACAACACAGCCCATTAAATGTTTGCCCAAAGGAACAGGCAGCATAGTTTCTTATTTCGTGTTGTCCAAAGGAATAGACAACACACCCCATTTAATGTTTGCCCAGTGGAACAGGCAGCATAGTTTTTTATTCCGTGTTGTCCAAATGGAATAGACAACACAGCCCATTAAATGTTTGCCCAAAGAGAATAGGCAGCATAATTTTTCATTCTGTGTTCACCCAAAGGAATAGGTGGCACAACCAACCTCATGCTCACCCAATGAAAGAGGTGACATGATTCTTTTCGTGATTGCCCAGTGGTATAGGCAACACGTCCCCATTCTTTCTTCATATCATGTGCTATTTTACATCCAGGGAAACTACAGGTAATGGATAGGCAATCCAAGACCCTCGAGAACCTTACTTCCAATGGACCAGAAGTTCGGAGATCGAAGGAAGCCAAAAGCATTATAAAGCTTTCCTTCACTTGACGCTTTTAGGCGATCCGTATGTAAGGCTCTTTCACCGCTCTACACAAAGTGAGAAGCCTTAGCATACGTTCTTTATTGTTTGCATATCATGCATCATTGCGTTAAAAAAATTTAAAAAATTAAAAACAAAAAAAAAATCATTCATCATTTTATATAGTTTAAATTTAGGTCTCAGTCTTTGAGCGAAACTTCTGCGAGTCTCCACTCAAAGAGGGGCAACTATTGACACCTAAATTTCGGCACATCATTTAGTGCTTAATTGCATAAAAATTAGGGATCGATCTCAGTCCCTAGAAAAAAAATTATTTAGTTAAATTGCATATATATATTAAGAGCATTCCATTAATAGTTAATTAGGCCCATATAGCTTGCATATTTATTGGACCGACCAGCGAATGGACCCGAGCGAATGGCACCAGAGCTTAAATCAAGCTAATTGAACTAAGCCCAGCGAGAACTTGCTAGGAAAGAAATATTCACGTTCGGGCATATATTATTTGAGCAATAAATCTTTTCTCAAAACAAGAAAGAATATATTGAAGGAGCTTCACGTGTCCATATGTGGAGGAAGGATAGGAAAGAAATATTTGACTGAGGAAAGAAATATGCGAAGAGGTCGGTTCCTATCCAGTATAAATAGGCCATTGCATGGCCGAAGAAAGGGGGGCTCACAAAAATTTTCAGAACACACACGAGAGGCCACACAATGTCAGACACGGTCACGATATGAGAGGAAAAAACAAAAAATCGTGAGTGAGAGCATAGAGAGAGGAGGTGCAGCACGTCCAAAAGAAGAAAAGAATAGAGGAGAATGCATGCACTAGTGAAGAACAGTGACTTTGTGACAGCTTGCCCCTGTTCTAGGCAACTTCAAGCAGCGTTTGGTGTCTAGCTCGTGTCCACGCCACGCCGCTTCTCGCTGCTCTTACACGATCGATTTGTCTTGCTGCCACGATACCAACTTTGGCAAGGGTAGCCTTATTCCATCACGCCCAAAGAATCAATGACTCCTCGCTGTTGTTGTTGCGCATGATTGTCGATGCTTCTAGCCCTATGCTAACAACTTCGCCGAGTCCGACTCCTAGCAGCCTCCGTAGCATTGTCGTCCTGTCGGTTTCGAGTTTACGCTCGCTGCTGCGCAACCCAACGTGTCACGCCCGGACCCCACCGGGCCCGCGACATCCCTTCCTCGGTCGATTATTTAAACGCGGCGTCCCGGGACGTCGCCGACCAAAAAAAAATGTACAAAGCGGAAGCATGTAAAATAACCCAAACAATAAAAACATGACTAAGGAATAGAAATCGAAATTTAATAAACACCCAACATTATAAAGCCTTCAATATTACACACCGCAACCCAGCTTCCAAAATCAACCACAATTTTTAAAAGAGGGCGGTGATTAACAAGCCTATCTTCTCTACAAAAAGGTACTTAAAATACTGAGTAATTGATCTATCCTTCAATCCCAGTGGTACTCCTATGGTCTCTCCGAATCCATCACGGTCGCGGATCTGAAAGTAGTTATGTAATAACCGTGAGAACAAGTCTCAATAAGCAACAACCTAAACCTAACCTAGGCTAATGCGTGCCTGCACCCCCAGTCTAACATGCGCACTACCGGGTCAAAACAAATCACTTACACATGAAAGGCTTACCTCGCCTCGAACCACGTGCCAATCCTGCATATTAGTTCGAGCATAATAATGCAAGAATAAATCACCACCACATCACAATCACCATCACACACACTTCCACTCGAAATCAAATGATCTAATCAAGTATCCACACGCACCTTGAACCAAACCAATCAGTCACATCACGCACACGGCGTCCACGCTCAACCACCCAATCCAATCACACGCTCAACCAGCCAAATCGATCACGCTCAACCAAATAATTCAAATCACACTCAAATCACATGCGTGTCCGAACATTTTTCTCACAACTCGCGCCCATCTGCGCCTCAAATCAATCTCACAGGGCTCACAAGCCTCACATTTCAATCAATTCCCATAGCCGCCAACAACGTCCCAAGCCATATCATTCAAATCATTCCGGTGGCGCCGTTAACACGCCCCAAGCCACGATATTCAATCAATTCCAATGACCGGCGAATACGTCCCGGTCCAATCACACCTTTAACGGGCCACCGTCAACACGTCTCAAGCCCGCATCCAATTGGCACCTCAACCAATCAAACCTTTACATGGACCGCCCGTCAACGTCCCAAGTCCGTAGCCCTCCGATCGATCCGGCTTAAAATCGATAGGCAAGCATCGCCATTCAATTCAATCACATTCACACCAATTACATCGATCAATCAATAATCACATTTCGGGTCCTGCTCACACTTCGCCACATCACCCACAAACCCGACGCTCAAGTCGGTCACGCCAAAACACCCACTCAAGCACTCTACTTAATCCAGGTCTAATTTAACCAAATAAGAACACCACATAATCTAATTTAATCATGAAATAATTAAATTAAATACACGCCCTAGCCGGTCTAGCCCGAAATCTGTCAATGAATACCCAAAATACTAAGTAAGGTTCTAGAAGTCGCTTTACCAAATTTTGGCCCCGAAAAGTCGGCTCGGCCCCAAATGGCCCGGCAGAGAAGTTCGACCGACCGCTGGCCACACGGCCGCGCGCCGATCGCCAAAGTGGGCGAAATGGCCGATCGTGTTTAGCGCTGGCGCTGGCGAACGCTGGCGCCCCGGGCGCTGGCGCGCTGGACGGGCTACACGCTGGCAATGGGCGCAAGGAGCGCACAAGCGGCATCGGCGACGGGCGCACACCGCGCTGGGCCACGGGTTTGGCTGCCTGGTTGGCCGGTTCCACAGAGTTAATACTGACCGCCGGCCTGGCCGCCGACGACGTAATTCCATGTATGAAATGGGACCGAATGTATGTAAAGGCTGGTCGAGGTGAGGGGGTGTAGGGGAAAGAGAGGGCGGGCCGGTGGGCGGCCGCGGACGGGCCGGGCGGACGCCGGGGAGCTGCCGGCCGACGTGGCACGCGCCGGGACCGGGCGGGACGAGCTTCTACGAGCCGCGACGACGGGAAGCGGCTCTCGGCTCGCGTAACGCCCGTGGAGGAGGCCGGGAGGGAAGAGGGCGGGGGGCCGGGCGGGCCGCAGGGGCGGCGCGCGACGCGACGGGGCGGGCGGTGGTCGAACGACACGCCGCCGGGTCGGCTTGCTCGCGCCGGGGCGCCGACGAGCATCACCGCCACTCCGCCTGCCGCAAGGGCGGGGAGAGAGGAGGAAGGGGGGCGGCTGGGGCGGGCGGGCGACGCGACGGGCGGCGGAGCTCGGGCCGGGCGACGGTGGTGGGGTGGCACGACGCGGGGCTACCGGCTCGGGCGGAGGTCGGCGAAAGCGTGACGGGCGGAGAGAGAAAAACTAGAGAAGAGAAAAGAACGAAGGAGAAGGAGAAGAAGGAGAAGAAGGAGAAGAAGGAGAGAGAGGAGAGAGAGAGAGAGAGAGAGAGGATGTCAAGAGGGGGCAAAGATGGGGGAGGGACGCACACAGTGGGGGGGGTGGCCTACACGGGGCATCGGGGAAAGAGAGAGAGAGAGAGAGAGAGAGAGAGAGAGAGAGAGAGAGAGAGAGAGAGAGAGAAAAAAGGAAGAGAGAGGGAGGAGAGAGAGAGAAGACGCTGCTGGGGATGAGACGCAACGCCGCAGAGGAGAGAGAGAGAAGAGAGAAAAGAGAGGAAAAGGAGCAAATTCAAATTTTAAGCGCCGAACCAAAGGACACGGTTTAAACCAAAGATCGACTTATCGGTTCCGATTTAAATTCGAAAAAGGCCTAACGACCCTCTAAAAAAAATCCCAAATAATATTCTAGGGCATACGGCCACAATAAAATAACCCAAACCACACTACGAGGGAGATCTACCAAATCCAAATTTGCACCCGGTTCAAAAATCCACTTTTCCACTATTCCTAACAATCTCGATGTTGGCCACAATAATTTCGACACCGTCCAATTTATTTCTAATCCCGGGACTCCGGAAATCGACTACCAAGTTCAGGGGGTATAAATAACGGCCAAATTCGATGAGTGCGATTCTAGCAAAATTTATATTTTTAAAATAAGAACCCGAGGAGTGATGGGTTCCCGAGCGAAATTCTATTATAAAAGCGCAGCGAATTACCGTTTTATAATTCCCAAAATGGACCAAAATCCGGACTGTTACACAACGTCTGCGACTCCACCGCGTTGCTGCTCTCCGTTTGCTGCTGTCCAACTTCAACTTCGCATGCGGTCACTTGGGCGAGACTGGACCCTCTTCTGAGCACCTGCACCTACGATCGCCGGAAGTCCATTCGAGACGCCGCTTCCGCCGTCCTCGTAGCGCCCATCGCCGCCAACCCACCGCCGTCGGTCATCCCGTGATCTGCAAGCTCAATACGGCACCGAGTTTGAATTTGGAAATTATTTGCAAATTAGGTAATGATCTCATCCGATATAGTTTCTTTTAATATTTCATTACTTGATTTGGTGATATTGTTATCCATTAGTGATTTTTTGTTAATATTTGGTTGAGTGTGCGCTATACCCGCAAATATTTGAAACACTCAAAATTAGGAATTTTGCCTAATTTAGCAACGATCTGCACGACTATCCGATCTTATCTCTAAGGTACGATCGTGGTGATACGGAAAATCGTTATCTTGTCCATAATCACTTGGATACGATAATAGATTTTATTTGCTTTCCAAATTTAAACAATCAATTTTCTGTCGATATCTATAACCCTATAGATATGACCGTTAGTTTGATTTCTTTGCCTTATCCGAATTCAAGAATCGTGCGGATTGTATGGATTGTTTGGATGTGATTGTTATCTTCGTTTGATTGTTTTTCTTTAAATAAAGAAAATCCAAAATTTGTTAGTTAGATTTAAATTAGAAATCATGCATGCTTAGGGAATCTTAAATATATCCAAAAGAATAAGATAATTATTTGATTTAAATTGGGATTTAGGGTTGCATATTTCCTAGTTTAAATTAAAGATTATTTTAATCTTAGTGGATTATTTAGGACATTTAATAATTTCAATTTTTAATAAAAATCCCAAAAAGAATCACTTTAGGATAGATCAAATCATTTTTTTTTAGAATAGATTGCATGTTAATTTAGGCATTTTTTAATTCCGAATTTCATTTGAAAATACCAAAAACAAATCATTTATCCGTCATTAGAATTAGGTCACGTCATCGCATGACATATAGTTTGCATGTTAGGCTGCATTAATTGCACTTTAATTTTTGCACGTCATTACATATAGGTTAGTTTTCATTTAAATAAGTGAAAATCCTAAAAATATTGAGTGAACTGCTTGTTAATTAGAAATCATATTAGGATTGTTGATATGATTTTCTAGCTAACAATGCAGATGCTTACGCTTAGCCGAGGGTAAGTAATTCTCCCAATTTTGCAATTTATTTAATGTTTTGATTATTGGGTGTTACTTTGGTGGTTTGCGCACCCGCATGATCACCTCACATGTTAATAACTAAGTTAAAATGGATCCGACTGCATGCATAAATATTTTTTGAAAAGGAAAGGTACCGAAAAGGGCGTTAGACTAGATCTAGCGTAATCAAGTCCCCTTCGTGCTTAGAATCTCTGTTCGTAGGAATAAAACATATCTCCCTATGTTTTATTTAGGTTTATAATCGACCTACCATAAATAGATTAGTGGCGATTGCAAGCATGAAAACATTTGCACGCTAAGAACTTAAATCCTAAGTTGCGAATTGGTAGGGCTTGGGAGGGCCCGAGTTAGGCTTAGTCTTAACAATCCATTAGCCTGAGAGCAAATTTTAGGTCGCGACAACCCGCCCGAATTTCGAAAGATATCCATAACTGGAAATTAATGAACAATAATCGTGTAATTTAGACAATGGTTAAAACGGTAATTTACAAAGATCCACAGAAAATTGTGTTATTACAAACATCTTTACCACAGATTATAAATTCAAATTGAAGTTTTTCCATCCTATGAAAATTAATATTAATTTATATACTAAGCTGTATCACTCTTCTTCTTCCTTCGTTAATTTTTCGTTTTTCCTATTTTTGCGCACACATGGGCGTGCGCCCTTCCTCTTTACTATTAACCACAGAGCACCTTTTTTTCTTTTTGGCTTTTGCTTTTGCTAGGGTTGGACTGCCTTGTTCGAATTCCTTTTTTTTTTTTAACTATCTTATCTCTAACTCCTCTCATTCTCTTACTTTTGCTCTATCTCTCTATAAAGCATAGGAGTCGAACCTTACATCTCTGATCCTAGCGTCCCCACCTCCCTAATCCCTTTACCAGTAGAACCGCATATCTATTGGCAACTACCTTGTCCGAATTCAGTGGACCAAAAATGATCAAACTCTCTCTCACCAAAAATCCGCCCTCGAAGTTCATAAAATCACCGGGGTGCCATATGAGGGATTCGAAATGTTTTCATACTATTGTCGGTCCACGCAGCAAAGCTCAAAGATGAACCACCTCCTCTCTCTTATCTCTTCCATGCCGATGCCTTGTCTCTTATATAAAACCCGTTTGTCGGAAGAAAATTTAACACCGTCATTGTACATAATAAAAGCCCATCGAAACAAGTGTAAAAGTCTTTTTTATGCAAACAATCTTGGAATAGAAACAAAAAAACCTGTTTATGGAGTAAATCTACGCGTTAAAAATAAAAAGTTGCACGACCTGCTTATGCAAAGAAATGTTTACATCGCCGGTGCATTGAATTAAAATCCATTGAAATGTGTTATTTGCGAAGCAGGGGATGGTGGAAGGTGGAAGGAAGGAAGAAAGGAATAGAAGAAATAAATAAATCATGCGACACTGGTGTCTTCTTTTAGTAAGATTTCCAATTTTACACTTCTGCAACTAAAATGAATTCACATTGATTTGTTGACGTCATAAATTTTTTTAAAATGAAGTCATCATTCAGGAAGAGAGAATGGTACCGGTGTTGTACCTTGCGTGATATGTGAACCAATTCGAAAAGAGAAAGTGTTGTTCCCACATGAAAAAAGTTCCATCTTTATGTGTTAAGCACGACATCTACAGCAGGAACCTGGGCTCCATCCACAAGTCCATCTATAAAATAACTCGACTTCAACCATGAAAAAACACTCTTGTTCTGTTTCAGGAATTTTACAGTGCTATCTTCCATGGATCCCCAAAGCAATTGGTCGACATTGCCACCACTGCCAGGTATGTTCCGTTCTTACCTTTGTTATTATGATTTGATCCCACTAGGCGATGGGAAAATCAGGGTAATTTCGCTTTTTGTGGGTTAAAATTTTACCATCTAAGTTTAACACAAAAAATTCCATGCAATGAATGAGCCTCATACTAGTCATGTATAGATGATCTAAAGCATACAAAGTGTGATTATGTTTTCTAAGGTTATTTATGTTCATTTCTCTTTTTGGTGACAGATTCACATAGACGTGAGTTCAGAAGGCATAGTGACTAATAAAGCTTCCGAAGATGGCCGCAGACCAATTGAAGGTTTGTCACTTTAAAATTTTCATTTTCGTGTTTCCTAAATCTTGTGTTTCAAGCATTTTGAATTTTTTTTATCCGAAACGTTTTATATTTAACAATATACAATTGTTGACATTTCAATTCAAAGTAATGTTTTCATAATTTTTAAAATCTAAATAATATCTTGAATTATAATTGAGGAAGCTCCAAAAAGAAAACTTCTTTACTTCCAAGAGTAAAAGAACATGCTCGTAATTTATGAATGATATTGTAGATAAGATCAATGGCAACGAGAAATAAAAACTCACTAATAACACATTTTCTAAGTTATAAAAGTTAGAATTTTGCAAAACTAATTCATGATACAACACGTATCTCAAAAATAATTCTCACGATCTCTGTCAAGTTTGACGTTAATACATAAAATTTCATGCAATGAATGAGCCCGATAGTAGTCATGTTTAGATGATCTAAAGCATACAAAGTGAAATTAATTTTTTTAAAGTTATTTATGTCCAATTCTCTTTGTGGTAATAAAGAGTTTCATGTAGACATGTGTTCAAAAGGCACGACAACTAACAAAGCTTCTCAAGATAGTCACAAACCACTTAAAGGTTTGTCACTTTGAACTTTTAATTTTTTGTTTTTCATAAATCTTGTTTACATTTTAACTTTTTTTAATCCTAAACATTTTAAATGTCGCAGCATACAAATGCTTCATTTCAATTCAAATATAATGTTTTCTTAATTTTGAAATATGAACAATATCTGAATTATCCTTACAAAAAAAAACAATATCTGAATTATAATTGGGAAAGCCCAAAAGAAAAAGCTTTTTACTTTCAAAGAGTAAAGGAAACGTGCTCATAGGAAAAGGTATGTTGAGTAAACAGCAGCCCCTTCGCTTGCATCTGCGTTTCATCAAGAACTTTGACCAGGTGCAATTGTCACAGAAAGAGCGAAAGCCTGAGGACTTTTGATGTGCAATTCTTGCAGTTAGGCCGATGCCAGCAGTCAATAAATATTATCGACAATTGTTTGTAGCCGCACGGAAAGGTGAATGGAAAACTGTAGAGAAAAAACTCAAGGAAGATCCCGAAGTAATGACGACCAAAGTTATGAAAGTAGAAGATAAATCAGTTACGGTGCTTGATGTTGCGATTATGGCCTCACAAGATCAATTGGTTGAGAACCTGATCAAGTGCTTTCCTCCAGATAAAAAAGAGTTCGATTTCAGTATTTCCCTCCGGAATGCTGCCATGAGAGGAAGAATAAAAATGGTAAAGGCATTAGTAAACAGAGTTGATGCTAAACCTGAAAGTGTACCCGATGCACTGGAGATTGCTTCTAGATATGCTCCTAAGCAAAAGGACGTTATTTGGTATCTGGCCAAAAGTATAAAATCTGCCCCAATAGATGGTACCATGTCCAACCTTATTAAGGCCGGCCATTCGGGTAACTAATTAGACTCACTCATCTCATTTCCTTCATTGTTTACTTGGATTAACTTTTTGTTGTTGTGTCCCAAAAGACATAGCCTTGTGTTTAGCTCACCGATACCCAGGCTCAACATCACATGACGAAAACAATCTAATTTTGAAACACTTGGCGAAGATGGAGTCTAACTTCCGTAGTGGAGCTAGACTCAATTTTTGGGAAAAATCTATTGACAAATGTAGGTACTTCTTGCGCTTTTTTTTATCAGATGCGCAAAATCCGAGCAACTCTATCCACGGAGATAGTCTCTAATCACTCTATCTATTCCCAGTTGTAGGTATCCTTTTATGCCTGGTCGATACATCATTTGACAAATCCAAAGAAACGAAGACGCCTCCAGGTATTTATGTTAATCTGTTTAATGGATGGACTAACACTGCAAAAAGCATATCATCCAGGGATCCCATTGACAAAAACTTTAAGGGACAAGGACTACATCTATCTACACAAATAAATATCTAAACCATGATGTATGTCACAAATTAATATCTAACGTAACATTTGTAAAGTTAGTCGAGAAATCTTACTCAATGTCAAATTGCCAAGTAGAATTGTTGAGAAATGTAGAATTGGATCTCAGATCATAAAGGTTGGTAGATCCAAGTTGTCTAGCATAGTTAAGCACTATTAAATTTGGTTATTGTCAAATATATCTTTTTGTTCATCAATAATTCCTAATTTGCTGACATGATGCTTGTCTCCTCTTTGTGGTGGTAGCACCAGCACCTAAGTGGTTCAAGATATCACTCTGGAATCTTGCCACAAAACCAGGTACGCAAAACTGTTGTGGTATTTATAGAAGAAGCACCTTATTTCATCCATGGGCAGAGATCCCTAAATTTAAAATGTAAATTGATATTTTTAGTATATCCTGATCATATGTAGTAATATGGACTGGCTCTCAATTTATATATTGCAACACGATTCGATAAGATTCAATTCTAAGTCTAAACGTTATATATCTATTAGGGGAATCTGTAAAAATAATCAATTGAAACCAGATCTATTGATATGTTGCTGAATCTACCAATTTTTCAACAAAAAAAAAGAACTATTAATTTCTCATGACATTGGGTGTTCATCGACATATTCATCTGTTCTCTGACGCATGCATTTTGATTTCCAAGCCATATAAAGTTTGCTTCATCGTTTGGAAAATTGCTTATATGTAGGTGCAGCACTTTTGATCAATAGGATTGGATTGAGGCACAAATGCTCGCTTGAGTTTGCAAATCTAGTTCTTACCGAGATGATGACTCATATGGAAACTCTCAAAATACTTGAGCTTCTTTCCGACATTGTCCTTGAGGCTGCATCTCGTGGAATCTCTGAAATTGTCAAGTTATGTTTCGAGCATTTTCCAGAGTTGACATGGAATGAAAATTTCACAAAACAACTGATAGAAGAAGTTGTGAACAGACGGCATGTGGAGTTGTTTAGACTAGTGAATGCGGCCAGCACAACTCCATTTTTGAGGAAAGACATCCTGATGAAGGCAGTAGTAGAATGGTCACCAAGATGTCTACCGACAGATGTTTTTGGAGCACCTTTTGTTATGCAGAGGGAACTCCAGTGGTTTAAGGTCGGCTCACCTTATTTGTTTGCCACTCAATTGTGCTTTTTAATTTACATTTACATTGATAGGCCGCCTTAATTTTTCTGAAGGTACTGGAAGATACAAGTGATCCCTCTTCTAAAAGTTTGAAATTTAAGGTTGGTTCACCTTATTTGTTTGCCACCCTTTTTGTGCTTTTTTTTTTGTTTAGATTTACATTGATAGGAATCCTTAATTTTGCAGAAGATGCTGCAAGGTAGGATCGATCCTGCTTCAAAAAGTCTGAGATTGCCAGATGACGAAAAACCATGTTGGGATGATTTTGTCGAAAAAACACAAACAATTGCTCAAAGAGGCAAGGGAGTGGATGAAGGATACATCAGCATCTTGTAGCCTTGTCTCGACTCTCATCATTACAGTAGCTTTTGCTGGGGCTTTTACAGTACCAGGAGGCAATGACGATAGAACAGGGATCCCGATCTTTCTGAAAACGAGCTCATTCATGGTATTTGCGGTTGCAGACGCTCTTGCTCTCTTCTCCTCTGTTACTGCCACCTTGATGTTCTTGGCTATCCTAACTTCACGCTATGCTGCAGAAGATTTCCTCATGTCACTACCAAGAAAACTGATACTGGGCCTCACTTTTCTCTTCCTCTCCTTGGCCTTTATGTTGGTGGCATTCGGCTCTGCTCTTACCATCGTACTGAGCGAACGATTCCTCCAGAGCGAACGATTGATGTGGATTTACATTCCAATTACTTTGTTTGCTGCCATCCCTGTCGTATTATTTGCTATCCTACAACTTCCCTTGTATTTTGAAATGGTCAGATCCACCTATTGGCCTCGCCTCTACCGTCCCTTGAAGCTTTGGGAATAATCCTGGCTTATTAGTAGACAAGAACATTTGTGATGATCTTTGTTTGCACTTGTTACTGTGTGTGAAATGCGAATATTATGGTGTTTACTCATGTTTTGAGACTTTTAACCTGTGACATCAGCCATACTTAAACTAAAGCTTTATGTATGCTGTCGAGTGCACACCTTCTGTCAATGTGTTTTTTGTATACTTCATTGCTCATTGTCGGACTAAGGTGAACCCAAATTTTCAAAGAATGGGCAACGTGGCCATCAATATTCATCCATTCAAAGAGAGCAACAATCCACACAAATTCTCCATACTACACCAGATGGCCATCGATCCCGTCATGCTTTGCTTCTTCGCCGCCACGTCCCTCTCTACGCCCAACCCTTCGTGCTACGTCACCCAGCAACCATGCGCGGTGCACATCGGCACCAACACCACCAACTCCATCAGCAACATAGCCATTTATTGGCGAGATTTGCGTTTTTTCTTATTCCAAGGAAAGGAGAGATTGTAGGCAAATCTGTTATAGGCAAATCTGTATTTTGATTGTTTTCATATTTTTGGGTTTGCTTGTTTCCTTTGTCAGAGTATCCCTCATGTATATTTGCAGAATAATGGCAGTAGATCTCTCTAAGAAAAAATAAGAGAGCTTTTTGCCCGAGGATGTAGGCACATCGCCAAACCTCGTAACTCTTGTGTCCTTCTTTGTGACTACTTTACCAAAATTCAACATGGTATCAGAGCATGTTTTAGATCGACGATTCCTGTGAGTACTGAATCGAATTTCTTTTTTTGCTTTCGCCTTCCGTTGTCTCTGCAATTCCCTTTTTGATTTGCTCTGCGTTATGGGTGATAAAGAGAAAAATGTTGCGGGAATGGAGTCATCGAAGACTGTTGCAGTGACGGGGTCATTGAAGACCGTTGTGCAGGAGGAACACAGTCGGCGACTCACGCCCTTGTTCTTGAATGGGAGGAACTTTCTGCCATGGTCCCGAGCCGTCACCATTGCACTTGGTGGACAATCTCGGTTGGGCCACATCACTGGTCGGACAAAAATTCCTCAAGAGTCAGATCTCTCTTTTGAAGAATGGCAAGCTAATGATCACTGTGTGATGTCTTGGATATTCAATTCCGTGGAACCGGAGATCTACAAGATATTTGCATATTCAGAGTCTGCAAAGGCGTTATGGGATTCGATATACGAGATGTATGGTCAATCCAGAAATGCATCGTGGATCTTTGAGTTGCAGCAAGGACTTGCTTTTTCTAAGCAAGGCGCAACACAATCTTTCACTGAACACCTAGGAAAAATGAAGAAGCAATGGGATGAGCTTAGGCAAGATAGACCGCGACCCGTAATGCAATGGATTATGTCAATCGAGAAGAACAAGATAAAATCTTTCGGCTGTTAGCAAGCATTAGACCCGAGTTTGAGGACACCAAATGTCAAATTCTTATGAGTCCTGAATTGCCTACTTTCAATGAAGTTTGTGCCATAATCCAAAGTGAGGAAACAAGGAGACGGGTCATGTCTTTGGCACCAATTACATCAGGAGAACTCGGTGAACAATCGGCCCACAGTGCCATCAACATGAAGCAAGGAGACTTCACTGCTTGGTTTTTGCCAAAGGAAAGTTCAAGAAACCAGTACGGTTTCATTGTGACCATTGCAATCGTGATGGCCATTCCAAAGAGAGGTGCTGGGTCCTTCATCCGCATTTGCGTCTTTCCAAAGACAGGGTTGCGTGAAGCTAAGGGGGCAATCCAAGAAAATCCAAATGATTTTCAATCCAAGTTAGAGGTTTTGTCTCAACAAGTTCAGTAATTACTTCAGAAACATGGCAATGGAACAAACACCATCAGCACTAAAACTGAAAATTTAGCTATGACATATGGTAATGTTCATGCTTACTCAGTTATATCCACAAATCAATTTATTGTTGATTTCGGGGCTACAGACCACATGTGTAGTTCTCAAAACTTACTATCCAATATTACTTCAGATGTGTCATATCCACCTATTACTGTTGCTAATGGTGGGCAGGTTCCAACTAGGGGTGTTGGACAAATTAAATTTTTCTCACATAACTCTAAAGCATTATTGGTACCCGAATTATCCTCAAATTTATTGTCGGTTAGCAAATGCACTAACCAGTGGAATTGTAATGCTATTTTTACTCCTCAATAGGTTTTCTTCCAAGATCGAACCATGAGGAGGATGATTGGTGAAGGGCAGTTGCAAAATAGGCTGTATGTGGTGAACTTCAACAGCAAAGTTTTGATGGCTCAAAGGAAGACTATTGACACATCCCAATTGTGGCATTGGCGTTTGGGTCATCCCTCTGACCGGGTGTTACATGCTCTTGATATGACTTTAAGTTATGATTCTAATTGCTGTGATCCTTGTCATTATGCTATGCAGCATAGGTTACCTTTTCCTCATAGCGCACATAAATCAGAACAGTTATTTTATTTAGTTCACTCAAATGTTTGGGAGGCTTCTCCTATTGATTCTAAGGAGGGGTTCAAGTATTTTGTTACATTTATTGATGATAAATCTCGAGCTACATGGCTCTATTTGCTTAAATCCAAAAGTGAAGTTCTGACTGTGTTTCAAGATTTTTGCAATATGGTGAAAAATCAATTTAACACTATAGTGAAGATTCTTCGTATAGACAATGGAACTGAATATACCAATCAGGCTTTTCAAGTGTTCTTGCATGACATGGGAATCATTCATCAGACTTCCTGCGTGGGAACTTCACAGCAAAATGGAATTGCAGAAAGGAAAAATAGGCATTTACTTGAAGTTACCCGAGCATTATTATTCTCAGGAAATTTACCTAAGACATATTGGGCAGATGCAGTCCTTACCAGCTGTTACTTAATCAACCGTTTGCCTAGTAAGGTGTTGGAATATAAGGTTCCAATTGAAAGTTTGCATAGCCGAAAATTTGGTATCTCTCACCTGAGAATTTTCGGATGTGTGTGTTATGTGCATTCTCAATTTGGTGACAAGCTAGATCCGCTTGCTCGAAAGTGTGTTTTCTTGGGATACTCGAATGTCAAGAAGGGATATAAATGCTATGAACCAAGTACTAGACGCGTTTATATTTCTCGTGATGTTGTCTTTGACAAGACTAACATGTTTTTTGCTAAGAATCAAATTCAGGGGGAGCAAGATGACTATTCTAAATTTTTGCTTCCTGTCCTGCCTATCAAGCCTTCAATGTTCGACCAAGAGGAAATTCCAACGGCGGCTATTCAAGGGAATCAGCCCATGAATATAGAAGATGTCAACACTGCTCCTATTCAAGTTGCGGCTAATTTGGAAGTTGGAACTAACGATGCAACAGAGGGAGTTCCAGCAGATACGGCACCTATTATCTCAGCTCCAATCCGCAAATCATCGCGCATTCCAAGGCCTTCAATGCGGCTCCGTGACTTTTCAACATATTATACTACTCAGCATCCCATTCAAGATTTTATTGGGTACGATAGAGTTTCTCATAAGTATTTAAGTTTCTTGTCTGTTATTGAAAATCAACATGAGCCCAATACCTTCTTGGAAGCTAGTAAAAATAGTATGTGGGTGAATGCCATGAAAGATGAGCTTTAGGCATTGGACCGTAACAGTACTTGGGAACTTGTTAAATTGCCAAATGGGAAGAAGACAGTTGGATATCGGTGGATTTACAAGATCAAATATAATAGTGATGGGTCGGTTGAGAGGTTCAAAGCTCGACTTGTCGCAAAAGGGTATACTCAAACCTATGGGATAGAATACAAGGAAACATTTGCTCCTATAGTGAAAATGAATACTGTTCGTGTCCTTCTATCTTTGGTAGTTAACTGTGGCTGGCCGTTGTTTCAGATGGATGTGAAGAATGCATTCCTCCAAGGAGACCTGGAGGAAGAGGTCTATATGGATGTCCCTCCTAGACATTTCTTAGAGAATGATAAGGGAATGGTTTGCAAATTAAAGAAAGCAATATATGATCTCAAACAATCGCCTAGAGCATGGTATGGCAAATTGAGTTCTGCACTCATTAGATTTGGTTTCAAAGGAGCGCGGTTGACTCTTCAATGCTTACTAAAGCAATTGGTGAAGGTATTGTTGTTATTCTCATTTATGTTAATGATCTTATCATTACTGGCAGTAACTTCACAGGTATTGCAGAGCTTAAGCAAATGTTGAGTAAGGAATTTGACATTAAAGACCTTGGAAAATTGAGGTATTTTTTGGGCATAGAGGTAGCAAGTTCTGACAAAGGTGTATTCCTGACTCAAAGGAAATATGTCTAAGATCTGCTGAAGGAGACAGGTCAGTTGGGCGTTAAACCTGCTAGCACTCCGATGGATTACAATAGTAAGACTGTGTCCAATGAAACACCATTAGAGGATATTGGACAATTTCAACGTATGGTGGGGAGATTGATTTATCTAACCATTACTAGGCCCGACATTGCTTATTCTTCATTAGCTATGTAAGCCAATTTATGCAAAAACCTACACAAGGGCATATGGAGTTGATAAACCATCTCCTTCGATATCTGAAAGCTTTCCCGGGAAGAGGAATATTGTTGAAGAATAATGGTAATACTGATTGTGAGTTTTACTTGATGCTGATTGGGCTGGCAATCCTATGGATAGAAAATCTACCACAAGTTTTTGTATCTTTGTTGATGGAAATATTGTTACCTGAAAAGTAAGAAGCAAACAGTTGTGGCTAGATCTAGTGCAGAAGCTGAGTACCGAGCCATGGCTGCTGCCACTAGTGAGATCGTATGGCTCCGTTTATTACTTCAAGAATTGGGCCGTGATGCCATGTCTAAACCTACAAAGCTATTCTGTGATAATCAGGCAGCAACACATATTGCTTCAAATCCAGTCTTCCATGAGAGGACCAAACACATAGAGGTCGATTGTCACTTTGTAAGGGAAAAGGTTCAAGACAAGACAATAGAAACGCCATATATTCGTAGTAAGGATCAACTTGCGGATGTCTTCACCAAAGCTTTATCCAAGGGAGTATTTCAAGATATGGTGAACAAGTTGACCTCAGACAATGTCTTCACTCCAACTTGAGGGGGAGTATTGGCGAGATTTGCGAGATTTGCGTTTTTTCTTATTCCAAGGAAAGGAGAGATTGTAGGCAAATCTGTATTTTGATTGTTTTCATATTTTTGGGTTTGCTTATTTTCTTTGTCAGAGTATCCCTCGTGTATATTTGCAGAATAATGGCAGTAGATCTCTCTAAGAAAAAATAAGAGAGCTTTTTGCCTGAGGACGTAGGCACATTGCCGAACCTCGTAACTCTTGTGTCCTTCTTTGTGACTACTTTACCAAAATTCAACACCATCAAAACCCCGCACTCCAGCCTCACCAGGACTTTAGCCGCTTTTGGGTTTCTCTGTGATCTCAGCAGCGAAAGGCCTGACGTTTCCTTGGTGAACAGCGGCAGGACGCCAAGTACCTGACCGGACAGCGAAGCGACGAAGATTCAGACGTGGGTTGTGAAGCAGAAGCGAGTGAGCTGGGAATAGAAGCCCACAAAGAGGAGACGAGCGACATGGACAATATTAAGAGGAACATGAGGCCGAGCGAAGTTGGGATATTCTGAGGAGGATTATGCGAGCGAAAGATGCTACAGAGAGGATGAACAGAACAAAATTTAAGCAAGAGGCCGAGAGATTCGGGAATGAGCAAGAACTTAGTCAACTTTACCGCAGACATTTTCTTTTTTGTTTATGGGGGTCTACTTGGGTGTTTGTTATATGATGGAGTTGGGTTTTTTGTTGTTCAAATACAATGGGTACTGATGAATGGATATAGAGCAAGAGGTGAGAAACTTTGAAAAGTTCTTTCCATGGAAAGGGCCCTTCTTTACTTATTTCTCGTCTTGGGTTTGGTGCAATGGGTGGGCATCACTCATTTCGCTTCCTCCCATGCGTTTCAAAAGCCAAAAGGCACGGAATCGATAAGGCTTATTAAAATATGAGCGAAAATTTCCATTAAAAAAAATTGTGAGAGAAGATTTTGAAAGCTTAAGCCCTTTCTCTTTCTACAAAATGACATGAGAATTGTATCAGAGACTAGAGAGAGAGATGAATGAAAAATTGGCTGGTGAAAGTGAAGAAATGAGGGAAGATTCTGAAAGCTTCCTTCCCTTCCTATATGAAAGTATGGAGAATTGTATGGAGAGAGAGAGAGAGAGAGAGAGAGAGAGAGAGAGAGAGAGAGAGAGAGAGAGAGAGAGAGAGAGGAGGCATGAAAATTAGGATTGTAAAAGTGAAGCATTGAGATAGAACATAATGTTGCCAACTAATCAAAAGTATATGTTAGAAAAATATTCATAAAAATGCATATAATCAAGAAAATGTTTTGAGCTACATTTTGCACATCACTTGAATAGGTACTTGCTAACATGTCAAGTGCATCTCCCCACTCTAGCAAACGCTAGAAGGATAAAACAAGAAGGAAAACGAGATAAGTTCCATAAAAGCATATGCCAATCCACAGCATTTTTGAAAATAAAGAAGTGATTGCTCAATTGCATGATCAAAGCCGGGTATGAAATGTGCACGAACATCCATGACAAAATATGACGAGAAATGCCTAATCATCGCTTCAAATCATCTTCCTTGGCATGAAATATATCCCATTGACATTTGCCGTACTTTTGTGAAAAATGAAGAGTAAAAAACTGATGAAACGGATTGCGTATACTTAACCACCAAAATACTTCACTTCTATGCATTAACATTATCGGCCTAATTCCCTTAAAAAGGATAATATTTAGGTCCCGTCATAATAATTCTAACCCAAACTTTTTTTATTTCATAAAAAATCACCAACTTTCCCTCTGAATACAATCTGGCCCCTGTTAATTTTTCGTCCAATTTTATCGTTAAAAGTGTGATGTGTGTTGACACCTAAATTTTGACTATCCTGCAGAATCATAAATTGTATAGAAAATTAGGAATTGGTCGGACCTAAACAATAATATCAATATTGTGCATTCACATTTTTTGTATTTCATCACTAAGAGCATACAATTTTGCGTCAAATTCGGTGGAAAAAATGTCAAGTTGTGGGAATTGGGATGGACACAAGATAATGGTTGACCAAGAATCAATAGAAAGTCGTGGAGAGAATTCTAAAAAAAGTCATAAATTTATTGCAATTGTGTCAATTCACTCTTAAATATTTTTTTTGGTCAATTGAGTCTCAAACATTTTGTATTTATGTCAATTCAGTCTATTCCGCTAATTTTGGTAGGAAATTGCTGACATGGATGCCATCCATCCTCTGTGTTGTAGTCGACGCTAACATAAATGATTTTTAATAATATTTTTTGAATTTTTTTTCTTTTTTCTTTTCTTTCTCTTTTTGTTTTTTTTATTCCTTTCTTCCTCTAGCTGATTGCCGGCCTCTAGCGAAGCTTACCCCTGTTGGCCTATGGCGAGGGGGCGAGGCTTGCCATCGCTGGGCTAGCAAGGGCGAATCTCGCCAAGCGACAACAAGGTCAAGCCTTGCCAAGGGTAGGTGAGTTATCTGCCATTGCTGAGGCCCGACGACTGGCTAGAGGAAGAAGGGAAGAAAAAAAAAAAAAAAAAAAAGAAAAAGAAAATAACAAATAAATAATTCAAAAAAATTAAAATATTATTAAAAATTGTCGCCCAGGCCGTTGATGTTGCTCCACAACGTCCAATTACCCTTTCATGACAGTTAGCAATCATCATAATCCCCTTTGTTGATCTCAGCCAAGACCCTCGTTTTGGTTTGTAGCTTTTCAAGCTTCAAGAAGTCATTTTTATCGGCCACCACCTTAGCTTAGCCATCCCCGAAGCTTTGTAGACCTATGCCATGGTCTTAATATATTATCAACTGTTTTGGGAATTGAAACTACAAGAGCATTGTCCTTCTTGAAGTTGCAAATGGAGACCATTGACAACCTCCATGTCGTGCAGTAAAAGGTCACGTGATTAAAAGTGGGCTAACATAGTGCAAACATCAAACAAACAGAAAAACAAGGTAAAATACTGAATTACAATCATGGTGACAAATTTGCTTTTGCCTAGAGTACAATCTCTCTTAATCTTCACCAAACGATCATAAAAGAAGAGGCAAATAAACTTAACTTCTACTATAAATATTAACGAAAGAATCTCATTTATCCACAACAATGCTTAACATATCTTCTGAATTTTTCAATCTCATGCCACTGTCCATGTTGGACACTTTTACCTGCACCAAGAGAAGAAACAAGAAAAAAAGAAAGTAAAATCGCCCATTATAAAGAAAGGGAACGGGATAAGAAACAGATGACATGAGGAAATAGCAAGAAAATCAATAAAAACTCAATAAACCTTCTCTCGAATTGCAAATTAGTGAGGTCCATCACTCTACATCTTTTCAACACTACCACGTCGATATTTATAAAAGGAATGAACTCCGATCAAATCAGTGATTTACCAAAAAATAAGCAAAGCAAAGTTTGCTATCAAAAGAAATTTTTTGGTAGATCACTGCCCGACTAGAGGTACATCTCTAATCACTTTGCTATAGAGCCTTTCTTTTGCTTTTGTGAATGTTCAATTTGATGTAAATCATCTATATTTATAGCCTATGATTCACTCGTTACCAGAATAAGAATAGTGTTGCCGAACTTTGCACTTACATTTCACCTCGTTGGATAATATGCCAACCTAATTATGACTCCAAATGGGTTGGATTCGTTGCCAATCATACAATGTCAAATATTTGGTTAGGTTTTAATTCATATCGATCCTCCTGATTAAATGCTTAGGACTCACTAGTTATCAGAATAAGAATAGTGTCACTGATATATGCGCTTACATTTCATTACGTTGGACAATATGGCAACCTAATTATGAGTCAAAATGGGTTGGATTAGTCGCCAATCATACGATGTCAAATATTTGGTTGGGTTTTAATTCATGTCGATCCTCCTAATTAAATGTTTATCACTCACTCGTTACTAGAATAAGAATAGTGTCACTGACTTATGCGCTTACATTTCATTGTGTTGGACAATATGCCAACCTAATTATGACTCAAAATGGGTTGGATTAGTTGCCAATCATACAATGTCAAATATTTGGTTGGGTTTAAATCATGTCGATCCTCCTAATTAAATGCCTAGGACTCACTTGTTATCAGAATAAGAATGGTGTGGCTGATCTATGCACTTATATTTCATCACGTTGGACAATATGCCAACCTAATTATGAGTCAAAATGATACTTGGTTGGGTTTTAATTCATGTCAACCCTCCTAATTAAAGGCTTATGACTCACTCGTTACCCGAATAAGAATAGTTTCATTGATCTATGCGCTTACATTTCATCGCATTGGGCAATATGCCAACCTAATTGTCACTCAAAATGGGTTGGATTAGTTGCCGATCATACAATGCCAAATATTTGGTTGGGTTTTAATTCATGTCGGTGCTCCTAATTAAATGCTTATGACACACTTATTACCATAATAAGAATGGTGTCGCTGACCTATGTGCTTACATTTCATCACGTTCGACTATATGCGCTTACATTTCATCACGTTGGACAATCTACCAACCTAATTATGACTCAAAATGGGTCGGATTAATTGTCAATCATACAATGTCAAATATATGTTCTGGTTTTAATTCATGTCAATCCTCTTAATTAAATGCTTTCTAAGTTAGTGACTATAAGCAAGCAATCATCAATTTCGTTTAATGTTAGGGTGGCATTTTTATTAGTCGCGAGTGATGAAAGTGCGAAGAAACTCACTCCATTCCATTTTTGACATGTAATAGGCATGAAAATGGCCATGCTCTTCATCTATCATCATCGATTTTATTTGTTCTCAATTCCAAAATGGCCATGAAGTCTAAGGCCAATATAATGTGTCCATTTTGTCACGTCTTGGTAATTTTTACTCCCACGGGTATTTTCTAGGAGGAGATGAAGAGGGTTTCTCCCTTATTCCCTCTTTACCACTCTTGTATCATTTTGTACATCGATGTCAAAGCACTAAATCGATATTAGCTAACCATAAACAAAATATATTCTTTTTAAACACTAGCAAAAGGGCACAAACAAGTGTGAGAAATTTTTAGAAAAAAAAGCTTACATGATTTGCTTATTTAGGGGAAAAATTAAAATCTAAAATGTACATGTGATTTAGGGATACGATGGACTTGTGATGGCCTTTTCAAATTGCAATTATTGAGTATAGTCATTTTGTGCAATGTTTGAGGTTAAAAGATCGTTTGAATGTGCTTTATAACACAGAGAGAAAATAAAATAAATTATTTTAAGCCCTCTTTAAAAATAAAGTTGTATGTGATGAAGCGATAATTGATAAAAGGAAAAAGTAACAAACAAAATCGGTTCAAATTAAGATTGAATTATTATCAAGGTAGTTGACGTTGTGGTAAAGTCATCACCTATTTTCTACTTGAGCATAAGCATGTTTTGATGCTAGCATTTTGGAGAGGTTACATTGATGGACTCCTCGAACTTTCGAGTCTTAGGTGGTAGAGAGTAATCATGACTCAATCCGAAAATTTTATGACTGGCATATGATAGGTTTTTGTCGTCTCCCAACTCTTATAATCATGGGGGGGGGGGGTTGGAGTAAAAAGTGAGTTTTTAGCCATTATCTTAGTCGATGAACTGGGCTTAAGGTTTAAATTATGAAGAAATTAGATGAAACCAAAAACTAAACTTTCAGTCTTTGAGATATCACTAACAGTAGCCGTGGCTGGTACACACCACTTTATTAAGAGAAAGTCGAACGTGATGTAAATCCCTCATTTCAAAAAAAAAAAAACTTATAACCACGTTGAAATGTTTCACTAACCAAACAAATTGATGTAAAAAATCGCCATGAATATGATCATACGATAGGAGAATTGCAGATCACTAAATTTCACTAGGCCCACGGTTTGTAGATCTGGATCGGAGCCCATCAACCCAAATAATCATCATAAACCGCAAAAAACCCTCGAATGACCGGCGAACACCAATTGAAGCAACGTTTAATCAATCCAGGCCAAAGCAAGGCAAAGCAACTACACACGGTCTAAACTGAAGCTCGCTGCAATGTCAAAGATTGAGACCTTCAAGACTTCGTGAAAGTTCATGGCCTGCTGTTGACAGCTACCGGGTTGCAACGGTCGCTGCACAAGCAGCTTTTCAAGAAGCTGTTGACCGACACCTTTGACGGCAGCGCGTGCTTCCAAATTGTGCTATGCGAGGATGGGCATCAGAGTGGGCTCGTACTCACTTCGGACTTCATGGGCAAAGAGTCCGACGTCTTCCTCGTCGACCATGCTTGGAATTTCCGGCTCTCCCATGCGTCCAAGCAGGTTCTTGATTATCTGTTTTGACCCATGTTCGGTTTTTCTTTTTGAAATAGTGGAAATGGGCATCGGATTTTTAAGTCTATGTAATGACAAATCTAGTGTTTTGACCATTGAATTGTGATTGAAAAATGTAAATTGAGTTTGGTGGAAGGTTGATAAGACTTATGTAAATTGCACGCGTAACAAGTTTGAAGTTGATATGATTTCGCGACAGTTCCTTGATGTTTTTTCTTAAAATTTTATTGATAGTGGTAGTGTACAAGAGAAAATCATTTCGATGGTGATATGTTCTTTTTGCCTATAATATGCAGAATAAGTTTATTCATGAACTTTTTTTTTAACACTGAAACATGCATAGGCAGCAATCGGAATAAGTTCGTCGCACTTCCTCAAGCCTCGAGTAAATTTTATTCTATTGGCTAGTTCACCTGTAAATCCTGCCGGGTTTTCTTACTCTAACAGTGAGGAAAACTTGAGTGAGAGAACCTTAGGACTGCTCAGTCACACTTCTTGTGCTTTCAGCACAGACATTGTCTGATTTGTGCAAATATGGATACTTCTTAAATGACAAAGTTTGATGGTGTAACACCCAATCTGCCCTATCCATTGGCCTGTGACAAGACTAAAGGCAGACTTCATTTGGCTAATCCACAAATCTGAAGTCAACGAGACTCGAAAGTTACCTGGAGATAGAATTTACCCAAATTATGCTCTTTTCACCTTAACAAATTTGTTCACGTCCTAATAAAATAGTAACTTGCCAACTTATTCCACATTTTACAAGTGTTTAGTCAACTATCAACACGCTAAAGAAATCCAGCTAAATTAGTAAGTTGGCGATTTCTTTCACATTTTATAAGTGTAGTTAGTGAACTACTGACACTATAAAGTTACCAACATTCCAATAAATTAGTAAGTTACCAAGTTCTTTAAAATTTTACAAGTGTAGATAGTAAAATAACTATCCAATAAGAAATTTACCAACATCTCATTAGCTTAGGAAAATAACGATCCTCCACTTTTGCGATCCTCATGCTCCACTTCTTCTCCACCATGTCCTTCTCTGTGCCCAACCCTTCGTACTCCCTTACCCAGCAACTGTGCACGGTGCACGTAACACCAACACCACCAGCTCTATCAACAACATAGCCATCAAAACCCCGCACTCCAGCCTCACCAGGACTTCGGCCTCTTTCAGGTCTCTCCGTGATCTCAGCGACGAAAGGACAACCCTTTCTTTGGTGAACAGCACCAGGACACCGAGCACCTGTACTGCATATGTGAAAGCAGTGAAGTGATCGGTCATTTGGACGCTCAAAATCGTGTAGGAAACATCTCTTGATTGGATGTGACAATAAATGCCTATACACCGTGCCAAATCATCTACCTTGACATGAAATAAATCCCATTGATGGCAGCAAAACTTTTGCTTCTACAAATATTTCGCAGATGACTGTATATTTAGTAAATGTAGAGAAAAGGAAGGGATGTGAAAATGAAGAGCAAAAACAACTGATGAAACAGATTTGCATAGAATTGTAACACTACAGTACTTCACTTATATACATCGACATTGTCAAACAAAAGTGATGAAATATGAAGGCATCAAAACTCATTCTCCACTGCGCCACTGAGCCTTATCGTCCCTCCCTATGTTCCTGCTTCTCCAGGTGTATACAGAATTCACGCAAACAGTTTATACTGCAATTAAACATGAATATCTGCTATGAGAAAAACTCAAATCATCAAACCTCTACGATCTGAATGCAAAAGCATGTTCTAAAGTCCATGACTCAGAAAAAATTGTAAACCCAAAAATTGTATAATCATGGAACTAAATGGTCAAAAGCATGATAAATAATTCCAGTTGATACCATATCACAAATACGTGTGAACAAAAACAACATTAGACCCCACTATCTGAGAATAAGCAACTTCTGAGCAATACAATTCTTTGCCTAGTAGTACTCATTTAAATGCTAGTAGTTCTAATCTTAATGCAGTTCAAAGGAGTCAACCAATAAACATACCAGCTCTTCACCAATATCCTCTAAACAGTATCTGGATAGCTTAAAATGGCTTCCACTCTATCTAGTGATGCTTGCAACCGCCCAGAGTTCATGTTGAATAGTGGCTCATCGGAACCAAGACCCCTGTTACACGAAACACACAACTTGAACCACAGAAGAACTTAGTAAAGAAAGTGACATAAATCATGGAAGCGCATGACCCACACCCGTATGTTCACTGTATGTTATAATCATCATGCTTTGTCCTAGCAATATTTTAAAACATGACACCAAATAGTTGATAGAATTAGAACTTGTTTTGGTGTTATAGCTCATCTAGTTTCTTCCGAGAGTAAAATAGTGGATTTGAGAAGGAAGAAACTTACCCTGTGATTTCTGGAAGAACATAATCAGCCCTCCACCCAAATCGAAAATCTACACCTGGACAAAGTCCAAGAGTGGTCTTATTTCTAATTCGAGATACACCATCTCCACCCAAACATGTGGTGAGCTTCCATTTCCAACCAATTGCATTTAACTGAAAATTGTGGCCTACACCAACCTGTAATTTTCAAAGCACACCAAGCTGACTCCTCGAAAGCTTTACCAATTACCACTCAATTCCCACAGGAGTTAACAGACTTATTGATGATTGAGAATATTTAGCCATGCCAGCACAAAACAGAGGTGAAATCAAAGAAGCCTCAAACCTGAAGATTTAAGAATTTTGTGACAGGAATCTTTTTCGAGAGAATGCGCACGTCTTGATGTATAGGTTCATAGACAAACTTCCACCGACGATCTGGGGATAGAGGCTTGAACACAAGCTTTGTTTGAAAATCATTCCTTGGAGCATTGTAAAACTGAATTATAAAAATAAATCAAGAAGTCATAATGAGACTATATTCCATAACTGCATTAACTGAACAAGCAGAGTATAACCAGGCCTCAAAGGCTCCAACAAAAATTTTGCTTGATGGTCAATCCTTGGAGCACTATAAGACAGACCCAAAGTTTCGAGAACCATAAATCATAATGAATCATAGGCACATACACAAACATTAAGCACAAATATACTCTTAATTGTTCCAGTTAAGCTGAAGTATGGTGAACGAGGACACCAAAATCCAAATATCTGGTGAATTAAAATCACAGTCAGAGATTATAAAAGAACAAAAGAGACAACAAGAAAAAGAAAGTCTATGTTCATCTACTTCAATATGCGACTTTTACTGACAGAAGCTGTATTAAGTCCATCAGGATGAAGTAGTGAACACAAAGCCAAGCCAATCTATTGGTTCACAGAAATTATATCGATCAGCATATGTCAATGGATTCTATGCGAATAGCTGTAAGGCTGTAACACCCTGCGTGACAAATCTTATTCAAGTCTGATCAACATGCTCAGCCAAGTGAGGTTCAAACTCATGAAGATCACAAAAAAAAAAAAAAAAAAACCTAAAAGTGCTCCCGTTAATCTACTCAACTTCTAACATCTTCACTAATTAAACATCAGTGAAAACTGTAACAAAACCTCTTTTATGTCCCATGAAAACTTGGATTGTTATCTGAATAGTTCAACACTCTCTGGATTCTCCCTTACATGGCTATAACACAGAGCCCTAAAATGGACTTCTACACACCGAAGCAAACAAGAGGGCCTGGAGTATGAACTCACGAAGTTGCCACATCAAATTTTCAGGTCAATCTATCTGAAAACTTAAACTAGATGGAAGCATCAATAAAAATCCTTTAACATTTTAAATTCTCTCCCACATGCGTGTTAGAAGAGTAGTCAGTAATTTAGGCAGCCAGTGCCGCAATCTCTGACATTGATTAAACAGCGAAGTTGTACCATCCGCACACTAAAATATCCAGCACTTGTCTTCAAGACCAAAGAACAAGTATGACGCATCAAATTAGACAGGAACCACATCCAATATGCACACCCAATCCAAGTCAGCAACATAATAATTAAATTAAGATCAAACAAGATATTCACATCAAAATTGACCCAAGCTTCAGACACCATATGCAGATGACCTCAGAACGAAACATTTCATTCATTCCTTCCAAGCCTTTGGCGAAAATGGTTTGGTTCATCTATCCACAGCTCTCTCAAACAAAATTTAGCCACTAGATCACCCTTTTTCATTCATCCAGGCCAATCATACTTGCCAGAGAACAAACTTCAAATATGTGGCAAAACAAACGCAAGCAGAATTTAGACAAATCAGAAGAGACACCTCCAGATTAACACCGACTCGGATTCCCTGAATTTCTTTCCGAAACTTGAGGAACAACTCGGAGGGCATCAAATTGATGCTGTACAGTTCGTCCCACGAAGTGGGTTCTTCGCCGGCGGGACTCGTCTCCATGTTCAAGCTCTCAACACTGCAAAAATCAATCAAGAACAGTTCTTTATTACAATACAAAAATCGCCAACACATTTCACCCAAGACCCAACTCCCAAAATCGAAACTTCGACACTCATCAACTAATCCGACGCTTCTTCGGAGATACTCCAGTCCATGTGGAGTCAGTTTTTTGGGTGCCTTAACATGAACGAAGCTGCTCTGCGTCTGTCAAATTCACCTGACAATTCGCATCAAAACAAGTGATAAAGAGTCGAAAGCATACCTTCGAAACTAGAAAAACAGGACCCTGTTGGCACCTATCGAACTGCTGTTGAATGGCGAGGTAAAAATTTGGGATGCAGGTCTCGCCTACGAGAGGAAAAATGATGGCGGGACCCGGGCAATTTGGGGTTTGCATTGTTTGGATTATATAATACTACGCGAGTACGAAAGAGTTTCGCTGAAAGAAGGAAAATCGTTTTCATCGTGTGAGCTGAGTAACTACGTCGTCTCAATTGGACCAATTTAACTATAAATATGTCGATGGAAACTATCTGCATTTCAAAAAAGGGTTAAGGTTTTTTTTTTTTTGGGTAAAGAGAAAAGGGTTAAGATTAATATCACGAAAAATTACAAATCGATACACATATAATAAATTTACCTCAAACTAATTTTTTGACCACCAAAAACCCCAAACTGGTACATCCGAGACAAATTTACCCTCATCAGAATCTATTAAATTTTATCGTCAAATTTTTTAGTTAAATGATACATAGCTATTGACCGGTGTACCGGTTCGGGATTTTATCTTCCATTTGTCATAAATATAATAGTTTGTGATTTTTTGTGGTATTAATTCAATTTAATGGGTAAATTTGTCACAAATATATTAGTTTTGGGTTTTTGTGGTCAAAAAATTAATTTAGAGTAAATTCATCATAAATGTATACATCTAGGATTTTTTATGGTAAAAAATTAGTTTGAGATAAATTTATCATAAATATACCAATTTAGGATTTTCCATGATGGGTTAATATCATTAAAAATTTCAAACTGATAAGCCACAACACATTTACTCCATATTGAATTGCCTCTCCAAAAAAATCACAGACGAGTACTCCACAACGCAGTTACCCCAACTAATTTCAATCTTGGAGATATGACTAAGAGTAGCCATGGCCGGCAAATGACCTCACTTTATAAAGAGAAACTCGTACACTATATAAATTACTTTGTTGAAAAAAATACTTTATAATCAAGTTGAAACGTTTCACTAACCACACCAATGATGCAATTCGCCATGAATATGATAATACGATAGGAGTATTGCAGATCCACACAATTTCTCCAAGCCCTACGGTTTGCAGATTTGGGTTGGAGCCCATCCACCCAAATCATCGTCATAAACCTCGGAAAAGCCTCAAATGACCGGCGAACACCAATTGAAGCAATGTATGATCAATCCCAGCCGAAGAAAGGCAAAGCAATTACGCATGGTCTGAACTGAAGCTCGCTGCAATGTCAAATATTGAGACCTTCGAAGACTTCATGAAAGTTCATGGCTTGTTGCTAACGTGGATGCTAGTGCCATTAACTTGCTATCAAATGTCGCGACCTACCCCTCGCCAAGGATCGGAGATTTAGGCCAAGAGGTATTTATCGGTGGATAGAAACAATGATTGATTTGTTTGAAAGACAAACCAAATGGTTTATTAATTTAAAGATCAAGGCACTCCCAAACCTCATATTTTACGTGACTAGAATTTTTTTTAATTTATGCAATTGATTGGAGTTGCCACTAGCCATAATTAAGGATTGGCTAGAAACCCTGATCGAGATATTGGAGTGTCGTCTCGATACATGCAAAAATCAGATATTCTAAAATTTGAAAACTTGATTATACTAGCGATTTAACTAGTACCCTTTTGCTACCTAAACTTGAATGTTCACAAACTTACGTATCGGGCAGCTTATCGAAAAAACTAAGATTCCACCTAACCGTTCTAAAAATAACAATCAATGTATTAAAAATGCGCAACTAGATAATTATGAAGAAAATAAACAATCACCAACCTAACATCATCTAAAAAGAAAATGTAATCAAAAGTCCTAAGGTAAAGCCCTAACGGTTTATCAGATTTTTGAGAATTTTTTAGAGAGTTTTTTTTCATTTTTCAATTTTTTTAGTTTTTTAACCTAAAATCTAGTGAAATTAAGCCCAAAACTAATTTCTGAACATCTCCTAATTTTCTTTTTTTTTTTGAAATTTTTCCGAATTTTTCTCAATTTTTTTACATTTTTGAATTTTTTTAAAAATTTTTTAAATTTTTTATTATATTAATTTTTTGGGGATTTTTAAATTTTTTCGATTTTTTGTATTTTTCTTTCTTTTCCCCTTTTTTTTTCTTTTTCTTTTGTTTCGCTTTTCTTTTTCTATTTTTTTTTCTTTTTACTGCTTCTTCTTCCCCTTCGTGCCTTTCCTCCCTGAGATCTTCTGCCCAGAACGTCTTCATGGCGCCTTCTTCATAGTGGGCTCACCGAGAGCTCCCCTTCTCGGCTCTCCACCGGGATTACCTTCCCCCAGCCACTGCCACCATTTCCGGCCGTCTACATGGCAGCGCTAAGCATCATGACCGCCACCAACTCATCACGCACACTGCAACGCCGACCATCGCACCCGCGGCCACCGAATGGCCAACACGGCAACATCCTTCTCTCTTTTTTTTTGTTTTATACAAACACCAAACCATTCAAACAGCAGCTCACTCAGCAAAAAGAACACTCATACCTACGCACATCAAAATGAAAAGGATAGGAGATTAAGAAGGCTGACTCTCGACCACGGGGATCATCGGCGAGGGTAATGCATGGTCGACTCGAGCAGAGCATGGGTTGCAACAAAACCACATGAAAGACAAAGGAAACTTGAAGTCAGTGACAGTATTAGAGCAAATCGCGCGTAAATCAAAGCTGTAGAGCGTCGATTTCACAGAAAAGGATCCGGCGTTCGTTTGGGCATTTTATCAAACAGGTAGAGTGCAACTCGGACCATCACTCCCAAGTCTGGATTTACCACCATTTAAGGCCTAAACCTAATATATTAAGTGTTAACTCGGCCATTTTTCATCACGAATCCGTGTGGGTTTCGCGTGGTTTGCTCAAAATCTCTTTGGTTGGTTCAACATTCGTATAAACCAGTAAGCAGAGAAGAAACAGGGGATGTTCGGGAGGTTTACCTGGTTCGAGCGACTCCTTCGACGACGAACAACGGCCACCAGGTGGAACTTTCGACGGGAACATTAGATACTCAAACGAACCGCCGGCGAGCGAGCAAAAAGATCTCCTTTCTTCCAATTCCCTCTCGGTCTCGGTTCTCCTTCAAGCCAGCTCTCGCTTCCCCTCTTAATCACGCTCTCAGTCGCGTTCTCTCCCGGGAAACCTTCCCGGGAACTGTCCCTCTCCCTCTGGAACTCTTCCTTCTCGCTTCTTTCTTCTTGTTTTTGCTCTCTATTCTCCTCCCTCTCTTCCTCCCGTCCCCTCCCAGTTCACCGAGCTCCTTCCTCCTTTTAACGCCGAGAGAGGAGAGGATAGCCCGGGACCACGGCTACACCTCTGGCCTCTGCTTCTCCGGCGTCGCACAGCCTCTGCACTGCGCGTCGACGTTCCGTTCTGTCCTTGCCAGAGCGTCGCTCCTTCCCTTGGTCCCCCCTGCCGAGAATGAGAGAAAGGTGGGAAGAAAAACAATTGCGGGCCGGGCCAGAGGGAAAAGAGACTGGGCCGGCCCGCGCGAGGAAGGAAAAAAGAAGACAAAAGGACCGGGCTAGGCTGATTTTTTTAATAAGAAAAATATGTCTAATAGACCCCATTAATGTTAATGCACCTAATGTCAATATGTTATGTGATTAGATGAAAATTATTGATGTTTAGGCATCAAAATTTACCCCCCATTTATTTTATGTAATTAACCTAAAACGGATAAGCAAAAATTAGGTGTCAACGTCAAATTTATGTAATGGTCCATCCACATTAGCAATCTCTCTCTTATTAGGGGCACACCATCTAAGATTTAAGGGAATTGCAACCTTTTGGAGGTTCACAATCGCATCAAGCTTGAGGTGACGTCCCTTAGAGAGGGACGAAACTACTGTGATGATGGCTAGAGAAAGAGAGAGGCAAGGCGTTGCGGTGGTCATGGTGATGTCGCGGCCACAGGCCAACGACAAGGTAGTAGTGACGAGCGACAATGATGATAGTGGTAACAGGCGATGTCAATACCAAAAGAAGAAAAGGGAGAAATGGGGAAAAGAAGAAAAAAACAAAAGACAAAAAAATAATTAACCATACACCACAGGTGCAAAAATAAAATTTTGAGAAGCTTTTGCTCATTATTGATTTGATTGGTAATGACTGAGTGGGTTGTTATGTATTTGGATGTTTTCTGGATTTGTACCACAATTGGTTTTGACCACAGGACAAGTGGATTGGAAAGATTTTTGATGCAGCACAACTTGTCGATTGAAGTTTTATTAATCGTGTGTTCTTTTTTCAACTTTTGGGTAAGTGTGGATGTGATGCCGAAACGCTATATCATAATTTGCATAGGCAGGCCAATCGTGATGATTACAATTTTCGGAAGTTCAATTCATCGAATTACAAGCATTAGGATTGAGACATTCTGTATAATTGGCAGAAGAATTCTCTGATAGTTATTACCAAAAAGAAAACGTTTCACATGGCAAGTATTCAAAATACTTGAAAATTAAAAATAAACTGGGAAACACACGTCCTTAAATATGGTGCTCAATCAGTACATATTCATATTTTTCTTTCCTTTTCCTTCGCAAAAAAGGATTGAAAATTTATATTAGTGTAGTTTTTACGGAGCTTACAAAAACTCATTTAAGTTTAAACTAGATCTCCAACAAATCAACCATATTTCGAATTGGAACTACAAGAGCATCGTCCTTCTTGGACATTGCAAATAGAGACCGTCGATAACATCCATGCCATGTTATAAAATGTCACAAAATGAAAAGTGAGCACTAGCATAGTACAAACATCTAACAAACAAACAAATATCGTAAAATACTGAATTAAAATCATAATAAAGTTGCTTTTGCCTAGATTACGATCTCTCTTAATCTTCACCTGACAATCATAAAAGAAGATAAATGAACTTAATTTCTACTATAAGAATTGAAACAATAATCTCATTAATCCACAACGATGTGAGCATATTACTAAATCAATAGATACTCAATCAACATTCTCTCAAGTTGCATATTACTAAAATACATCACACGACATCTTTGCACACTTCCATGTCGATGTTGACAAAAGGGATGAACTCTGATCGAATCAATGATTAACCAGAAAATAAGCAAAGCAAAAAATGCTATCAAAATAAATTTTCTGGTAGATCATTGCCCGAAACAAAGGTACATCTCTAATCACTTTGCTTGAATATTGCTTTTCTTTTACTTTTGTGAATGATCAATTTGATGGAAATTGTCTATATTTATAGCCTGTAAATCACTAGTTACCTAAATAAGAATAGTGTCACCGACATATGCACTTACATAATCATGTTGGACTACAACTCAACCTAATCATGACTTTCGATTAGTTGCCCATAATGCCATGTCCAATAGTTGGTGGATTTTAATTCATGTCGATCCTCCTAAGTAAATGCTTTCCAATTTAAGTGTGATATATACAAGTAATAATTGATTCCATTTCATATTAGGTTCACATTTTATTAGCCACGAGTTGTAAGTGTAAAGAAACTCGCTTCATTTCATTGATTTGATTTATTCCGGCAATCACAACAGATGAGCAAGCCGCATTGTTCTCAATTTCAAATTTCAAGAAGACCAATAAGAAAGCTTACTTCAATCTTGGTTGAATGCCCATTGAGGACCAGTGGACAACCCAAATTCCTCTCTCGGTAGTGATTGAGGACCATGACCTCCCTTTGATAAATTGGCATAATTGTTAGTGATAATTTACTGATTTTAAAAATATTTCCTTCCTACTTCTACTAATAGTATTTTATTCTTCATACTAATTCTAAAGAAATAATTGCTAGTGATAATTTATTGATTTTAAATCGTGTGTTCTTTTCCCAACTTTTGGATAAGTGTAAATGTGATGCCGAAACACTATATCATAAATTGCATAAGCAGGTCAATCGTGATGATTACAATTTTCGGAAGTTCAAATCATCAAATTACAAGCATTAAGATAAAGACATCCTGTACAATTGGTAGAAAAGTTCTCTAAGATTTATGACTAAGAAGAAAACGTTTTACATCGAGAGTGTAAACACTTGGTCTTAAAGCTTAGGAAATTTATCAAAAATGGTAGAAAATTTATATCGGTCCAGTTTTTACAGATCTTACAAAAACTCAGTTAAGTTTTGATTGGATCTTCAAACAAACCAAACAGGTTTTTTGGGAATTGGAACTGCAAGAGCATTGTCCTTCTTGAAAATTGCAAATAGAGACCATCAATAATATCCATTCCGTGTAATAAAATGTCACACAACAAAGGTATGCACTCACATAGTACAGACATCGAATAAAGAAAAAAATATTGTAAAATACAGAATTACGTACAATCATGGTAATAAAAAGTTTTTTTTCCTAGATTATGGTCTCTCTTAATCTTCGCCAAACGATCATAAAAGAAGACAAATCAACTTAACTTCTACTATTAGAATTAATTCAATAATCTCATTAATCTACAATGATGTTTGACATATCTTCAGAATTTTCCGATCCTCATGCCACGTACATGTTGCACACTTCTACCTGCAACATGGGAAGGAACAAACAGGAAAAATCGCTCATTACAATAATAGATAACTGAATAAGAAATAGAAAAACCTAGGGAAACAACATGAAAATCAATAAAGACTCCATTGGCATTCTCTCAAGTTGTAGATTACTTAAGTACATCAAACAACATCTTTTCACACTACTGTGTTGACGTTGACAAAACGAATGAACTCTGATCGGATCAAGGATCTCCCAACAAATAAGCAAAGCAAAAAATGCTGTCAAAAGAAATTTTTGTTGGATATGTTTGTTTGTAAAACAAACACTTAAGGTATTGTCCTTGTCCCACATAGGAAAGAAAGGAATGCTTTGGTCACTTTATCAGTGTAAAGTGGATTATACTATTTTGAAATAAGAAAATGGGCTAGTGGGCTAGACCCCACTATACCAGCGTCTTGGGGTGCGCGAAATAATTCTTGCGCGTTTATTAGACGCACTTAGCACTTTTTGCGCGCCGTGGACCAAAATTAACCTTAATCAACAATTCATTAATTTTTTTTTTAATTTTCGAAATGAATTTTTAATTAATTTATTTTACTCCTTTTAGCTTGTGACTGTTCGGACATAGTTTTCATTTGTGACTGTTCGGAAAAAATCGTCCGTTTTAGGACACGAAAAAGGTGTGTCCGAATTGCAAGTTCCGAATGCGAATGGTCATGTTCGAACGACGGTTATCACAAACGAAGAGTCATGTCCGAATTTATTTTTCGGACATGAACAGTGTGTCCGATTGTTTCACTTGTTATATATATATATATATATATATAAGAAAAAAAACAGCTTTAGATCCGGTTTTTGTTTTTTTAGAGAGTTTAAGGAGATTTTCTGGAATTGCTATCCAAAAAATCTCACGTGACTTTGTTGTATCCTGAAGGGAATTTGCCAGAAACCTATAGCAACTTTGTGGGGCAAATTGATCCTAAAAGAAAGTGATTACATGCCTCAAAGTCCGATTAAATTTCGACTCCATTTCTTCCCCGTACAATATTTTCCCAACAATTTTTAGGATCAATTTTCGCAACAATGGAGTCGGAATCAATCAAAGTGATGAATCAGGATATGGTCAAGTTGGATAGGTTCGACGGCAACAACTTCACACGATGGAAAGACAAGATGATGTTTCTTCTCACGGCCCTGAAGATCTCGTACGTTCTGGATCCTAATTTGGCGCCCGTTCAAGATCCTGTTCCTACCACTGAAGGAGGACAGCCGAGTGCAGAAGAAGTTGAAAGGGTGACCAACGCGAGGAAGAAACGTGAAGAAGACGAACTACTATGTCGCGGACACATTCTGAATACGTTGTCCGATCGACTATATGACTTGTTCACGGAAATGAAGTCCGCTAGGGAAATCTGGAATGCATTGGAGTTCAAATACAAAGCAGAGGAACAAGGTACAAACAAATATCTGATCGCTAAGTACTTTGACTTCAAGTTCTTTGATACTAAACCCCTTCTAGAGCAAGTCCATGAACTACAAGTTCTAGTGAACAAAATTCGTGCTCTCAAAATCGACATACCGGAAGCATTTCAAGTTGGAGCAATCATAGCCAAACTGCCTTCAAGTTGGAAGGAATATGGGAAAAGGCTAATGCATAAGACTGAGGACATAAATTTAGTTCAACTCCAGAAACATCTTCGCATTGAGGAAGAGTCGCGCTTGCGCGAAAATTCTGGATTGTATGATACTAAAGTGAATGTCCTGTCGGGTAATGGTTTTCCGTCCAAAGATCACCCGAACTTGAAACGCAAGAGAGAGCGGAATTTTAATAAGGTGCAAAAGAAGAAGAAGAAGGGAGCCTGTTTTGTCTGTGGCAAAGAGGGGCATTTTGCAAGGGACTGTAGGCACCGCAAGAATAATGCGTCCAAAGAGAAGAAAACGCCAACACCAATTGTGAAAGCGGATGCTAATGCTGTTGAAGAAAATTTTGTGGCCATGGTCACGAACATGCTTTCAAAATTGGATATTTCCGAGAAAGTTAAAGGTACTTTGGCCACGATTACTGAAATCAACAGTGCTTCAATCCAATCGAGTTGGTGGTTAGATTCTGGAGCAACGGTTCATGTATGTTCTGATAAGTCCGCATTCAAGCATTGGGATGCGACTTTGGATGCTGATCTTCGAGAGGTCCAAATGGCAAATGACAGTCTTGCAAAGGTCGATGGCAAAGGCTCCGTGATGTTAGACTTTACTTCTGGAAAGAAGCTTAAACTTCTTAATGTATTGTATGTACCCGAGATTAGGAGGAATTTAGTTTCTGTCGATTTGCTTTGTAAGAGTGGATTTCGGGTGCTCTTTGAGTCCGACAAGGTTATCCTGTCGAAGAATGGGATTTTTGTGGGAAAGGGTTATGCCACCGATGGCATGTATCAGTTAAGTCTTAATAAGATTGAATCTTCTGTTTATGTTGTCGACTCTTCTTATTTATGGCATAGTAGGTTAGCACATTTAAATTTTTAAGCTATTTAAATAATATGAAAAAATTGGACTTGATCAATTTTAATGGTGAATTAGATAAATGTGAAGTTTGTGCTAAGTCAAAATTAACGAAGAGGCCTTTTCCAAGTACAAACAAAAATTCAATTTATTGGATTTAGTGCATAGCGATATATGTGAATTCAATGGAATGCTAACTCGTGGTGGTAAAAGGTATTTTATTACCTTTGTGGACGATTACAGTAGGTACTTATATGTCTATCTCCTAAGATCAAAGGATGAAGCTTTTACTATGTTTAAGAAATACAAGGCCGAAGTAGAAAATCAATTGGAAAGAAAAATTAAAGTTCTACGTTCGGATAGAGGTGGTGAATATTTCTTAAATGAATTTTCATTATTTTGTGAAGAACATGGTATTATTCATCAAACTTCAGCACCATACACTCCACAACAAAATGGTATGGCTGAAAGAAAAAATAGATCATTAGGAGAAATGATTAATTGTATGCTTTCGAATTCAAGGCTACCAATTAATCTATGGGGAGAAGCATTACTTACTGCATGTCATATCCATAATCGAATACCATCCAAGAAGAGTAACGCAAGTCCATATGAATTGTGGAAGGGTAGAAAGCCAAACTTGTCATATCTTAAAGTGTGGGGGTGTTTGGCTTATTACCGAGTACCAGACCCTAAAAGAACAAAACTTGGTCCTAGGGCTATTAAAAGCATTTTCCTTGGATATGCTGAAAATAGCAAAGCGTATAGGCTTCTTGATTTAGAATCAAATGTCATAGTGGAATCTAGAGATGTTGAATTTTTTGAGAATAAATGTTCTACAGATTTTGGAATTATTGAAAATAATAATTCAAGATCTATAGAAGTACAAGTAGATTCTAATGAAAAGGAAACAAATGATTCCAAAAATATGACCGAACCAAGAAGAAGTACTAGAGCGAGAAAATTGAAGGACTTAGGTCCTGACTTTGTTACTCATGTTTTCCTTGTAGAAGGAGACAGAAATAATAACGTGGTAAATCAGTATCATTTATTATTAAACTTAGAAGACGATCCTAAAAGCTTTAATGAAGCAATGTCTTCCAGAGATGCTTCTTTTGGAAAGAAGCTATAAATGATGAAATGGACTCAATTATGTTCAATAATACTTGGGTATTAGCTGATTTACCAGAAGGATCGAAACCTATTGGGTGCAAGTGGGTTTTCAGAAGAAAGTATAATTCTAATGGTTCTATCCAAGCCTTTAAGGCTAGGTTAGTGGCCAAAGGATTTAGGCAAAAGGAAGGAATAGATTATTTTGACACGTATGCTCCTGTAGCACGATAACATCTATTCAATTTTATTTGCTTTAGCATCCATTTATGATCTCTACGCTCATCAAATGGATGTTAAAACCGCTTTCTTAAATGGAGATTTAAATGAGGAAATTTACATGGAACAACCGGAGGGTTTTGTTCTTCCTGGAAATGAAAGGAAAGTATGTAAATTAATTAAATCTCTTTATGGGCTTAAGCAAGCTCCAAAGCAGTGGCATGAGAAATTTGATTCAATCATATTGTTGAATGGTTTCAAACATAATAGTGCCGATAAGTGTATTTACTCTAAGTTTACTAAAGACTATGGCGTCTTGGTTTTTATTATATGTTGATGATATGCTTATTTTCGAACTAATATGACTGGAGTAAACGAGACAAAGAAGTATCTAATGTCCAACTTTAAAATGAAAGATTTGGGTGAAGTAGATACTATCTTAGGCATCAAAGTTAAAAAACATAGTGGGGGTTATTCATTGAGCCAAGTAGACTACATTGAAAAAATGTTGAATAAGTATAAACATCTTGGTTTTAAAGAAATGAGTACTCCATTTGATGCCAATGTGAAATTAAATTATAATTCTGATAGGGCAGTAGCACAACTTGAATATGCTAGCGCTATAGGGTCGTTAATGTATGCGATGCATTGTACTAGACCTGATATTGCCTTTTCCGTGTGTAAGTTGAGTAGATACACTAGTAATCCGAGTATGGAACATTGGAAAGCTATTACTAGAATTTTTGGCTATCTTAAGGGAACCAAAAATTTGGGTTTGTTTTATAGTAATTATCCGGTTGTACTAGAAGAATACACCGATGCTAGTTGGATTACAAGTGTAGGAGATAAACATGCCACTTCTGGTTGGATTTACACATTAGGAGGATGTGCTATATCTTGGGCGAGCAAGAAACAAACTTGTATATCTCACTCGACGATGGAATCAGAATTTATTGCTTTAGCAAAGAGCTGGAAAAGAGGCCGAGTGGATTAGGAATTTGTTGTTGGACATCAAATTGTGGCCTAGTCCTATGCCTCCCATTTCTATCCATTGTGATAGTCAGGCTACTTTGGCAAGAGCATATAGTAGCACTTATAATGGTAAGTCTAGGCATATTAGCCTAAGGCATGAGTACGTGAGACAATTGATTCAAGATGGTACCATAACAATTGTCTATGTGAGGTCAAGCAAGAATCTGGCTGACCCTTTTACAAAGGCACTACCAAGAGAGGTAGTAAAAATGAGCTCAAAAGAAATGGGGCTTAAACCCTTTATTAAAATCACCAGTAATGGTAACCTGACCTGATACTAGCATATCACTAGTTATATGGTTTAATAGGTAAAAACAAGTTACTGAGAGTGATTGTTGGATACTGACATTAGCCCCAACGAGAGGAGTCAGTATCGTCTGTTACGTTTCAGAGGTTGAATTATATTCTTAATGAAGTATAATACAATTATGTATCGTGTTCCATCAAGAATGAAACACGTGATGAATACTTCACCTATATGAGCTTAGAAGTGGTGCCGCTTCTTACGAAAGATAGGGTTGCTTTCTAGAGAGCTCATGAAAAGGTACAAGCACAAGGCCATAACAGTGCTAAGTAAATTATAAACTTCTCGTTGAAACAAGAGATTGGTATATGTGCGGTATGTCCGGTTCTATTACTAAGAGTACCGAGTTTAAAGCCAGCAGCTACTCGTGACTTTGATAGAACTTTGAGATACTTGCACTAAATGCAGGTTTAACTCGAAAGAGACCTTCATGTATGTATACTGATCTCATGGAAATTTGGCTGTGTTTTATTTTTTTTTTAATTTCAAAATTTTGTTTTACAAACAAAGTGGGGGATTGTTGGATATGTTTGTTTGTAAAACAAACACTTAAGGTATTGTCCTTGTCCCACATAGGAAAGAAAGGAATGCTTTGGTCACTTTATCAGTGTAAAGTGGATTATACTATTTTGAAATAAGAAAATGGGCTAGTGGGCTAGACCCCACTATACCCGCGTGCGGGTGCGCGAGTAATTGCGCGTTTATTAGACGCACTTAGCACTTTTCGCGCCGTGGACCAAAATTAACCTTAATCAACAATTCATTAATTTTTTTTTTTTTTTCGAAATGAATTTTTAATTAATTTATTTTACTCCTTTTAGCTTGTGACTGTTCGGACATAGTTTTCATTTGTGACTGTTCGGAAAAAATCGTCCGTTTTAGGACACGAAAAGGTGTGTCCGAATTGCAAGTTCCGAATGCGAATGGTCATGTTCGAACGACGGTTATCACAAACGAAGAGTCATGTCCGAAATTTATTTTTCGGACATGAACAGGTGTGTCCGATTGTTTCACTTGTTATATATATATATATATATATATATATATATATATATATATATATATATATAAGAAAAAAACACAGCTTTAGATCCGGTTTTTGTTTTTTAGAGAGTTTAAGGAGATTTTCTGGAATTGCTATCCAAAAAATCTCACGTGACTTTGTTGTATCCTGAAGGGAATTTGCCAGAAACCTATAGCAACTTTGTGGGGCAAATTGATCCTAAAAGAAAGTGATTACATGCCTCAAAGTCCGATTAAATTTCGACTCCATTTCTTCCCATTACAATATTTTCCCAACAATTTTTTGGAAAATCATTGCCCGAACAGAGATCCATCTCTAATCACTTTGCTTGAATAGAGCTTTTCTTCTACTTTTGTGAATAATCCATTTGGTGGGAATCATCCATATTTATAGCCTGTAAATCACTCGTTACCTGAATAAGAATAGTGTCGCTGACATATGCGCTTACATAATCATGTTGGACCATATGTCAACCTAATCATGACTTTGGATTAGTTGCCCATAATGCCATGTCCAATAGTTGGTGGATTTTAATTCATGTCAATCCTCCTAAGTAAATGCTTTCTAAGTAAAGTGTGATATATACAAGTAACGATTGACTCCGTTTAATATTAGGTTCACATTTTATTAGCCACGAGTTGTAAGTGTGAAGAAACTCGCTCCATTCCATGGTTTTGATCTATTCCACCAATTACAACAAATGAGAAGTCGCATTATTCTCGATTCCAAAATGCAAGCAAGACCAATAAGAAATCTTACTTCGCTCTTGATCGAATGTCAATTGAGGACCAGGGGACAACCAAAATTCCTTGATCAACCATTGATTGAGGTATATAACCTCCACTTCGATAAATTGGCACAATTGTTAGTGATAATTTACAAATCTTAAACATTTATTCTTTCTATTTCTACTAATATTGTTTTATTCTTTATATTAATTCTAAAGAGATTATTGCGACTTAATAAGTTTATCCTACCCATCAAAATAAGCATATAGAAATATTATCATTCTATAAGTAACAAGTAGGGTTTTCCATGGTTACGTTTGGATTATTAAATTAACACCAAACCTTATCTTTTTAAAGAAATATCGACCAAATAAAATTAAAGCAATAAGATCACGACCCATATCAAATTGATAGTTTTGATTTAATCTCAATCAACCTTGATGAACTATGCGCTTACAATTCATCATGTAGAAACATACGTCACCTTATTTATAACTCATAGAGAGTTGGTTAAGTTGTCAATCATGCATGACAAATATTAGGTTGGGTTTAAATTCATGCTGATCCTCCTAAGTAAATGCTTTCCAAGTCAGTAAATATGCGAGTACTTGTCGACTTAGTTAATATTATGTCTGCATTTGATTAGTCGCGAGTGAAGTAAGCGTGAAGAAAGTCACTCCGTTCCAAATCTGACACATAATAGGTACGAAAAAGGTCGTGGTCTTGATTTATCATGTAATTGACACATAATATGGGCTTACAATTCATCATGTAATTTTTTGTCGCACGGGTGTTTTCTTGAAGGAGATAATCCCTTATTCCCTCTTTTCTATTCTTGTAACATTTAGTACATTGATGTCAGACTACTGGATTAATATTTGCTAACCATAATCAAAATACACTTTTTAAACACTAGCAAAAGAACGCACGCATTTGTGTGATAAAATGGAAAGAAAAAAACTTATGCAATTTGCTTATTTAGGGGAATCAAAGTTCTAAATGTACCGGAGATTTACGGGGTACATGGGACTTCTGTTGGTCCGTTCAAATTGTTTAAGTTGCTTTATAATGTATAGTGATAATTAAGTAAATAATTTTAAGCTCTCATTGTAAATTTTATTTTTAGGTAATGTAGTCATAATTGATAATAGGAAAAGTGACGAATAAAATCCGTCAAAGTAAAGGTTGAATTACCTTTGGCCTTGTGATAGAGTTATAACCTATCTCTCTCAAGAACATGAGTACGTTTCAATGCTAGCATTTTGATGGGGGATAAGGTGATGGACTCATCAATCTCGGACCTTGGACTTGGTGGTGGTGGGAAGTAATTATGATTGAATGCAAACATTCCATGACTTTGTTGGTATAAGATACTCTTTCCATCCTAGGAGCTCCAACTAATAGATAAAATTAATTCTCATTTGTAAGCTTACAAAAACTCATTAAAGTTTAAACGTATGTTTAACAAACCAACCGGCTCTTCGAGATTTGAAACTACGAGAGCATTGTCCTTCTTGAAAGTTGTAAATGGATACTGCCGGAAAGACAGAGAACGTAAGTATCGTAACTTTCATAGTCACTTTGGTATAACGACTTGTTTAATCGATCACTTGATAGGCATAATTTTTAAAAATCATTCATTTGAGTGATGTCGGAAATTTCAATAGTTAGAAAATCCTTGTGGCATTAAATTTTGTGGCAAATGTATGCGATTTCCATTGCCTGAAAATCCGAGTGACATTCAAATCCTCCATTAAAATTATGGGACTTGTGGTGAATTTTTTTTTTTTTGAAGTTACGACACTTAAATGATTCATTAAAGTCATGGCACTAAGCGCCCTAGGAAATTTATGATACTTTTGATATCTTTTTTTCCGAAACGGTTGATAACCTGTGTACTAAAAGGTCGGATAATCAAAAGTGGGCACTAACATAGTCCAAAACTACAAACATCGAAAAGGACAAAATTACAATTGTGGTAATACGAAGTTGCTCTTGCCAAGGTTACCATATCTCTTAATCTTCACCAAACGATCGCAAAAGAAGACGCACTATTATGAGGATAAATACAATAATCTCATTTATCCACAACAACACTCGGCGTATCTTGTGAGTTTTCGATCCTCATGCCACATACATGTTGGGTCCGTTTGGTTCGGCTTTTCAAATGCTATTTGGGGAATGCAAATACTTTTAGGTGAAAGTTACTTGGAAAAATGCAAGTGGTGTTTGGTAAAAAAAAATAATTGTGAAGCTACTTTGGCCTAAATAATGTTTGGTAAATTTTTTTTTTTTTGCAAAGGGCTTTGGCAATTTTTATTTTTAATATTCCGATTTTGCCCCTATTCTTTGTTCATCTTCTTCTTCACCGTGAGGGTGGCCAGCAAAAGACCGGCGAGGTCGCTCAACCCAGGCGGCGGCTGCCTGGGGTCGAGCGATTGCCTAGGCGCCATCGCCTGGGTTGCGCGACCTCAAGCGACGTCGGCCTAGGTCGCGCGACCTTAGGTGACTATCGCCTAAGGTCGCACGACCCAGGCAACGGTCGCTTGAGGTCACGCGACCCAGGCAACAGCGCCTGGGCGGTCACCTGACACCAGGCGGCTGTCGCTTGGGTCAAGCGACCTCACCAACCCCTCGCCGGTCCCTCACCGGCCCTTCGCCGGCTAGATCTGCCCTTGTCGGCTCTTCGCCGGCCACTCTCGCGGTGAAGAAGATGAACAGTAACAGGGGCAAAATTGGAATAAAGAAATTTGAGTGAGGACAATTTGCGAAGGGAAAAATAGGTTTCAGCATTCCAAATGCTAGCTTTCGGCTTTCCGTTCCCCATGGTTCAGCATTTTGGGAAGGGCTTTCGATCCAAAGATGAACCAAACGGGGCCGTTAGACACTTCTACCTGCGATAAGTGAAGGACCAAAAAGGGAAAACTCAGTCATTACAATGAAAGGGAATTGGATAAGAAATAGAAGAACTTGAGGAATAGCCAAAAAAAATCAATAACTACTCAATCGACATTCTCTGAAGTTGCAGATAATTGTGGTACATCATTCGATTCTTTTCACACTACCATGTTGATGTTGACAAAAGGAATGAACTCTAATCGGATTACTAATTTATCAGAAAATTGTAAAGCAAAATTCATTGTCAAAAGAAATTTTCTAGTAGAACACTGCCCGAACAGAATACATCTCTGATCACTTTGCTTGAATAGAGCATTTCTTTTGCTTTTGTGAATGATCAATTTGATGGGAATTATCCATATATATAGCCTGTGAATCACTCGTTACCTGAATAAGAATAATATTGCTAACATATGCGCTTACATTTCACATATTGGACCATATGGCAGCCTAATCATGACTTGTAAAAGGTAGGATTAATTGCCAATCACGCAATATAAAATATCTGGCTGGATTTTAATTCGTGTCGATCCTCCTAATTAAATGCTTTCTAAGTAATGATAGATTCCATTTGATGTTAGGTACGCATTTTGTTAGTCGCGGGCAATGTAAATGCAAAGAAACTCACTCCAATCCAAATTTGACATATAATAGGTGTGAAAAGCGCCATGGTCATGGTCTATCATCATTGATTTTATTGTATGTATTGGAGCGTGGTTCATACTCTCCAGCGAGAGGATAGCACAGGGATCCTGTTCAATTAGGGTGTGGTTCGTACTCCCCAAACTGCTAGAGGGCTTTTATAGTTTGAGCCCACAAAAGGAAAGTTTCCTATTCAATTAAGTTTCCTATTTTGAATAGGTTTACCAATTTAATGGTTTCTTAATTGGAGTAGGCTTCCTATTTTGATTAAAACTATTGCCTATATACATTCTCTTTCTTTTGTAGCTGAGAGAAGTAACAGAGAGGTGCGAGGTACTAATTATAATAGAATCCTCAACTGGACGTAGCTCTACTTTAAGGATAAACCAGGATTAAACCTTGTATCTCAAATTCTCTTTTTCTCTTTTACTTTTTATTTTCTTTGTGATTGTGCCGCAAATCCTAATGGTACATAATTCCAAAATTCTAGCAATACCAGCAAGAAAGCTCCTTAGCTCACTCTTGGTCAAATGTCAATTGAGGACAAGTGGACCACCCAAATTTTTGCTCGGCTAGTGATTGAGGATCACAACCTCTACTTTGACAAATTGGAACAATTTTTAATGATAGTTTGCTGATTATTACGACTTAAGAAGTTTATTCTACCATGCATAATAAGTATACAGAAATACTATCATTTTATAAGAAAAATTATTGGTGATATAGTTAACTGAAAAATATCTATTTGACAAGCAGAGTGTTCAATGGTTGTGTTTGGATAATATTATTAACTCACACCATACTTTTTCTATTTGAAGAAATATCGACCAAATTTTGATTTGTTCTTAATTAGCCTTGTTGACCTCGCTTACATGTTATCAAGATGAAACATATGCTAACTTGTTTATGACTCATGAAGAGTTGGATTAATTGCCAATCATGAATGCCAAATAGTTGGTTGTGTTTTAATTTATGTCGATCCTCATATGTAAATGCGTTCTAAGTTAGTGAATACACAAGTAGTTATTGATACAATTTAATATTATGTCTGCATTTGATTAGTCTCGAGTGATGTATGTGCGAAGAAAGTCGCTCTATTGCAAATTTGACATGGTCTTAAACTATTTATCATCGATTTTACTGTTCTCGATTCCAAAATGCAAGCGAGTGCAGTAAGAATGCTTAGCTCACTCTTGGCAAGAACGTCAATTGAGGAGCAGTGGACAAGCCAAATTCCTTACTAGGCCAATGATTGAGTATGATAACCTCCCCTTTGACAAACTGACACGATCTTTTATGATAATATACTGATTTTATAAATAAATTCTTTCTACTTTTACTCATACTGTATTTTTTCTAATACTCAACGAAAAGAGATTATTATGGCTCGAAAAGTTTGTCCTACCTAGCTAAATAAGCATACAGAGATACTATTATTCTATAAAGAAAATTTGTCGGTGATCTACTTGACACAAAAACATCCATTTGACAAGTAGGGTGTTCGATGGTTCCATTTGGATAATATTATTTATACAAACTAAACTTCATTTAGTTGACGAAATAGCGATCAAATAAAATAAAAGTCATAAGATCACTACCTATACCTTCAATACCGAGAGTTTTCATTTGTTCTCAATTAGCCTCGATGACATGCTAGGAGTAAATTACCTCTCAATTATAAAATTTTTAAATGGATCTTCATCAAACCAATCAGCTTTTTGGGAATTGGAACTACAAGAGCATCATCCTTCTTGAAAGTTGCAAATGGAAATTGATAGGAGAAGGACACTACAAACACGATAACTTTCATACGATGCTCATTTTGGTAGCATAATTTTTCAACCGATCATATGAGTGTCATAACTTTTTCATTGATCGCTTGAGCATAGTAATTTAAAAAAAAAACTTTAACTACAAGTGCCATAGTTTTAATGTAACATCAAATTTTGAGGCAAGAGAAATCGCTGAGATTACTCAAGTGAACGTCTTTTCCAAATAATGACGCCTAAATGATCAATTGAAAAATTATGACACCAAAGTGAATATTGTACCAAAGTTATAATATTCGTGATGTCATTTTTCTAAACTGTTAATAACTGCCATGTCCTAGCATAAAAGGTCAAATTATTAAAATGGCACTAACATGGTACAAAAGATAGATGGAACAGGAAAAAATTGTAGTACACGGAACTACAATCATGATTATAAAAGGTTGCGCATGCCTAGATTATAATCTCTCTTTATCTTCACCAAACGATGGTGACTTCTCTTAGAGAGGGATGAAACTATTGTGATGATGGCTAGAGAAAGAGAGAGACAAGCCGTTGCGGTGGTCATGGTGATGCTAGGGCCACTGGTCAGCAACAAGGTAGTAGTGATGAGTAACGACGATGATAGTGGCCATAAGCGACGTCGATGCCTAAAGAAGAAAAGGGAGAGATGGGAAAAAGAAGGAAAAAAAACAAAAGAAAAGGGATTAATTAAGCATATACCACAGGTACAGACCAAAAAAAAAAAAAAAGCATATACCACAGGTGTAAATAAAAAAAATTTAGAGAAGCGGTTGTGCTCATTGAATTGATTGGTAATGAAAGAGTGGGAAGTCATGTGTTTGGACGGGATGTTTCTGGGTTAGTAGCACAAGGGGTTTTGACCACGGCACAAGTGGATTAGAAACATTATGATAGAGCACACCTGGTCGATTGAAGTTTTCTTGATTTTGTGTTATTGTTTCAACTTTTGAGTAAGTCTGGACGTGAGGTTGAAACGCTATATTACAAATTCCATAGGCAGGCCAATCGTGATGACTAAAATTTCAGAAGTTGAAATCATCAGGTTACAAGCATTAAGATTGAGAGATTATGTATAATTGTAAGAAAAATACACTCAGACTTATGACCAAGAAGAAAACGTTTTGCATGGCAAGTGTTTAGAATGCTTGGAAATTAAGTATGGACTGGGAAGCACGTCATTAAATGCGGCTCTCAATTAGAAGATACTCAGATTTTTCTTTCCTTTTCCTTGGCAAAAATGAAGAAAATTATATTAGTGTAGTTTTCATGGAGCTTACAAAAGCTCATTAAGTTTAAACTGGATCTTCAACAAAACAACCAGGTCTTTGGGAATTGGTAACTACAAGACCATCGTCCTTTTTGGACGTTGCAAATGGAGACCGTTGATAACATTCATGATGTGTAGTAAAAGGTCATATAAGTAAAAGTGGGCACTAACTTAGTTCAAACATTGAACAAATAAAAAATATCGTAAAATACAAAGTTACAATCGTAATAATAAAAAGTTGCTCTTGCCTAGATTACGAATTTTCTTAATCTATCATAAAAGAAGACAAATGAACTTAACTTTTACAATAAGAATTAATACAATAATCTCGTTTATCCACAACGATGTTTGGCATATCTTGTGAATTTTTCGATCATCGTGCCACGTACATGTTGGACACTTCTACCTGCAACAAGGGAAGGAACAAAAAGGAAAAAAATCACACACCACAGTGAAAGAGAATAGGATAAGAAATAGAAGAACCTAGGGAAAAAACAAGAAAATCAATAAACTACTCAATAAGCATTCTCTTGAGTTGCATATTACTGAGGCACATCACTTGGCATCTTTTCACACTGACATGTTGGTGTTGACAAAAGAAATGAACTCTGATCGGATCAGTGATTTACCAGAAAATTATTAAAGCAAAAATGCTTTCAAAAGAAATTTTCTGATAAAACACTACCCGAACAAAGGTACATCTCTAATCACTTTGCTTGAATAGATCCTTTCTTTTACTCTTGTGAATGATCAATTTGATGGGAATCATCCATATTTATAGCCTATAAATTACTCGTTACCTGAATAAGAATAGAGTCGCCGACATATGTGCTTACATAATCATGTTGGACCATATGTCAACCTAATCAAGACTTTGGATTACTTGCCCACGATGCCATGTCCCATAGTTGGTTGGATTTTAATGCATATTGATCCTCCTATTTAAATGCTTTCTAAATTAAGTGTGATGTGTACAAGTAATGATTGATTCCGTTTAATATTAGGTTCACATTTTATTAGCCGTGAGTTGTGACCGTGAAGAAACTCACTCCATTCAATGGTTTTGATCTATTCTGGCAATCGCAATAGATGAGCGAGTCGCGTTGTTCTCTATTTCAAAAATGCAAGCAAAATAAGTATATAGAGATATTAATTATCATTCTATAAGAAAATTTCCCAATGATCTAGTCGACTCAAAATTCCATTCGACAAGTAGGGTGTTCCATGGTTACGTTTGGATTATACTATTAACACCAAACCTTATATTTTTGAAGATATACTGATTAAATAAAATTAAAGCAATAAGATCACAACCCATATCATATTGATAATTTTGATTTAATCTCAATTAACCTTGATGACCCATGCGCTTACAATTATCAAGTTGAAACATACGTCACCTTATTTATGACTCGCAAAGAGTTGGTTAAGTTGTCAATCATGCATGCCGAATATTAGGTTGGGTTTAATTCATGCCGATCCTCATAAGTAAATGCTTTCTAAATCAATAAATATGCAAGTAATTATCGACTTAGTTAATATTATGTTCGCATTTGATTAGTCGTGAGTGATGTAAGTGTGAAGAAAGTCACTCCATTCCAAATCTGATACATAATGAAAAAGGTCGTGGTCTTGGTTACGATTTTATTGTCCTCAACTCCAAAATTGCCATAAGTCTAAGGTCAGTACAATGTGTCGATTTTGTCCGTGCCACGGGTGTTTTCTTGGAGGAGACTTCCTTATTCCCTCTTTTCTATTCTTGTAACATTCAGTGCTCCGATGTCAGAGTACTAGATTAGTATTGCTAACTGTTGAAGATAGGATTTGATCATGCGAATCTCAGATTGATAGATCGATTGATTCAGAATACCCATAAGATCCGATACATTGTTTGCAAAATAGGAAAATATTAATTTGTATATTCCTACATCGGACTTTCTTGTATTCTATATGCCTGCATGTACATGTAAGAACGATGTAGAAATACGATTCAGCCCTCAAAAATTTCTTCTTCATTTTCAATCATGGTACCAGAGCCATCGTTTTTTGCCTAGCTTCCACAAAATTCTTTGATTGCCTCTAGTCAGTCTTCTGACCTTGTTATTGCAAAAGACACAACCTGCGATACAAAGTTAACACTCCAAGTAGGAATCCAAAAAGTTTTTTTTATCAACGATACTATGCTGAAGAGTCATAATTCAAGTTCTAGACAAAGCCATGATCCGAAACACCTATCTTCAACATTGATCAGGGTTAAGGGGAGCAGAATTCCGTTCAACACTAATTATAGGCAAAATACACTTTTTTAACACTAGCAAAAGGGGCCACGCATATTTGTGAAAAAAATAGAAGGAAAAAAAACTCATGCGATATGCTATTTAAGGGGAATCAAAATTATAAATGTACCGGAGATTTGTGGAGTATGATGGGACTTGTGTTGGCCAGTTCAAATTGCATTTTTCCCATTGTTGAGTAGTAATTCATTTTGTGCAAAAATTTGAGGTTAAAAGATTGTTTGAAGTCGTTTTATAACGTATGGACATAATTAAATAAATAATTATAGGCTCCCTTTGAAAATTTTGTTGTTGGTGATGTAGTAATAATTGATAAAAGGAAAAAGTGACGAATAAAGTCCGTTCAATGATTGAATGCAAACATTCCATAACTGTGTGGGACCTCATAGTAACGCTTATAGGGGGGGTCACTAACGCCTCCTAACTCTTGAGTTAATGGAGAAAGAGAGACAGAGCCAAAAACTTGTGGGGGATTTGTGAGTTTTTTACCGTTCTCTTTGTTGATGAATTGGGCTTGATGAAGAAATTATGAAGAAACGGATCTTGAAGGGGAAACCAAAAACTATACTTCCTGTCATGGAGATAACACGAACAGTTGGCATGGCAAGTACATGACCCAAATTTAGTGTTAGAAACTCATCCACGTTACAAGTCATCATTTTCATAAAAGATACTTTCATAAGAGAGATTTTGTATGCAATTGACAGAAAAGTTTGGAAAACATCATCATATCACATTGATAATGCGTATAATTACATAGATTTATCTTTGCTAAAAGAAAGTCGAAAAAAAAGTAGTCGCGTTGGAGAGTGTTTTCCAACTTGTCTTTATGGTTCAATATCATCTCTTGATTTTTTTTTCTACGGTTAATGCCATGAAAAACTCCAAACTGGTACACTTGTGACAATTTTACCTCAAACTAATTCTTTGATCACAAAAAATTCCAAACTAGTATACCTGTGACAATTTTACACCAAACTAATTTTTTGATCACTAAAAAATTACAAACTGATACATTTGTGACAAATTCAAACTAATTCTTTGATCACAAAAAATCCCAAACTGATATACCTGTGACAATTTTACCCCAAACTAATTTTTTGATCACTAAAAAAATTACAAATTGATAAATTTGTGACAAATTTACCCTTCATCAGTGTCCATTAAATTAGATTAATATCACGAAAAATCGCAAATTGATAAACTTGTGACAAACAGAGAGGTAAAACCTCAAACCGGTACACCCGCCAACTATCACATGTCTTCAAATTTAGCAATTTGACAATAAAATTTAACAAAAACTACTGAGGATAAATTTATCACAAGTGTACCAGTTTGGGATTTTTTATTATCATAAAATTAGTTCAGGATAAAATTGTCACAGGTGTATCAATTTGAGATTTTTTATTATCAAAAAATTAGTTCGGAGTAAATTTGTCACGGGTGTACCAGTTTGGAGTTTTTCATAGTATTAACTTTTTTTTCTATCCAATTGAATACCTAAACTTTTAAAAATCTGCTCAAAGTCCTTCCATAAAAAAGTTGAGAGATTAGCTAGCGTGGATGCTAGCGCTGTTAACTTGCTGTCAAATTTACATAACGGTCCATCCATATCATCAATCTCTCTTTGTTTAAGGGCTCCCTGTTTAACAACCAATTTTGCTCATTATTGATTTGGACGGAATGTTTTTTGGGTTCGTACCACGAATGGTTTTGACCATGGGACAAGTGGATTGAAAAGATTATGATCGAGAACACCTTGTCGATTGAAGTTTACTTCATCGCGTATTGTTTTTCCAACTTTTGGGTGAGTACGAATGTGATGTCCAAACGCTATATCATAAGTTGCATAGGCAGGCCAATCGTGATTATTACAATTTCTGGAAGTTCAAATCATCACATTCCAAGCATTATGATTGAGACATTCTGTTTAATTGGCAGGAAAATTCTCTAAGATTTATGACCAAGAAGAAAAGGTCTTATATGGCAAGTGTTTAAAATGCTGGAAAATTAAAATAAACCGGGAAGCACATGTCCTTTAATGTGTTGCTTAATAAGTAGATATTCATATTTTTCTTTCCTTTTCCTTCACAAAAGGGATAGAAAATTTATATTAGTGTAGTTTTTACGGAGCTTTCAAAAACTACTTTAAGTTTAAATTGGATCTCAAGCGAGTTAACCAGGTCTTTGGGAACTGGAACTATAAGAGCATCGTCCTTTTCGGACGTTGCAAATGGAGGCCGTCTATAAGATCCACTCCATGTCCTAATATGTCACGTAATGAAAGGTGGACACTAACATAGTACAACAATCGAACAAACAGAAAAATATCGTAAAATACAAAATTACAATCATGGTAATAAAAAAAATGGACCTAGATTACGATTTCTCTTAATCTTCACTAATGATCATAAAAGAAGATAAATGAACTTAACTTCTACTGTAAGAATTGATACAATAATCTCATTAATCCACAATGATGTTTTGCATAGCTTGTGAATTTTTCGATCCTCATGGCTCATACATGTTTGACACCTCTACCTGCAACAAGGGAAGGAACAAAAAGGAAAAAATCGCTCATTAAAATAAAAGAGAATGAACAAGAAATAGAAGAACCTAGGGAAACAACAAGAAAATCAATAGAAACTCGATTAGCATTCTCTCGAGTTGCAAATTACTGAAATACATCACACAGCATCTGTTCACACTTCCATGTTGAGGTTGATAAAAGTGATGAACTCTGATCGGATCAGTGATTTACCAGAAAATTAGCAAAGCAAAAAATGCTGTCAAGAAATTTTCTAGTATATCACTGCCCGAACAGAGGTACATCTCTAATCACTTTGCTTGAATAATACTTTTCTTTTACTTTTGTGAATGATCAATTTGATGGGAATCATCCATATTTATAGCCTGTAAATCGCTCATTGCCTGAATAAGAATAATGTCGCCGACATATGCGCTTACATAATCATGTTGGACCATATGTCAACTTAATCATGACTTTGGATTAGTTGTCCAAAATGCCATGTCCAATAGTTGGTGAATTTTAATTCATGTCGATCCTCCTAATTAAATGCTTTCTAATTGAAGTGTGATGTATACAAGTAATGATTGATTTGATTTAATATTAGGTTCGCATTTTATTAGCCACAAGTAGTAAGTGTGAAGAAACTCGCTCCATTCCATGGTTTTGATCTACTCCGGCAATCGCAACAGATGAGCGAGGCCATTTTCTCGCAAGGAAGACCAATAAGAACGCTTACTTCACTCTTGGTTGAATGTCGATTGAGGACCAGTGGACAACCCAATTTCCTCGCTTGGCCAGTGATTGAGGACCATAACCTCCGCTTTGATAAGTTGGCATAATTGTTGGTGATAATTTAATGATTTTAAAAATATTTCCTTTCTATTTCTACTAATATTATTTTATTCTTTATACTAATTCTAAAGAGATTATTACGATTTGATAAGTTTATCCTAACCAACAAAATAAGCATACAGAGATACTATCATTCCATAAGAAAGTTTCCCTTTGCTCTAGTCGACTCAAAATTCCATTGGACAAGTATGGTTTTCCATGGTTCTGTTTGGATTATACTTATCACCAAACCTTATCATTTTAAAAAAATATCGATCAAATAAAATTAAAGCAATAAGATCACAACCCATATCATGGGTAGTTTTGATTTGTTCTCAATTATCCTTGTTGACCTATGCGCTTACAATTCATCAAGTTGAAACTTATGTCATCTTATTAATGGCTCATAAAGAGCTGGATTACTTGCCAATCATCCATGTCAAATATTACGTTGAGTTTTAATTCATATCGATCCTCCTAAGTAAAATGCCTTTTAAAATCAGTGAATGTGCGAGTAATTATTGACTTAGTTAATATTATGTCCGTATTTGATTAGTCGAGAGTGATATAAGTGTGAAGAAAGTCGCTCCGTTCTAAATGTGACGCGTAACAGGTATGAAAAGGACCATGATCTCGATCTATTATCATTTATTTTATTCTTCTCAACTCTAAAATTGCTATAAGACTAATGTCAAGATAATGTGTCGATTTTGCCGCATCTTGGTAATTTTTTCTCCCACGGGTGTTTTCTTGGTGGAGATAAACAAATTTTCCCCTTATTCCCTCTTTTCTATTCTTGTAACATTCAGTACACCGTTGTCAGAGTACAAGAATAATATTTGCTAACCATAAGCAAATTATACACTTTTTAAACACTAGCAAAACGGCGCACACATCTGCGATAAAAATGGGAAGAAAAAACTAATATGAATTGCTTGTTTAGGGGAATAAACAAAATTCTAAATATACTAGAGATTTATGGAGTACGATGGGACTTGTGTTGGCCCTTTCAAATTGCATTTTTCCCATTGTTGAGTAGTAAACTTGTAAAATGAGTCATAAATCCGTTTCTTAACCCATATATTAGTAATTGGTCATAAATGGATGTATGTCTAATATTGGTGTTAAAAGGTCATAAATGGATCGTAAATGGGTAATAAATGAATTTATAACTGATTTAAACTCAACGCATCTTTTTCGACCTCACTTAACCTTGCACTCACTCAATATTGCGCTCTCATTTCAGTTTGGATATGAATTTTCCTATATTTAATTAAATATGGAAGTGTTTTAACATTATGGATCTGATAGGGTATGATTTGGATTGGGCTAGGTATGGGTCAAAAAAATTGTATTGCGCATAAATGGACCATAAATGGGTTAATAGGTCAATTTGGATCGAACCATTTATGACCCAACCCACCCATTTGACAAGTCTAATGAGTAGTTAATCATTTTGAGCAAAAATTTGAGGTTAAAAGATTATTTGAAGTTGCTTTGCAATGTATAGAGATAATTAAATAAATTATAATAAGCTCTCTTTGGAAAATAAAATTTTAGGTGATGCAGTCATAATCGATAAAAGGAAAAAATGACGAACAAAGTCCGTTCGAATTAAGGTTGAATTCCGATTGGCCCTGTGATAAAGGTATAACCTATCGTTCTTGAGAACATGAGTACGTTCAATGCTAGCATCTTAAAGGGGGTTATGATGACAGATTCATCAATCTCGGACTCTTAACTTGTCGGCGGTGAGATGTAATTACGACTCAATTCGAACATTCCGTGATCGTGTGGGGCCTCATAGTAACGCCTATGGGGGGTCGCTAGCATCTCGCAACTCTTGAATTAATGGGTGAGAGAGAGAACTTGTGGTGGGATACGTGAGTTTTTAACCGTTCTCTCTGACGATGAATTGGGATTGAAGATGAAATTATGAAGAAGCCAACCTTACGACGAAACCAAAAATAATACTTCGAGTCTTAGGGATATCACCAATAGTTGACATGGCAGGTACACGACCCAAGTTAATGAAGAGAAGCTCGTACGCAATATAAGCCGCCATTTTCATAAAAGACACTTTATAATTACGTTGAAACATTTTTATAATCAGACAAAATCATTCGTACAATCTCCATAAGTATGATCATACGATGGGAGTCGCAAACCAGCTGAAATCAATCAAGGCCAACCAGATGGATTCAGTAGTTTTGCGGATCTACTTCATAATTTGTCGAGGCCCACGTTCAGAAGATTTGGATCCGAGCCCATCGGCCCAAATCATCCGCATAAACCTCGGAAAAACCTCGGATGACCGAGGGATGACAAACTCGAGCAACGTATGATCAACCCCGGCCTAGGCAAGGCACACCTAGCACGCACGGTCTGGAACTGAAGTTCGCTGCAATGTCGAAGATCGAGACCTTCGACGACTTCGTGAAAGTTCACGGCCTGCTGCTGACGGCTTCCGGGTTGCCGCGGCCGCTGCACGAGCAGCTTTTCAAGAAGCTGTCGGCCGACAACTTCGACGGCGGCGCGTGCTTCCAAATCGAGCCGTGCGAGGATGGGCGTCAGAGGAGGCTCGTCCTCACTTCGGGCTTCGCGGGGAAAGAGTCCGACGTCTTCCTTGTCGACCATGCTTGGACTTTCCGGCTCTCCGATGCGTACAAGCAGGTTCTTGATTTTCTGTTTCGACCCATGTTCTGTTTACTTTTCTGTAATGATGGAAATGGGCATCGGATTTTTTAAGTGTATGTAATGGCAAAGCTAGTGTTTTGACTGTTGAATTGTGACTGGAGAATATAAGTTGACTGTCGTGAAAGGTTAATAAGATTTCTGAAAATTGGAGTTGGTATGATTTCGCGACATTCCTTTGTATATAGTAATAGTGTTGGTCTACAATAGAGAATTATTTCCTAGGGTGATATGTTCCTTTTGCCTATAATGTGCAGAATAAGTTAATCCATGAACATCTTTTTTTGAATAGTAAAATTGTAAATCCCACTGGGTTTTCTTACTCTAAAACTTTGATGTTGCATTTATTACAGCTTCAGGAAGTTTCGGGGTTGGCTCAGAGGATGGCTGTTTTAATGTGTGTCAATGGCGATCTGAATGTAGATGAAGAAGCTGAAGGGAGAACTTCAATAGAGGACACTGGCAGCATGTGCATTGAGGATATACTGGAACATGAACTGTGTAAAGCAAAAGAGAACAAGGACACTGTCAGATGGTTGGAGCTTGATGAGCTCGATATTGATGATGACACGCTCTTATCTCTTGATTTATCTGCTAAATTTCCGGTTGGTGTTAACTACCTTCATCCTGAATTAAATTATACTAGTGTAGTTGGAACCTTTGAGAATTACTAGTTCATGCATGATTATTATGTTGTACAATCTCATCTTCCATAACTATGTTTGAAAAACTCTTATCATTTGTTATTTATAGACTAAAAATTAACATTACCGAGTTTCGTGGACTATATGCACGAGCATTTATCATTTCCTTACAACGTACTTGCTCTGGAGATTATCTTGGTACCATCTTTGAGCTTTTTGTGATGTGATGAATTTATGGTTTACATGCTCATTTTTTCTTGCGTTAGGATTTACTTGCTCTTAGCCTGTGTGGAAACAGGCTCGAGAGTGCAGATATCATTTTTCAGGAAGTTACCAAATTCAAGCATCTAAAAGCTCTGTGGCTCAACAATAATCCAGTTGTAGAGAAATGGTATGTGCATTTGCGCCCAATTAACTTAGAGCAGGCTTTTAGGGGAGGGAAAGTTGAACGGTTTTACCTTCAGTGATGGCTGTCTGGCAGATAAAATTCTTCAGGCTTGTCCCGGGGCTTGAAATCCTTAATTCATCTTTTACCCGTAATTTTGGAGAATGGGCATTGGGATTTTGTGGAGAAGTCTATGGGAAGGATAACCCAGGCCAGCACTGTGGAAGTGACCATAAGTTGCATGAAGTGACATCTCTCGATATTTCTAACAGAGCCATTCACAATCTTGCTAATAAGGTCCGTGCCTCAATTAGCTTACTGTTCTTGGTGACTTATTCATGTTATTATTTTTCATACGTTTTACCCTTTCTGCAGGCATTTTCACCTGCTATGATGCCATCTCTCTCATATCTGAACCTTCGGGGAAATTCACTTCAAGAGAATTCAGCTAGTGAATTGTTGGAAGTCTTAAAGCAGTTTCCTTCCTTAAATGCTCTTGAGGTGATTATTTTGCTTTTGTTGATTAACCCTTCTCAGAACTTACCACAAGGGAACTAGCTGAATGGAGCTTGAAAGTTTTAATATTTCAATAGAGGTTAATTATTTATGTAGGTGGATATTCCTGGACCTTTCGGTGAAAGCGCCATAGTGATTCTGGAATCACTCCCGAAGCTTTCGTTCCTTAATGGTGTTTCTGCAACCAAAATATTAGAAGCTGGAAAGCATGTGATTGACTCTATCCTTGAACCACGTCTTCCGGAATGGAAACCAGAAGAGCCCCTCGCGGATCGGGTTGTCAATGCAATGTGGCAATATTTAATGACTTATAGACTTGCAAATGAGGAAAAGATCGATGAGACTCCTGCATGGTATGTGTGTTTTTTTCGATGACCCGCTCTTTACATGAACAATGAACTAGCTTACATATATAAAGTCAAGGTCCTCCTATGCCTAGTACGTCACCATGGGACATGTCCTCCTATGCCTAGTATGTCACAATGAGACATGTCCATATGTCTTTCCTGTTTATCTTTGTAATGTTCGTGCTTTCAGTGTACTTTTAATTGATTATTGACTTGAAATGTCATGCCGTTCGTTTAATACTGCCTGAAGACATTTGACCATCTGAAACGGCATATCTGTTTCAGCTTTGTTTTTATTTGTTGAACTCTCTAAGAACTTTGTGCAGATATCAATAGCTGACAGGACCAACCATATTATTCTGTGAACCCCATTATTATTCTATGTATTGCCAATTGCTATTCTATGAGTGTGGAATAGCATGTGGATCTGCCTGTGGAGTACTTCATCAAGGATATCTTTTGTTGTAATATAGTGACAGTGCTATCTCTCTGATGGCATAGGTATGTGATGGATGAATTGGGCTCTGCTTTAAGGCACAGTGATGAGCCAAATTTCATGGTGGCCCCATTTCTCTACATGCCTGAGGGAAACCTAGCATCAGCTGTGAGGTCAGCTACAACTATATCCTCTTCAACTTTGCCTTTTTTTGGCATTGTTCTGCTGGACAACCTTGTCTTCCATACATGAATGCAATGTTTGATTCCTTTTTTCTGCCAATGAATGTCGCGATTGAATTATTGTCACATTCTGTCCGTAATTTCACAAGTTACAGAACTTGTGTTTTTTTCCTCTAGCTAAACAAACTCGTGTTTTTTGTCATCAATCATTGTTCCAGGTTCATCCAACCTTTATATTGTCAGTTTAGATGTCCCTTTATTTTTTATATATAGTGAAACAGTGGCAGTCATCTTTATAATGGGTCTGCTCTATTTTTTCCAGCTATTCTCTCTTATGGCCAATCCAGAATGTTCAGCAAGGTGATGAGTGCACCCGTGATTATCTTTATGGGATTGGAGAGGACAAACAGCGATCTGCCAGACTTACTGCTTGGTTTCATACACCTGAAAATTACTTTATTAAAGTACAAGCATGTTATTTATTGAGTTACAATTTTAAATAGCTGCTTGTAGCTTTATCATTAATGCTTGTTTGTTCATCCAGGAATATGAGAAACACCGTAAGGAATTGGAATCCAGAAGTTTAACTCCCCCATCTGTAATGTCTTCAGTGACTAAAAGCCTGATTGAAGGCGACAGAGGTCCTTTACGTGTGTACACTGACATACCTCAAGTTGAAGAATTTCTTAAACGGCCTGAGTTCATCCTCAGTATGTACTGGATTCAAACTGCTTTTAAAACTTTCCCCCCATCATTCTTCCTTGCTGTCTTTTAGTTTGACTTGTGTTGTAGTGACTATTATTGTTTGAGGAGCTGTCATTTCTCACTAATTGCTCACATTAACTCAATATGTCTGGTTGAATTAGTGGAGGTTGGTGACACTTATCTAACAAGATGGCAGGACAATTTTGTTTCCTGATTATTTGATGCAGGTTTCATGTTGCTAATATTCCCCATGATTGTGGTCTCTGAGTTTCCATTTTCTTGAAATGCATCTGATTGCTTAGTGATTAGTTAACTCATTTTCGATCTGAGTTACAAGTAGCAGCATTTGCCGATTCTTTTTTCACCATTATGTCTCATTATTTTTTATATTTTCTTTGATTCGCAGCCTCTGACCCAAAGGACGCACATATCATCTGGACGAGTATGCAGATCGATGAAGATACAAAGAAAGCCACTGGAATAACTGATGACCAAATTATTAATCAGTTCCCTTATGAGGCTTGTGTTGTGATGAAACATCATTTGGCTGAGACAGTTCAAAAGGTCAGAAAGATTCAGGTTTCTCCTGTTTGCATCAGCTATGTTTCTAGAATATTATTCATTTTCTCCATCATTCTGCAATTTATGGGTTCTTCCTGAAGCTGAAAATTAGTTGGTGTTACCAAAAATTTAACTCTGATATTTATTTTTCCTTCTACATTCGTCAGGCATATGGATCTCCTGACTGGATACAGTCAACTTATAACTTGGAAGTGCAGTTGGCTCAACTTATTGGTGACTATTACATACGTAAAAGGGATGGGCTTAACAATCTGTGGATTTTAAAGCCTTGGAACATGGCACGGACTATTGACACTACGGTCACTGATAACATATCAGCCATAATCCGTCTCATGGAGACTGGTCCAAAAATATGTCAGAAGTACATCGAGCATCCTGCTTTGTTCCAAGAGAAAAAGTTTGATCTTCGCTATATTGTACTTGTCCGCAGTATGAACCCCTTGGAGATATTCCTTTCTGATGTATTCTGGGTAAGGTTGCATTTCCTGGTCTATTAATAGGATTTACACCAATCAAACTTTCTTAATCCAAGGCTCTTCTCATCTAGATACTCACTGCATCGAACAGTTCTCACTATTTGCTCTGAAATTGTCTCAAATTTTAGGTAAGGTTGGCAAACAACCCATACTCTTTGGAGAAGAACAGCTTTTTTGAGTACGAAACTCACTTTACAGTAATGGTGCGTCTCCTGCAGCATCTTATTCTATATGATTTTCCTAGTTTTTTGGCAGTGGTGTGCTGTTGTGCACGCTTAGAAAGTTCAACCCAGTATTTAGATGAAATGCTCGATTTTATGCAATTTTCTTTCATGAAAAAGGAGTTATCGATGGTTTTATTGGTAGGGAGTCAATATGAATTAGGGATATAGAGTTAGAAAGAATCAGTGATTCTCTAATTGTTTCTATATTTTTCAGAATTATTGCGAAGAATCAATCACAAAAACACGCCTGATTTTGTAAGGGAGTTCGAAGTGGAACATAAAGGTAGTCAAGTCTTGGCTTTCATTGCCTGACAAGAAAGTTCCTCTCTTGTGCTCAACTTTAACTGGATTCTCTTAATCGCAGTTAAGTGGCTTGACATGCACGAGAGGGTAACAAAGATGATCAGGTCAGTATTTGAGGCGGCTGCATTTGTGCATCCTGAGATGCATAGTCCAATGTCTAGGGCCATATATGGAGTGGATGTCATGCTTGATAGCTCTTTCAAACCCAAGTTGTTAGAGGTACGCAACTAAATTGAGTCTTTCTTTTGTAAATATCTCAGACCTGCTTCTTTTTCTTTCTTCTTTTTATCTGGTTGCCCGGCAGTTGGCAGTGAATTATGAAATCCGCTACAGATGAGAGGAGGGACGATACAATTTATGTTCACTCATGATGATACAAAGTCCTCATTATCACTAATCTTCTGTGACACACATGCTATGTAGGTGACCTACTGTCCTGACTGTACAAGAGCTTGCAAGTATGATATGGTATCTGTCTTTAAAGGTGAAGAATTGAGAGGTTCCAACTTCTTCAATGATGTCTTTGGTTGTCTTTTTTTAAATGAGACCACTCACGTTAGTCCATTGTAATGGTTTTGGCAGAGATGAACGTACTTTTCTATTGTATGGTAGAATTATACAAGGTTTTTGGTGAATTTTCTTTTCTTCAATTGATATTATCTTGGTCTGTCATGTGGTAAAATTAAGGGACGAAAAAACCAGTGTCACATAATTTTATTTCCACAAATATTGTTGTTGTGTTACTTTCCCTGTCGCAGTAGCACTTTGTCCCTTTGGCCTTTCCCAAATCAACTGTGAAAAGAGTCGTATGGCAAGAGAGAATTAGAGGGCAATGAAATATTTTCCATAGTTATAAGGATCACGATTTCACTCATTTCATTATTATAAGTATCACCGTTTGAACTTGTTCATACTTGTTAATCGGCATTAGAGCTCTCTTTCACTGATTGGCTAATATGCCTGAACGATGATAAGGTTAATAATATTGGTGAACCATCGGAATGCAAAACCAATTTCGTTTCTACAGAGCAAGGTGGAGAAAAAATAGCAGAAGGAATTATTTTCTTTAGAGATAAGTGTCACGAGCCAAATGGAGGAATGCCCAACCGTTTTGCTGCCTTAACTCTAGTCCCAGCTGAGTAAATTTAACTACAGCATGGTAATGGGTCAAAGAATATAAATAGCAGTATGTACTGTAGAAAAAGTGTAGTAGAGTTATGGCTTTCAGTGAAGAACATTCTTTTCCTAGGAAATTTACCTTTTAATCGTTATCTTCTTAATTTCTCTAATTTTCTTCAAACGAGACAATGGAGTGCGAGTGAATGTACGGTGATGATGACAACGCGGGCCCAGCTCGAACTCAAGCGCGGAGAAGTCCATGCCCAACCAGCACACGTATGATGGTTCAGTACAAGATGGCCCTGAGAACCTGATTAGGCCCGAGAACGGCTGCATATTTCTAGGAAGACCATGTGAAAATGGACCCGAATCAACAACTTTAATTATGCTCACTTGAACCCTAATCGATTACCTTCTCTAAGCTTTTTTCTAGAGGAATTAAGCTTCAAAGAGTCGATCATGACCTGAACCCTGAAACATCTTCACCTTTGATGTGCATTCAACGCATTTAGTCGCCTCTATCCTCTTCAAGGAATACCAGGGAGTATTATTATCCTGCCCTTTCTATTACCATTCCCTCAGTAGATCCTGCCCTTGCCAGTACGGCAATGCTGAGAGCTGATTTAAGCGCATGGTGGGTACATACGTTTACACAAGGAAAGTATGGATCGCTATCATTGATAGTGCTGATACAGGGTCATTGAAACGATGAACTCGTTACATATAGAAAGATTTGAAGATTTAGAGCGTGCCAATAACCCTAGTGAGTCAATATAAAGAGGCAGATATAACAACGTGGTGAGAGCTTGGCTGCATTTGTCAATAGCTTGATTCAACATTAACACTTTACATCCTCTACATGTCCCAACTTCTAACTCCCTGAAGATCAGTGAATGGACATTGATATGGTGAGTCCTCCCTATCCTCCACATGTCCACACTCCTAACAAGTGAACAGATATGGTCAGTCCTTTCTATCTATATTGCCTGAACAATGATTAGGCCTTCAGGGCCGTGCTACTGTAGTCAAGATGTTGTAACATCTAGAAGCTATTTGAGCAATGACTAAGCAGATACTGTACAAGTATCATCCTATATTTGACAGCACAGCTTATCCGGGTCCTTGCTGCTCTTTTGAAGCTGCTGAACTATGTGGCTCGCTGCTTGTTGCTATCTTCTTTTGCTGTTCATCCAAGGCTCGTTCAAGCTTCAAAAAGTCAAATCATCATCTTAGAAGAAACAATTCATCAATGACAGATACAAAAGGTGCAATGCACTACATAATCGCTGATTTATAACCATCAGCATGATGAAGAAAATAAACAAAACAGTACCTTTGCTGCCCGAGTGCTCCACTCTCCTATAATAGCTCTTAGCCTCTCATGTTCTTCAACATACTGTCGTTCAAGAATTAATTGTAGTGAAATGTCATCACAAGCACGAAAGAAAACGACCTAACTTTAGTATAGAAGACAAATGTGTAATGATTTGCAAAGTAAATTCCAGGTGTCATCCACTCCAACAGTTCCTTTCCTAACCAGCCTAGCAAGTATTAAACACTTGAAAGAGGTTATATTTTCTTAGAAGGATTTTCAATTTACAAGGCAAGTCTATAATCTACTTAGTAAAGGCCCCACAGAGCAGAACTTTAACTGTAACTAGTGGGATATGTGCTAAAAAGTAGGCGAAACAGTTCCTATGAGATGAGGCAGGTCCATCCCCAGCTCAACCAAGTGAGACAAAGAATTAAGGGAAATCCATGTTAAAGGAGAACAATTCTGTTTGATTCCTAGAGAGGGGATGTGGAGTTTACTGAATTTCACTGGTAACTTCTTTTTGTGGGGTAACAACTATTACCTTGTTTTTTTAATCTCACCCTTCTCAATTAAGTCAAAAGATTCATCCTGTTTCCACATTTGTTTCTGATATTAAAACAGAATTGGAGTGATTGCTATAGAGTCCATAAAAGTATATGTCCATATTTCATACCTGATTGTTAGTTGTGCGAACACGCTGGATCTCAGAGTCTCTCTCAGCTATCAAAGACCGAGCAAGCCTAAGCTCTGATTGCATTTGATCCATCTACATTATGCCAAAAATGTCAATCTAAGATAATACTAGATATAATATGTCAACATTGCCCATCATGATCTTGGATTCAACTGACCATGGAAGCACAAATAATATCAAGGGGCAAGGATGAAAAAAATAAAGCCAGAGTCAGGAAGTGCGGAAGAGGGATATTGCAAAGGTTATGAAGGTGGAGATGCAACCCAAAATAGTGTCTTCAATCATGAAACACCTACTGAAACTTCATAAAGAGACCAAGGGATTTGATAGAATTATCAGAATTTTAAACCATTATGATAGTTTGAGAGTACAAATTGATCAATGGTATACATCACTGAGTTAAATTGTGAAATAACTAGGAGTTTGATCAAGAGAATTTTTGACATGTATATAGGGGACGAAAATAGTACAACAGAAAACAAAAATCCAAAGATGTGAGGTATCCCCTAGATGTCTCATCCGTTTATAGGCTCACAGCTTCAAGAAATTGAATACATGAATCTAACTTCCTTGTTTATTACAGTGATAGCTCTTTTACAAAATGAATATCGCCATATCATCGCAAACTTACTTTTTGTGATAAAACAATCATGTGGAGAAACCTGTAACAGCTTCCTCCACATGATCATTAATATAAATCACATCCAGACATTAATTTTAGCAATTAAGTTTTCGTCTTCCAGGTTCCATTCACTAACTTGAATTTGATTGGGCCTAGCCTTAAGAATAATGCAAATGATGGCAGCAGGTTGCACATCTACACCCTGAATTAGGCTGCACTTTCACATTAAAGAAATCATACTCCAATGATAGGACATATTACCTCAGCTGAAAGCGTCCTTAACTCTTGATCACGAGCTGCCAATAGGTGGGCCAGATCAACCTGAAAAGCAATCACTAAAAATTATTATTGCTCATGACCAACTAACGGTCGTTTGGTTATAGGAATATCAGTGTTCAGTAGATACTCGTACAACTTAAACCATCACTCTAATACAGTCGTCTGAAATGCATTCACATCCAGGAACATACATAAAAAAATTGTTTTTGGCCTCAGCTACATTGGCTAACTTATCTAAGAAGGGAGGCTGATCATCCAGCTCCATATGAATCACATTGAGATTGGCTGGCTCACCCGCAGAATATGCTATGTAAGAGAGAGTGGTAGAGTATAGAATTGAAATTATTCTTACGGAACAATTTCATCTCTACAAGCACAAAGCACACTCAACATTCATATACTCATAATTATCAATTTGTTACTTTCTTTAGACTTTATATTCGAATTGGTAAACCTTCTCAAGAACTTTCGCACTCTGTTTTCAATCATGTAACTGAAGAAGGAGAGCCAAAAGATATTACCTGTGGAGTGCTTCCGTCATTGGATCGCTCATATTTGCTCAAGGATTCTTGCAGTCGAAGAACCTGCAGGACAATCCTACAGTTCGGTTATCTTGATATCTTTAACAACAGTATAGTGGCATATCAAGAGAGAAAGGCCTGGGGGCCTACCACGTTTCTCCACATGTCAAATGGTAATTTGTAAATCGCCTCACTATTTCATTATACATACAAAAGTTGAACAAGAAAAGATGTAGTGTGAGATAGCCCAGTAGAGTGGAGCATGGGCATTCTGTGTGGGCTCAAGGTCCATGAATCAAATCCGGACAACACTCTCTTTTAGCATTACTTTTCTTTTTTTGCTTTCCTCTTTCTTATTGTCTTTTTTCTTTCAATTCAAATAATGACATTTTTTTTCTATACTGCTCTGAGTGAGGATAAAGTCTATCTTTTCCATCATTTTGCTTTTTCCTTTGTTTTCGTCTGTTTGTTTTTTTCAAAGTTAATTACAGACAAATTTACTTTGTTTTATTTTTCCAGCCCATCATTGAATATATCATTGTACTTTGTTATCTTGCCTAACTAATCTACGCATGTGTGCTTTATGATTTTCATTTTATAATTGTTAACATTTTCAACGGTTAATTCTTTCGAAATTTTGTGATGCCTTTTCAAGTTTGAATAACTCTACATCTGCTATATCTTATCAAGAAAAGGCATTGCTTGGATGTTATTGATGAGTGCTTTTTTTATTCTACATTTTTTCATTATTTATCTTTCTTGATATTTCTTTTATTTTTAAATTTTTCCAAATTCCTTGGTTGTTTCCATCTTATTACCTATGGATAGATGAAACAAAACAATGCCATTAATTATCATCTTTCAAGAAAAAATTATTTATCATCTTTCCTGTCAAAATTTAAGGAAAAATATTTTAAATTTAGAAATAGGATTTTTATTAAGTCCACAGCCGATGTCAAAGATAAGTTATACATTCATCGGATGGTTAGCATGGGGAACTAATTTGGCTATGAAACTAACTAAAAACACGCGTGTCATTTTTTTTTTGGTTTTGTTTTGTCTTCTGCTAGAATTTAATTTTCATATAATAAATATTGATATTGAATTAGTATTCATGTCAAAGGATGGGAAGGCCACCCATACTTTAATGTCAATTACGGCAAGGTTAAATCATATACGGTTGATTGAATTTGTTTGATCCTCAGGCAACAAATATTTGACATTTCATAATGTACTAGATTTAGATTCTTCGAGTATAAATAAATTTGATATATGTTTCGCCAATGTCATTAGATGAATGAAATTTCATTAAGTTCTGCAGCATCGCGCTGGCAATTTCTAGTATATATAGAACACTCTAAGAAGTGATCTGCCAATAATTGAAACAGAAAGAGCTCATAGACATCTTGCCACAAGGGATCAGCAAGTGCTAACCAAAATCATAAACACCCATTAAGTTTTAAAAAAAGAAACACCAACCTCCTCACTTAGAAAATGGAGGTTCTCACGTTGATACTGCAATAAAGCCATTTGCTGATCAGAAAGCCGTCCACCATCATGGTATCTGCAGCACATATTATCACAACAACGTATCATGAAATCCATTAAAGCATCAACCAGTATTCGTGGAAATACTGTCTGTTAGATCAAAATTTATTTTCAGCCCATCCAAACTGCTCCAACAACATCGAAATATAAGGACACAAATAGCAAGGCCAGAAGAGGTATATTACGACTCTCATGATTTAAGAAATAAAAGTAGACCTATCGAATTTCAGGCTTCAGAAAGAATAACAACCTTACGCTTTCCAAAGGACTTGACTGTTGAAGTGGAGAGTACAGTGACTTTAAAACATCAGGATGAGAATTTAAGGTATTGTAACGGTGGACATATCCTGCATGCACCAACAAATAGAAAATTCGAAGATGATATATTAATGATACACAATTGTTTAACTCTCATGATATCAAGAGAAGAATACCCAATATAAACATGCTCACATGAGCTCCTATTTTGATCATGGCACAACGAAGAAAAATTAAAGTACAACAACAGACTGTATTGATGCAAGACAAGCCAATATCAATAGGTTTTTAGAAGTTTGACGTTTATTACGATGCATGTCTACTCACCAATATATACACTCATAAAAGACCCAGCACATATCGCTTCTATGACCATGATAATCCTGCATGTTCATTAAAAACGAATTTATTACGCATAGAAATGAGCAAAAATTTTCGATCACAAAAAAGTTACGCAAAAATGAGACTACTAAAACCAGAGTTAAATTTCATGTGCTCAATCCTAGAGGGTACAAAAATCTAGAAGCTAAATTATTGGGATAAAAAAAACAAACACAAACAAACAAAAAGAATAAGAAGAAAAGAGGAAAAAGTCTGTTGTTAGACTGATAAAGAAAGGAAAATATGTCAGCTACAGCAGTAAATCCAAGCAACATTCAGCAATCAGTTTCGTGCAAAAGAACATAGAGCAAGTCTAACAAACAGATTCCTCAACTCATCAAATGTTTGACCTCTCCTCAAGAACTTCATTGTGTTATCTAAAACCCAAGTAAACATTCAGCAACCGGTTCTCGGGAAAAAAAAGGATAATTTCAGATGACATGCATGGTTCTTGATTTGTAAAATATCATTCTGCTTGATAGGTTTCTCTTATGCTTTCATTAAACAAAGATAAAACTAAGGTTAATCATCCATTTTGCATAATCTGCAACAGAAAATTTCTATTCTAGAACTTCTCCATGCTATATACGCTACATACATACCAATGCCATTCGTCCAGAAGAACCATTGATATAGGTGGGTGGGTATCATACCTCAGCATCACAGGTATGGAGAGAAAACTGACGTAGGAATTCCAGACAATGACAAGTAGCATAGCAGCGGTTCCTAGCATCCAAAAGAAACTCAAGTCAGTAGCAGTAGCATCATAGTCAACTTACTTTTTTATACAAATCCCTCTTAAGTTTTGCCTCTGACAGAAAAGATAATAGAACATTTAACAATATTTCCTCTGGCATAAATAACAAAAGGTACTCATAAATTAAGGAAAACCTCAACCGTTTGCCCATAGCATTGGCACACGACTACAATATCTAACAAGCAAAACCAGCACTATATGGTTATACTAGTTATCTAGTCATGAAGGCCTAATATGTTTCCACAAAGACTACTCCATGTCCACAATAGAATTATCTTTGAGTTATATCCAAGAATATTTTCCTATGTAGCTATTGCTCCCAATCTTCCGCATATGCATTTACAAAGATCGAGAAGCCTCTTATTCCACCATACAAGTCACAATGAAAAGAAGAGATTGCTTATATGCAGGGAAAATTAAGAGCAAAGATTTGAAATTTCTTGAAGTGTGTCAGATATCTCATTTGTGTATAAGTCATGGACTAAAGAAGACTCAAATTACGAGGAACTATTAAGCTTTCAATGTTTAGGACCATGATGATTTATATCAGTCAACATAAACAAATGGATTAATAAATGAGAAAAACATAAAAGTTGCTGCCGGTGCTAATAAGCATCATCTTATTTATCCAAATGAGAAAATCAAGAAATTGAAACCACATACCATATGCTGTGAATGCAAAAGGTAGACGGACAATATGCTTCAACTTCTGGCTGAAACTGTAGTAACCCTATCCAAAGAGGAAATCTTACGGTAAACAAATAGTTACAAAACCATACATATCTAATTAGAAGGCAGCAAATGATTATAGCAATGCCACCTCCCTATTTCACTCCATAAGATTGTTGCAGAAATGGGAGCACAGATTACCTGCAGTCGTATTTTTTGCACTTGGTAGACTAGATACTGTTGAAAGATTCCTGCATAAATGACACATTATATGAAAAAAGAATCAACATTTAACAAGATCTTTGTATAGCAAACAAATGTGAGCTGTCTAATAGCACCAACAAAAAAAAATGCATAATGGGGCCAATTTTGGAGGAAAAGAGGATTGGGAAGTGGTATATAAGCAAAAGAAGCAAATGTGGAATTTAGAAATGTATTTTGGCAATACAAAATGGTATTGCTACTTCAGAAACATATATCACAGAAGTTACCAAGTGACGTCCAAACAAGTGCTGCAACATCATCAAATTTGCAGGCTTTACACACATCTCTCTCAGCGCACTAGCGCAGGATGGCATCCAAAGTATGTCCCCCTCCTCTGAATCCAACAAATTTCAGGTTCATGTAGCAAAGTCAAAGCACATTTGCTTGATCTACTCTGTTATACTGTATAAGCAGAAATTTTATATCTTAAAGTGATTGGGTGATGAATGGTAATGAGATGATGTGGCCTTTTGAGAGTTTTTCGATGACTTTCATATTTTCTCCAAACAAACTTCTTTTCCTCTATATTTATTCATATTCATTCTTGCCCAACCCTAAAACTACTATTTGTTTGCAATCTTTTATTATAAATAAATGGATGGAATAGTGAAGATAAGTAAAGGTTGATGCTCTCTTGAGGACTTTTAGTGATTTTAATTTTCTCCCAAACTCACATTTTTTTTATTTACACTTTATTTTTTATCCTCACATTTGACTTAAAATTATTATTTTATCTGACCTTACGTAGTATTTAGAACAGTGCATCATGAATAAACATTCAATTGATTAAGTGTGCATGATTATTGATTAATATAAGTGAAATCAAAGTCTTGACGTGGTTATTGCAATTTTAAGATTGGATAAAAATTATTAATCTCTTTCACGAAAGCAAATTCCACTATAATACACAAGTATAAAAATGATTTTTGCATATCTCGTGATATTTTGTAGTTCTGTTAATTTAAGTTCTTCTTGTATTTCTTTTTCTTCTTTTGAAACAAATATAAACACAAAAGGTATTAATAAGTAAAATTTCAATTGGTCGTGCATGGCTTAGATTCTAGTTTTTTGGAGAAAGGAAATTTGATTAACCACTAACAACTTTCCATATGCCAATCAGGGAAAGTACAGGATCAATATATAGCACTTGTAATGTATTGTATCATCTTAAATTCAGTAAGAATGATCTTCCAAATGGCTGTAGGCAGAAAATGTTTTGTGGCCGGCATATTTATAGTTATTTTCCATAACTGCAAAGTGAGATACATCATACTCTAGCTATAATATTGAAGGCATAAACTGAATCTTATTACGAAAAAGACCCCACAAGCTGATTCAACTACGACTGTTGCCTGAAATAATAATAACAGCAATCAAACATTTCTCGCTAGATGTGTTTAGCTATATGAATTCTCTCATTTTCTTGTCATACGTTTAATAGCTTGCAGATATTCAAGGTCCTTCCAAAAAGTTTTCACCCATTACTTCTCGGGTCTTCTCCCACTCTTCTATCAGCAAGTCAAAGTTCCTACCAGAGCATTTCAAGGCCCTCATGTCACTTGCTCAAACTATTCCACACAAAATTTCTTCCATGTCATGAGAAAAGGGGACCTCTCCCATAATTCAATTCCAGTTTTATCATCTTTACTATGCACACTTCTGTTGCATTCTGCATGCTAAAGAAATCAAATGTGTTTCTCCAGTTCATCCTTAGGGTCTCCAACCTTTTTGTAAAGAGAAGCCACTGTACCGGAATTGACCATTCTTTGCTTCTTCATTTCCAATTCTTACAGTTCAAACAGCTTTATTTACTAGAATTGCACTCCATAGACTGTCTTTGACCCACTTAGATTAGATAACTTAGACTCCATGGCTACCCTGGATAATTCCATCTTCCCCTCACTTTTTCTCTATACTTATCCACAATCACTATACCATTCACAAAAGCATACGTCAGGAAAGATCATGTGTATATACCCAAATCTAGTCACACTATTGCATGGAGAAAGAGGAAAAATAACAGTAAGTTCAGCGTAATTGCTAGAACCCCACAAAAATACATTAAAAACTCTCTTTTCGCAAAGGGTAAGGATCAATGCAAGTACCTGTGACTATCATTAAGGCGACATTACAACTGCAAAGCAAAGGCGGGATCAGCGAATCTATAGCTTTGAAGATCCATGGGGCTGCAATAGCCAAAACAGCATAACCGACCTAAAAAAACAAACATTCAGCGACCAATTCGCAACAAAACCACATGAACATCCACGCATTTCACAACCCTCGCTTAATCGTCTGCAATGTACTTGCCAACAAGAAACAGTACGCAATGCTGCCGTAAATCCGCGTGCGCTTCCGGTGACCGAACAAAGGCGCTTCGTGCAGTATATCCAGGAACCTGCAAGACCCAGAATCACGCATCAACACTAAATGCTTTCTCGGTAGAAAGAAGTTCCGGTTCGGAACAATTTCAAGCCAAAACTAGCTAATCGACCCTCAAACTCCCGAGTCAATCGAAGTCACCCGTCACCCGAAGCAACCCATCGAAACCCAGAAGACAAAATCCAAAATTTCAGCTCGCCGTCGATACTCACAGCGCGTTGTCTTCCGGGGACGATGCCGCCGCCGAGGAGTGTCGCTCCGTGGCCATCCTCGTCGACTAGATCCTCGCCACCCCGCTCCCAGAGGGCCGCGTCGATGATCTCCAAAAGAAGGAGAAGAAGGAGAAGGAGAAGAAGAGTGGGTGCGCAGTGAAATTCATTCGCATTCGCACGGGCTGCGAATTCGCATCCGAGCTGACGAGAAATTTCACGCGATGGGACTGCGAAAGTGAAAGTCTTTCCGATCGTTTTCTTCTAGCGTGACACTCAAACGAAAGCGAGAAAGACAGAGAGAGAGTTACAGGGAGCGAGAGAGAGAGAGAGAGAGAGAGAGAGAGAGTTATTTCCTGTTCTTGCCCGTTTTTGTCTGCCATTTTCGGCATCTTTCACAGCTTGAAGCTTCGGAAAACGGCCCAATGATGATACGTTTCCTTCTTGCAGGCCTACCTTAATCTATCGTCCTTCGTCAAGCCCATGATCTTGCTCGCAGGCCGAACGCCATAAAAACTGGAGCTATCCCCTGTAATGCCAGGAGAAGACCCAAAAGAAGACAGACTTGCGGGAACGATGAAGACAAGCGACAAACCGGGTCCGGTCTTTTACCATGTGTTGTCATGAATGTTCAATCCGTTCGGCATTTCAGTTTCTAGTTTGATGCGATTTCGATTCCCAGGCTTTGTTTCTGTTCAATTTTAGGAAGATTTTAGTCCCGTTGATCAGGTCCCGTTTTCTTGCGCTTTTGTGTGCAGATGCACACGATCGGGATCTGTATCTCTGTTCAATTTGCTTCTCTATCTTCTGAAGTTGGGGTGCATGGTCGAGCAGCTCAACCGCCGCCACAACTGATGTTCGGGCCTACTGAAGGATACCCCAACCTTAGGGTAACATCAAGAAAGATATATAAGCACGACCGTCTTGGGTAGAGGCTAAGCCAGCCCTTTGATCCTCGGTTCATATGTTTTCGAGTTGTTTCCACAACTCAAGCATCGAGGAGTCAAAAACTATACACCTAAGCCTGTTTATCTTATGCGCAAGTCAGACGTTCGGGGTCCAATTTGTGCATTAACAGGTTAGAAATTTTTAGGTTGAGAACTTAGGATTTTTAAGTGTTTATGAGAGTTAAGAGAGCTAGTATTTTAACTAGAACATCGTCATGTTGGTGTCACGTAAGGCAAACAAGCACCGGAAGTCGATGTATCAGATGGCATTATCACCATTCAAACTGACTAATTTGTATTGTTAAAAAAGACCTTAAAAATCTTCGTGATGAGAATAAGTTTGGACACCAAAGTGATTGAGAAATTGGAAGATCAAGCTTCAGCTGTCTTCTCTTATTATCAATGCTTTCAAAATGCGTTAATGAGATGGGTTTTTCGGTGTCTGTCAAGTCAGCAAGGGTCGTGTGTTGCTACGGTTAATTGCACTTCACAATCATCATAAAAACACGCGCATTTAATCCTCCGAGACGATGTGAAAGGCTATATTTACATCACTCTTCCGCACCCCCCCCTCTCACTCGTATCACATGATCCTATTAGCTTTGCTAAAAGGAAATTTGGCTGCAGATCGAATTGGATTTCGCAAAGCAACTCGTGCTGGTCACATGCTGACACGGCGCCGACGCTGGTTCTTGTTTTGTAGACATTCTCAGACCCAATCAACCCTCTCATCTGTCAGATCGAAATTCGGCAAGATTGATTGACGTTGACCGTTGACCCGACAGATGAACCCTAGCTGGCAACTTTCTCCCTTGTATTCTTCTTCTTCTTCTTCTTAGAATGCTGTCGTGCGCGTATTTCGGAATTACTTGCCTAACAATTTTGCGGAAACCAAAATGCAATTTTAATTCTGTGCAAATTAAGAATGTGAATCTGACCAAAAAAAAATTAAGAATGCGATTTTATTACACGTGTAAGAAACCCACCTAGGAGATCAAACCGGTCATGCTTTTTGTCTTTGGTGGTTGAGCAGAAAACAAGGTTCGATGACGTACCATGAAAAGTATTATGGTCTTCCTAGAAGTTGTTGCATTGATTATGAGCAAATGGATGGAGAGCTTAGGTAGTATTTTTTTAGTTTGTAAATCGCCAAGAATTAAGTTGCTACTAGAATCTAGGCCTTGCCGGATGCACAGGACCAATTCGGTTTTACTCATCGATACCTTTTGTATTAGAATTTATTAGAAAATAAGGAAAAAAAAATGACTCGCAAAGTACAATAAAAATTTATGATAACGGGAAAGCCACTATAAATATGAACTATATATTATACTTGTGTAACGAATAGTGGAATTTTGTTTCGTCAATGTGGAGATTAATGAATTGCAATAATCATGTCGGTATTTCAATTCACTTATATTAATCAATAGTTATGCATGTTTAATTGGTTGAATTTTTTGTTTATGATTCCCTTTCCAAGGTGCTACCATAAGGTTAGAAGGAAAACTAAGGTTAAATTAGAAGTGAGAATGACAAATATATATATATAGTGTGTGTGTGTGGATATAGAGAAAAGTAAACATCTGAATAAATTCTCGAGCACCCTTGTTTTCCCTTTACTATTTAGTATTTTTTATAATTTCTATTGATTTGAGTTCATTTGTAAAATAAGAATATACAAAAATGTGAGTACGGAAGACAATCAACATCATCAGAAATTAATGATGAGTATTCCATACTTTTATTTAGAAATTAATATTGCATGCAAATTGTAGTTTTAGGGTTAGGTACAAAGAAAGAATAAAAATGAATGCAGATAAATAAAAGTTTGTTTGGAGTAAAAAATAAGAGTCGTTGAAAAGCTTGTAAAGGGCCCCGTAATTTGATTACTATTAATCGTCCAATCACTTTAATATAAACAGAACATGGAAGTAGGTAAGATCTCTAATCAAGACTGTACAATTTCTTTCATGACATTTAGTTGCATTTTAACTCACATGATTAATTAAGACTTATATGTTGCAACCTAGAAGATGAAAGCGCTTGTAAAAGAAAATCTTAACGATTTGTGGTAGCACTAATTACGAAAGGCAATTTAACAAAAAGTGAGATTAATCAAACTAAAGTCGGTGGTCAGAGCGACACAAACTATCGAAATAACGCGATCTTCCGAAACAAAATTTTAGGTCATCAAGGTAGTAAAATGCATTGTATCTTTCTACATTTATTTTCTATAGTTTGTGGTCGTAGTTGGTGAAATTCCATGGAGAAGGTAAGGTAGTTGTGGATGGATTGATTTGTTCATCCTAACTTGACCATGCTAGAGAACGATGTGTATGACAATAACATAAACCAAGAAAAGACATCCTAACATGAAATGTCTTGATGAGATTCCAACTAGAAAAATTGGGTATTTGGGAAGTAAATTAGTGGGTAACCAGAAAATAGCCCTGATTGATGTAAAACAAAACCATAATATTATTAATTTCATGCTCTAATTGAGTTATAATTTTGATTTTTCCAAGCCATGGGTATAGAGACCCGGCTACCTAAAGGCTCATGGAACATTCTGCGAGTCCAGTCAACTTGTTAAGTTCGGATTTTTGGTCTAGACATCAACGCAGTTGGTAGGATTCAAACTAGAAATCACTGAATAACTCAATCACTTGCGCCAATTTTGCCGGATTCTAATCGATTTGTAATTGCAGAATTATGTAGACGAAACCACAGAAGAATATGCTATTTTAATGTCCTGCTCCTAAGCAGAAGCAGCAAGACTCTTGCCTTAGAGAACAAAACAGAATTGTCGAAAATGATCTTTTTTGAGATGAATGAACGGCACAACTCTTCATTCTATATATACTATCAGATGTGCACACGCTTTGGATGTGCACAACAAATTGACATTTAAAAAATTAAGCAAAGTAATTTTGTCATAAAATATTTGAATCGTTACAGAAGGGAAATTATTAAGAAAATACACAACATAGAGAAAAATTTGTCAATAAATGTAGAAATAGAAGAATGTTTCAAGATTTAATATCCTTTCAAGGAAGGTTGTTGCATGGTAGAAAATCACAAAATTTCGATACTAAAATATTTGAGAGATAATTATGAATTTACGCCTCCCTCCATGCATAGAATATGTGTAATATGAGTCATTAAGGACATTTAGGGGAAGAAAAAAATAATTGAGATTATTATAATGAGAAGGTTCTCTTTACTTTATATAAAATTGAAAATATTCCTATCCGCTCGAACCCATGAGTACTATGTGCATGTAAATTGCTCGATAAAAATTGGTCACACAAAATTATGAAGGGAAGTCTATAATTGTTCTTGCCTAGGACTTTTTGATGTTGACTTCATATTCAAGTTTAAATCTGAAGAAGTGACTACATTTTTTAGATTCCCATTTAGCAAAAAACTTAGATATATATATATATAATTTCTCTCTCAATATTCTTCTTTCAATGGGTTTTTCATCTTTTCGGTAGAATAAAAAAATTTCCTTTTATTCAAAATTCAAAGAATACCAAAGGAAAATCTTTAAAATAAACTAAAATATTTCTCGTTTGGGCAAATATCAAGTAGTATTTAATTGCTTGATCACGAAAATTCATTTGGAGAAGAAATTGATATTTTGATATTTTCAGTGCGATCTGGAAAATATTATGGTATATTCCATGATATAATTCTTTGGAATGCAATTGATATCTGCACACGTCATGATCCGACATCTATTGTACCCACGTGGCCGGCATCGGAGTGCGGTGCAAGATATGCACAAAGGTTGATACAAATCGGTTCGTGGCAATAGCGCGGGGGTGTTTGTGTCAGCAATCCAAGGATGATATTATTATTACTATTCTTTTAGAGGATCTTCAATGGCCGAGGATGGCCTCCCGTGCGCAAACTGGTTGAGAGCTAATACACCCTTCGCATGATAATCGAGGCAGGCCAAAACTAGTTACCGTATCCAAAAGATCCGTATGTCTCATTTGAAGAACAAGTAACCCGAGCTAAATTGCACATCGTCCGATCACCGACGGAGCTGGTCTGCTGTTCCGGCTCATCAGGCGCCTCACGGGCTCGTCCTCGGCCAAGAAACCGCGGTCCGTGACGCACACATATGCATACACATATACACACACATACATGGATTATTACCGTTTCTAATTTCCATTGTGCTGATGTTCTTCCAATCATTTACTCACTGCCTAAAAACATATCATCCGATCCCATAATCTCCTTGTCCTGTCCTCCCCCTCTTTTGTCGCTGTCTTTTCCCTTGTCGAGACAAGAAACTCACCTTCATCAAGAAGCAAGAAGAAGAAAAACAAGGAAGTGGGGGACTGGGGAAGTCGGGAACGCGGCAAAAATCTCCCCCACAACCCGCGCCCGAAAAGACGAAACTGCCCCTTGACTTTCCCCACGGGTTGACGCGGACGTCGTCATGGGGAAAGCTGGTCCGCGTCTCACCTACTCCCGCATGGACCAAAACGCCCCCGTACACGTATACGTATGGTCGACCGTATGCGTATCTTGGCATGAGGCTTTTCCACGCATCGGAGGGTCGGGATCGATTGATCTGGTCAATAACCTTTTGCGATCCGGGTGGTAAGAGACATGCAAAATGTGATACCGTGTACTCATTCGTGACATTGTTCTCTTCTTCTTTTTTTCCATTATTTTGTTGAACTTCTAGAAGCTAAAAGCACCGTGGACGGACGTACCAAAATTTAGAGGAAAATTTAAACTAATGTGCCCACTTATGTTATAATTAATCATTGTGTCTCATCATTAAAAGACAAAGATAGATTTGAGGAAATGTATTTGTTATGACCACGTCCACGGTGATCATTGATTGTTAAGAGCATTTGCCTCCATGGACGGTGTGCACAAACCCTAATTTAATTGGGTTTCAACGATATGAGAGAAGCTAGAAATTTGTTGACTTGAATTTGTCTTCGGTGAGAGCCTTGAACCGCATAATTCTTGCCTTCGAGTGATGTATGTGTGTCTGAGGGGAACAATCGGGCCAATCCAATCTGGGGACCCAAATCGAGATCGGTTCCCGGGCAAAAGATTTGGGAACCGTTCGATTCACGATTTTTGGCCTTGAACCAATTTTGAACGTGGTTCAGGGCCAATTCATGGGTATATCCGGTTCAAAACCAAAACCTTATGAGTCATAATTGAGAACATAAGCATGCCATTATGGTGTCCTGTCCTGATAGAGAACTTTTGCAAAAATAATGTATAAGATAGAACAATCAAATAAAAAAACGAAACATGAAAAAAAAAAAGTAAATCGGTTCTGAAATGGGCTCAGAATACCAGCTGGTTCGGTCCTAGAGTCGATCGGTTCGATTCTCGATTTCAAAAATTAACAACCCGCTCTAATGAGATCTAGAACCTATCCATCCTAAAACCGATCCTATAACCGATCCCCCTTTATTAGTTCGTGGAAGTGACTTGTTGGATTTATTCATTCTAAACGTCATGGACTAGAGGCAACAAAAAAATTATGCAAACCCCTCACCAATTTGAAACCTTCTAATATTTTTTCCACCTAATGAAAGCTGATGCGGTCAAGAGGTTCAATGTAGTCTCTAGCAAGTTTCAGGGACTAGTCCTGAATGTGCCACCGGTCCACTTGGTTCCCAAAATTTGAAAAGAAATACCAGTACCAAACTTTTGATCCAGATTTTCATAGATCCTCCCCCACAAAGTCAAGGGGAGGGCAGGACAGTCTTTTGTCCCTTGAACCAACTATGTGGACTTATCACCCATTACTCTTTCATACACCAATAAACGAAAACCCCTCTCCTACATAAACATATGCAGTACAGTGGAAGAATTCCATGTGGTGTGTGTGTGGAACATTTTAGACTATAAATATAAAACCCATTCACTCTGCCAAACACCCTAGTTATAACCTTTCTCTTCTTCCTCCTCTTCTTTCTTGAACTTTATGTCTGCAATTGGACTGGAGAGCAGGTGATGATTTGAGAATGATTAGGCCCAATCTGTCTCTCTGCCTTTAGAAAGTCCCACCAACCATCTTGGGATCTGCAACACCCAGATCTCTTATACCTGACCTCTCATTCTTTGTCAGTTCTTCCATATCTTGACAAGAAAGATTACGGATGATTGCTTAGTGTTTACATCCAAGAAGTGCTAGTTTTGAGGTTTTCTGGATCGGTTCAATCAGCAGCTTTTCTGCAAATGGCTGTGAAGAAGATCTCTTGGGGGTGTATGGTCCCGGGCTGCTGCAAAACAAAGGAAGAAACCAAGGAGTGCAAGCCCAAGAAGGAGGTGACAAAGCAGAACTCATTCCAGAGGCTCTATCTATTGGATTTGAGCAACCCCAGTTCGACAACGCTCTCGGAGGACCTCTCGATATCGCTCGCCGGATCAAATCTCTATGTGTTCACCCTCCAGGAGCTGAAGCTGATCACGCAGAGCTTCTCGTCGGGCAACTTCCTCGGGGAAGGCGGGTTCGGGCCCGTGCACAAGGGATTCATCGACGACAAGCTGAGGCCAGGACTGAAGGCGCAGCCCGTGGCCGTCAAGCTCTTGGATTTGGAAGGGTTGCAGGGTCATAGGGAGTGGTTGGTATGTCCAAAGACCTTACTATCATCCGGACAAAGCCGGAGATGTTTTCCTTGCAAATGATGTGATTTTAATGATTTTGATTCTTTCTTATCCACAGACGGAAGTGATCTTTCTTGGGCAATTGAGGCATCCTCATCTGGTGAAGCTGATTGGTTATTGCTGTGAAGACGAACATAGACTTCTGGTCTATGAATACATGCCTAGAGGGAGCTTAGAAAACCAATTATTCAGAAGTATGTATTTGATCAATTCACAGAGTCTAACAATATTCTCTCACTTGTAACCTATAAGGAAACTAGCGCATCGGTATCGGTTTTCAGGGTATGCGGCAACGTTACCGTGGTCTGCAAGAATGAAAATAGCGCTCGGCGCGGCGAAGGGCCTGGCGTTCCTGCACGAAGGAGAGAACCCGGTCATTTATAGAGATTTCAAGGCATCGAACATATTGTTAGACTCTGTGAGCATCTATTCAATGTCCTATTTGTCTTCTTATCCCCAACTTGTGTTTTCCTTGGAATTGAATTATACTGTCGCTTTGTTTCTTATTGATTTTTGCAAATTTTATGCAGGATTATACGGCAAAGCTCTCAGATTTTGGGCTGGCAAAAGATGGTCCAGAAGGTGATGACACACATGTCTCGACCAGAGTGATGGGGACACAAGGCTATGCTGCCCCTGAATACATCATGACTGGTATTTTGTTTTTTTCTGTAAGCTTACCCAAAAAAAGTTCAACTCTTTTTTTTCTAAAAAGCGCATTAATTCATAACTTCAAGCCATACAGTGGGCGAACTTTTAATTAATTTATGTCTTGAGCATTTGTTACCTCATGTGTAAAGAATTCATGATTTTTGGCACGTCAATAGGGTTGCGATGACGAGTTTGAATACCTATAGACTAAGTAGTTCGGTTTAAACTAAACATTTCGTGGTGGGTATAAAATCTTTATGATCACGCCCAATAGGGATGGTTATTTTTTATCACCCCTCCCACTCTTTTAAGTATATAAAGAAAAAATACGATATGCGTTACATCATTATAAACATCATATGTTACATCACTAAAGTCAAATTTGTGCCCATTTACCTTTTAGGCCATTTGACGGCATTGAGCGACGTCTATAGCTTCGGTGTGGTACTCCTGGAGCTCCTGACCGGAAGGAAGTCCGTGGACAAGAACCGCCCGCACCGGGAGCAAAACCTTGCAGAGTGGGCCCGGCCCATGCTGAACGACCCCAAGAGGCTTGCACGGGTGATGGACCCGAGGCTCGAGGGGCAATACTCCGAGAGCGGGGCGCGGAAGGCGGCCGCGCTGGCCTACCGGTGCCTGAGCCACAGGCCCAAGATGAGGCCAACCATGAGCACAGTGGTCAAGACCTTGGAGCCGCTCAAGGACTTTGATGACATCCCAATTGGGCCATTTGTCTACACAGTTCCAGTGGAGATTGATTCAATGCAGAAAGAAGAAAGGAAAGAGAAGGAAGTGAAGAGAAGGAATGGGTATCGTCACCACAACCATCAACTTCACCATGTCCACAGGCGTCATCACCATCACCAAGATGTTAGGTCTCCAAATAAGTCTCCAATTCACCCTGATTCTGCTCATAGACACAACCAAAGGAATGGATTGAATTCTCCCTTGAGAAACTGTTGAAGTTCAGCGCAAATAAAAAATGAAATCTATCGCGGTTGGACATAGATTTGCCAAATAGTGTCCATTATAGGGTCGAGTGCAAGGTGTAAACTCTTGCAAGTTAGGAGAAGAAGGCTGCTTTTCTCTTTTCCTTTTTGTCTGTCGGATAGTTGACGAGTACCTAGAGGACACTCTTGTATTTTGAAAATGTAAAAAGTGCTTTTCTTTTACACGTAACTCTTTTCTCTTTAAGCGTCACAGGAGCCCCTTTTTTCTATGATTTGGGTACTCGAGGGAAACATGTATAACTCGATCAACTTATGTGTCCATAGAAAATGCCATTTGAACTTCATGTAATCATTGAACCTATATCTTAGTTCAAAGGAAATAAAAAGTTTGAGTAACCACCGACTTTATGTATTGACTCTTTATAAAAATGAAAACGCTCGAGATTATCAAGAAGACAGCTAAGCAATTTGAACACATGTTGTGACATATTTTACAAGCGACAAACTACCTCTGCCCTTTACCGAAATAATATTATCATTATCTCATTCTTGATTATACAATTGTATTTTTATTTTTTTTTTTTGGTTTGAAGTGATTTGGGGACTATCTTCCTCGGAAAATAATAATTATTATTTAATGCTAAGATATATTCTTGATGGCACGATTCCCTATAATTTACACGTCCGTGCTGAGATCATCATGTTAGGAGAGAGATGATTACAAGAATAGAATATGCTGAAGAAATCAATCTAAAAGTCAAATTTGGAAAACCTCTCGCGATCATGGAGGAATCGATCGAGGAATCTTAGTAGTGCGTGTTCCTCCGTATAGACAAATAATTTGAGGGCCTTTTTGGTTCCCATCAAGATTTTTCTTTTTTGTCGTGTGCAGAAAAATTAGCGGTTTCAAACATGATAGGAAGATTAAAGAGCAGATTTAGCAAAAGGAAGGACTAATCGGTCGAGGGGATAGATGTGATGGTTGAATTAGCCGACATGTTTTATTTCAATTTCTCAAAAGCAGACAAGCGCGGAATAATAGGACTCATTTTCCATGAGATTCGGGTGGAAAAAATTGTTTGCGCTGGATCGCAATTTCGATGGTGTAGTCAGAATTAAGCAGCACGAAGCTATGATCAAAGGGAGATTGGTAATATAGTCGTGCGTGTGCAAATTAGCACAGCATAGCGCTCTACTCAGATATCTTAAACGAATTATGAATGAAAGAAGGCGAGACATCGCACTATTGCTTATAAACTATAACAAGCTAAGAGTTGATGAACTTAATATTATTGGAGATGACTCATAAAACATTTTACAATGCTCGTATGATTAGAAAATTCCTGGTGGGTGCGTCTGGTACAACGAGTTATCAGATGAATAGGTCCTTATCGATTGCGATCTCGGATATGCAAATCGCAAGAAGTATGATCAAGTAACGTTGTTGATTATTTATGTTGTGATGGTAAGTTCAATGGGAGAGTAAGAAAGTGCATATTTCAAGGCTATGCATAAGATGAACGAGACTATTGAATGTAGTGCACCGAATGAAATTCAAATATTGTCAGTAGAGAAGTTACATTTGATGAAACCCCAATAATTCTCGGTAAGAGTGATTGTTGTCAGTAGTGACAAGGATGGTGGTTGTAACAAGGTGAAATTTATATAGCCAATGATTGCTGTAGTTATATGTATGCAGTGGTGGTTTTGCTTTATCTGTGGTTAAATAGATTGTGTTGAAAAATCTTTGTGGAATAATTAAAGGCACGGGTAGAGTTGATGTTTTAACAAAGTCCACAATTATGGAGAAATTCAAATGCATTTTGATCTTGGAAAATGTTTGTGGTGGTTGAGCTCGTGAGGGCTGGCCTGTGGAAGAATAGAGGCGATCATATTCCAACGAAGTAATTGTGACTTGGCTCCAACATCAAGTCAAACTTGAGATTATTTAAAATATATCTCGAGTTTGAGCCCGTAAATATCTATCCAAGTAGGTTACCTAATTTTAATAGTTTCTATAAAATTGGGTTTCCTATTTTGTATACAAATCTTTTCTATATAAGAAGTGATTCTTCTTTGTGAATTGCATTCAAGAGGAGATTTTGGTGTTCAAGCCAATAAATCTTGCGGTGTGGTTTGTGAGTTCATTTGTGAGATTGAGATATTGTTTTACGAGATATTGTGGAGGTAAATACCATGTCATTTATTGGATGTAATGAGGGAGTGTAAAATACTGAAAGTGTTTGAGTGACTCTAATAAAAATTGTAATTTTTGTTGTATTGCTTAATCTATAGTGGAGTCCCGCTCTGCTCTCGCGTGGAGTAAATGCCACCAGCCAAGCCAATTTTAAATTCGTTTTCAAATCTATTTCCTTGTTCTTATTTATTTTATTTTTCGATTGCTTATTTTTTCGCAATATGAAAACTTAGTCATGCGTGTTTCTCCACACAATCCAGCGACTCGAGGGCTTTTTTGTTCCTTATCATAAAAAATTAATTTCAAAGTTTAACATTTTTTTTTGTCTTGTGCAAAAAGGTTAGCGATCTCAAACATGATAAAAAGACTAATTTGAAAATTTAGCAAAGGACTAATTGGTCGAGGGACTAGATATGACGGTTGAATTAGGCAACATGTTTTTTTATTTAAATTTCTCGAAAGCAAATAAACGCGCAATAATAGGACCCACTTTCTATGCCTTCCTTTCGTCCAAAATTATAAGACGTGGAAAAAATTGTGGGTACGTCAGATGGAGCTTTTACTTTTTGAGTTTTTATATTTTAATATATGATATTTTAGTTAAAAATGAATATCTCGAATCTTTAGGTCTGTTTATTGAGACACATATAAGGTGGCCTTGGTTTTCTTTATCCTTAAAAATCGATTTTTAATGGGAAAATCATAAACTGTCGTTGTTTCGATAGGCTTTGATAATAAATAATGCGGAAGAGAAAATTATTTAAATTTTCTATATTCGATAAAATCTTATACAAAGTACACGAGCCTATTTACTTTATCAGATAACTATTTAGGTAACGTATCAAGCACTGATATGAACGATCAAAAGAAAATACAAAGAATATTTGAGGGAAATATCTCAAACGTCTTTAGGAAATATCAAAAATATATAGGTGACTTGGAAGAAGTCAACTTTGAGTTTGGATAAAAAGCCGGAAAAAGCCTGGGCGGATTGCCAAAGCGGTTCGCCGTGCCGAAGAGAGAACTGGTTGACATTAACGTGGCCGTTCGTGTTGTCGTGGCTGTTGCGCAGGCTTCATCGTGGCAGGGCAGGAGGTTGCGCCACATAGGAGGTTACCGTCGTGGCAAGGGACTACCGTCGCACCGGAGATGGACAATGTTGGGGATCAACTTCAGAGAGGGAAATTACTAGTTATTGAAAGAGAAAAAAGACAAAAGATAAAAAGGTTTACTCCAGGTGCACCGAGTTCACAAGTGCGCCTCAATATCGTCTACCTGTAATCCCAAGATAAGAATAATGCGGAAATATCCTAAATATCTCTAATAAGCTTGTTAGGGGAAAATGTACCAAAAAAAGTCCTAAACATATTGTATTGGGATCAATTCAGTCATAAACCTTTCGATTGGACCAATTCAATCTTAACATTTTCACATTGGTACCAATTTAGTCTAGCTGACCAATTTAGGCCAGAAATCACTGACGTGGATGCCTGTTGTCCTATTGGCATGACCAGAGTAGCCGGGGCTAGCCGTGATGACCTCGTCTAGGGATATTGCAGCCCCACCGTCTTTAAGCGATTGGCCCTCACTTAGATCTGGCAAGGGCTTGTTGGTCCTCGCCAACAAAAATGAAGAAAAAAAAAAAGAAAAAGAAAAGAAAAAAATTATAGAAAATTCAAAAAATATTATTAAAAATGTCCACGCCAAGACTTGGTCAGATTACGTAGATTGTGGGAAGATCCAAAATTCCAAAATTGGCTAGATGGACTGAATTAGTATCAATGTGAAAAGATTTAGGACTAATTTGGTGCCAATATAATAGGTTTAGAGTTTTTTCCGGTACTTTTCTTGCTTATTGGGTGACACTAAACCATCTTATAATTGATGATTAATTTTCTATGAAAATTATTATGATATTTTATCTATAAAAAATGACAATAAAAAATTGAGCTCTAACTTGTACACTTTTAAGAAAAAAGGTATTTAGGGTTACAAAATCGCATATTGGATATTAAAAGTAAAAGCCAAAATTCCAAAAAGATATATCCGAGAAAATGACACCACCCAAGTGCCAATCGATCATTTAATTTTAACTTTTCGAAAAACGTCATAGTATCATTATTTTTTCGAGATGAACGTTTTTAAAAAGTTATGGTATTCAAATGATCAATTAAAAGTTATGACTTTCGATCATTTTTTAGAAATTATGACGTTATCGAAAAAAAATTATAACATTAGCGGTGTCCTTATTTCATATGTGTCCTGTCTACCGCTTCAAGAAGAGGGGAAACAAACAAGGCCGTAATATAAAAAGCCCACCCATCAAATTTCACAATCACTTGTCATGTCCGAACCCCGAAAAGGGTTACGAAAATTAATAAGCAATCATGCACATCATACGGACAGATTTAAGTTAAATTAGGCAAATACTATTTTCACACAAGAGGCAATTTACAAGTCTAGTCGTTTATGGGAATCTCGCAATGCATCAATTATCCACGCATTCATGAATGTACTTCCTCTCAAGAGCCAACTTCTCTTTCATCAATTCATGACTTTCGTTCCACCTAACTATGTAAGGAAGGAATGTAGGCTGCAACCAAATCCGCCTTGAAGTTCGTTGAGATTGCCATCTCGGTGCTCCTGGCTTCCGTGATCAAAAGGCGCCAAGGCGATGCCAATGTGCTGCGCACGCGATGAATATTGTGGCCACCATGCTTGGAAGGATGTCCTTGGATATGAAATGGGACTTCATACGATCCGAAGGTTCCGGCTTAGGATATTGCTTTACGAGGTTAGCTCTATATGCTCTTTATATATTGGTCCAATGGTTCATGAGCGTGGACCCGTGTGCTTTCTACAATCATCTGCCAATGTAAGATGGGGAACTAACATGTCTATGGAATTACTTGCTGATAGTAAAACAACTAATGAAGTGTGTGTGTGTATATATATATATATATATAGAATTTTGCTTCACTGATATCTTTTTTCAAGAGAATATAAAATGACTTAAGTTACATTTGGTTCAGCATTAGAGCTTTGGGTCTCGAAGGCACTTTGAGCTAAAATTTTGGTGTTTGGTAACACAATTTCAAGGGCCTTTGGTACAAAGTTTTGCTTCGCAAACGCTCAAAACAAGGCAAGTCCCCCTTGAATTGGTTACTTTAGGCTTTAGCATTTCCAGAATGCAACTTCAGGGACCAATGAATTTTTGTTCCTTTGAATAGTGCCCTCACTGAACTATCTAAATTCCAAATTCACCCTCACAAACAAAGCTAGCCCATCTGGGGTCACGCGACACCAGCATCATGTTGGTTGGGATCGCGCAACCTCGCAGCCCTCTGTTCTCCTTTTTTCTTTTCTTTTTTTTTATTTGAAATATTGCTTTTCAATGGCTATATTATAAGTTTTTTACCAAACACTACGTGCTTTTCATGAAAATCCTTCGAGTCGATGCCCTCTGCATAAATACAAAATCTTTGGGTCCAAGCTGCCCCAACTGCACCCTTAACCGACACTTAATAAATAGATCATTAAGACTCGCATTTGATCTTAACCACTATGGCACCATGACTGCCCGGCATCAGGATTTTGCTTGAAGATCAAACAAGCCAAATTCACTGGAAGGGGGAAAAGTGTCAAAAAGTCATAAACATTTGGCATTAGTGTCAATTTAGTCTTAAATATATTGTATTTATGCCAATTCAGTCATAAACGTTTTGTCTTTGTGCCAATTCAGTCCTTTTGGCTAATTTTGTCCGGATTTTGCTGAAGTGAATGCCGGTCGATCGGCAGCCGGTTACCAGCGCTGACGTAGATAACTTTTGATAATATTTTAATATTTTTTGAATTTTTCTTTATTTTTTTCTTTTCTTTTCTTTTTTTTCCTCCCCTCCCTCCTTTCTCCAGCCAATCACTAGACCGATGACCGGCCACTGGCAAGGCTCACCCTCGCTAGTGACAGCAAAGGCGAGCCTCACCCTGGCTAGCAAGGCTAGACCTCGCCAGAGGTCTTTGACTTGGCAACCTCCGATAAGGGCTCGAGCCTCGCCTGCGGTTGGGCAAGGCTAGACCTCGTCGGAGGCCACGAGGTCAAAGGCCTTTGGCAAGGGCTTGAGTCTCGCTAGTGGCTAGGTGAGGCCTAACCTCACCGAGGCCTAAACTCACCAAATCCGGCGAGATCGGGCCTCGTCCAGCAATGGCAAGGCTTGCCTGCCCAACGCGAGGCCGTGAGGCTGGAGAGGGCGAGCCTCGCCAGCCTTTGGCCTCCAGTTGGCCTTCGGCCGATCGCTGGTCCGACAACCGGCTAGTGGAAGGAGGGAGGGGAGCGAAAAAAAAAAAAAAGAAAAATAAATAAAGAAAAATTCAAAAATTATTAAAATATTATTAAAAAGTTGTCCACGTCAACGTTAGTGATCGGCTGCTGGCCGACCGGCGTTCACGTCAGTAAAATCCAGCCAAAATTAACCGGAAGGACTGAATTGGCATAAAGACAAAAAGGTTTATGACTGAATTGACACAAATGTAAAAAGGTTTAGGACTGAATGGACACTAAAAAAAGGTTTAGGACAAATTGGCACAAATATAAAAGGTTTAGGACTGAATCGGCACCAAAAAAAGGTTTATGGCTAAATTGGTACAAATGCAAAAGGTTTAGGACTAAATTGACATAAAAAAAACTTTAGAACTAAATTGGCACTAATGCAAAAAGTTTAGGACTGTTTTGACACTTTTCCCCGCTAGAATGCCACTTGATAATTGCCAAGAAAGCTTCCACAACACCGCCCTTGATTCTCTTCTACCGGCGTTGCATGCGAAGACTATTTGGTCAAGACAATCTCATTCACGTACACCGCGTAAAGACTTTTTAACTTCTAAGAATTTGCAGAAACCAACTCGTAATCTCCCCTCTACTTCCTCGAAGTTGCACAGAAACTGTCTACACGACCAGATTCCTCAAACACCCATGAAAATCTCATGAATTTCTTTCTCTATTTAAGTGCAATGATTGCCAAAGATCTTTCTCGTAATTCGGTCTTAGAACCCCCGAAATCATGAGAGGAAAATGGAGAGGAGCAGCCGTCTCTTGAATCGGAGGAATCAAGAGGAATGCAGGGGGACTTGCGCAAGGACAAGGCGCTCCCGAGGCGGCGAAGGCGTTTGCATGATGGCCGGCGCCGCAACGAGGAGAGGGTAGAAGGCACGGTCGCCGTCGCCGTCCGCCTCTGTTTGTTCCTCCTCTTCGTCGCCGCTGTGGCTTCGTGCGCTTATCTTCTCCTTAACCTATTAGGGTTTGCCAACACATAACCCAATTTGATCCGAGTGATGATCAGATGTGATCGAGAGAAGGATCTATCTCCATACACCTCCGACCGCCGGGACCGCCGATCGTCGTCGAGTCTCAATCGTGATACTAAGTTTGTACTTGGTTCATGGGGTGGGGACGTTGATGTATACGGGCACGTCTGTCGGCTACGAAGATTATGGGGTGCATGGGGCTAGATCCATCTTGTACTCGTCAATTAATTTTTCTTTTTTTTTCCAGTTTAAACAATGTCATCCTCATATTTATATTTATAGTTGTAGTATTTGATATATTATATAATGTTAAATATCTCGGGCTGATGAAGATCTAAGGTAACCTTGTTTCCTTAAAGGAAAGTCGTAAATTGGTGTTGTTTCGACGGGCTTATTGGGTGAAATTGAGCCATCTAATATTTCATACATAAATTTCTGCGAATATGAATATAATATTTTAACTAAATATAATTACAAAAATGAGCTCTAATTTATTCTTTAAAAAAAATAGGTACTTAGGGTAACAAAATCACACATCTAATATTAAAAATAAAAGTTAAAAGTCGAATAAGATATATACTATCTTTTTGTTTAATAAAGAGTCGAAATGAACAAGCGCATCGTTTATAAAGCCAATCAATTGTATCTTTTGGTTACACGAAACTTTTATATATATATATATATATGTATGTATGTATATAAAAAATTTAGGTAAAATGATAAAAGAATGAGCGTGACATGACAGAACCAATGAAGGAACTGGTGGTTGGTAGAGGTGGACTATGAAACTTTACATGCTTAGATCTTTAATAAACTACACAACCGCATACTAAGGTAGAGTGCTCACAATTAACATACAAAAAGTACAAATTTCAGACGTTTCTTGCGTTATTGATTTGCTCTCTCCCCCTTATCATCTATGCAATGGACCTCTCCCATATTTTTTCTATAACATGGTACTTCGAAAATATTTAATTATTTATAAAGTTCAACCCGACTTGGTGAGAGAGCCTACATGTAGTTTTTAAAGAAATATTTTAGGTTGTTAAAAAAAAATCTTGAGAACATGACATAATCAGTCTCAAACTTTAGTCCAATGTGTAATACAGTCCCTAAATTTTTAATTTGTTCAATGTGGTCCCTGAACTTTAACTCAATGTGCATTCTGATCTCTGAACTTTTAATTTGTTCAATGTCATCATTGAACTTTTAGTATGTGTTCAATTTAGTCCCTTCATTATATGAAAATATTTAATACTATCCTTGAACTTAAATTAATTGAAGTACTACATTAAACCTTTTTATATAGTTTAGGGACTATATTGAATATATCTTAAAAATCCATGAATTATATTGAACAAAACAAAAATTTAAAGACCACATTAAACATTAGTTAAGTTCACGGACTATATTAAACAAACTAAAAGTTTATGAACCATATTACACATTAAGTTAAAGTTTAAGAACTATTTATGTCATTGTCCCAAAATCTTTTTCACCTGTTATAGATCAAAGAAGGCAACTTAGTCACCATCACCGATATAGAAGTGAGTGGTTCACAACGCATCCATTATCAATGCATTTATGAATGTACCTCCTCTGAGGGACCAACTTCTCTTTCATCAATTCATGAGTTTTGTTCTACCGGTCTATATGTAAAGGAGCTCCTATAGATAAGTCACGCCCTTTCAGACAAAGCGCCCAAAAACCACGTTGCTGAATTGCTTCCATAAACACGCTCGGTTAGAGCAATGGAGAGCACGACTAAAAAATCCGTGTTGAAGTTTGTCTTTGATCGCAATTCTTGGTGTCTATCGTTTTCAATGGTTAAAAACATGCCTTCTTAGCGTTCATGGCTACATTTGGATTTGGCATTGCCCGAGGCGGGTGAGGCCGAGTCTATCTCGACAACACTAAATCTAGCGGCTCTAGCCCCAACCCAAACTACAAGACTGAGAAAGGGTCAGGCTTGTGGCATCGGTAAGGCATGGATAGATTGAGAGAGGGGCTGGGCTCGTGCGATCAGTGTCGGTGAGTGCTGCAATATCGTACCAGTGAGGGTGGGCCTTCTGGCGTCAGTGTGGCAACGTCATGCGAGGGAGGTTGTGCGTTCAGTCGTCTTCTTTCTTTGGAGGCCAAAGCACGTTTTCAGGGGCAAAGGGAAAAATGGGAAGAAATAACAAGCAAAACGGAAAATAGGGACAACCAATATGGATCATCCATTTGCTAAGCGGCTAACGTGTTTAAATCAAGAAAACGGTAAATTGACTATAATTTAGGTTATATTGGTTTCACGAAAAATGAATGATTTGGAAAAAAATTTCCTAAAACAAACGGTGGCGGATGATGCAATACCCAAATGCAGATGAACTCGCATATGATCTTAACCACTACGCATCATGGGGCTGCCATAGGAATTTGCCCAAAGGGATGTATGAACTCAAACAAGCTCCTAATTCACTAAAATGCCACTTGATATTTGCCAAGAAAGCTTCCAAAATACCTTTAACTCTTCTTTTATCGTCGTTGCATGCAAAGATTATATGGTCAAGGCAATTCATACACGTCCACCGCGTAAAGACCCTCGTTTGATCCGATTGCTCGAAACCAATGTATACGTGCGCGTCTGTCGGCAACGAAGATTATGGGGTGCATGGGGCAGATCCATCTTGTACTCGTTAATTAATTTTTTTTTTTTTTTCCAGTTTAAACAATGTCATCCTCATATTTATATTTATAGTTGTAGTATTTGATATATTATATAATGTTAAATATCTCGGGCTGATGAAGATCTAAGGTAACCCTGTTTCCTTAAAGGAAAGTCGTAAATTGGTGTTGTTTCGACGGGCTTATTGGGTGAAATTGAGCCATCTAATATTTCATACATAAATTTCTGCGAATATGAATATAATATTTTAACTAAATATAATTACAAAAATGAGCTCTAATTTATTCTTTAAAAAAAAATAGGTACTTAGGGTAACAAAATCACACATCTAATATTAAAAATAAAAGTTAAATGTCGAATAAGATATATACTATCTTTTTATTTAATAAAGAGTCGAAATGAACAAGCGCATCGTTTATAAAGCCAATCAATTGTATCTTTTGGTTACACGAAACTTTTATATATATATATATATATATATATATATATATATGTATATATTATTTATCAATCGAATCCAACTTCCGGTTAAAAAGCACAAGTAAAATGATAAAAGAATGAGCATTACATGACAGAACCAAAGAAGGAACTGGTGGTTGGTAGAGGTGGACTATGAAACTTTACATGCTTAGATCTTTAATAAACTACACAACCGCATACTAAGGTAGAGTGCTCACAATTAACATACAAAAAGTACAAATTTCAGACGTTTCTTGCGTTATTGATTTGCTCTCTCCCCCTTATCATCTATGCAATGGACCTCTCCCATATTTTTTCTATAACATGGTACTTCGAAAATATTTAATTATTTATAAAGTTCAACCCGACTTGGTGAGAGAGCCTACATGTAGTTTTTAAAGAAATATTTTAGGTTGTTAAAAAAATCTTGAGAAAATGACATAAGCAGTCTTGAACTTTAGTCCAATTGTGTAATACCGTCCCTAAACTTTTAATTTGTTTAATATGGTCCTTGAACTTTAACTCAATGTATATTGTAATCCCTGAACTTTTAATTTGTTCAATATTATCATTGAAACTTTTTTAGTATGTGTTCAATTTAGTCCCTTCATTATATGAAAAACTATTTAATACTATCCTTGAACTTAAATTAATTGAAGTACTACATTAAACCTTTTTATATAGTTTAGGGACTATATTGAATATGTCTTAAAAATCCATGAATTATATTGAACAAAGCAAAAGTTTAAAGACCACATTAAACATTAAGTTAAAATTCATGGATTATATTAAACAAACTAAAATTTTAAAAATCACATTACACATTAAATTAAAGTTTAAAAACTATTTATGTCATTGTCATTGTCCAAAAATCTTTGCACCTTTATTGATCAAAGAAGGCAACTTAGTCACCATCACCGATATAGAAGTGAGTGGTTCACAACGCATCCATTATCAATGCATTTATGAATGTACCTCCTCTGAGGGACCAACTTCTCTTTCATCAATTCATGAGTTTTGTTCTACCGGTCTATATGTAAAGGAGCTCCTATAGATAAGTCACGCCCTTTCAGACAAAGCGCCCAAAAACCACGTTGCTGAATTGCTTCCATAAACACGCTCGGTTAGAGCAATGGAGAGCACGACTAAAAAATCCGTGTTGAAGTTTGTCTTTGATCGCAATTCTTGGTGTCTATCGTTTTCAATGGTTAAAAAACATGCCTTCTTAGCGTTCATGGCTACATTTGGATTTGGCATTGCCCGAGGCGGGTGAGGCCGAGTCTATCTCGACAACACTAAATCTAGCGGCTCTAGCCCTAACCCAAACTACAAGACTGAGAAAGGGTCAGGCTTGTGGCATCGGTAAGGCATGGATAGATTGAGAGAGGGTTGGGCTCGTGCGATCAGTGTCGGTGAGTGCTGCAATATCGTACCAGTGAGGGTGGGCCTTCTGGCGTCAGTGTGGCAACGTCATGCGAGGGGAGGTTGTGCGTTCAGTCGTCTTCTTTCTTTGGAGGCCAAAGCACGTTTTCAGGGGCAAAGGGAAAAATGGGAAGAAATAACAAGCAAAACGGAAAATAGGGACAACCAATATGGATCATCCATTTGATAAGCGGCTAACGTGTTTAAATCTGAAAACGGTAAATTGACTATAATTTAGGTTATATTGGTTTCACGAAAAATGAATGATTTGGGAAAAAATTTCCTAAAAACAAACGGTGGCCGGATGATGCAATACCCAAATGCAGATGAACTCGCATATGATCTTAACCACTACGCATCATGGGGCTGCCATAGGAATTTGCCCAAAGGGATGTATGAACTCAAACAAGCTCCTAATTCACTAAAATGCCACTTGATATTTGCCAAGAAAGCTTCCAAAATACCTTTAACTCTTCTTTTATCGTCGTTGCATGCAAAGATTATATGGTCAAGGCAATTCATCCACGTCCACCGCGTAAAGACCCTCGTTTGATCCGATTGCTCGAAACCAAAACACACTCTCCCTTTTACTTCCACGAAGCTACGCAGAAATAGTGTTAACATACGACCCAATTCCTCAAACCAATGAAAAGTTACGCAGAAATAGTGTTTGATGTATACGTGCGCGTCTGTCGGCAACGAAGATTATGGGGTGCATGGGGCAGATCCATCTTGTACTCGTTAATTAATTTTTTTTTTTTTTTCCAGTTTAAACAATGTCATCCTCATATTTATATTTATAGTTGTAGTATTTGATATATTATATAATGTTGAATATCTTGGGCTGATGAAGATCTAAGGTAACCCTGTTTCCTTAAAGGAAAGTCGTAAATTGGTGTTGTTTTGACGGGCTTATTGGGTGAAATTGAGCCATCTAATATTTCATACATAAATTTCTGCGAAAATGAATATAATATTTTAACTAAATATAATTGCAAATATGAGCTCTAATTTATTTGTTAAAAAAAATAGGTACTTAGGGTAACAAAATCACACATCTAATATTAAAAATAAAAGTTAAAAGTCAAATAAAATAATACTATCTTTTTATTTAAAGAAGAGTGGAAATGAACGAGCGCACCATTTATAAAGCCAATCAATCAAATCTTTTGGTAACACGAAACTTATATATATGTATGTATGTATGTATGTATGTATGTATATGTATATATTATTTAGCCGCTCAATCGAATCCAACTTCCGGTTAAAAAGCACAAGTAAAATGATAAAGGAATGAGCATTACATGACAGAACCAAAGAAGGAACTGGTAGTTGGTAGACGTGGACTATGAAACTTGACATGCTTCGATCTTTAATAAACTACACAACCGCATACTAAGAGTGCTCACAATTAACATACAAAAAGTACAAATTTCAGACGTTTCTTGCATTATTGATTTGCTCTCTCCACCTTATCATCTATGAAATGGACCTCTCCCATACTTTTCCATAACATGGTACTTCGAAAATATTTAATTATTTATAAAGTTCAACCCGACTTGGGGTGAGAGCCTACATGTAGTTTTTAAAGAAATTTTTTAGGTTGTTAAAAAAAATCTTGAGAAAATGACATAAGCAGTCTTGAACTTTCGTCCAATTGCAATGTCGTCCCTAAACTTTTAATTTGTTTAATATGGTTCTTGAACTTTAACTCAATGTATATTGTAATCCCTGAACTTTTAATTTATTCAATATTATCATTGAATTTTTGGTACGTGTTCAACTTGGTCTCTTAAAAATTCAATATTATCCATAAACTTGAATTAATGAAAGGACTACATCAAATATTTTCATGTAGTTTAGGGACTACATTAAATATTTTTATATAGTTTAGGGACTACATTGAACATGTCTTAAAAGTCCAAGGATTACATTGAACAAAGCAAAAGTTCAAAGATCACATTGAATATTAAGTTAAAATTCATGAATTACATTGAACAAACTAAAATTTTAAAAATCACATTACACATTAAATCAAAGTTCAAAAACTATTTGTGTCATTGTCATTGTCCTAAAAATCTATGCACCTGTTATTGATCAAAGAAGGCAACTTAGTCAACATCATCGATATAGAAGTGAGTGCCTCACGACGCATCATTATCAATGCATTTATGAATTTACCTCCTCTCAAGGACCAACTTCTCTTTCATCAATTCATGAGTTTTGTTCTACCTATCCATATGTAAAGGAGCTCCTATAGATAAGTCACACCCTTTTAGAGTATTAGAGATATATATTAGAGCTATCGATCTTCCCTGATTGATAATGTTAGAGATATCAATCCTCCCTGATTGATTCTATTTGATGTTATTTGATATTGTAATATTTTGTTGTTTTAGATAGTTATCTAGATTAGCCTATAAATAGGCTCATGTATCATCAGTATTAGACACACAAAAATATATAGAAATTCTCTTTTCTACTTTATTCTTATCATGGTATCAGAGCCAATATTTTTTTGAGGAAGGGGCTACAGTGTTTTTTGTAAGCTCGGGAAGCCTCTACACGCACCACCACACGCCGCCACGTCACAAGCCCTCCTACACCGTCGACTGTAAGTCCTTTTTCCGACGTCAATATTTGGATGTAATCCAAAACAAACACTATAGACAGGTTCTCCATCCTCCGACGAGTCCAGAACAGTACTGAACGTCGCCGGAAACCTCTACACGCGCCCTCACGCTCCTCCGAGGTCCTCTATGTGTGAGATCCATGCGCTGCGTGAGACTCATACGATCCACCTGTTGAAACCAGTGACGTCATCATATGACGTCAGTGACACATCACCGCCAAGTCATCTACCACGTGTGATATCCATGCCGCGTCATCTGCCACGTCATCATAGCACTGTGATCGTTGACTGTGCTGACCGACCATTGACCGATGTTGACCGGCGTTGACCAGAACGGTTTATCTATTTTCTGACCAATTTGATCTCTTTTGAACCAGTTCTCGGCATTTTCAGACCTGTTCCTAAGGTATTTCAACGTCCTGAATCCATTTTTGGCCTTATTTTTTCAATATCGACCTTGGAAATATCAGTTTTCTCAAAATTCATTATAGTGGGTATATTCTAGTTTATCACATATCATGGAAAAATTGGAAGTCTCAGTACCCATTCAAACCATCTTGAATGGATCAAACTATATCTTATGGGCTCAAGAAATGTCAAGTTTTATGAAAGGACATAAGCTTTGGCGTTACGTCACTAGAGATATTCGTGAACCTATTTAGGCTACTGGTAAGACTGACGATAAATTTGATGATCGATTGGAGGAGTGGGATAGCAGGAATCATCAGATACTCACGTGGATTTGAAACACTTCAATTCCATCTATCAAACTTCAATTTGGTTGACTTGATACAACAAAGAAAGCTTGGGAACTTATCGCCAATCATTATTCCACGTTTGACATTGCTCATTAATATCAATTGTTAGGGAATTTACATCGCATGCATCAAGAAGCAGGTCAGTCTATTAACGAACTTTTATCTTCGATGCATGCTATATGGGATCAGCTAGCCTTATCCGAGCCTAAATGGGAGTCAACTACTGATGCCTGCTTGTTTACTGAATATCGTGATCGAATGCGTATAATGCAATTTCTGATGGCACTTAATGATGAATTTGAACATGTGCGAGCTTCACTTTTACATCGAGATCCTTTACCTCGTCTTGAGGTGGTTGTCTCAGAACTGTTGACCGAAGAGACTCGACTAGCTACTTTAAAAGCACAACGCGCTACTCTATCAGTCTCCATTCCTACAGATGCAGTACTTGCCACTTCTGGTTCTTCCTCATGGCACAAGCCTTACTGTACGCACTGCCGTCAACCTAGTCATCATGCATCCAATTGTTATCAGCTACAACCTAAGCAACCTATAGGAACAAACAACCGATCTTGATTCAGAGGTCCACATGTGCGTTCATCCACTACTGCTACTACGATTGAGGATTCTTCCAACCGTTCATCAATTACTCTATCAGTAGATGATCTTCGATCCACAGTCCGTTCCATTATTCAAGAATCTGGTACTTCTAGTTCCTCAGTACCTAACTCCTCTACTCTGTCAGTTAATCTAGGTACTTTTGATTCGTGGTTCTTTGATTATGCCTGACTGTAATCACATGACCTCCAACTCCCATTTATTCAAGTCAAAATCATACACTTCAGAAGCACCTATTATTCATACCGCTGATAACTCTAAGATGCTAGTCAGTTATATAGGGAACATTTTGATGTCCACATTATCCTTGCCCAATACATTTTATGGTTCCCAAGCTCTCATTAAACTTGATATCCTGTGGGACAGCTATGTGAACTTGGTTTTGACATTCATTTTTCTTCGAATGGTTGCTGTGTGCAGAATCCATGGACCAGGACAGACAATTGGGACAGGCAGTAAAGTGGGTCGCTTGTTTGAACTTGTTTCGTTAAAGCTTCCTAATTCCTTCATTAGTTGTGCTGCCACAGTATCATCTGAAATTTGGCATTCTCATTTGAGTCATCCTTCTTATTCTAAATTAAGTCCTTTAATTTTAAGTGGTCATTTAGGTTTCGTTGACAATAAATCTTTTGATTGCTTGCCTTGTAAATTGGGAAAACGTCATGCTTTACCATTTAATATTAGTGAATTTGTCTCTTATGCTCCATTTGATCTCATTCATTCAGATATTTGGGGACCTTCTCCTACTCCCACTATGGGTGAATATCGTTACTTTGTGATTTTTGTGGATAATCATTCTCGTTTTACATGGCTATATCTTATGAAGAATTGATATGAACTTACTCATATCTATGGTAACTTTGCTGCCATGATCAAAATACAATTTTCTCGAGATATCAAAGTTTTTCGTACTAATAATGCTATGGAATATAGGGACAAAGAGTTCCTTAGGATTCTTTCTCAGAATGGTACTGTCATTCACCGTTATTGTCCAAGAACTTCTCAACAAAATGGTCGAGCAGAGCGTAAACACAGGCATATCTTAGATATCGTACGAAATCTTTTAATCTCAACATCTTGTCCAAAACAGTTTTGAGGAGAGGCCTGTCATATTGCTGTATATACTATCAATCGTATTCCGTCACCTATTATAGGTAACATTTCTCCTTACGAGCGTTTGTATGATAGTGTTCCCAATTACAATCTACTTCGAGTTTTTGGTAGTGCATGTTTTGTACATCTTCTCCCTAATGAACACATGAAGTTAGAACCTCGTGCTTGTTTATGTTGCTTCCTTGGATATGGCATTGAGCATAAAAGGTATAGATGTTAGGATCCTATCTCAAATCATATTCGTGTGTCTCGTCATGTTACATTTTGGGAACATAAGATATTTTCCTCTCTCCGTCCTTTTGAATCCTCCCATACTGTTCCAACTGTTCGTTTCTTCACCAATCCTTCTGTAGATCTATTTCTAAAAGATGACACAATCGATTCTTCCTCTTTGGAATTGCCCTCTCCTAATTTTGATGCAGGTATTTCCGGAAATCCCACTTCAACAGATCCTGCCATGTCTGTGCCATCCGCAAATTCTTCTTCTCTTGTTCGTCGTTCCACCTGTGTAAGTCAACCTTCTGTTCGACTTCGTGATTTTCACTGTTATTCTACAATTGCTTCTTTTCACGAGCCTCGCACATATAGAGAAGCTCGTACAAATCCTCTTTGGCAGCAAGCAATGGTGGATGAGTTGCAAGCATTAGAAAAATCTCATTCTTGGGATTTGGTTGATTTGCCTCCTAAAAAGTCGGCTATAGGTTATAAATGGGTGTACAAGATCAAAACCAAGGCAGACAGTACAGTTGAACACTACAAAGCTAGACTAGTGGCAAAAGGTTTCACTCAAGAATATGGCATTGACTATGATGAGACGTTTGCTCCAGTTGCATGTCTTACTTCAGTTCACAACCTCCTTGCTTTGTTGTTGCTATTAAACCTTGGCCTCTGTTTCAGATGGATGTCAAAAATGCATTTCTCAATGGTGATCTCACTTAAGAAGTCTATATGGAGCCTCCTCCTGGATATTCTCACACTCCTAATAAAGTTTGTCACTTATGCCGTGCATTATATGGATTGAAGCGGGCTCCTCGTGCATGGTATTCTAAGTTTAGTTCCACCATAGAACGTCTTGGTTTTACGTCCAATCCCTATGACAATGCACTCTTTGTTCAACAAACATCTCGTGGGTATATTTTGCTATTATTTTATATGGATAACATGGTTATTACTAGTGATGATCATAATGGTATTATGAAACTTCAGCAGTATTTGAGTCAACCGTTTGAAAAGAAGGATCTCGAAGGCTCGATTACTTTCTAGGTCTGGAGGTTACGTTAGATACCTCTAGCAATTATCTTTCTCAAGCAAAATATGCCACTAATCTTCTTTCTCGAGCTAGACTTATCGATGACAAAACTGCTACAACCCCCATTGAGACTAATGCCAAATTTCATGACAAAGATGGCACTCCTCTTCCAAATCCTACGCTTTATCGATAGTTGGTTGGCAGTCTTGTATGCTTCACTGTTACCCACCCGGACATCGCTTATGCTATTCATATCATAAGTTAATATATGACCGCACCGCCAACGACTCACTTTGCTGCTGTTCTTCTAATTCTTCGCTATGTTAAGGGTACCTTATTTCACAGTCTTCACTTTTCTGCTAACTCAAGCTTAGAGTTGACAGCTTATTCTGATGCTGACTGGGCTGGCGATCCTCTTAATCGTCGATCTACTACAGGCTACTGCTTCTTCTTAGGAAATTCTCTTATTTCCTGGCGAAGCAAGAAAAAGACTACCATCGCTTGATCAAGTACTGAAGCATAATATCGCGCTCTTGCTAATACAACATCAGAATTACTATGGCTGCATTGATTATTGGAAGACACGGGCGTCCGTCAAAATGGTGGAACGACCATTTATTGTGACAACCAGAGCACTATCCAAATAGCACATAATGATATTTTCCATGAGCGTATCAAACATATTAAAATATATTGTCATTTCATACGCTCTCACGTGCATCATGGTATTGTTCATCTAGTTCCCATTACATCGATTGATTAGATGGCAGATGTTTTCACTAAGGCATATCCACCCAGGCATTTTCAAGATCTCTTTTCTAAATTCCAGTTGACCTCTTCTGTGTCACCTTGAGTTTGAGGGGGGATGTTAGAGATATATATTAGAGATATCGATTTTTCCTGATTGATAATGTTAGAGATATCAATCATCCCTGATTGATTCTATTTGATGTTATTTGATGTTGTAACATTTTGTTGCTTTAAATAGTTATCTAGAATAGCCTATAAATAGGCTCCTGTATCATCAATATTAGACACACGAAATATACAGAAATTCTCTTTACTACTTTATTCTTATCATAGAGAAAGTGCCTAAAAACCACATTGCTGAATTGCTTCCATAAACACACTCAGTTAGAGCAATGGAGAGCACGACTGAAAAATCCGTGTTGCGGTTCGTCTTTGATCGCAATTCTTGGTGTCTACGGCTTCCGTTGGTTAAAAAACATGCCTTCTTAGCATTCATGGCTACATTTGGATTTGGCGTTGCTCAAGGCGGGTGAGGCCGAGTTTGTCTTGACAACACTATATTTGGTAGCTCTAGCCTTGACCCAAACTACAAGACTAAGAAAGGGTCGGGCTTGTGGCATTGGTGAGGCACGGGTAGATTGAGAGAGGGTTGGGCTCGTGCGATCAGTGTCAGCGAGTGCTGCAATATCGTACCGGTGAAGGTGGGCCTTCCGGCATTAGTGTGGCAACGTCATGCGAGCGGAGGTTGTGCGTTCGGTCGTCTTCTTTCTTCGAAGGCCAAAGCATGTTTTCAGGGGCAAAGGGAAAAATGGGAAGAAATAACGAGCAAAACGGAAAATAGGGACAACCAATATGGATCGTCCATTTGCTAAGTGGCTGATGTGTTTAAATCTGAAGGTTGTAAATTGACTATAATTTAGGCTATATTTGTTTCACAAAAAATGAATGATTTGGAAAAAATTTCCTAAAAACAAACGGTGGCCAGATGATGCAATACCCAAATGCAAATGAACTCACATATGATCTTAACCACTGCGCATCGTGGGGCTGCCATAGGAATTTGCTTAAAGGGATGTATGAACTCAAACAAGCTCCTAATTCACTAAAATGCCACTTGATATTTGCCAAGAAAGCTTCCAAAATACCTTTAACTCCTCTTTTATCGTCGTTGCATCCGAAGATTATATGGTCAAAGCAATTCATACACGTCTACCGCGTAAAGACTCTCGTTTGATCCGATTGCTCGAAACCAAATCACACTCTCCCTTTTACTTCCACGAAGCTACGCAGAAACAGTGTAAACATACGACCCAATTCCTCATACCAATGAAAAGCTCATGACTTTCTTCTCTATTTAAGAGCAAGAATTTTCTCTTAGAACCCTAAAACACAGAATGAAAAGTGTAGAAGAGAAGCCGTTTCTTGAACAAGCTCCAACGTCCTTCTAATTCCTCTCCTCTTTGGGTGTTCTTGCCCTTTTGGATTTGGAAGGAAAGGAAGCGAAAGAAATGCAAGGGGACTTGCGCATGGACATGGCACTCGGAAGGCGGCGAAGGCGTCTACGTCGTGGTCGTGGCCAGCGCCGCCTCGAGGAAGACGCAGAAGACACCATCGCCATCCGCCTCTGTTTGTTCCTCCTCTTTGTCGCCGCCGTGGCTTTGTGCGTGTACTTTCTCCTTAACCTTTTAGGGTTTGCCAACACATAACCCAATTCGATCCAAGTGATGATCAAATGCGATCGAGAGACCATCCATCTCCATGCACCTCCGACCGCCGGGGCCGCTGATTGTCGTCGAGTCTCAAATCAATCATGATTCAGGTGGGGTCAAAGAAGAATCTTATAAGCGGCCTCGGAGTTGGACTTATTGACATATATGTGCACATGTTTGTCGGGTTGAAATTAATGGGGTGCATGGCCCTATCTTGTACTAGTCACCAAAACAACGTCAAACTTCGATGATTGCCACTTATTTTTTGAGGTTCTTACTTCATAAAATATGTCCATTAATGAAATTAGCATGATTCCTCCTCGTTCTTCCAAGAAAGTCAAGGTCAACTTCACAAATTATTGGCATTTACCTCCCTCAGACTTGTCTTTATTTCTTTAGGAAAATTGTCCCAAAAAATCATAAATATATTACATTTTTGCCAATTCTATCCTCACAGACCTTCGGTGAGGGTCGACCCCTGCCGGTGGTTGCCTTTGGCTAGTCGCCAGCTATCGCCCAGACCCAACAACTAGCTGGAAAAAGAAGAAAAATGGAGGAAATAAAGAAAAAGAAAGAAAATAAAAAATCTAAAAATTATTAAAAATTATTAAAAATTATCAACGTCAGTGCCGACTATGCCATATAGGACAGCTGGCGTTCACGTCAGTGATTTTTTATCAAAATTGACCGTATAGACTCAATTGACAAAACGTGAAAATATTTAGGATTTAATTGGCAAAATTAAAAAGTTTTAGGATTGAATTAGTAAAATTGCAATAGATTTAAGACTTTTTAGGTAATTTTCCCTTTTTTATTTCAATAACTCACAATTTCATATTGAATCAACAGCAAAATAGGGGAGCAAACCCTATTACATGCACAAGAATATGTACACCAATTGGTCAAATCCTAATTAGCACAAAGTGATCAATGCCTATCAACATTCACCTTCTTTCCCACATCTATAGAATCGATCAATCTCCCTTGTATAGCCATTTTTTTTATTTGTAACACCATCGAGTCATAATTTACAACAATATCTAGTAAGCTAAATAGGGTAGGGAAAATTGTCTAATCGATGCTAAACCTATTCTGCAATTGGCAATTCAATCCTAAACTTTTTAATTTTGCCATTTTAACCCTAAACCTTTGCCCAAATTCCAATGTAGTCCTTCCGATCAATTTTTACCATAAATATATGATGTGGCAATGTAACATGAAGGAAGACCGACATGACTGGACAATAGGTGTAGGACTAAATTGGCAAAAATGGGTAAGTATGAAACTATATTAGCATCCGTACAATAGGTTTAAGACTGATTAGGTAATTTTCCCGAATGTGGTATATTCACCGCGAAGATATAGTATAAACTAGGGGTGTCAAAACCGAATCGAAAAAACAAACCAAGATACGAATCAAACCAAAAATTTCGTGCATTTCGGTTCGATTTCGGTTTTGGTTTCAGTTCGGATCATCAAAATAAACCAATTTTTCTTTTCGGTTCGATTCGGATCGGATCAGTTTGGATCGAACCGAACTAAAATAAACACTTCGGTTTATGGCTATTTTGTCCTCTCTCCCTCTCCTCTCTCCTCTCTCTCTCTCTGCTTAATGAACTTAAAACCGAAAATTGATCCGAACCAAACCGAACCAAACTGAACCAAATTGATTTTTCGTTTTGGTTCCAATTCGGTTCGGTTCAAGAGAGCACCCTTAATGGTTCGGTTTGGTTCGTTTTTTTAAAAACCGAACCGAACCGAACCATTTACACCCCTAGTATAAACTAGCTAATTGCAATCAACATCACAAGTCTTCATTTGAGTCATAATTTTGGGTTTTGTGAGTCGCAATAGTTAAAACACCATTCCGACAACTCAACCCGACAAAGATAAGAGTCCATCTAATGATCCAATGCCTCCTAGGCTTACCAGAAAGCCCACGCACATTATTTGTCTACCCACCTTCACATGATTTTTCCCAAAAGAACATTACTAATTCCACCAACAATATACATGTACACTCTTAAGATCAAATTGTACTTAGCTAATTGCTTACATGGTGATATGCAGATAGGTTCTTTCTATAAAGATCTGTTCCGTTTATGGGATTATGTACCTCAAGAATGTACACTAAAATGCGATAAAGCCTCGCAAATAAGTTTTGAGTCATCGCATCTGGGCATTCTCTTAGGGTCATCCCTAGGTGTGTGTGTGCGCGGGACTCGTGTCTCTCTGGTAATTTCCTAGTATGTGTAGGGGACGAAAGGACTGTCGCGACCGACCGAGGTTTGTCGGGTGCTCAAAGAGTCCTAAAAACCTTCATTGATTATAAAAAAAAAAAAAAGACAAAAGATGAAAAGAAAAGGAAAGTTATCTTGGCAAGGATGGACATATCCGTCATCCGAAACGTCTCTTAGAATAGGCGAAGAATTCTAGACGGCTCACTCAACATATAAAAAAGACAGTATTTTACAAAAAGAGGTTGGAGTTGGAATTAGGGTTTTGATGAGTCATTATACAAAAAGTGTAATTAAGTCATAATTCTTGTCAATTGGTCCAATCAAGTCCTTCCGTTAATTGTAGAATTTCAAGGTTTTAAGACTCGATTGCACTTTCGTGACAAGTTTCGGGACTCAATTGCATTTTCTAAAAGTTTTAGGATTCGATTGCACTTCCGTTACAAGTTCTAGAGTTCAATTATACTTTCGTGACAAATTTCAGAACTTTCGGTACACTTATCTTAAAGAAAAGAGAAAAGTTTGAACAACGAGAAAAGGAAGGGGATTGACGTATCCGACATCCGCAACGTCTCTCACAAAAAGGCAAAGAATTCTGGACGGCTTACTCAAGCCACAACAAAGACAGTAGTGTACAAAAAGAGGTTGAGGTTGAATTAGGGTTTTGACAGGGCATTGTCACCATGACTGCATCAAAGTGTGAACTGATGAGGTTAGCAGCGATATTATGTGGTAAGGATGACTCCATCTTTCCTAGTACTAGTCCAAGAAGGCCCTCTGGGTCAGGCCATTCTCCTTTAAATTGCCCCAAGCCCACGTTTCTTGGTTGAAATCTTCACAAAACACACACACGCTCCCTCTCTGTCTCGGTCTCTGCGCTTCCGAATCGGCTTTGAACCATGGCGGCTCTGGACTCCGACGTGCCGATGACCCCCGCCGGCGAGGCGTCGAGCAGCGACGCCCCTCTTCTCCCCGCTCCTCTTCCTCCGGCGTCGTGGTCGGCGTCGGCGTCGTCGTCGTCGAGGAAACCGAAGCGGTTCGAGATCAAGAAGTGGAACGCCGTCTCGCTCTGGGCCTGGGGTACCTTCCCTCGAACCCTAACCCCGTTCCCTCTGCTTCCTTGTCGCTTTTTGAGCAATGGGTATTGATCGAATCTCTCTCTGTCTCCCCCCTCTGCTGGTGGTTGCAGATATCGTCGTGGACAACTGCGCTATCTGCAGGAACCACATCATGGATCTGTGTGAGTTTCGATCCGCTACCGCAGTAACGTGCTTTTGAAGCTCTTTAGGTTGTTTGTGATCTCTAAGGTTGTATTTTTTTGCTTGCTGTCGTCAGGCATTGAGTGCCAAGCTAATCAAGCGAGCGCCACCAGCGAGGAGTGCACGGTTGCTTGGGGTAAGCTTTGATTTCTCGATTCTATGTCCGTTTAGGCGCTGGCCTCGTGTGTTGCGGTTGTTAGATACTTGCTGTTTGATGATGGGATTGTGAGGATTGCGCTAATGCTAGAATTTGGAACTTAACTGATGATGAGCGGTGAATGTAGGAACATTGAGACTATAATTAAGTGTATTTGCTTTGATCGATGTTCTCAAATCGAAGCATGTAGAGGGTTGTGTCGATTATTGTTTAGCACATGAGCATATTGGTGTTCTTTGAGGGTAATCTCGATATCTATTTGAACGCTCGCATTATCATGTTTCATCGCGAAATCATAAAAGTTCTGTTGTTATACTAAAGTGCAGTTTCCGGCGTGAAGATCTCTGTGATTGACAATGCTATGTTTCCTAATTGTGAAATTTTTTTTGTCTAGTTGCGTTGGTCTTGTTTCAATCCCTTATCAACTGAGGACTTAGTAATTAGATCAGTCTTTCTGAATAGGGATCGACAGCAGAATGGAACATCTTTGACGGTTTTGATACCCATTGTTCTGGCCTTATTTCTCTGTTATATTCCCCCTTTTGGAAATTTGAGCTTTTTAAGATGATGTGTACCCAAATAAATTGATGTTTACCAACAGTCCATTTCGCCTCGCAAGAATAAGACTTGCCATGGTCGATATTAGCATAATGGAAATTAGAAAGAAAAAGTGCACAATGAAGTATGAGTGCACTTTTTGCTCTCAGAAGAGTAGGAGTTCGTTGCCATCAGTTGTATTTTCGTTACTACTTGTGTTTGTAGTTTACATTGGCATATTGACTGCTTTCCTTTGCTGAAATTTTCCATGTGGGGGCACTGTCGATTTACTTCCCTAAGATGTCCTGTTTACCTGCCTAAGTGCAACCACAGTAATAGTTTATTTACAACATTCATTACGAACTGTTACTCCTGGGTTCTGTGACCAATGAAAGAGAAAAAACTTCTGGGTGCTTGAGAGTCCATTGCTTAATATTCTAACTGGGAATACTATATTATAGCATGTTGTCTTTTGGGAGGTAATAATCTGATGGTTCCTTGTTGCTCTTTAGTTATAGTTGTAAAATCATTTTGAGAAAGGAATGCTCTGCCCTCAATCATCAAAGGGCACACTTACATGGACAAGCTTTTCGTCTTCTTTTATGAGACTGGATTACCATGAAGATGATTCTTTTGCTCAATTATAGTCTATCTAGGTTTCTACTATCATATGATAAATGATTTTAATAATTTAAGGTCCGTTGTTCTTTTGAAGAACAAAAGAAAGGTCCATTATTCTTTTGTTATCTCTGGCAATAGTAGTTTGTTTATTTTGGGCAACTGTTCCTTGGCTCATCAAATCTCTCTTCTTGATGCTATAGGAGTTTGCAACCACGCATTTCATTTTCACTGCATCAGCCGATGGCTCAAGACTCGTCAAGTGTGTCCATTGGGTATGTTTTAAACTGTGTCCCCTGTCTCTCTCCAATTACACATTGCTGAATTGTTTAGGTATGTGGTCTGATCTTTCGATTGTGCCTTGCATTCTACAGATAATAGCGAATGGGAATTTCAGAAGTATGGTCATTAGAGCCTTCCGTTCAACATCCTTTTGCTGCTATTTCGATACTGCACTGAAGTCGGAAGGCACATTGTGTTGATCTGTCGAAACATTTGACTCTCGGCCCTGTAACCTTCCCCACTCCTCCTGTTGGAGTTTCATTGGACGGAGAGTGATCAGAAAACATTATTTGCAATTAATGTGAATCTCTCTCTCTCGCGCGCTTATCTGCGCCCTGCTTTATCAGGGTTCTGCATATGTTATATGATCTTACTTTAGACGTTGTGCTGAGATTTGGTGCTCTAGTTAGGCCATGCTTCTTCTTTCGAGGCGTGAAAGCCATCGTGCATAAGCATCTGTGTTGTCTTTGTTACCCTCGAGCTCCTGATGCTGCTCTTCAACACAATACACTCTTCGCTGCCAACTTTGTAGTGTTAATTAATGACTCAGATTAATAGCTTATTATCTCATACCCAGTTCAATGGCATGTATATACTATTGAAATCCTGTCGTCGTAGAAACTGAACTGACAATCTGGGGAAGTGCAGTTGCGTAGTTGACAGCTTGTGCTCTTGTAACCTTCCATTCTTTTGCGGAAGCGCAGGAACTAGACCTGAGTCTTAAATCCATGTATGACTCAATGGTTTTTTTTTGTTAAATGAGTCGTATATGGACACTTCAAATTTGAAGAGTCTACCCCAAATGGGTTGTAAAATTTAAAGCACTGAATAAATGGGCCCAACAACCCACTAGGGCTGATGTTCTCTTCTCTCTCTCTCTTCGCTATCACCTTCTCACTGGTTGCTGTCGTCCTCTCCAGTTTGCTCCCCGAACCCTAAGCTCTTTTGCTTCCGCAATTCGTCTTCCTCGCCACAACAATCACTTCCTAGTCACAGTCTCTTAAACCCTCGCAAAACCTCTGACGTCTCTCTGGCCCGAGCTCCCACTGGCCACCTCTCGTTGAAGTGCCGTCAGTTTGATTACTCCGACTAGCAACAGAGGTTCGCCTCGTCGGACAATTCCACCTCCTTCTCTCCTTCTGGAGGATCTTGAAGCCTCTGCTGTTCAAGTTCGTCGCCGACGTGGCTGTGTCGCCTTCGTTGGAGAACGGCCACAAGAGGCTCAAGATAGAGGTATTGCCCAATGAGGAAATCGAGAGCACGAGCCGAGGAAGGCATGGGGTTGCAGAGCAGAAAGGGAGAGGCGCAAGCAAGACCAAGGTCACGAGGACCGTTGGGTCGTTGAATTCAAGGGAGAATATGCAAGTTGAGCCGCAAGAGTGCCCAAAGTTCGGGTTGACTTCAGTTTGTGGTTGGAGAAGGGACATGGAAGATGTCGTTTCAGTCGAACCTTCATTCTGTAGCGAAAGTCCGTGGTAACTTAAAAAAAAATTTCCGCGTTAGTCTGAATACTTTTTCTTTGTTACTAATATAGTTTAAATTTGCTATATGCTTAAATTGCTATAGTTAAAAAAGTGAGTTGTTAGATGGGTTTGGGTTGGTCCTGAATTAGGTTGGGTATGAGTTATTTTAATTGTCTAGAAAATAAAAGTGAGTTAAATGGGTGAATTTGGATTTTATGACTCACCCAAATTCAATCCAACCCACTCATTTGTCACCAATGATGCTACATTTGAAACTCTGCTTCAGCTACTGAACTACAAACAAATTGTATAGAGAATGTCAAAACGAAACGAGATTGAATGGAGCACAAAAGGAAAATTTAAAAGAGAGAAACGTCGCCTGAGAGATTCGAACTCTCGCGGGGAAACCCCATGTACTTAGCAGGCACACGCCTTAACCACTCGGCCAAAGCGACGCTTGGTTGATGCATGATTGTATTAAATATATATAACTTGAATTTATCCCTTTCACACCGTCGTAATGGAGCATTAATAGAAAGCCAACGGCTATCTCGAAATTTTTATATCATTACATACGCACCGCGCCCATTAAGGGCCATATGGTGGCTAGGTCCACACAGACACTTCGAAATGCAATAGTAATGTAAATTTTCTTGTCATTCTCGTGACTTTAGATTGCATACTCTTTATGCTTATCGGTGATATAACTTATTTGATTCTCTTCTCACGCACTATTCCACGCCACCTTTTTTTTTTTGGTGGGGGTAAAAGAAAACTTTTGCAGGGCCGACCATGGCAACCAACTATATATCTGTCTTTGGTAAAAAATCACAACCTCTCATTCAATTACACTGCGGATCCCAAATTAGAATAGACATTAAACAATCGTCCTAACTACCATAAGGTGGCGTGGGCCATGCGATATTCTAAATACCCGTGAGTGATATGGTAGGTAATGATGCACCATGATAATTCTATATAGCAGGTGAATTGTGAAGCACTGACGCTAAGTAGCCATTACACACAAGAAGCGGTCCCATTCTTGATTGTTAATCAGTAATGCTCTTCCCGCGTGGGGTGGTGTTAAAATTAGGTTGTGGGGATAGAGATAATGGAGGCCGGGCCTATCTTGATTAAGGATGAGTATGATCTAGATAGGCGGTTCCTACCCTGAAAACGGGAACCGCCCACTAAATAACTATTCGAAAAAATTGAAATCGGAAAGTGCCCGTTAATTCCATGGATTCACTTGGGAACCGAACTGTCCGGTTTCCGAGTGGATCCATGAACTGGCCCCCAATCCTTACAAAATTGCAAGGGGAAAGATAAGAATAATTAAAAAAAATCTGTGAATGAAGGTTTTACTTATAAAACACGAAATGATATTGTGATTTTAGGATGAATGCTCACATTTTTTAATATATATCGGTCTGATTCGGGTGGATGGTTCCACGCATGGAACTAGGAACCGGACCGATACTCACCGGTTTCAGTACAGTACTGAAACTGAGAACCAAACTAGTCGTTATGAGAATTACCGGATACAGGCCTATCCAGTTCGATTCCTGGTTCTTTACACACCCCTATTGCTTATAGATCAAAACCTCCTTATAATGCTTAATAGATACCCTTCCGAATACGTTTAAGAGCTGATTTCTGATTTTATATAGATTCCAGGTAAAATTAGGTCTCGATCCCTCCACAGAACAAATTTGACAAAAGTTAGGGTACATACAATTCGTCATTTAAATAAGTCGGGTCGTATTTAAGCATCGACACGGTTCCGCAACATATCTTGATTTTTTTCGTTTTACAAGTCAATCTTGCCATCTTCAACGTAACGACACTTGTTTTATGGAAACAATCTTTGGATTTTTCGGCCCCGAGGAGGAGGAGGAGGAGGAGGAGTCGGTGAAAAGTACAAAAAGCGCAAAGGGTAATGTGCGGTTCCTCCGTGCTGTATGCATCCGTTTCAGAGAAAATCTGCGGTTTGGAAATTTGTCGAAGGTTTTGATATTTTTATGGTGCGCGTCCCTCGATGCGGAAGATGGCTCAATCGTCGCCACCATCTGCGGTTTGATGCTTTCCTGCTCGCCCATACCATCCATGTGAAATCATTTGTTTTTTTTTACTGCTTTTCTGTGTCTTTGCTTTCCAATGTTTGAAAGTCTTCCCACCACTCTCCTACCTTTGGTCAGCGACAGCACGCGCCTGTGCTAAATCCAAATCCAATGTTGGACTTGGTTTAACTCTTCAATCTTTCCCAAATTCCACCTTCTTAGCTCACATTTGGGAAGGCTTCTTTTTTCCGCCTCATGTCTTGTTCTTACTGGATTGTCTTTGATCGGCGGACAAGTAATCCATCTGAAGCCATTCTCGGACTCTGTTTTTTTCGTGCAAAATGAGTTGATAAAAAGTGCTTTCATCGTTTACGATAATATACGCCTAAACATTAGGAAAATAAGCCTTTTTTAGCAAAGAAATATTGGAAAGAAGAAACTTAGAGATTGGGGAAAGGTGTCAATGTTTGCGAGTATCCATGATTGTGCTTAGGGGGTGAGCGGTTTCAGATTCCTTACAGGTTCCACATGAAATTTATAACCTACCCTCGAGTACAAGTTCCTAATTTTTTTAAACCTATAACCTACCCGTCGTCGGAATCCGAAACTTGAAACCTACCCCTCACGGGTTTTTTAGGATAGGTTCGGTAGGTTCTAGGGTCTAATAGGTTCTTTTTTTTTTTGCATTTTAGTTAAACAAAAAAAAAATGAACGCAACAATACTAAACAAACTTGTCATTCATTAAAGAGAATACAAAAGACTAGTTTCCCTAGCATTATGATTCAAATAAATATAACTAAAATGAGAAGTCGTTGCGTAAATTGATACTAGGGATGAGCAGTTCCATATTCGATATATATTCCACCCATGATAATAGATTCCTCATTTTTTGAAACTTTGAATCTACCGTATCACAGGATCGAGACTCGATTCCAAAGTCTATTCAAATTCCACTTGTACTATTAATTAAACAATTACAATGAATCATCACCTTTAATAAGCACAACTTACTGTTATAATCCACTAACCACAACTTATATTTAGATATACGAAGAATATGAAACATTAACAAGTCATAAAATAAAAGTTCAGACTAGTAGTTTCAGATCATACACTCATCAAATATCATGAAACACCGCAGGATCACAAGAGGACAGGTTCAGCTAAATTTCAGGTTCCACCTACCTAGAACTTAGAGCCTACCCGTCGAAACAGGTTCTTCAATTTTTGGACCTAGAACCGATCCTGCATACCTCAGAACTTGGAACCTACAGATTCCCATTAGTCAGGGTTCTCAAGTAACCTGGAACCATGCTCACTCATCCTTAGTTGTGCTGCCAGCAGGGTCTCCATAGGAGGGGTGTGAGTGAGGGAGGGAACACTCCTAATGAGGCTTAGTATGCACTCGTCGGAGGTCTTACGATCCAGGCGAGGGTGGATCCGTTCTAGTTCTAGGTCGCGCGACCCATGGGAAGATGGACCTGGACCGTTCTTTGCCCGAGATCGACTCAAGCCAGGTGGATTCACCCTTGCTTGGCTTGCACGAGATGGGCATCGAGGGTAGTTTCGCTAGGTAAGGAGGACCCATTACTCAATTCCTCAATCCCAAGACCCGGGCAAGTTATTCCATCATTCTATCCCGGTCTCATCCGGATAAATTCGGACGGACGTCGCGAGGCTACCAAATAGTATCGGTGGTGACCTTAAATTCGGGCTACCAAACGCCCTCCGTGGTGGGCTCATGACGGCAGGGGAAAATCGACGCGCCTTCGCGCGTGGTGGAGGTGGGGGGAGGAGGAAGGTTCCTTCGGAGAAGTGAGTTCAAAGCGAGTGAGTGAGTCGTCAGTGGCTGGATGGCTGGCTGGCATGCACGAGGCGCGAGGGGCGAGCGGTGAGGAAATGGGGCGGGTACGGCCGCACTCTCTCGCATTGGATTGGGGCCGTGTTCCGGGTCAAAATTGTTGACTGGGGAAACCGAAAGAAAGAACAGAAAGGAAGGAAAGTGGGGTAGCCGTTAGGCCCTGAATTGGCGTGAGATCTCTCGTCCCCCACGCGCAACACGACAGCATCATGCCTCCTCCTCCCCCTCCTTTCCCATGTACAGGTGTGCGCCACCCTCTTGTTCCCCATCCTGCCCCTCGATTTTGTCCGAAATCAATATTTTCACTCTTTCGAGAAGAACCAATGTTACTCATTCCTTCATTTTTTTTAAAAATCGCCGTCGAAGTATTGAAAAGAAATTATAAGCGAAAGTACTAAAACTTGTAACCAGAGTGCAATCCATTCCTAAATTTTTCAAAAAAAAAAATGCAATGGAGTTATAAAATTTGTCACGAAAGTGCAATCGAGGTGTAATTGAGTTTTGATAAGTTATAGGACTTAATTACGCTTCCTTGATAAATTTTAGGACTTTCGGTGTACTTATTCCTAAAAGGAAAGACCTATCTCCGTTTAAAAGTTTAGGACACCATTGAAAATTATATAAGCTTTGAAAAATTGCAATATGACCTGAGATATATAAGTCGACTGATGTCGAATTTTGCGATTGAAAAAAAAAAAAGAAAAGAAAATCAAATGTCGAATTCCATATGAGTAAGAAAATCATTATAAAAAAAATCCTCATTATCATTTAACATGGAATACCAAAAAAAAAAATCCACATATGAAAGTTAGCAATATCGTGTCACCAGATCGTGTCGTATAAAACATAAACTTTTACATACAGCAATTGAGAAATGTACTGTGTACCAAAAGGACTCGTGACATGATTATATTAAGTTATGCGAACGGGCCGTCACGTGACTAAGTTAGTTTTGATTAAGTGAGCATCTTCACCAACTAAGCTTTGTGAACGTAAATTTCACATGGAAGGAGGCCTTGGAGGTGCAATGGCAATATGCGTAATAAGAGGGAAATCCAAGCCCATTCTCTCAAAGAGTTGGCAATATAACCCCGACACGAGTGAGTTCTCTCTCTCTCTCTCTCTCTCCCTTCCCATCTTCTTCCTTCCTCTGACACTGTCCCCTCGTTAGGCCCACTGCGTCTCTTCCACTCTCTCTCTGTCTCTCCGCCATGGCCAACCTCCGCATCCGCTCGCTCGTCCCTCTGCAATGCCTGGCGCTGCTGCTGCTGCTCTCGGTCGCCGCGGCGGCGGCGGCGGCGGCGGCCAAGAGGACGTACATTGTGCACATGAACTCCCACCAGATGCCCCGTCCTTCGCCACTCGCCGCGACTGGTACGCCTCCAACCTCCACTCCCTCTCCTCCTCCGACGACGACGCCGACGACGCCGCCGAGGACCCCCTCCTCTACTCCTACACCGCCGCGTTCCACGGGTTCGCCGCCTCCCTCGACCCGGGCGAGGCCGACTCGCTCCGGGCGTCCGCCTCCGTCCTCGGCGTCTACGAGGACACCGTCTACGACCTCCACACCACCCGGACCCCCGCGTTCCTCGGCATCACCGGCGATCTCGGGCTGTCGGAGGACCCGCAGGAGGGCGGCCCGAGCGGCGGGAAGAGGCGGGCCTTCGGCGACGTCGTCGTCGGGGTCCTGGACACCGGGGTGTGGCCGGAGTCGAAGAGCTTCGACGATGCCGGCATGCCGGAAGTGCCGGCCCGGTGGAAGGGCGAGTGCGAATCGGGCCCGGACTTTAGCCCGAAGTCGTGTAACAAGAAGCTGGTCGGAGCTCGGTTCTTCTCCAAGGGATATCACATGGCCTCTGGTAATTAGTCATTAATTTGACATGATTCATCAAGTTTTTAGCTTTAAATTTATCTCTTTTTCTTTGCTTATCTGTGCTAAGGTAAGCAAGTAATTACCGTGGTGGGGTTCAATTTTTAGTAAGAATGAAGCATAATCTAATCGAAAGCATGTCATTCGTGTCTGAATTGGGTGATCTGCAGAAATTTGAAACGATCATCGAATTGGTGCACTCAGAAAAGTTGCTTGCTTGAGTTATGATTGAACGGTTCTTGCGTCTCTGGGTCGTGACGACTTTGCATTTTTGTTTTGGGTTAATCGAAGGTGCGAATTTCTTGAAGAAGCCTAAGGAATTGGAATCGCCGAGAGACCAAGACGGGCACGGGACCCACACGGCCAGCACCGCCGCCGGGTCGCCGGTGACCAACGCCAGCCTTCTCGGGTACGCCAGCGGGACGGCGCGAGGGATGGCCGACCATGCTCGCGTGGCCGTTTACAAGGTCTGCTGGAGCTCCGGCTGCTTTGGGTCGGACATCCTCGCGGGGATGGACCGAGCCATCCTCGACGGCGTCGACGTCCTATCGCTCTCCCTCGGCGGCGGGACTGCCCCGTATTACCGCGACACAATCGCCATCGGCGCGTTCACCGCCATGGAGAAGGGCATTTTTGTTTCTTGCTCCGCTGGGAACAGCGGGCCGGCAAGGGCCTCACTCGCCAATGTGGCGCCTTGGATCATGACCGTCGGCGCCGGAACAATCGATCGTGATTTTCCGGCATACGCCCTGTTAGGCAACGGCAAGCGCTACGCCGGGGTCTCCCTCTATTCGGGGCCTGGGATGGGGCATAATCCCGTGGCCGTGATTTATAACAAAGGGTCCAATAGCTCGGGCAACCTGTGCTTGCCCGGGTCGCTCAACCCAGCCCTGACGCGTGGGAAGGTGGTGCTGTGCGACCGGGGGTGAACGCCCGTGTTGAGAAAGGTGAGGTGGTGAGGGACGCGGGCGGGGTGGGGATGATACTGGCGAACACGGCCGCGAACGGGGAGGAACTGGTGGCGGACAGCCACCTGATCCCGGCAGTCGCCGTGGGGAGGAAAATGGGTGATGTGATAAGGGAGTACGTGAGGAGCGACGCGAATCCGACGGCGCTGCTCGGCTTCAGAGGGACGGTGGTGAACGTGAGGCCGTCACCGGTGGTCGCGGCGTTCAGCTCCAGGGGGCCCAACATGGTGACGCCGCAGATACTGAAGCCGGACGTGATCGGGCCGGGGGTTAACATCTTGGCCGCCTGGTCGGACGCGGTCGGGCCCACCGGGCTGGAGTCCGATACCCGGAAGAGCCGGTTCAACATAATGTCAGGTACGGTTCTGCCTAACGGCTAGATTTTTCATTTATGAAAGTTTCTCACTTTTCCTAATGCGATGTTGACGCGTGCAAAAGCTGTAGCTGGGCGTGCTCCAATTACTTTAATGTATTGAGTCCGCTTGAGCAATTACAGTAGGCTAGGTTGTCGTTCATAGGCTGCTGTGGGGTACCACCTTCAATGTGCCTCGAAAGTCTATAAATAATGGAGAAGGTGGTCCCAATTGATGAACCAAACTGTATGCATCTAACGGTAATCCATGGTTTCGTTGTAAAACTTTGATCTGCACCGTAATTGAATGTGGCAGAGCAATCGATTGTTAATCCTCAGATGACATTCTTGACATCTGCTGAGAATTCGCCCACGATCGATCAGCTATTATCGATCTAGATGCGACTTATGTGGAATAGTTTCGAGTGTATCGATGATGCGGTATTGTGTAACTATGAATGCTATCATCACTGACACGCTTAACGGGATTTTTTTAAAGGTACATCCATGTCATGCCCGCACATAAGCGGAGTCGCGGCACTGCTCAAATCTGCCCATCCAAATTGGAGCCCGAGCGCGATCAAGTCCGCTCTCATGACCTCCGCCTACGTCCTGGACAACACAAGGTCTCCTCTCCGGGACGCCGCCGGCGGTGGGTTCTCCACTCCTTGGGCTCATGGTTCGGGCCATGTGGACCCGCAAAAGGCCCTCTCTCCTGGCCTCGTGTACGACCTCACGGCCGAAGACTACATCGCCTTTCTCTGCTCCCTAGACTACACCATCGACCACGTGAAAGCCATTGTCAAGCGGCCCAACATCACATGCTCTCGTAAATTCTCCGACCCCGGTGAACTCAACTACCCCTCATTCTCGGTGGTGTTTGAGGACAAGAAGGTCGTGAGATACACTCGCGAGCTGACCAACGTGGGGGCCGCGGGGTCTGCGTACGAAGTGTCGGTCATGGGCCCGTCAACGGTCGGGGTGACGGTGAAACCGAGGAAGCTCGTCTTCCCGAATGCTGGGGACAAGAGGAGGTACACGGTCACCTTTGTCTCGAAAAAGGGCACGAACCCGATGATGAGGTCGGAGTTCGGCAGCATCGTTTGGAGCAATGCCCAAAACCAAGTTAGGAGTCCGGTGGCTTATGCTTGGACCAAGTTGGTGAGCTGAGTACAGTCGATGTTTTCTGGCTTCTGGTGCGGTGTTTCGACTTTTTCCCCTCGACTGGCTCAGTTAAGAGCTGCTACTTATGACTGAAGTAGCTTAGCTTTTTCTCAACCGACTAGGGCGGAATCAATACAAGGCCGTGCTGTGCCATGCCGTGTGGCTATTAAACCGGCAATTCTATATGTAGACGTAGGATTGAAGGGAGCAAGAGTGAAATTTGTACTTTGATTTCATGGGAAACGTTGATACAGCAGAAGTGTGAGGCTGAGGTCTTTGTTTTTAAAACACCTCAAACAAGGAACTATGGGACCGACAAGGAAGTTTATTTTTATGGAAGCACCCCTAGTATTGTTTACTTATGTTGTTATCTGCTTGGAGGCTCTTGCTTGTCTCAGCCAGGCGAAGTGTACTGATCTGGTGCTTTGAGCAAAGAAAGGACCATGAGAAGATTTTGCAAATTCTTAGGTATCGAGAACGACACCACCGGTTTGAAAATTACTAATTTCTTAGTTCAATCCTCGAAATTCGAAAGTCCTGCTTGTCAAATGATATAGATTTGATCAAAATGATGTCATCACCCAAAAACATTTATATCCGGGCGACATACTCTCACCGGCGGAACTCGGCCGCCACTCTCTGGTGGCACACCGGTTGCTTATCGATGGCAAAGGCAATGTTAGGGTTTTTGAAAGCATTTCCGGATTTATGAAAATTGAGCAAAAGCAAAGTTAAAAGAAAAATAAGTCCTTGAATTTCGAAACGTAACATTCAAAAATACCTCCAAAGCACCTCAAAAATTTTGCGAGGGAACTTTGGAGTCCCAAAGGGTTTTGCAAATGTTGAACCAAATGCATCTGAAATTGTTCAAAAACATGAACAGTAGTCATCTGGGTCCGACTATAATTTCGAAAGATTTGCACCAAACCTGAAAATCGGTCCAGAACTGCAAATGCTACTTGAATACACTATCGCAGATAACGATTTGAGTGTGAGTATGCTGAAAAGAACGAAAAGTGTAAGGAGTAGGCTCAAGAAGCAGAGTGACATGCCACGGTCAAGCAGCTCAAATGAGTGATCTGTTCAAATGAGTAATTATCCAATATCTCCGAGTCCCGTGATCTCAAGTATGAGATTCACAATGCCTCTCTTCAAAATGGCGAGAACAATCGATATGGCGAGATCGATGACTAGTCCGATCATAATAAGGATAATCACCCGATGTGGCAGATGTACTCCCAAAATGTGGCCTACGTCTTTATCTGCGTCGAATCAAGAGAAGAAAGTAACCTAAGGGATTGTTCTACCTAGCCTCCAAATTAAGATAAAATATACTAACCTTGGACTAGGAGATTCTCCTCTATCCTGCCCCTCCTCGGCATCACCTCAGGTGGGGTTCCCGCCTCCGCCACCTGTGCTATGGTGTAGGTGTAGAGGAAGGGGTTGGAGGAGAAGGGGTGGAGATGGCATTAGAGGAGTAGGCGGGTGCGAAGATGGCGTCCGACGAGGCGGAGACGGCATCGGAGGAGGGGACAGAGACGGCGTCACAAGAGTAAGGAGAGGGAGAACACCAGCAGTGTCAGGGACGCCATGGCCTCAAGTATGAGTGCCACAATGCCTCTCTTCAAAATGCTCTTCTTTACATTCCTCATCCTATCTAGTGCGGCGGCAGAATGGGTGGCAAAGGAAACCCCATAAGCCTGAATAATGAAAAATGAAAGGAAAAAAAATAAATTTAAATTAAAAAGAAAAGGTTAAAATCTGGGATAAGCAAATTAAAAATTCAAACACATCGTAAATAACATAAGCCTTGATAATGAAAAAAAGAAAAGAAAAACAATAACTCTATTAGTAAGATCTTAACTTTTTCTATTTATCAATTTTTTAAGCTGATTTAGGCTGCGCGTGGTAACTATTTTGTGCCCGAGAATAGATTCTAGTAAAAAATGATTCTTTTTTATTCTGTGCCCAGAAACTGATTATGAACATTTGAAAGCATTTGGTAACGGCTCAAAATTTCTATTCGGAAGTAGTAAAAGAACAGAAATGCATTTAATAACGACATAAAATTTCTTTTTATTAATAATATTTTAATAACATTTTAAATATTTTAATATTTCTTTCTTTTCTTTTTTTTCTTTTCCTCCTTCTTGGCCATGGCCGGTAAAATATTTTTTTAATTAATAATACTTTTATTAAAAATAATTTTTTTATTTTTTTGGCCATGGCCAATAAAAAATTTCTTTATTAATAATACTTTATTAAAAAATAATTTTTTTTATTATTTTTGGCCATGGCCAGTAAAATATTTTTTTATTAACATTTTTTTGTTAATAATATTTTTTTATTAAAATATTTTTTCCTTTTGTTGCCATGGCCTGGTCTCCAGCCATGGCCGGTAAAATAATTTTTTTATTAACATTTTTTATTAATAATATTTTTATTAAAATATTTTTTCTTTTTTTTGGCTATAGCCTGGTCGCCAGCCATAGCTGATAAAATATTTTTTTATTAATAACATTTTTTTTTCATGGCCTAGTCGCTGGCCATGGCTAGTAAAATAATTTTTTTTGTTCATGACCAGTAAAATATTTTATTATTAATAATATTTTAATCTCGCCAGGTGGCCCTTACGCCAGACATTAGAAGCTACATTAAAAACAAGAAAAAGAAGAAGAAAAAAAAATTGATTCTTATTTTTTTTCCAGAATCAAAAGCTACTTTTATTGTTATTCTTGATTTTGCTCCAAAACTGATTCTGGGCACAAATTTTTAAAAATTTGTGCCCAAAATCAAAAAATTTAATAAATGGATTTCTATTCCAAAATTAATTCTGAGAACAAACGAACAGAAATTTTCACTATTTGACCAATTGCCAAACGGGCCGTTAATCACTTTGAATTTAAGAATGGATGTTAGAGATAATTAGGAATTTGTCTAGGATAAGTTTCATTGTTACAGATATCTTGATAATTTTATTGATTATTTGTATCTCTTAAGATTGTATGTATATCGCATGTGTATCGAACGTGTGTTGCACGTATGCTGCACATATGTTGCATGTGTATCTTTATTTGATTTTGCATATATTGATTGAAATATTATCTTAGAATAGTTATCAAATAAAGCCTATAAATAGACTGATGTATTCTTTATTAATATATACATATCGAAATATATATAAATTAAGTGTTAGAATATTTAAATAATAAATCATGCTTTCATATAAAAACTTAAGGTTTTAGAAAAATTGACAGTTTTTCCACCAAAATCTCACTTGCCCCATTGTTTATTATATGGTTATTTGCTTCATGGCTTTTGTTCATGTTCCAATTCTCGGGTCTCAGCCAGGCAAAGTGTACTGATCTGCCTTTGTGCTTTGAGCAAAGAAAGGAACGTGACAAGGTTTTGCAAATCCTTAGGCATTGAGAACGACACCACCGGTTTGATAATTACTAGTATCTTAGGCTCAAGAAGGAGAGTAACATGCCATAGTCGAGCAGCTCAAATGAGCATTCTGTTCAAACGAGTAATTATCCAATATCTCCGAGTTCCATGATCTGAAATATGAGTGCCACAATGCCTCTCTTCAAAATGGCAAGAACAATCGATATGGCAAGAATGACGACTAGTCCGATCACAATGAGGATAATCACCCAATGTGGCAAATGTACTCCCAAAATGTGGCCAGCGTATTTCTCTGTATCGAATTAAGAGAAGAAAGTAACTCATGAGATTGTTCTACCCAACCTCCAAATCAAGATAAAATATACTAACCTTGGACTGGGAGATTCTCCTCTACCCGTCCCTCCTTGCCATCACCTCAGGGGGTTTCCACCTCCGCCACCCATGCGGCGATGTAGGTGTAAAGGAGGGGGTCAGAGGAGGAGGGGGCAGAGATGGCATCGGAGGAGGGGTAGAGATGGCGTCCGACGAGGCGGAGACATCATCGGAGGAGGGGCAGAGACGGCGTTGGAGGAGCAGGAGGGGCTGAGACGGCAAGACTGGAGACGGCGTTAGAGGAATAGGAGAGGGAAAACACCAGCAGTGGACGCCATGGCCTCAAGTATAAGCGCCACAATGCCTCTCTTCAAAATGCTCCTTTACATTCCTCATCCTATCTAGTGCGGTGGTGGCACGGGTGGTGGAGGGAACCCCGCTTGAGCTATCGCCGAGGAGGGATGGGGGAGAGGAGAAGTGCCCAGGTCAGTATGCAGTTTTCGGCCAGTGATGGCCGATGAGGGACCCGGCGGTCCTCGCCTTACTTTGATGTTTTGCCCTCTCTTGGTTTCAATTGAAAGTTGTGGGTTGTTTTATTGTGCTCGTCGCGCCTTTTGATTTTTGATCCGTGTGTTTGATGAAGTCTTATGCTGAGAAGTGGGTGGATGAGGTGGTGTATTGCATTTTATTCGTGGATACAATGAAGCATGAGTCAAAGCATGACCCCCTAACATGCAATGTTAGACTGAATATAATTATGAATTTTTCGATCTTTTTCTTTTCGTAGAAAATTTCATCATGAATTAACGCTAAATGCTAAACTAGACACGTCAATCACATCCTAAACAACAAAAGCCCGGACAACGAAAAAAAGAAACGAAAGTCGATAACTTTATTAGTAAGATCTTAACTTTTTATTTTACTTTTTCTATTTACCGATTTTTCAAAATGACTTAAGGACTGTTTGGCAATTTGCCAAATAGTAACTGATTCTATTTTTTTTGTTCCCAGAATCAGTTTGGGAACAAAAATCCGTTACCCAGGTCCCAGAATCAGTTTTAGAATAGAATCAAGAATTAAAAAAAAAATAGTTTCTTGATTTCAGGAATAATTTTTCCAAAACTAATTCTTCTTGATTTTTTTTTTCTTTTGGTTTGTTGTTGTTCTTTGGCCCCCGCCACTCGCTGGCGACCGGCCATAGGCCAAGGTCGGCGAGGGTCCCCCGCCCGCTGGGCAAGGGCGGCTCGCAACCACGACGGCAAGGCCTCGCCTAGTCAAGGCGAGGTCGACCTCGCCGTCGCCACCCAAGTCCGTTGCCTGGGTGGCGACGGCGAGGCCAACCTCTCCTTGGCTAGGCGAGGCTCGACCTCGCCTAGCCAAGGTGAGGCTGACCTCGCTGCGCGACCAGCGAGGGTGGCGGCGAGGGCCGCGATGCCCTCATTGGCCTTGGCCTATGGCCAATCTTCGACACCGGCGGTCGGCCATGGCCGAGAAAGGAAGGGGAAAGAAAGAAAAAAAGAAGAAATATTAAAAAATTTAAAATATTATTAATAAAAAGAAATTTTGTGTAATTACCAAACGTTTTTCTGTTCTTTTTCTATTCTAAGAACAAAAATTTTGGACAGTTACCAAACGCATTCAAATGCTTAAAAATTGTTTCTGGACACATAATCAAAAAGAATCATTTCTACTCAAAATCTGATTATGAACACAGTATGGTTACCATGCGCAGCCTTAGTCACTCTTGAGTTTGAAAAGGGATGTTAAAAATAATTAGGAATTTGTCTAGGATGAGTTCCATTGTTATGAATATTTTGGTAATCTTATTAATTATTTATATCTCTCAAGATCGCACGTATATCTAGACCTGTCAAAATGGGTCATAATTCCATTTCTTAACCCATTTATTAGTAAATGGGTCATAAATGAGTTAGTTATATTTACTAAATAGGTCATAAATAGGTAGAAGTCTTATATTAGTGTTAAATGAGTCATAAATGGGTCGCAAATGGGTCATAAATGAGTTTACAATTGATTTAAACTCAATGCATTTCTCTCACCCTCACTCAATCTTGCAATCACTTATTATGTAAAATCTCATTTCAAAAAAATTTAGACTTGGGTATGAATTTTCCTATATTTAATTAAATATGAAAGTATTTTACAATAAAATATTTCTAATCGGGGCTTTGGGGTTGGGTATGGGTCGGGTCGGATATGGGTCAAAAAAATCATTTTACTCGAATCGATAAATGGGTCATAAACGGGTTAATGGATCAATTTTGGGTTTGAAAATTTATGTTAAAAATAATTAGAAACCAACCCGAATGAGTTCCATTGTTATGAATATTTTGATAATCTTATTAATTATTTATATCTCTCAAGATGCATGTGTATTGAATATGTTGTATTGTATTGCGCATTTATCTCCTTTTGATTTTGCATATCTTAATAGAGATATTATCCTAGAATAGTTATCCAATAAAGCCTATAAATAAGCTAATGTGTTATTTATTAATATATGCATATCGAAATATACAGAAATTAAGTGTTAGAATATTTAAATAATAAATCAAGCTTTCATTTAATAGCTTAAGTTTTTAGAATAGTTAGTGGTGGACTCAACAAAATCTCACTCGGTATTGGGGTTCTGGGTTTGAATTTGAGAGGCGATTTTAGAGATAATTAGGGATTTCTCTACAATGGTTAGAGATATTTTGATAATCTTATTAATTATTCATATATCTCAAGATTGCACGTATACCGCACGCATATTGCACCTCTATTGCACATATATCCCCTTTTGCACGAATGCATAATTAAAATAACGACCAGATATAGCTCGACAGTGTTAGGAGTGACGCAAAATCCGAATATAATCAGATGTGGCCCGGATAAAAAAAATCCCACTTTGGAGTTGGGATAGATTCAAATAAGATATGTGAAATTTGAAAAAATGAAAAATAAGGATGGTGCGTTTGTTTCCCCACTTCTATGCTTTTTAATCGCTCTTACTCTCTTTTGCCCAATGCCACCATCGTCTCTCTCGAGTTTCGATTTCTCTCCCAAAAATGTCCACCATAGAACCGGAGCAGGACCAACACGTTCGCGAATTGGGACGGAAATGACTTTGTATGTAGCTGTATGTAGCGGAAATGACCACCGCAACCATTAATAACTTTGTATGTAGCTGACGTTCTGCAACTTGGAAGATGAAAGAATTATGTCCGATTTTTAATCCTCAAATTCGCGACGGAAATGATGACCCAAAAAAGGTGCCAAGTGTCACGACACCATTGCTTAACAAATATGCCTGGACTAATTTTATTAGCTGAGTATCTTAAGGTGCATTTATTTGAGGGAAAATATTTTTTTGAGAATCCATTTTCCGGACTTTCTTGTTAAAAATGATAACCTAACCGAAAACACTTTTCGATCAAGAAAAGTGTTCATGTGCAAAATTAGAAAAGTGAATTCCCTAATCTAAGAAGATGAAAACACTTTTAGGAATTGCTCATATTGAATTTATTACTATTTTATTCTTTTCTTTTTTTTTTTTTTTTTTTCCTTCTTCCTCCCTTCGGGGTTAGCGGCCTCGGCGACAGGTCACAAGTGCAAATTGGCGAAACAAATGCATTTTGAAATTATTTTCCAAATGAGATCCGAATACCAAAAACCTTTTTCGATCACATATCACCAAATAAAGAAAAACTAACCATTTTTCTGGAAAACAATTTCCCGAAAAATATTTTCCTAAAATATTACTTTTTTCGTGAAACAAACGCACCCTTAATAGCATTTATTCTCTTTAATGTTAGAAGCATGTTTAAATATTTTTTTTATAATTGACTTTCCTATAGATGTTTAAGGAACTCGATAATGAAGAAAGTAGAAAAAACCTATAATTTTGTGACATCAATTTAAATTTCCTTGTGCATTGAAAAGGTGCATTTTGGAAGCTAAGCTAGTAAGGTAATTAAAAGCTAAAAATGCTGATTACGAAACCTTAACAATGATCGAGACAATAAAATTAAATTACCCACAAATCAAAATTAGACAAAAGTAACACGTACGTATGTACGTACATATACACAAAGTAAAATACCAACTAGTCGCATCATACAAATATCATAAACATCTTCATTGTATAGGGTATTTATACAATCTGTTTTCTCTTAAGGGACTGTAGAATAGATTATACACCTTGCCAATATTATATTGAGTTGTTTTGTAATATAAAAAAAAATGGTAGCTGTAATTAGACTGTAGAATGTCCAATTATTCAGAAGCATTATCTTTATTACTAAGTATATAAAGAACACAAGGCCGTATATGAAACCGTAAACTCCAATTTAAAGATTTCTACCACACGAGAAACACAAATTGTTAGTGAATACATGAATTTTTACAATAATTTACAGCAGTCCCGTAAAATTTATTATGATATCAAAACAAAAAATCTCGAGTTCAAATCTTTCCTAATCCCTTATTTGTCTCCCCTGTTAAATATTTCCCATGTTATATATTTACATGCTTTAGTCTAGCTTACTTGTGAGGATGAGCATTAGAATATCTGAAAGGACAATTTAAGCATTCAGATTATAATAATTGGCAGTGGAGTCACAAAATTTCGTGAAGGTATAAAAGAATTTGTTGGAAATATTGACAAATAACAATATACTCGTACATGTGTATAAATAAATCACTTCATTAAAAAAAATTATTAAGCTCGAAATACTGTAAGTACCAGAAATAGAAACATGTTTAAAACTTCTTTTTCAGAACGAAGCATTGCACCTTCAAAGTCATGAAGGTGCTAAACTAACACCCCTGTTTTTCGGATTCATGTTAGTAAACCAGATAGGTAGCTTAGTATTGAATCTGCCACCCGAGTCGCTCGGGCGACTACTTTTGTCCCTTTTCAACTCAATGAATGGATAGTTCCCTCCACAATAGCACGAATTAGCGAATGGACACGTTGCCAATTCGACTACTTCGTTATCTTCATCAGACCTTTCAGCATTCTCTTATGAACGACTCAAATATGGCTTGAGGAGGAACAAGACCAGGAATATTCATATAAACTTTGTGCTAGTAACATAAATAGCAAGGGTCACAACATATATCTCTACAGTTACAACTGCAACAACAGCTTACCTTTGGGCACTTAAGGCAGGAGGAACTCGGCCAGGAACAGCAAGAGGAACTAGGCCAGGAACAGCAAGCGCAACTAGGCCAGGAACAGCAAGAGCAACAGCAAGAGCAACTACGCCAGGAACAGCAAGAGCAACTAGGCCAGGAACAGCAAGAGCAACTAGGGCAAGAAGGAAAGGAAAAGGTACAACTTCTACTACAGCAAGAGATGCCTTTACAGCAATCAGATTTGGGACACGAGCAACACCGGCACTTGCGTATGGAGCAACTCGGACACGAGCAACATTTACAGGAGCAGCATGAGTTGCAATTGCAGCTACAGGGCAATTGAACCGGGCACGCAGAATAGCAGCAGCAGCAAACCCATGAGAAGCTAAAACAGGACATTCCACTGCAAAGCCGGGGTGCAAAACCACAGTATGTCAGGAATCATCTTAAGTTGACAGTTAACTCTATTGGAACAAAGAAGTCATATTGTCCTTCCCAATGAGCTTTTGAATTATATCCTCAAGGTCGTATATTAAGGACTGACATTCACAAACAAGGCGATTGCAGATAAAATTCTCCACAAAAAAGGTTTTATGATTAGATGAGTTTCTTCCCCCAGTTTTTAGATGATTATCAGCATGATAAAATGATAGAAAATAACAAACACATAACAGAGTTCAGCATGCAATATCCGAAGATAATGTAAAGCCTTAGATGAAGACAGTTCATGAAAGGATCACCAATGACATCCAAAACTGAAAGGGTCAAGAAGTTTTTGTAATATACTTTTGCAAGGAGAAGGGTTGAAGAGGCTTACTAAAACGATGCAAACATTTAGCATAATATAGCAGCAAATTCATGACAGCATACTACAGTGATCAATCTTCTACATACTTTTCAATTGTATAGAACGGTATGGCAAGTACACAAAAATGTATCTTCCGTTTGCAACCAAATGAAACTATGGAACTACATTCAATTCAATCAAAGCTGTCCAAATGCTGCAAATCTAATACCACGTCGGCATGTGATAGAATATGGGATGATTAAACACACTCTTCTTCTTGTGAAGTATCTGAGTCTGGATTATAATAAGCGATTCGTGCACAGAAGAAAAAAGCACAAAGAGTATCAACAAGTTAATTGAAGAACAACGATACATAAAAGAAAATCCTACCAGAGCCACTTCCAAAAGCGGCAAGATTCATTTCCCTTCTGGTATCTGCATGAAATTGAACCAAAACGATAAAAAATACCATCTCAATTCTATCACAGGTTCCATAATCCAATATTCTTACGTCGGTATGAGAGGTTCGGGGTTTGCCACAACGAAATCGGCAACCCTGCAAGGCCACCAAATTCAAACAGAAAAAAGAGTTAGCTGATGGACGCGGAGTGAGTTTTCCAACCAACATCGAAATTAACCGTCTATATTAGGTATTATACAAGGAATTGCAAATTAGGCATACTCTTTGCAGCATCTGGAAGCTGGTTGAAGTCCATCAAGAGACTTTAATTCCTCCTGCTCCCAGCAGAGATTCCACCCAATTGTTTAGATTACATAACCATAAAGTTTTCAGGAAAACTACTGAAAACATAGGGGAAAAACAGAGAAAGAACAAGTGAAGATGATCAAGCACAGTGCATTAACGTTATTAGAAGCACTCAACTCATAAGCTGCTCATCTTCACAAATTAAACTCTTTGTTAAAGGGATTAATTTACACTAAAAACTTTTTCACTACAATTTGCTTCCCAAGGATCTGTCTCAGCTCTCTAATACTTATACACACCAATCACAGCAAGCAACAAATCCATTTCCCAAAATCAAAAAAATTTTCCGTTTCTTTTTTCATTTTCCAGGTACAACAAGTAAGCCATGCTCCATAAGAAACTCTAAACAGCAAAACTGAAAAAGTAAAGTAAAACAAAAAACAAGAAACCAAGCCAAAAACTCGTAAAGCTGAGGACCCACCTCAAGAAAACCAATCTCTCTCTCCAGCATTTGCACCTTCGCAGCCTCCCGGCGCTTACCATACAAGTCCGGATACTCGGGCGGCGACTTCGGGCGCGGCGGCGGCAGCGACGGCACCGACGACGAGCAGCCTGGCCGAGCAGCCATCCAACACCCGCACTTTCAACTCCAACCAAAATCAAATCGACGGAAGATCCTCTATGCCCAAAAACACACACTCAAACAATACACAAGACCACAATAACTACAATAATTAAAAAGAACAAAAAAAAACAAAGAAAAAATGACTGCACGCGCGCAACATCCAGTGAACAGTAATGCTTTGAACTGTTGGGTGACAAACCAGAAGAAGCTGAGGAAATGAAACGTTAGGTGAGAGAAATTGAATGAGTGCAATGGCAATACCAGTGAGCATACAAAAAAGTCAGTGGCATGGGAGGTAATTAGTGTCTTCTGACAGGGATAAATACGACCCGAGCCCGAAAAGATCTCTGCCGAAGCAGCAGGACATGGCAGGGGCTGAAAGCGGCAGTGTTTTAATGCAGAGTGCCAAAAAAATGAATGCAAAATCACTTCACTCGCACTGCATTGCGTGTGAAGTTTTTCAACTTTCTCATTGTGCTCCTCTACAGTCTACATCCTAACAAAAACGCAAATGGGTTGCTTGACAAACAGTCCTTTCGATCAAATTCAACTGATTAGCCCCCGAAGAATGGAAAAAGATCGGATCTTTCTGGAGACAAAACAACCGGAGAAACTGGGTTCTGTTCTTTTTTCCCCAATTTTTTTTCCCTTTTCTTGCTTTTAATAATGGTAATGACAGCGGTTCTGGGAAGAAGAATTAGGAGTCGCAGTAAATCAGTAGTCGTAAAGACGGCTGTGAAAAAGGCCTGCAAACCCAAGCGTGTGTACGGCGACATTTTTCTCTTTTCCTGTTCTCTGAGGGAAGAGTTGACAGTTTTTGGTTTCGAATAAAGAACTGAAATGAACTGTGAGGAAAGAACCAAGAAGAACGCTCCTTCCTGGCTCCTCCCCCCCACTCACTCTCTCTGTCTCTCTCTGAAATGTGATGTGAATGCATCCGTGTTTATTTTTTCTCCCTTCTCAGAGCAGGAGGGAAAGCGGAAAGCACGATGATCGTACCTCAGACGACACGTGAAAGCTGCGTAAGAGAGAGAGAGTGTGCGTGTGAGAGAGAGAGAGAGAGAAACGACTGTTCTGTTCTGGGTGTCTTACGAATCCAGCTCTGATTTTGAGATGGAAATTGGTTTATCAATTGATTAAATTTGAAAAACCCAGAAAGGAAAACATAATGAAAAGGAGCAAAGAAATGAAAATACCGATAGTGGGCTCATTCGTTTTTGCAGTAAAGATTTGAACTTGAACTTCAAACTCGAGGAAAAAAGCATACGGGGATGAGCCAGGAGAAAGCAAAAATTCACATCAAGCTCACCTACTTGATATCGAGCCTAAATCGTTGAGACCGACGTGCGAGTTCATTCAAAATATATGAATATAGACATCTAAAATGAAATGAAATTGTTCATGACCTTTCTAAACTTGGCATTATATTATCTTATTTTCAAAAGTTTCTGGGTCGAGGTTTGAATGCTATTGGATTAAATATTGTCCTAAGTCAAATCCTACGAGTCATTATTATATTGCAAGCCTGTTTGCATGGAGTCACGTTCCTTTAGAGAGGCTACAAATTTTTTGAAATCGAGTGTCTAGCTCTTCCTCAGCTTTTGACTGACAAGTGTTGATAATGGGTGTTTAATTAAAACAAGCTAGAAACTTGGGCTTTTATTGAAATCATAATAAAGCTGCTAGTGTACTAAGATGTGTGCATACATAGGACCCACGATGTCCCCTAACAGCGACATGACATGGCTCTATTAGATTAGTTCATTTGAATTGACCATTGGAATCTATCCAAAAAAAATGTCTTGGATTGACTATTTCAACAAGCATTAGATGTTTGAGTAGATAGCACTCGCATGAATGGATAACATAAACGGGGCCTATGACATGAATCGGGAAACACGGAGACAAAGACCATGATAAGTATGCTATCCCATGCACACGGCTTTTGTGGCCTTCGGTAAGAACTCTTTTTTAGTCACCAAACTCCCTTTCGAATTTTGATTCACACCATAGAAGTAAGAAGAATTTTGATATATAAGTTCTACGTCGTAGCAAGTGCAGAGCATATTATCAGAATTATAAAACTATTTTATACCATGATATTATATAGTATTTCGAGAGTATAATTTTGCTCCGAGTGCTCTAGAATTAAAATCTTGGATGCACCAAGCTATTATATGGTAGTGCACTTTTAAGATTGCTGGGGAGGCAATTTAATCAAGTTGCGCGAATTTGACTTGACACCACTTGCTCGCTTATCCAAAAATAAATGAATTTTTTTATATCATGGATCAATGAATGTAATAAGGACAAACATGTAATGATCACAACTTTTGTGAGAATTTTAATTAAAATGCAGAAAAGTAGGCATAGCACTTTACCTCAGTTGATTTTTCGATAACTTCGAGACAAGAGTGCAAAGATCCGGCTACTACTATTATTATTTTCCGCGGATTACACTTTATTTTGAGTTAATAAACCTTTATATGAGTTTAGTGCTTATCGATTATCATTATTTCACAAGCATTACTAGTTTTGCAATTCCATAATATCCAAACTCATAGGCGAAATGGAGTTGACTGATGCTCTAAAAACTTTTTACGGGTGCGAAAGATTGTATGTGTGCATGTATAGATACGTGACACTAATCAAGGGAAAATTTTTCGTGACTCATTTTATTTCGTGAAAAATAAATAATTTAAAAAATAATTTCTCAAAAATTATCGCTTGTATCGTTTGAAATAATCAATCAATAAAAAAATATTTTCATTATCGACAACAATTTATTCTTGAACATTTTCATGGGCAAGTTAAATTTTTTCATTAATCCATTTTTCTAAACAATAAAATCGATCATTTTTACGAAATTACTACCCAAATCAATTATTTTTGGCAAAACAAACAGAGCCGTTGTATCTTAAAAAGATTATAACCGTCTCCTTAAGAAAAAGAAAGAAAAGTAACTTTTTTACATTTCCATCATAGTCCGACATATTAATCAACTTTTACAATTATATGTGACTGATTGTATTTATTTTAATATATATAAGTGCATTAGTCGCATTATTTTTTATTGAAATGGTTACATTTTGAAATGCAACTGTTCTAAACAGACTATCACTAAGACTTTTCGGATATGGATTCTTGCTAAATGTGTGTAAGGTTGGCATAACTGGATGAAATCACATGTCATTAAATCTCTAGGGTTAGCACAATTGATTACGTCGTTGGAAGATTTCCAACTAAGGAAATTGAAGTTACCTCTTAAAATCCTACAAAGTGCATGTCAAATGCTCTGGAACAGGCCGCTTGGAGAGGTGAAAGGTTCAAACTTAACGATTCACAGGGTATACGAGGTATTTCATGAGTCTCCAAATAATCATATTTCCTCGCCCATATCCTGAAATTACCCAAAAAAAAAAAAACGAACGAATCATACCATTTTAGTGCAGTTAGAGCCAAACTACGTAAGAAGGAACCACTTTTGTTATAAATATACGAACCTCTTGCCTTTTTTTTTTTTAATCTATGTACCACTAAGAAAATTAAATTGAATTTTTTTATGTTTGTATGGATAAAATAGTATAAAATCGATATGAAATGACTGTAGCGCCTTATTTGTCAACTACTCAGCAATCCCATAACTACATGATAAGTATTGATTATCAATGTTATTAGTTGCCCTTGTTTACGGAAAATAAATTATTTAAAAAATATTTTTCCAAAAATAATTACTTGTATCAATTAAAATTATTAGTAGATGAAAAATATTTTTAATATTGATAACAATTTATATTTAAACATTTTCATGGATAAATAAAATAATTTTAATTCCTTCATTTTTGTAAGCGATACAAATAATCATTTTTAGGAAAAAAATTTTGAATTCAATTTTTTTCTATGAAACAAAGGCAGCCTTCGTGAAGAGCCTAGACTTTGTCCGTGCCATCTTCAATGTGCAATGAATCTTTGATTAGTGGAGTGGAAACCTTCAAACTTCAAAGGTGGCAATGGACTTAATTGATTTGTTATTGTCACGTGACGTGACCGTCTCATAAAATACTCTATCCTTCGACAAACATTATTTCTCTATTCTAAAAATACATTTGATCATATTATATTTGGATTATTTTTCCTTTTACTTAATCTGAATCTAGCATATTACTCTCTTTGTTTTTGTTTTAAAAATTCAAAACACTTAAATATACACAACATACCAATATTAACACATAAATCAACATATTTTTCATTATTTCCTAAATGTGTATACTTTTAAATTTTTGATGGCAAAACAAAAACAATTCCCAATTTTAAACAAATAGGCCCTTGATACAAAATCTCACTATATGTAACTGAAACATGCCAAAATTTTTTTAGGATAAGTGCACCAAATATCCCAAAACATGTCGCGAATGTGTAATTGAGTTTTACAACTTTCAAAAAGTGCATTCAAGTCGTAAAACATACTAAATTGGTATAATCGAACCTTTCCATTAACTTTGTCAAAAATGTTGATAGGACGTATCTTATTATTTTCTTTGCTGCCACCCATTACCTAAAGGGCCAGCGAGGTCGCTAGGTCCTCGCTAATGCGCTGCGACCCTACTCCAAATTTGTGGTGAGGATTACACTCTCTCCCAAATCCGAGGGCCAGGCTCTCACCTAGAGCCAGAGAGAGCCCTGTTGCACTTTTTTTTGTTTAGCTTGGATTTTTTTAAAAATAATTTAGCCTTTTTATTTTTTAAAATCTAATTTAGGTAAGATTCGAGGAAAGAAATAATAAAAGAAGTGCCACGCAGTAGAGAAAACAATTTAAAAAAAAGTGTCAGGTCAGATTTTTTTTTGGTAAGTCAAATTAACAGAGTTAATAAAAGGACTCACCTGCATTAATTTGACAAATTTTATGACTCGATCACATTTTTTAAAAATATTTTAAGACACAACCTCACCTTCGCGAGGACTTTTAAGAAGTTTTGGTGTATTTATCCCAAAGTTTTTAAGATCGACAAACTGAGATTTAAGCCAAGTCGAAAGCCATGAATTTAATCCGGAGGAGGGATAGTGGACCCAAATTTATGTTAGAAAAATGGAGGGAGGCGGGTTGGGACGGGGGGATGAAACGACAAGTTGTCTTGCTCTTTCCCAAAGTACCACGGATGGGGCAGAGTCGCGTGGCCCTGGCAGCGACGTGTCGGAGGAGGAGGAGGAGACGACGGTGGTGGCAGCGGCAGCGGCGTTGGCGGTGGCGGTGGCGGTGGCGGTGGCGGTAGGTTTTTTTGGTCAGAACCAGCACAGAAATCTGGGAAAAAAATAAGCCCAAACGCCCCTCGTGTAAACGCTACGCCGTGTCGTTTCAGAAAAAGGAGAGAACGGTATTCATCGATTGTGGCTTTCCCTCTTTTTTAGTTTAGTGAGTCTTTTTCGTAATAAAGAAAAGGTGCAGCAAAAAAAAGTAAAGAGCACTCCATTTCCCGCTCGACCTTTTATTTGTATTTTTTATTTTAATTCTTTTTGAAGGGTTCAAAAGAGATTGATTTCCCTCCTCTTTGGCGGATGCATCGTGAGACAAGATCGATCGTGTTATGCATAGCCGGATCGATTTCATTTTGTATGATGTGAATCGAGATAGGTTTAGACATTTTCAAAATGTTGCTCCCACTTTTATCGTCCCAGATCGATTCTGTTGCATTTTTCTCGATAGGACATTCAAATTCGTATTCGAAAATGAAGAAATGCGTTCTATTGAACATTACTTTTAATGTCCAAAAGCCAAGTTTACCATTATATACATACCTATAGATTAGTGGAATAGGATGGAAGAAAAGTCATGAACATTTTGAGGCCTGAATTGTCTGGCCGGGTAGGTTGAGGCTCGAAGCTCGAAGATCGGGCTAAGCTACCGATCCAAAGCTCACCCATTAGCTAAAAAGATCGCAACATATATATTATAAAACATCGGCACATTTTAAGTGCACTTATCGGATAAATTAAGTAGTTGAGCCTAAAGTTTAGATAGGCTAAGGTTTGCTTTACCTTACTGGGGTAGCGCTAGATTCTTGGTGTTTGGTAAGGTTTACCTCACTAGGATCGAGTGTTGCCACTTACGAGGCTACAAGGCCTTGTTTAATGATCCGACGGCCGATTTACTGGCATACCTCTTGTTTTCTCTCCAATGTGTTTTTCTTCTAAGGAGAGATTTGGAATACGGAGATAACTTATAGGGAGAGTCATCCACTATAACGAAGAATTCCTTCTCCCGTTTTTTTTAGCTTTTTAAAGTCCTGCTCAGGAGCACTCATGTTATAGAATAAGAAAGATAAATAAAAGGAAAATGAATCACATAACGTACTCTTAATTGGGGAGTACTTCTGGTCAATGCTCATGGGCGCTGAGCTATTCTCAGGGGCCCAGCATAACACTTGTTTTTGTTTTCATGGATGATGCCTGATGGGCTTCTTCAAAATTATTCACCATAAATATATATACATCTAGTAACAATGACAAACTAATATAGACCCCCCAAAGATTTTCATGTCCTCTGCTTTTTTAGACTCAAGCTTTTTTACAAGTATCATTCATGCCCTTCTTGTTCTTCCTTTTGTCTTTTTCCTATCTTTCTTTATTTTTTTTCTGTTTGTCCTTTCTGCCTATGTTTCGAAGCCTCTCCTTTGTGCCAACTTTAGCCTTTCGAGGACCTAACCTAGAGGTTATATTGGGTTTAATATAAATTTTAATCTCCTAGCACTCGCTAAAAAAATAAGGGTATTCGTCTTTCTCGCTTAAGGTCCGATTTTGAATCACCACACTTATATATTCTCTCGAAACAATCATCGAAAATATGATCTTTGTATTTCTTCGATAATTACTTAGATGTATATAGGACTTAGGACTACCGCACCCTAGTTAGTTGCACAGAAAGTCTGGAATGTGTCCCGTTGCTGTAATGCTGATAGCTGTCAGCATCTAAGAAGGCTTGAGATCCTTCTTTAGAGTACCTTTTTTTGCTTTGGAAGTTTTTCGATGGTGGGGGGCATCGTCAAATCGGAAGAACTCACTGACGTTGATTTGTTTGTTTTTTCAATTATGAGTTTTCATTTCATGACTAGGACGCGGTTGATTATCAAGTTGCTAACGCAGGCTTAACACACATGTTTTTAATGACGACCATTCGTCGTCCAATTATTCTGCCTTGTTTATAGTCCTAAAGGAAGCCAGGGGAACATATTCGGAGAGATTTTTAAAAGTATTAAAAGTACCACCATTTTTCAACGACTATGAAAGAAGCTGTCTCCTCCAACTGTTAAAATAAGGACATGGTTGCTCTGATTGCAGAGATCTCTCTCAGCCGACCCTGACGGAGGATGGACTTTCATACAGATGTACTTTTTGTTAAGTTTTTCAAGGTTCTCCCCCTCAAAATTGGTTTGGTGGGTGGGGATTAGAATTGGGGTTTTCGTGCGTTGTCTATATCTTTAGTAATTATTTATAGGTAAGTGACAGTTCCTCGCGAGCAAAAGGTGAAATTATTTCATTTGAGACCTTGTGCAGAGCTTGGCATCCCCTTGGACACAAAATACACAAAGGATATTTCGTCTTCCGGGAAAAACCAAAGACAAATGGAGAAATTAGGAATAAAGAATGTAATCCAGCTGTGCGCCACAATTTATGAAAAGGCACAAAGGACCCCTGTTAATAGGAAACTACCCCTAATTTGGTGAGGTTACTAGTGTAACCATCAACTAAGGATCCAAGTCAAGCCCCCGGAATAGTTCACAATGCTTTCACTTAATAAGATGGCACAAATCTTTGTAACCCTTACTAAGTAACTTTGGAAACTCCTTCTCTTCCAATAAAGACGGGGTTTGGTTGAAAGGTTTTGCTACTTTGTGACCATGGGAAACCATCAACGTCCTTGCTTGCTCTGGATTACTTGGCTTTGATCGACAAGTTTTCAATGCATATCCATAATAGTTGAACTGAAAAAATCGGTTTCTCGTTCTCCCTCTCAATAAATAAGATTGGAATGTGCTGTCTGTTCTTTTAGTTTATATATATAAAAAGGTGAGGGGTCAAATTTTTAATTAGATTGTCCACCACATAAAAATAATGAATTTTTATATATCACATTTCTTCCAATAAATGAAGATCCGGATGATAGGACTGGTTAAATTGCAAACGAATTTAAACTTTGAGAAAATGATGTTTGCTAATTAGTGGCTCCTTGTGCGGATTTATTTGACCAAAAGGAGGATAGTTCCACTGGATATGTCTGCCTTTAGAATTAGCCCTAGGGTATAAAGTTCCCTATCAATTTGTGAATGAAAACCTATGTTTTTCAACAAAAGGAGATAATGCCTAGCCGTGCCAAAGTGAAAAAAAATAGTCAATGTCTTTGGTCCAGTCCTAAAGGGTGCCTTTCCCTCAGCTGCCCCATTTTTCAAAAAAGCCCATGAGAGAACTTCTTATGTACTTTTGTCACTTAAAGAAGATTATACCTTTCCTTCTCTTTATAGACTCTTTCCTATGATGCAGAGAGTGCCTAGCCACTATATATATGTGTGTAAAGAACATGCAAAATGGTGATGTAGATTTTTATCGGATGCTTGAATATGATTGATTCGCTTTATTAATCACTTAATTAGTCACGGGAATATTGAAAATTGATTCATATAGACACGAATCCTTAATTTTCTGATATTGATTAAGTTCACAAAATTAATTTAAATTTGATTATGACTCATATATATATAAACATCTTGTGTTTTCGTCCAATAAGTTGAACTTGTACGTGAAGCAGCAGTCTTCATTTGCAGCAAGAAAAAGCGTAGTTGAATGCCAACACTCCAAAGAGATTCTCTAGGCTCCAGAACTAAAAGATATCATTGACGCGTGCTTTGCCAAATATTCAAAGCTCGCCAAACCTCCGTTTGAAATGCTGCATAAGCTTTGGATTTGAAAAATCAATAAATGAGACGTCATGTTGATTCTCGCTTCTTCTTTTCCTCCATCTTCAACGCACTTACGTTCTCTATATAATCTAGCCACGACGTCCTCTATATAATCTAACCACGAAAGTTTTTCTCTCGTTCACGAAGCAAGAAACATTATTCACAAGAGCGATCTGTTAAGAGAGCCCGAGATCGCAGATGATGGCAATAGTGAGCAAGGTGTATTGCTTGCCGACGGAGGCTGCCCTGGCCGTTCGGAGGAGGCCGCATGCCGTCAGCGGTGGAGGGTTCGTGGTGACGGATTGCAGCAGCACGCGAGTGGTTTTCCGGGTCGATGGATGTGGAGTTCTTGGCACGAGCGGCGAGCTTGTCGTGAAGGACGGAGACGGGGACGCCCTCCTCCTCATCCGCCGCAAGGTAAAAAAGCATCGTATAATTCATATGCGCACCTCCTCTCTAATTCGTCTGAATTGAGATTGTCCTTTCTTATTGATGAATATAGTCAGTGTCCGAAATTCAAGCCCCTGATGATAATTCTTGTGATAATTTGATGAACAACCCTAAAATCTTTCGGACAAGTTCTAATCTCTCTCTCTCTCTAAATTAGGCAGGAGGGATCGTGCAAGCAATGAGTATCCACAAGAAATGGAAGGGCTACACATACGACTATGAAGGTGCCCAGAAGCTGGTGTTCAGCATCAAGGAGCCCCATTCATCATCCTCATTATCATGCTTCTCCAGGAGTTCATCATCTTCTGCCATCAAAATCTCCCTGGAGCCCAGGAAAACCAACGGTCCAGATGGGATTTTCCACATCAAGGGCCACTTCCCTCATAGGGATTGTAGCATTGTTGACTCTGGAGGCAACACAATAGCACAGGTCCAAAAAATATTTGCTAAGTTTGCTCAATAAGAAAGTACTCAGCTTTAAAGATACTAATTATACCTATCACGAGAAAAGTGATGACCTCCTTTGACGCCCAGAAACTCATTTAATCACTTAATTAGCTTTCATTCACATATAACGCATTTACCCAAGTTATCTCTTTTGTGAAATTCACATGAAATGTACTATGATGTACCGTGCAAACTCAATGGGGGTGAAAAGTCATGTAAGGACTTGCAGAGAGATACTGGAGGAAGCCACCGTGTCGACATACGTACTTCTGGTTTCGAAAGAGAGATGGCAAAGAATCACTAGACTAATGTGCCTAACATTGCTTCACAGAGAATATACATGTCTCTCTGATTCATAGAGCTAGAGTCCTGAGTAGCATCCATCTTTTGTCTTCTATAATTAGATTCATTTAAGGACAAAGTAATTGACATTGTCTTTGTTTCTGATGTGAATCACAGATACAGAAAGAGATGGGCGAATTGATGGCAAGCAAAGATGTGTATCGTGTGATTGTAAAAGCGGGAATCGACCAAGCCTTTGTTTGTGGAGTCATTGCTGTTCTTGACCACATCTATGGCGAATCCACCGCCTGCTAAAACGCCAGAACTGCCCAAAACCCTGATAAACAGTATATTTCAGAGTCTGGAAATCGCCCAAGAACACGAGAGATTATACTATCTTTTCTCTCCAACATTGTCGATTTATTCATGTAAACACGAGTAAAATTTTTCTCCCACGAAAGAACTTAAGTATGATGCTGGTACATCTAATTCTTGAAACGTCAAAGAAGTCTTGATTAGTGTATTTGGATGAGTACGCCGAGTAGGATGTTTATACTGTACTAGTTAACCACGCAAAGGTCGATCGAACTTCTTTCTTTCTTCTCAAGATTTGACCAACAAAAGTAGCTTATTTTTCTTTTCGGCTTTAAATATAGATGACCTGGATGGTTGAACATTTATCCACAAATGAACCCATCTGAAACTTTTCAGCATAAATGCAACTTCGATGGACTTTCAATGGTCCCAACCAAAAGAGGGTTGCACAAAGATGCGCTTGATGTCCAAGCAATTTGTTCTTTTTTTGGGCCCAGTTAGGCCAGTGAAAGGGAATTCTATGTGTCTTCATCAACACGCCCAAAGAGAGGGAGACATTCTAGGCTTTTGCTCTAATTAATAGGGACTGACCCGAAATTTAGTGACTAGCGAGAGAGGAGAGGAACTCGACCCAGAAATGGGAAGTCTGCAATAGAAGCTGCAGATCACCATGTGCATGGAGACTTGTCCTGTCAAAACTTTTTCTCTTGTCAATGATACCTTAGATGGATTGCATAACTTAAATTGCTCTAGCCTTACTAACTTTTGGAAAAAAAAACCCACATTTTTTCCGGACATTCACCAATTACATTTCCATATTCACATGATGACATCCCTAAAGAGTTGTTTGGCTTCCTAATATGCAAATGTAAAATGGGGAAATTCAGACATTTGCTACAATGATTGGAATTGCATTTACACAAGCAATAGATAGTTGGGGGGCAGTTTCCAATTGCGCAGCGACATAGACTTCGTATCAAGATAGAATCCGACTCGTCAATGCTCGTTAGATCTTTGCGATAGGAAAACCGTATCAATGATATACTAAGATCAACTTCGGACGATCGGTCGAAATCACTCGAAAAACCATAACGAGTTCGACTCACGCACTTGTGCAGCTATGCGCCGATCCTGTAGAATTTCCCATTTAGCGATGACAAATCTAAAATCGAGTTTCCCCCTCTGTACTACCATTTGGTGGAAACCAGTACTACTATTGTCTTCTTGTACTACGAACGATCCACCGAAACCACGTCGTACTGCAAGCTTGGGACTCGTACCGCAGAATCCACGGTCGAAGAAGCACAACCCGACAAGCAATGTTGTTGCGTGGGCTTCTTGGATCTTTCTCTCCACTCCACTCATGGAATTTTCATTGGACGTTGCAGAAAGCTAATGGGTCCCCACCAAGAACGCGCTTCCTTCCATCCGACGCAACCCGGATTCATGCTCTGCTTCTTGCACCCCAGGAGATTCAAAACGGGATTGAATCGAAAAGACGAGAAATTCGAAATGTCCGTGACGATTTCGTATTCACAAACACGATCATTCATTCAGATCCAAGAACTATGTTCCGCGTCGACAATCGCGGATTGATACAACAGATTCGGAGATGAAATTACAACGACGAGAAACAGAGGAGATTGGACAAAAGACAGTTGAAAAAGAAGAGAGTTTTTAAGGAGGAGGAGGAGCAGGAACAACCTCAAGCGCAGGCGCACGGATTATCCACAACCACGGCCCCACCCTCGTCCGCGAACCTGAACACGTAGTAACCCACCGTCAGGCCCGCGACGATGGCCAGGAACACCCCGCCGTTGAACGACATGATCGCCAGCATCAGCAGGTATCCGATCGCCGAGTTGGCCCCGAAGAGCAGCGCCGCCCCGACCCTCGCGGATCTGGCCAGCGCGGATGCGCCGGCCTTCTGTAGGAGCGGGGACGCCGCGGCGGCGGCCGCAGAAGCCGGCGGGGCGGCGGAGGAGGAGGAGGAGGAGGAGGCGAGGGATCTGAAGCGGAGGCGGCGGTCCTCGAGGTACTGGTAGAAGGCGGAGAAGAGGAAGCAGGCGGCGAGGGAGAGGAGGTAGCTGGGCCAGGAGTCGGTCCGCCATGAATCGAAGAGGAGGGTCACGTACCTGCTCCAGTAGAGGGTCATGTGCATCATCTTCGCCCTCTCTTGTTCGAGCCTTACACGCAGAGGAGAGAGAGAGAGAGAGAGAGAGAGAAGAGAGAGTCTCGAGAGAGAGAGAAGCTTGGTCGTGTCCGTTCGAGTTCGAGACAGAGGACGAAGACATGCGACTGTTAGATAGATACATCGACTTTTACGAAAGATACATCGATTTTTTTAATGTTTTTTCTTTGGCTTGAATGGGCTTATTTGGGCCCCTTGGAGATTCCTATTGGGCTTTTTGGGTAATCGAGCCCATACCGAATTATGCCGACGACATCATGGTTCGGCTCGCCACCGAGGAGGCCCGTGGTTCGATTCCTCACGCTTGCGTCTCCTCCGATCGCATCGAGTGCCGGTGGACAGGACGACTTCGCCATTGGTATTTGGACATCCCCGGCCGTGTCGGTGAATTAGGGTCCTCGCGCTTCAAAAGGGCCTTAAAAAGTCCGGAACTTCCGGTTGTGACTCGTGAGCGGAGCATTATCTCTCCAGGTTGTAATCCCTTGCGACCTCTTAGTTTCGACGTGGATTGCCCTGTCTTTGATTAGGATAAAAAGATAGGGGAAAATGACACAAGTAATTCCTGAATTTTGATCTCATATGTAATGTAGTCAATGAACTTTTAATTTGTTTAATGTGGTCATTAAATTTTTAACCCAATGTGCAATGTAATTCTTGAACTTTTAATTTATTCAATGTCGTCCTTGAACTTTTGATATATATTCAATTTAGTCCCTAAACTATATCAAAATATTTAATGTGGCCCTTTCATTAATTTAAGTGCATGGACTATATCGAACATTTTTATATAGTTCATGGACTATATTGAACGTGTACCAAAAATTCAGTGACCATATTGAACATAAGGCCAAAGTTCAGATACTACATTAAACAAATTAAAAGTTCTAGCATCACATTATATATTAGGTTAAAGTTCAGGGATTGTTTGTATCATTATCTCAAATATAGGACTTTGTGGAGGTTTGTAAATGGTGGTGGAAGGTATCGTTTAATTTTAAGCTACAACTGCCAAAAAATGGTCTTTCATTATGTACAAGCGGAATAATGCAATCTTAATCACTTTAAAAAGAAAACAAGAATTTTGTTGAGAGGTAATTACTAGGCTCACATGAAGGTGCAAAATATAAACTTTGGCAATGATAATGATAGATTTTATGCATGAGTATTTTCTTAGTGATGCGAGAATTTCATTGGTTCTCTCCTCATTTTTAACGTCTTCAACAATTCTTATTTAAGTCATACAAAAAATCAATTTACAAGATTGTTTCAGTTCTCTTCATTTTTCAGGTCTTCAAATACTTTTTTTCGATAAATTCTTAGCTAGTGACTACCGATTACGCAGATTTTTGTCAAGTTGTGTTTGTCAGATATGCTATGGTTGCGTATACCGATTAAAGTCCAATCGAGGACGATCGATGGCCAGTCAAAGTGTCAAATTCGAGTTCAAACCAAAAGTAAATGGATTCCAATATGGCTTGAAGCCTCAAGGACTCTATAAAATTCGAACTGCTAAAATAATGCACCCCTGTATATTGGAAACAAATAATAAAATTGCATGAAATTTAATTGATTGTAATCAGACGGCTTACATTTTGGAATGGCATATGCTTGCTCAATGACTCAAATTAAACATGAATTTCTTAACGAAGATGACTCGAATGCATAGAGAAGGTAGAAAACTAAAAAATTACGATTGGAAAGCTTTTATAATCTAAGGTAGGTACTGAAGCAAAAAAACCTAATTTAATTTTAATTTTATATTCAAACTCAGGCAAAATCTAATAAATTGATACGTTATGAATCTCACATTCAAAATATGATGTGCTCTGTGTGATTTTTTTTCTTGTTGTGAATGTTCTTATTGATGGTATGTGATTACTTATTATCGTATTTTAAAATGGGTCATTTCATTATGCATTCTGATCCTCCTTTGCAAGAATCTCGGACTGCCCTTTTTTTTTTTTTTTTTTTTTTTGACTTGCGTGTTGCTATAGAGATGATTTGTAATGACCACCAATTCCTTAGCTACGGTTATTCCCGGTCAATGGATCCTCCTTAGTTCAGTCTTCAACTTTTGCAATTCCTTTGAGTTGATCGACTGTGACCATGTGTCATGTACTCCACTTAAATTGTGGCCGTTGAAAACTTATGATCGACAAGCTGATTAGGCTTTCTATCAATAGGTCTTGTGGGTCAATTATATTGTGATGGCCTTCATGATAGATGAGTTCGTTAGGCATCCAATCAATTGGGTCTTGCAGGTTAAGTTTATTGTCATGACCAGATTTGAGCCATTAACTTTTTTATGTTTGAATTCAAATTTTGAACCTAATGTCCACACTACCATAAAATTTACCCGAGGATGATAAAGAATCAGCAAGATAGAGTAATCTACCACATAACACATTGCATCACCTACCTAAGAAAAGCAAGTCACCCGGTTGGTTTTGACACTTCACCTATAACAAGACGGTGAAAGGAGAAGGAAAAATTCACAGAACCTAAGGATGGACTAAATGGCAATTTCATGTGACAAGGAACTTGCTGGTCCTAGAGTTTGGCAACTTCACAGAAACGCAAGCGACAACATACTTTCAAAGCCAGCCACATATGCCACACGAATTTACTTTTGTGGTCTGTGGGAAACCCTACACCATGGAAAGCTGGTCCAAATATTTGAACATCTGATGGATAAACTGACAAACACCTGTCTCTAGATGTGCCAGAACTTACGAGGCCTACCATAACAACTCATTAAAGGCCAAACATGCAGTTCCTCGTGGAGGTTACAGGAACGATGCAATATCATGGGATCATGTTATCAGTCGATTTTAGGGTTATGGTGTAGTAATCAATTTAACAATGACACGCTAGAAAAGTGTGGATATGTATCCGTCTTTGAGCCAGACCGAAAAACCTCGCCTGTCCCACCATGTTCTGTAAGAGTTCAAACCGACAAAAAATTTTGTCTAGACATAACCAGAAGCTTTAAGCCGCAAAGCAACATGGAACACGATGACACAAGTCATGAACTTTAATACTAACAGTGAACTGATCAAGCACAATGAGCGAGCATGTCCACTCTCTTCACGGTAGACCAGACCAAGAGAAGTGAGATTGCGAAAGTGAGAAAGACATCATTCCCACATGAAAAATTCTTGCAAATCCCCTGTGTGCTAGTGACAAAAGTAACAAAAGAATGTTGTGTGTCCTCGACATTGCCATGTATAGCTATCAGCAGAGGAATCTTCTTTGCAATTTCATCCTGGGTCAGTGCAGTGGTCACCATGCATTTCGTGCATTCTTTTCACTTTCAGCACACGTCTCTTTCCTCATACTTTTACTACTTTCCAAATTGAAATCCTGATCCATCTAACACAACTGGCCTTACCAGAATTTTCCGGAAAAAACCAGCCAAGTGCATCATCCAGCCAACTTTTCGTCAGAGAGACGTGGGAACTAAGAAGATCTCCTCTTCTTTTTCCTTCCGTGAGTAAAACTCATCTACAAGGTTGTCTAACTAAAATTTGCTTTCCCTTGCAAAATTACATTCGTCAAACTAGTCAGAGTCACTTGGGAAAAGAAAAAAATCCACAATAAATAACAGAAACTGAAGTGAACTTTTCAGAGATAAACTTTATGGACGTTGCTTGGTGGATTGGTGATGGTTTTTCTCAACGTTTCCTTCTATTGAAACCGAAAGCACGTGGACGTGAAATCTTGGCATGGATATGGAACCCTCTTTGCAGAAAATTTATGCATCAAAGACTTCGAATCCCCCAAGCAAGAAGTATATACGAAGATAAAATCATCAACAAAGCTACTTGAGAATACCTAAGACATCAGATCAGGGTATTGTATGTACATAAAAAATCAGCATATGCATAGCCAAATTCAGTTCATCATCCAGAAATTCGAATTGCAGGAAGAGCATAAAACCTGGATGCCTATACCAGAAGCAGAGTTCCTCGGCTCCGTGCATATACATATATATTTTACCTAAATCAACTGGATATAGAAGAGAAGCAGCTCCCTGACCGAAGAAGTGCTGGTGTAGTGATTCTCCCGACTGCATCGATCCCTTGCAAAGCAGTGCTTGAATTTGACCGGAGGGCCCTCGGCGAATCCAAGCTGCGCCGGATCAGTTTCCCCATGGCAAAGATGGGGTGCTCTGTCTCCTTCATGGGATTGGATGACTTGAACTTATTGCAAAAGCTGATGTGCCTATTCAATGCCTCCTCAGTGGATATGAGCCTGTCTGCTCTCAAGACCTCATCCTTCACCGCCTGAATGCAGAGCCCACAAATCCATCTTCCTTGGTACTGTTCTCGAATTCGGAGGATATATGCAGGGGTGCATTCTTCTGTGAATCCACAAGAAACACATTTTGCGGTCTCCACTTCAAACAAAGGAGGTGCCTTGGCCACAGCCATCGTCCTCGGTGGTGGTGGTGGTGGTGTTGGCGTTAGTGTTGGTGGTGAGGCTTGTGATGATGTCTCTGAGTCTGAGATGGCCATAGCTTGTGAGATAACATTGAGTCGAAATTGTCCTTCTCTAATATAACATGTCAGGAAGGTGGAGGAGGAGAAAAAAGTGGAAGATGATTTGTGTGGGGTTTATATTATGTGGGCATCATGCTTCATTTCGTTATCATGAGAGTTGTTTCCATGTGGCGTAGGGACATAACATTCGCGAATAAAAATTCATATTTCAAGAAATCATAACGGATCTCACATTACATTTAAATAAACGAAGAAGAAAGTTCACTTTGCACAAATTTTTATATTATGATTAGTTCTATTTACCACGACATTGATAAACGTGACTCTATGATATGGGGAAAAGAGTAGTATATTTCATCGGGGTCCGTGACCATGATGGTTTTGTCTATTTGTCTCAAACGTGTAGATACTTTGCGTGGTGGGGTTCGTGGAGGACTCTGTCTGGGCTTTGCTATTTGGTAACGTATCTAGTGGACTGTCAATCATTGATGAGTTTGGTAATAATTTAGCAGGATGGTGGGCTTGGAAATTCAACAAACAGTTGCAGAGCAGCTGACTACTGCTCACTGGAAGGGGACAACAAATCATGATTTTGGCAACTGTGACCTTTTCTAGCTTAGCATATTCATACGTAAGCATGAGGATCGCTACTTGTATTATATTAAAAGATCGCTAATAATGGCAAGGAATACTTATCATATTGTCACAATGTCTTGAACAGGAGTTGGAGGATCCGCAAAATCTAAAGAACCCACGTGCATGGGTATGATTCTGAATTGCTCATGGATTACATGATAGATTGTGGTTCCATCGAAGTGTAATCTTTAAATCATATTATAGTTAGAGTCCCTCTTAAATGAATGATCATGTGGACCCCAAAGTTGGATCACAAGATTTAATGGCTTGGATGATCTTGGTCCACTTGATGTATAGACCATTAGTAACTTCCTGGTGCGAAAACTTCATTGGAGTGCCAAGGTAGGAGTTAGGCTACACTCGAAGACCCCGAGTTCAGATCATTTACAAAATCGCGGACTAGAATTATAAATTATTGCATTGATATACTCCAATTTCACAAGACAACGTTTAAATGGGGAGACTCCCAATGACAAACTTATTTTTTTCTATGTTGTGTTTGGTAGAGAGGAATAAAATGTATCAGAGAATAGAAAGGAATGGAACGATGACTCTGGTATTATTGTTTGATGAATTATAGGAGTGGAGCTGAATAGAATATATATTCTAGTGTTTGGCTGTATGGAAAAATTGTCATGGGAATCAAATTAGAAACATTGGGTGAAGTAGGTGGGGGGAGTTGTTTTTGTTTCCTAGTTGCAGAATCGTGCAAGACGCTTGTCATAGTGGGGAATTTTCTTAACCCATTTGAGGATGGGTTTATAGAATGGAGACACGGACTTAACCGAGTGAAGTTTTGCCTTAGGAGGAGTGGGCTTGTGTTTAGGTCAAGATGGAGGAGAAGTTTCAAAACGGAGAGGTATCATGCTTGAGTGGACCGTAAGACACCAAAAATTTGTACTTACCACCATCTTTAAAGGGATCCAATAGATGGATCGCCGTTTTCCCACTTTTGGAAGAAATCATGCCTAGATGAGCGGGGTTTTTTTCTTTTTTCTTGATGGCCTGTCATCCTTTTCTTCAATTGGGGCTAGATATAATTTGCACTGGCAGTCTAGGTCCCACGGGCAATGTATTGATAAGGGATCCTTGAAATGGACAATAGGACGTCCTTCAAAATTAAAACACTATTTCAAGCCTTTCACCACCTTCATCTTCAGGGATGTACGGCTGCATCATCAAGATTGTAAGAAATATGGAGGAGCAAGTTTCCATCCTAGGAGTGGTCAGATATGACTACTATGCCGTCCTTCTTCTTGGTGAACTTGGATTCTGTTGCTTGGATTAGTAGAGTATTCTGGTGAAGCATTTCATAGTTAGTCACCCACATGTTTGAGAGAAGCTTGACTAACTCTGCTTGAGAGATCTGTTTGGGAACGTGGACACACGAATGTGTCTGATTATTATCAACAGAGATCACATGAGCATATTCTCTTCTGGGCAAAGTCAGATCCAAAGCATGATTCCGGACTCTAGACACTATTTGGTAATGGAATGTTGCTACAACATAATCTAAAGTCTAAGGGGCTCTAGCAATTTGAAGATGAATCTTCAAAGTGGTAAGCAAACGTGGATATGAAAAAACCTTTGTTGAATTAGGAAACAGTATTATGAACGCAATTTCTACATTTAAAGTGGTTTTGACTGTTCCAATATAAGCATGTTGGTAGTCTAGAAACTAAGTGTCGAGTAGTGTTGAGTTGCATGTGTGAGTTACATTAGAAAATCCTACGTTAGAGAATTTGTATGGTGTGAAGCAGTTAATATATCATAGTTGGCTTAAAACTCATTAACTTAAGCTATTTGGTGAATATGGATCCAACTGGATATGTTGACAAGCCTCTTTGGGCAATCTCCCCGAGTGAAGGTATTGGACTTCTACTACTTGCTCTCAACAATTGGTATCAGAGTCAGGCTTAGCTAAGTTAGAGCGAATCTAAGAGGCGATGTCTTTGTGAATTACACCTTGAGAAGTTTTAGTGTTGAAGCCAATTAAATCTTGTGAGTAAGATTTGCAAATTCTTTTGTAAGATTGAGAGATTATTTCATGAGAAATTGTAAAACTATATATTATATGAGTTGTTGGATGTAATTAAGAGTTAGGAAACACTGAGAGTTTTTGAATAACTCGAGTGTAGTTATAATATTCGTTGTATTTCTTAATATTTAATGGAATTCTTTATTACTCTCCTAGTGGATGTAGGTCACCTCGATCGAAAAGTCAAAGCAACAAATGGTGCCATTCTTTGCTAAGAGCGTTTAAATTTGGTGTCCTATCTATTTCATTGTACAATTTATTTTCTTATTCGATTGCTTGCTTCTGGTAGGGGTGATCAGTTCCAGGGTGGGTTGGATCCGGACCTACAACCTGAAACCAACTCAGTTATAACCGGTTCCCAATTTTTGGAACCTGAAATCAACTCTATTTTTTCTAGACCCTGTTTTGGAACCAATCCTATTTTTCCGGTCAGATTTCAGGGTATACCCGAGAACCTTATTTTTTTTGTTCCTTTTTTCGGTTTCATTTTTTTCTAGCAAAATAATATGGGTAGCAATGAAACAATTTAAAATAAAAGATGAATAACAAAAACCACTATCCGCCAAAAGGAACAATCCCCAAAATGAGCAATTGAAATTATAATCAATCAAAATCAACAATCCAAAAGCACTATGTGGCAAGACATAGTCCAATCGCATAAATCTTTAAGAGTCATATTTCCAGGGAATTTATTCAACATGCTTAGCTCTTTATTTTGCGCCATGATGAGATAACTCATCACTTCTTTTTTCTGAATAAAATATCTTGAAAGAAAAATCAAGAGACTTAGCGGTAAGGCATATGCTCTCACCAGAAAAATGTCTATATATCTCATCTGAATCACATAATATTTAGATGACTTTAAGGGCCGTGCTGTTTCACTCATAGTTGTAAAACATATTCCAATATTAAATCGGAAATCGGTTCTCAAACCGGTGAAGTAGGGTAACATGATATAGGTTTTTTACTTTTTTGTACATTATCTCAAAACTGATTCTAAAACCGGTTCTAAAACAGGTTTGGATTGATTTTTACTTGGAACCAGAAATCAGACCGATTCTAATCGGTTCCCAAAAAATGGAACCGATACCCAAATAAGTTCTTGTTAGAACCGGTTTCCGAACCTGTTTTTTGGGTGGGTTGGTCCGATTTCCGAATAAATCCGGTTCGGTTACACACCCCTAGTTTCTAGAACAAGTAGTGCCATATCGGGCCACTAAAGGGAGTCATTTATGGCCATGAAAAGTCAAAGCAAGCGAATAGCACCAAAGTGTAGGTACGTGTAACCTCGAGTAAGCCACTTACGCATGAATTTTGGGGGAATTTGTCGATTGACAAAGTGTTCTTGCTAAGTGGTCGAGATAGCATGTTGATCAAAGCGAGTTGATTGAACGTACTCTTTTACTTCCTTCGGAGCATGTTGGATGGGAGAAGAGGATGCGTAGCAAAGGCAGATTTACAAGAGGGAGATAAGTGTTAAAGATCTCAGCATCTTCATTGAAGTAGGATACTTACGAAAGATAATCGATCTTTAAGGCATTTGATTTACGAAGAGAGTTTGGGGAATCAACAGTAATGGGTGTGTCAATAACAACCGGAGTATTATTTCGCAGGTAGTGCTTTTGACATGATGGTGAGTTTCCTCCTCGTCAGCACTGATGCATTTTCAATATATAATTATAATCTCAGCTGAAGATTTTGAAGGCGAACCAAATATAAATATCTCTTCTAGTTTTGTTAGAAATCCTGCTTTGTCAACATACGCCACTATAGATTCATGCAATCAGCTCCAAAATTTCTTTGACTTTTGCTCTCACTCACCACTTACGACCTTGTCCTGTTAAATTATTTTTCGAGTTTGAGACCTCGCACTTTCGACCATCTTAGTTGGACTTTGGTTCCAACTTGAATTGCCTTTTCTTCACCGACGTCATGCTTGGATTTTTCAATGGCGATTAAGAGACCAAAGTAGAATTCATTTAAGGAGCCGTGCAGTCACCGAAGTGTACATCGCCCCCTGGCCACAAGGAATGGAAAAGGTTAAGATTTGTTTTTTTTGACTGAGTCAAGATTTGGACTTCTTGCAATTATACATAGGGTGTTTCATAGATTGGTGGGACATTGGAGCAAAGAAAGGAAGAACGCAACAATCACTTGCTTTTGGTTCCTTTGTTTGGCTGCACGTACGAGCAAGTAACACGGTGATTTGTGCCAAGAGTTCTACATCCAGGCTAAGTTGTTTTTGTAAACACTGCACATTTGGGTGTATGTTCTCGGGCTGTGAAACACGTGGATGCGGGAATGGTTATAAGTGTAATTCTTCATTTAATTAGTGGATTATTGGTGGCCGGCTTTTCCTATGGAGTAGGTTAGTTAGAAAAATTCGAATCACGTAAATCTCTCGTGTTCGTTAGCATTCCTCACTTTGCTTCTTTGTTGATTTCTCTCGCTCTTGATTTAATAAGAAAGATCCAGTCAGCTTCCGCGACATATTACAACATGTCTGTTTCTTGCACTCGGTTAAAAATTCAAACCCATCTTATCTATTCACGGTTCTCTCTTAAACTAAGTACAGTTGCATAAATTCCCGTCAAAACCATATCTCCTTCTAGAGTTAATCCCTGTCTCTCTTTCATACTCTATAACCATGGCTCTACTTGGCTTCTTGAGGCGATTTTTGCCGCCATTTTCGGGCTTCGTCTTTGCTTGCCTCCTTGCCATAGCGCTCCAAATCATCATCTTTTCGCCGATAACTCCTGACGTGCTCCATTTACCGGAACCATCGTCCCTTGCTTCTCTTCCCACAAACACCCACTTGCAGGTACTTAGAAAAGCTCCATCACACAAGAGTTTTGAACTGTCATTTCTTCGATTTCTCAGTTCTTCATTAATTTAAAAGCTGTTTGGTTCATGCAGGGTGTGCGTAAACTCGGAGAGGGTATAGTGAAAGGTCCGGAAGATGTATGCGCAGACAAAAATGGCGTGCTCTACACTGCGACTAGAGATGGTTGGATCAAGAGGTTGCACAGAGATGGGTCCTGGGAAAACTGGACCATGTTGAACAGTCAGACACTCGTGGGGATTACAGTAACCAGGAGAGGTGGTATCATTGTGTGTGATGCTGAAAAGGTATGCATGATAAGATATAAGAGAAGATGATCTTGGTTTATGAAGAAACCAATTGTGAAGTGCTTATTTGTAAGCTCTCGATGATGTGATTTGGCCAGGGTTTGATCTGGGTTGATGCAGATGGTCATGCGAAGGTCCTCTTATCACATTTTAATGGATCTCAATTAAGGTAATGCTTTTTTTTTTTTTTTTTTTTCATTTTGATTACCAGTAGTTTTTTTCTTTTTCCTTTTCGTTTTATATTAATGGGGTGTTCGGAGTTCTTTGACTACCGAATAATCCCCATTGGGTGTGGTAGTCCTCCCGTCCCACACACACCATTTAATTACCGGAAACACACGGATATGTTTTTCTAGGGTGACCCTAAGAGAATTCGCAAGCGTAGTATTGCCAGTAGGTTGGTGCTTATCTAATTTTCAAGTTTAAGGGGCAAAATTATAGTACATGAAAAATAATCATGTTCCGCGACGAGTCTGGATATTATAGAAGAAAATGCAATTATTTAGACTATGTTTATTTTTTTGGTTGGGAATATTTACACTAGATTGAAAGGTATATTGTTCCATTGAAATGGGTCAATCAAATTGAAAAAGAAAAAGAAAACACGTAGAATTCCATATTCTTTTAGAGAAAGATTTGGAGAGTAATTTTTTCAAAAGTATTGATATCATGATCTTAAATTTTGGGGGAGGGGGTAAATTTGCAAATTAAACGTATCTCTTTATAAAATAGTTGACAATCAGCAATCAATTGAGAATATTTGGATTATGTAATGTTACAAAATATATTCTGATTTCACCAAATGCACGCAAGGGGCCATGCATGCACAGACACTTCAAACAACTAAGGTTCTATTTGCTTAGCAAAAAAAAGAACGATGCGGAAAATATTTTTTGAAAAATAATCGTTTATACCGCTTGAAATAAAAAATAATTTATTTTTAAATTTATTTATTTATTTTCATAAGTTATATAAGCGATCTTTTTTGAAAATATTTATTTTTCTCTAAACAAATCGAGTTCAAAACTGTAATTTTTTCTATGGCTTCTCCCCACCTTTTTTGCCCCCTTGACCCGCTTAGCCTTGCTCTCTGTCTGTCTGTCTGTCTGTCTGTAATTGCCGCATTCCAGGTCAAAGGCCTAGGTCATAGGAAGACAACTTGCAAGAATTGCGATCGAGGTAAAACGTGACAGCTTAAGAATAACCCACGCGTAAGCCTTTATGCGACTCAGTCAAAAGAAGATAACTTGCAAGAATGGCAGCTTTTTCATTGCCATGATGTGCCATGTTTGGCTAATGCTTTAGGGAATCTTTCTTTCTGCTTCCTCTCTTGTGATCGACAACAACGTGTGATGGGTCTTTGTTCAATAGTGTCCAGACAACAACACGAATGTTGTAGTCATGTTGATGGTCCTTTTGTCGATCGATTCGCGTTGGTTCTGAGATTTTTTCTCTACCTCTTCCTCACAAAGGAAAGTGGACAAGAGACCATGGTGCATATGGAGAAAGGCACCAGTTTGCACATCATTGACCTCTTGTGAGATTACATTCTCTTGTTTTTTAAAGATATCAAGAAAGTTTAATAGATCATAAGGAATTGTTATTAGAATTGAAGGCACGTGGAGGACTCGGGCCGATGAGATCGCTAGCCTTGTGAATAGGTCTACCTAATAAGAGCATAGATAGTGTAGTAGTTTATCTTAAATCATAAAAGTTGACGAAAGCATAGAGAGCAATCTATTTACAAAACCATGTTTTTTTTTTTACAATGATTGTTACATATAGATTTGCGAACGACGTCATCGAAGCATCAGATGGGAGTCTGTATTTCAGCGTAAGTAGCACCAAGTTCGACATCCCCAATCTGTTCTTGGACATCCTCGAGGCGAAACCTCATGGCCAGCTTCTCAAATTCGACCCTTCATCGTCGCAAACTTCGATCGTTGTTGACAAATTGGGCCTCGCAAATGGTGTCGCTCTCTCTAGGGACGAAGATTTTCTCATCGTCTGTGAAACTTGGAAGTGAGTAGACCTACTAATGCCCAATTGATAGAACTTATATATTGGCATCTTTCTTGAAAATATAGATTTTGATGCATTTTCAGGGGAAAAAAAGGAAAACAATGTGATCCAATTTGTTTATGCGCATATGTATGTTTCGCAGATTTAGATGTTTGAAGCATTGGCTAAAGGGAGATGTAGAAGGAAAAACGGAAATTTTCGTCGACAATCTTCCAGGCGGACCTGACAACATCAATCTTGCCCCGGATGGATCTTTTTGGATTGCCCTAGTGCAGGTATATGCGCAAAATAACAAAAAATCTAAACCCAACATGACTAGCGCTCCGAATTAGACACAACCATTGAATGCCCCTGATTTTGGGCAAAGTTACAGACATGCAATTGTAACAAGTTCGGCTCCTATCGGACCCGTTTTTCTGATGATCTTTCCCTGCTCTTTGTAAATTGGTGCAGTTGACATCTGAACGGTGGGAGTTTGTGCACGCCTCCAAGGCAGCCAAGCACTTCATAGCAACATTCCCAAGTATGATAAAAAAAGTGAAAGGAGCGCACACAAAAGCAAGCGTTGTGAATGTAGGAGCTGATGGCAAAATAATCAAGAAGCTTGATGATCCTGATGCGAAAGTCATTTCCTTTGTTACCTCAGCATTTGAGTTTGAGGGTCATCTTTACTTGGGAAGTCTCAACTCCAACTTCATTGGAAAATTGCCAATTATCTGATGATGCTGCCTAACGTAACGTTCACTTCAATTTGTATTTCATGTAATGCCAGTTCACCAATCTCAGTAGGACGGAGTATTTCGCATGGAAGGCAGTTGAGCTTACACATATTATAGCACCATTTGCTTCGCCGGTCCTGACTTGCAAAACTTTGATGCTTCAAAGAGGCAGATTCCATAACAATTTCTTAGAAATTGTTGAGTAGACCGAATTTACTGGATGGTCGCAGATTTAGGAAAATTTTTTTTGTGAAAAGAATGAAAGACCTGAGGCGTGACTGTAAAACTATAAACAGAACCATAGACAAAATGAAGTTTGCTCACATAATTACACTTTTTGCGATCAAAATGAGATCTTGTAAGCAGGAGATGTACGGGAGAAATCAATGAATGAAACTGCCATATAGTTGATAGCAAACATTAAACAAGCTATGCTAGTTAATTTCTAAGCTAAAGGAGGCAATTGAGATGAGCAAAATTGTGGAACAGAGACCCTACCGCAACCGCAACCTCATCCTTTTCTCCATATTCTTCTCGACTGTCTTTGGCAATTTATCGACCGCTCTATCCCTTGCCTTTCTGCCTTTCATAAACTCAGAGAAGGAAGGATTAGTGGCAACCTTGCAGCAGCGGTAGAACTTTGCACTGAGGAAACACAAGGAGGATTCTCCAAGCTGATGCTACTAGGAACTTCTTCATTTATGGCCTCCGTTATTATTTGATTCAGTGAGGATGAAGCTGAACCTGAAGATTCTTGTTTAGGTGGCATATTCTTCGAACGCGAGTCATCACTGACTCTCAGCCGATTTGTCACATCCGTAGAATTGGTTGTTGAGAGCTACCTTACTGTGTTTGCCACTTGGGAAAGATAGAACAACTTCCTGCTCTTTCCATATTTTTTGCAGCACTCGTTCTCAAGGTTTGGCATCAGCAGAAAGAAGAACATCACTCACGTGTCAGTATTACTACAGACTACGGCCAAATCCCCTTGAACATAAAAAGATGGATACCATGACCTACCTTTCTATCTAAGCCTTTCTTCTGGTCGTAGGTTTCCTCAACATGCTCCCAAAAATCAATCCTCTCATTTACTCCTGTTGAATTCTTAGCCGGCAAACATGGGCAGTCGATAAGGTCATTTGTAGTTGCTGATAGGAGACATACGAAAAATTATGTAGTGTTGAACCTTGAGATGTCGGTAAGTGAAACTTGTTCGACAAAAGAATTAAACTTGTAGTGAATATCGATGAATCGAAAGTGAGGTAAGTATTCAAAGTCACGAGGCCAGCAATTTTGGCCACAATCATAATGGCCCATTCAATCATGAAGCCGATCCAATCACTAGTTCGTAAAACCGTGAATCTTGAAAGCCACGAATTATAATGGCCGTTGTTGTCAGGAAGAGGGGTTGCAAGCTGCGGAAGAAATCGTCGACGTGAGGCAAGTGATGAGGCCATAATTGTTGAGGTAAATATATATTGCTAAATTCTAAGAGTCACGTATGATGTTATTTACTTTTTTGTGATTGTTTTTAACCGTCATTAGTGTTTATAATATTACGTGAGTTTCAAATAAACATTGAGACCCAACTCAACTAAAAGTTGGTAATGCAAAATTAATTTGTAACTTAATGGGACAAAAGTTTGTAATTACTCTGACTAAAGTTGGTCAATTCCAAAAGGAGTTGGTAAATTTAAAAGATAGAGAGCGACGCAAATAAACATGGTAATTAAGTAGAAAATTTGGTAACTTTAAAAATAAATCAAATAAGCATTAGAAATCAACTCATATTAAAGTTAACAGCCCAAGACTAATTGGTAACTTAATTAGAGAAAAGTTGGTAAGTCATTAAAATATAAATTGGTAATTTTAAAAAAGTCAAATAAATGCTAGGAACTAATTCAATTAAAAATTGGTAGCGAAAAATTAGTTGGCAACTTAATCAGAAAAAAATTATTAAACCTTGATTGTTGTTGGTAATCTCTATTGGTAATTTAACTAGTTCTTAAGCAAGACAAATTAAAATTGGTAGCCTAACAGAAAAGTTGGTAAATTAAAAAGAAAAAAAACTAGTAAGAATTTCAAATGAGAGTTGGTAAATCAAACTAGTTAATTAGTAATCTAATGGGAGAAAAACTGGTAAATTATACAAATAATTATTTGTGATTTTGCATGAGAGATGATAAATTAAAGATGTTTGTAAGAAAGACAAATATAATTTGGTAAAAGACAACAAAACTTAATAAATAAAGGGGGAAAGACAAAAACAGTCCCTGAACTTTGGCCCAATGTGCAATTTGATCCATGAATTTTTAATTTGTTTAATGTAGTTTATGAACTTTAATCCAATGTTCAATGTGATCCCTGAATTTTTAATTTGTTCAATGTGATCCATGTACTTTTATTTTCCTAAATAAAAAAACCAAACAAATGTTCGTAAGAACCTCAAATGATCAAAGTCGATGATTCAAAATGAGATGGTGGTTTAATATAAGAAAGATAGAAAGGATACATGAGCATATGAATAGGCTTTATTATATGACTATTTAAGATAACATATCAATCAAGATATAAATACTCAAATGAAGACTTACATACAATTTTGAGAGATACGGAGAATTAACAGAATTCTTAAAATCTCTAATATAGAAAATTAACAGAAATCCTTAATTATCTCTAACAATAAATATCTCATCTTCTCTTTATGAAAATTATGCTTTGTCAACATCATGTAGTCAGTTCCAAAAGTTCTTTCCTTGCATTCGGCTAATACGCATCTTATCCATTGCCGGCTCTCTGTCAAAATAAGTACAGGAATATAATCTCGTCAAAAGCTTATCTTCTTCTAGGCTTCATCCTTGTCTCTCTTTCACTCTATAACAATGGCTCTTCTTGGCTTCTTGAGCCGCTTTTTGCCGCCATTCTCGGGCTTCGTCTTCACTTGTGTCCTCGCTGTAGTGCTCCAGATCTTCATCTTTTCGCCGATATCTCCCGACTTGCTTCATTTACCGGAACCATCGTCCCTAACTTCTCTTCCCACAAACACCCTCTTGCAGGTACTTGGAAAAGCTTCATCATACAGCGGGTTCGAACTATCATTTATTCGATTTCTCGGTTCTTCATTTATGCGAAAAGCTTTTTTGGTTCACGCAGGGTGTGGGTAAACTTGGAGAGGGCATAGTGAAAGATCCAGAAGACGTATTGGTAGACGAAAATGGGGTCCTCTACACTGCGACCAGAGATGGTTGGATCAAGAGGTTGCACCGAGATGGTTCCTGGGAAAACTGGACCATGTTGAACAGTGAGACACTTCTGGGGATTACAGCAACCAGGAGAGGTGGTATCATTGTGTGCGACTCTGAAAAGGTGTGCTTGGTATAAGATATAAGAGATGATAATCTTGGTTCATGAAGAAATCAATTGTGAAGTGCTTATGGGTAAGCTCTCGGTGATGTGATTTGGCCAGGGTCTGCTCTGGGTCAATGAAGACGGTCATGCGATGGTCCTCTTATCCCATGTTAATGGATCTGAATTAAGGTAATGTTTTTTTTAATCATTTAGATCACCAATAGTTCTTTTTCTATTTCAATTTATATCTCCGACACTCTCATAGGGCGTGACAGTCCTCCCGTTCCACACGCACCGATAATTTCCACAAACACACAAATCTGCTCTCTCGCGACGAGCGAGGTACTACCGATAAGTTAGTACTAATTTATTTTTTCAGTTTTGAAGGGGAAAATTATATAACATGCAAAATAATCTAGTTTCAAGACGATTATGGATATTTTAGATGAAAACGCATCTATTTAGACTACGATGTTTTTTTCAAACAATTGTTGGTATGTTCATCTAAAATTTGTGACAATGGTGGTCTTAGCTTAATGTTGTAGATGGAGGGAAGAAGATGAGAAAGAAATGAGGAGCGATTACTGAATTAAAGCTTAAAATCACAAAAAACTGATAGCGTCCATCATCTAAAGGGAGGAATTTACTCTTAACCTAGTTAGACTTAATAACGCACTCATTTTATTAAGATGAGTCTACACATAATTTTGTACTTCCAACAAATCTTTAGACGTCTCTCTTATTTTGCGACTGACTAGCCACATTTTCAAGAGATTTGGCATGTTAGGGAGCAGTAGGGAGTTTGTGGTTCCACGAGAAACATGTGTACACTTCAGTAAATGATATCTCAAATTTCCTTAGAATAGTATACTTGAGAGTTAGACTCACAATGTCATGCGTACAAGTTAGTTCCAGAAAACACTTTAAGATAACCAAAATGTAGACTAGTTATATTATTTCATTTTTTTGTAGATTTCCACCATAGAATAGTTTTTCAGCATACATGTCACGTGACTTAACATGTCATGTCAATGATATACGACGAGTTAGACTATGTTGCATGTACTTATTACGTCCTGGCTTCGTAAACCTAAGGATCACTAGTCCAACTAAGAAAATTCCCGTACTAAGACCCTCCGATTCTCTAACTTGCCATTACCTAGGGAATTTGTAACACCATCCAAGGTCACTAGTCAATACACAAATCAAGCTCCACCTTAGAGAAAGCTATAGACATTAAACGTGACAGCTTAAGGATAAGCCATGGGTAAACATTTGCGAATTAGTCAAAAGAAGAAAACTTAGAAGAGTGGCAACTTTTCCTTGCTGTGATGCGCCATGTGTGGCTGATGCTTTAGGGTATCTTTCTCTTTTCTTCCTCACTTTGTCATTGACAAGGACGCATGATGGGTCTTTGACACTTTGTTCGTTAGCATCCAGACAAAAACACAAATGTTGCAGTCATGTCAGTCGTTCTTTTCTTGATCGATTTGCGTGATCCTGAGATTTTTCTCGACCTCCTCCTCACAAAGAGAAGTCGAGAAGGGACCATGGTGCGTGAAGAAACGCACGATGCTCTATGTCATTGTCTATTGAACTCTTTCTACTTGAACTAATTTCAATTATAGGTTTGAGAAGTTTGGAAAGTTAATAAGGACACGAGTTGAGCTCTATCTATTTGAATTTTGGCTAGCATGTTATTTGATATGTAAGATTAGCAGGTATTCTTATGAATAAGCTCGTGGGATTTCACTCGATAAATGATTTGCTTCACCATGAAAAAAGAAAAAAAAAGGGCTGAGTTCGCAATTAAGATAAAACTACATTTTTTTTCAAATCCAAAAAAGAAAAGAAAAGAAAAAATAGTAGGGGGGTTTGTGAGATTAGATTTTCTTATCCTCGTATTCCTACAACAATAATGTTAAATATATCAAGAAAGTTTAATAGGTCATAAGTTACTTGCTTATATGCTAAATTAGTGTGATTATTTAGTAGACTAATTCCCAGAATATTACGTGTATGTGATGTTGATATCTCTATAAATACTGCATAATATGCTAGATGGTGCGAAATCATTAAACACTAGCAATTAGACCCGATCCCGGCCAAACACGAACCGCACCTTGGGCAAAAATTATTTGCCCTAATGATTTGGGTTTTATATGTTTGGGCAACATTGGTAGATCAAATGCAATTATAATCATCTTGGTAGGTCGAGCATGGCACCAAATACCATCAAATCCGGCCAGAAATCAACTAGGTTGGAGGCTCTTGGGGGACTTGGGCCCATGAGATCGCCAGCGTCATGAACATGTCTACTTAACAATAGCAAAGTCAATGATGTAATTTATCTGATAGCACACAAACTGACATAAGAAAGCACAAGGAGCAATTTTATCACAAAACCATAAAAATTCATCTTTTTACTATGATTGCTACATATAGATTCGCCGACGACGTCATTGAAGCATCGGATGGGAGTCTATACTTCAGCGTAGCCAGCACCAAGTTCGACCTCCACAATTGGTACTTTGATGTCCTCGAGGCGAAACCTCATGGCCAGCTTCTCAAATTCGACCCTTCATCGTCACAAACTTCTATCGTTCTTGATGACTTAGGCTTCGCCAATGGTGTGGCTCTATCTAGGGATGAAGATTTTCTCATCATCTGTGAAACTTGGAAGTGAGTATATCCACCGATGCGCAATTTATAGAACTCATACATTGGAATTCCTCTTTAAAATAAAGCATCTTAATGCAGTTTCGGGGAGAAAAAGGGAGAAACGTGGTGCAATTTTGCTTACGCGCATGTGTGTGTTTCACAGATTTAGGTGTTTGAAGCATTGGCTAAAGGGAGATGGAGCAGGGAAAACGGAGATTTTCATCGACAATCTTCCGGGCGGTCCCGACAACATCAATCTTGCCCCGGACGGATCTTTCTGGATTGCCATACTGCAGGTATATTCGCAAGATTTTTGCAGCATAATTACCAAAACTCTAAACCCAAAGTGATTGTGAGGGTATCGGCTTCTTTTGATTTGTGTTTTTGGGATGCTCTATCACTGCTCTTTGCAAATTGGTGCAGTTGACATCTGAAGGGTGGGAGTTTGTGCACGCCTCCAAGGCAGCCAAGCGCTTTATAGCAACATACCCGAGTACGATCAAGAAAGTGAAGGGAGTGCACAGAAAAGCAAGTGTTTTGCATGTGGGAGCTGATGGCAAAATAATCAAGAAGCTTGACGATCCGGATGGGAAAGTCAACTCCTTTGTTACCTCAGCATTTGAGTTTGAGGGTCATCTTTACCTGGGAAGCCTCAACGCCAACTTCATTGGAAAATTGCCCCTCATCTGATGACGTTGCCAATGTAACGTTCACTTCAATTGGCATTTCATGTAATACCAGTTCGCCAATCTCGGTAGAGGGGAGTATTTCACATGGGAGGCAGTTGAGCTTACATGTATCATAGCATCATTTGCTTCACCAGCTCCGATTTGCGAAACTTTGATGCTTCCAAGAAAGAGATTCAATAACAATGTCAAAGATATTGTTGAATAGACTGAATTTATCTGATGGTTAAGCATTTAGCAAACTATTCTTTGAAAAATACGAAAGACCTGAGGCGCAACTAGGAAATTCGAACAGAACCGTGAGGTTTCCTCACATAATGACAGTTTTGGCAATCAAACTGAGATCTTGTACGCCAGAGACGCACGAGAAAATTCAATATATAGAATTGCCATATAGATAGCAAACGCTTAACAGGCTGTTTTAGTTAATTTCTAAGCTAAAGGAGGCAATTGAGATGAGCAAAATTCGATAACAGAGAACCTAGTGCAACCTCATTCTTTTCTCCATAGTCTTCTCAACTGTCTCCGATTTATCAACTGCTCTATCCTTCGCCTTTCTGCTTTTCATAAACTCAGAGAAGGAAGGAATTGTTGGCAGACTTGCAGCAGCAGTAGAACTTTGCAACAGGGAAACACCAGAACGATTCTTTGAACTGATGACACTAGGAACTTCTTCATTTACAGCCTCCATTATTACCAGATTGAGCGAAGATGAAGCTGAACCTGAAGGTTCTTGTTTGGGTGGCATATTCTCTGAAGGCGTGTCGTCACTGATTCTGAGTCGATTTGTCAGATCTGTTGAATTGGTTGTTGACAGCCACCTTATTGTGTTTGCCACTTGGGAAAGATAAAACGACTTCCTGCTCTTTCCATAGTTTTTGTAGCACTCGTTCTCAAGGGAAGAAGCTGACTCTTCAAACTCATTCCTGCAAATAAAGTTTGTAGAGAAAAAGACTTCCTTAATCTATCTCTATGGCTTCGATGTTTCTTAGACTGTATATGATGCATCAGACCGAAAATTCAACCAGATGAAGCTCTCTTTTGCAACCTTAAACTAGCAGTGAAATGTACCGAGAAAAACGAAGTGGCAGTGAAATGAATGTGACAAGAATCAGAAATTAGTAATATTACGTTAAAGAGCCAAGACGCTGCTGAGCCAGCCTCAAGGCTTTGAGCAATCTTTGCTTGCTAGCCTCTCTCAACTCTTCCGATACTTCATTCTTGTCAACTTTATTCATCTGCAAGAAGCCATCATAGTATCCCACTAACCGACCATAAGTGGAACTTCTTTCATAATAGGACAAAATTGCAACAGTGACACATATCATCTCATTTCATCTGACGTGTAGTTTTTGGTTTGGAAACAGCAGAAAGAGGAACAACATTATTCATGAATCAGTATTACTACAGATAACTCCCTTGAACATGAATAGAGGGATACCACGACCTACCTTTTTATTAAAGCCTTTCTTCTGGTTGTAGTTTTCCTCAGCATGCTCCCAGAAATCAATCCTCTCATTTACTCCTGATTTGAATTTTGAGATAGCTGAGTTCTTTGCAACATCAATGCCATCTGCATTAGAATCATCACACATCGGAGAACACGACAACATTGGCCAGAAAAGATTTACACCAACTATTGCTTCAAACATAATTGGACAGGTGTCAGGTAAATATTGCCATGCAAATATTACCATCAGAGTCAGAAATGTCTTCCTCTGAACAACTTGCTTCATCATCGCGATTCCAAAATTCAGAGTACTGTCCTTCATCACTCATATCTACCGCGCTGATCAATTAGAAAGTGCATAAGAATTAGCATTGAATCTTATGAATAATGTCACTTCTTGCAACGTAAAACTAAAAAGGTTGCCTGCAAGATAAATTACCAAGAGCTTCAAACAAAACAAAAACCACAAAACAAAACCTGCGCATCAGGATTTTAGAGAAGTGGTCTCTCTGACGAGAAGCACAAGTAGCTGTAAGCTCCTCCAACTGCCTGGCAACCTGGTTTGGATGTTTGCACGCATCGCACGAGTTTTTACAGAGGGAAGCAGGTACCTAACTTATCCATTGACACAACTTGTGTTTCAGTTCAAGATTTAGCAAGCTCTAAAAACACCTTAGCACCAGTTAGATTATGAAGCACAAAAAGTGACCACAACCTGTTCACCAAAACTCTCAAGAATCTTTCTGCGCCGGCACCCGGATCCTTCACAATATTCAACCATCTGCGCACCAATCGGTACCTAAAATCAGCATGTACCTAGACAACGTAAATATATGAAATCAATAGAAAAGCGATGAATCACCTGATTGAAGTCAGCTAGTAACTTTTTGAACAACCCATCCTGTGAACTGGACTTTTGCGACTTCTTGTTCTTAGCCTTGCTTAGAATAAACTCCTGAAAGTATGTGTGAGCTCATCAAGAAATTTCATAGAGAAGAATGGCAAATTACAATCAGGAAGCCAGATACCCGACCATTCTCTTGCGATCATCGATCCCATAATACAATATACTTGTGGAGGGCAATTGATCTCGGCCGGCTCTACCTGATTCTTGATAAAATGCTTCCATCGACTTTGGAATGTTAAAGTGGCAAACAATCCTCACATCCTTTCTATCAATACCCTGCAAGTATAGGCCACATTTAATGATAGACAAGCATCAGAGGAAAAGTCACGCAGGATGATGAAATTAGAGTTAATTTGAGTGCATAGCCTTGTGTTATCATACCATCCTGAAGGAACATCAGAAGCAGAGTAACTGAGCACGCAGCAGAACAGCTCCAAGTGGAAGAACATAACCAAAACAAATAGTTACGTCATATTGGTTGATAGAAGATTGTAAATCAAGGACAAGCAAGAAAGCAGCTTAAGAACGATAGCATCATAAAGTGGGAAAGTTGACACGCAACTTACCTCAACAAAATTTATCCATTGCAAACAAATGGTCACGTCAAATGAGCAAAAAATTCAAGAATAATAAAAGTTGAGGCTATCAAGGGTTCTCTTACCCAAAAGCCACTGTGGCCACGACAACTTGTATCTTAGAAGAAATCCAATCATCTAAGATGGAACTCCGCAGCTTGTCATTCTGACCCGCGTGGTAAGCTAAGAAGTAAAAACAGAATAGATATCAATGGCCACCTGACAATCTTGTATGACTTAAGATAGAAAGTACAATTACCAGCACATGATATTCCATTTCCTGAAAGGTAAGCAGACAGGTTATCACACATTGTGCGTTCCAGGCAGTAAATAATTGAGCAAACAGCACCAGATGTTTTGAGTTTCTTCAATAAGTCAGCGTATGCATCATCCAGAATATCTTTGTACCGTACTGCACCAAGAGAGACTTGTTCAGATGCAAAAATACTGCAAATGAATTTTAGTAGAGTAGTTTGCAGAAAAATGACAACAAATAATTGCAAAAATAAGCTTTACTATGTTGGTTATGAAAAAGATCCAGAATCCTGATGCCTTTCCATCCATTACAAAATGTCAGTCCTGAGTGATCAGGATTTGCTAATATTACACAATGCCAAGTCTCCAAATTAAAACTTCGGTTGGAACCAGACCTTTTCAGGGAATATTTCTTGCAAAAGCTGACCAGCGAATTTACACAAGAAACTTTGGACCCTCAGAAAAAGATTATACAAGAAAAAGGAAAAACAAGAGTTCTCCTTAAGTAATTTACAAGCAGCCCATTAAAGTGGCCTATCAGGACTTTCTCCTCAACTTCAGAAATCACAGGAATCATGCTAAAGTGATAATTCATTGGAGTTGAGACTGAGGACACACAGAGAGAACTAGAACAGGGAGGAACAATTCCTTTGTGGCCTTTGATCTTTGAGAATTTCTCTAACCAAAATTATCCTAGAAGATGCAACTCAAACCTAGAATGCCAATAAAAAAGGTACATTACATTCAAAGACTAACATGTGCATATGGGATGTGCCTCCACATTATAGCCTTTGTTATTTACCGAAGTGCCTCCACATTATCTACACTTTAGGAGAATAATTGCAGTTACCACACCTTGCATCAACAGCCAAGCGAACCCAATATTTGTACGAACAAATAATGATATCCTTATATTACAGTAAATACATTCACATTCTTGTGCTTTCTCTGCATCAGCCAGCTGAGCCAGAGATTGTCCTAGAGAAAATGGTTATTGCCAGCTAAAGCTACAAGAAATTTTCCTCATGAGCTTTCTCTGACTGCAAAAGCCTGCATCTAATAGCAGACTAAGTTTTATTTCCACACCAATTAAAGTCCAAAATATCCTTTAACTAACGATTTATGTCTCCACATCTCTTTAGTTACATGGGACGAACTAGAGGCATAACATATGAAACTTGAAGGACCCACCTTCATAATATATATTTGGACGGTTGAAGGATGATGTTAGAACCAGAGGGCTTTGCATCCCTAAGGATTGCATGACATCATTCTGCACCCTGAAAAGGAAATTGGTTAATTATGGTAAAAAATATAATCTGAAAAAACTTTATGGAATAGCCATTAGATCTGCTGCTACAAAAATGTCGACATCACGCCCCCTTACAGGCTTCTACTACTAAAGAAAATGGAAAATGATTGATGATAATGAAAAATCAACAATTGAAACTCTGGTAATCAGAATTGGCTGGAGTCAATTTGATAATGAACCAAATTGTCTATGTATCCAAAAACAGAGAGGTACAAGAAGTTCAACAAGAGGTACAAATAGTCTTTAAGGAGTTCAACAATGACTTTCCAGTCAAAAAAGGTCTTGGAGTTTTCCAAACATGACCACAACTAAAGATTTGAACAATTCAAAATTTTTTTACAGGATTTTTATTTGGTGTACTTCCAGTGCAAGAGATAACATTCACTATTGGATGGTTGTCAGGGCTGACATATGGAAGATTTTGATCACAAAACTAACTCCAAACACACATCACTCATCCCACAATGAATGTAAATTATTTACACTGGCAGTCGACCTACAATATTTCTTTTTAAAATTATCCTGAACCACTAGCAGAACTTTGGAACATGTCAATACCAATCAATGCGCCTATTCTTGTTCAGTCAATTTGGGTTAGCATCAAAGCATAATTGCCAAAAAGTATCGGCTTCTCAAATAATTCAAGCTTGAGTACAAATAATGTTTGACTATATTTTTCAAGGGAAAAAATAATGCATGCTATCTTGTTACATTCATTCACAAATATTAATGCTCTCATATGATGCGTGTCTTAATCATGTTGATCGGTTTTGCTTTGGTTATTCCACTTCTATAAATGAGATATGGCTTGAACAAGTGACAACCCATGCCACCTAGGAAACAAAGCCTTTCAAGAGATATGTGGCCAAAACATGGAGAGCTATCTACTAGTCAGGTCAGTTTTCTAATATACGAAATCTGGGTCTCTCCCTGTAGCAAGTAAGGTCAATTCTTCCATAATTCAGTCAAGACCACTTACTTAGGAACAGCAGTTGCTGTCAACGCCAGTATTGGTATGCCAGGCAGGTGATTCCTCAAAGAGGAAAGCTTCCGGTAGCTAGGCCTGTTTGAAACAGGTCAAACACAAAAGAAGGATGAAAAACTGTTAAAAGTTTAAAACTTTGACGAAAAAAGCCAAATGTGTGTGGGTGATCCAACCATCATAGTCCACAAAGCTAAGAGACAGACATTCAAGTGCTTGCTCACAATTGTATAATGTGCCTCGACAACTGCAAATAAACATGTCTCAATGCGTGTGAAGTGGTTGCCCATGCTTATGTATTTATATCAAGTTTAAAGAATAATTAACAACAGGTGTCTCCATTTGGACAGCCTCATGATCACTGCTGTATAAATTCCACTTACATGTTCACATGTACCACCAACGAGTCCATAAATGTTTCAAAATAATGCTCAAGAAGGTAACTCATATGGCTATCTAGGAAATTAAGCCTATTTTTAACACCAAAGAAAATTTACTTCTCATAAGATGCATAAGATTTGCGTGGCATCCCAAAACTTTTTATGCATGCTTATTCACTTATTCACTATGACTATCAATAAACAGCAACTAAAATCAATAAGAAGGAAATTGGCTTTTATGCCTTCAATAAAAGATTTTTCAGTTAAGATTCTTACAGAATCGCTGCAGCTTGACCAATTTTGTCAAAAAGCAAAACCATCTAGTTGATAGATTAAGATGTCTCCCTATTAGCATCACTAGGGACACCACACCAATTAAGAACAGGAGCATCAACAGGCATGAGTCAAAGTCGTATAATAACGTCCTAGATATGCACAGTAGGACACACTGAAATAGAACAAAACCAACAGTGGGGAGATATAAATGAAATGAACAGTCAAAGACATCCAAAGCAGGAGCAACAAACATGTCAATAGGTTGATTTCTGAATGTGGTGCAATTATAAACTGCAAGAAATAAATAAAATGGCTCTTTCAGTTCAAAAGACATAAACCATATTTGTTGCTCGAAACAAGTAAATAAGCTACCTGAAATCATGGCCCCATGTTGAGATGCAATGCGCCTGAAATACCAAGAAGAAGATGAGAAAATCATTTTTAGGGATCGAGATTCTTGCATTGGAACACAAGACACCCCAACTGTCCTTGTGAATAGTATACACAAAATTCACACCTCGTCAATGGCGATCAGATTAAGCAACCCTCTAGAGTCAATTTTCATCAGCTTTGACATAAACCCTGGTGTGGCAATCAATTCCGGAGTCACGTATAGCAGCCTCAAGGAAGGTTTCCCAGACTCAAGGTCTTCATATATCTGAAAGCAAAAAGTAAAAGTTAAGAGGCCTTGTTAATTGCTTAATGAGCATAATGTGCATGTTAAACAGATTAATGTTAGGACTCTCGAGCTCCACAAATCCTCAAGCATGATTATATCTCTCATTACCGATGCAAGACTCGAGATTCACCTTATTCTTAGTTTGAGTCGTTTGGGTAGAGGAGAGAAATTCGGCGGAAATTCCTTTCTCCTTCAATGCACTCACTTGGTTTTCCTAACCAAAGAAAATTTGGTTGTATACACGTGAGAATTTTTACAAAGATCACGATAGTAACTATTAACGATAAGCAACCTCTCATGCTTACCATCAAAGCTGTGAACAAATTGAAGATCACCAATTAACACACATCAGTCTGCTCATCCTGTGCCAATAAAAACTCAACCAAAATCCCATGCAGATAAAAAGAACCACTTAGGAACTTCATTTATTATGAGGGCAAGAGGGCATTCACCTATCAAAGGACACACAACAAGCACAATCCCTGTTCTGGCCAGTGCAGGTATCTGGTAACACATCGACTTCCCTCCTCCGGTTGGCATCAGACAGAAACAATCCCTTCCTTCACTCACCCACAAGGCGCACATAAAAATCAGCAAAAACCCAATTTACAACACTTTCCCATCATTCTTTTTTACAAAATAAAAAAACCATCGGCATTCGTCGGTTTGCAATGGTTTTATCAAGAAAACGAAAGTACATTCATTGATTATCAGAAAAGAATCAAGGGTTATGCATGTTGTCACGTGTTTGACCTGACAGGACAGCTTCAATGGCCTCTAGCTGCTTGCCTCTGAACTGGGCATGCCCAAAATGCCACCTCAGGAGCTTCACCAGAGCTTCTCTGCCCCATTTCTGATTCTTGCCCTCGCCGATGCTCGCGCTTTGCAATGGTAATTGCGACTTCTTCATCTGCAAGTTTTTCCACTTGATCAAGGAAACCCCAATGCCAAAAAAAATTCCAACTTTGATGAGATTGGCGAAGGTTTGCTTGATATTCTTGGAGACGGACCCGGCTTTGGTGGGTCGCCGTCGTTCTAGCAAAGTAGTAATAAGTCGTGAGAGCGAGCTTAATTAACATTATGGGATTATGACACAAATTATCCCATAAGTTTGGCTAAATATGCAATATCGTCTATGAATTTTAAATTTATTTAATGTGATCCCTAAACTTTAGTCTAATTTACAATATTATCCATGAATTTTTAATTTATTTAATGTGATCCCTAAACTTTGAGTTTATGTTCAATTTAATCCTTAATTAAATTGTATGAAAATGTCAATGTCGTCTTTCTATTAATTCAAGTTTAAGGATCATATTGAATATTTTCATACAGTTCATAGACTAAATTGATCATACACAAAAAATTCAGAGACTATATTGAACAAATTAAAAGTCGAGGGATAACATTGCATATTAGGCTAAAGTTCAGGAGTTACATTAAAAAAATTTACAATTTATGGATTACATTGCATATTTAGCCAAAATTTAAGGACCGTTTGTGTCTTTTATCCTAAAGTGATTTATGTTAGTTTTCAAGTTAGTGGATAAACTGCCTAGGCCAAAAAAAAAAGTTTATGGATAAGCTTTTATTTCTTGTCGTGCATATATGTACCAAATTGTAAAGTATGAATACAAGATCAAGTAGTACATATTTATCATATGATATAGACCATAATCACAAGATGTTCTGCCATTAATTTAAAAGCATGTCGAAAGTTCGGCATTGTCTCTGGATAAAAGTGCTTACCACGAAAATGTTTTGTTGATAATAAATTATAGATCCAATTATGATCGTGCATTGTACAAAAATTTACCAAAAGGCTGTTGATATAACAATATAATTTTGTTAATACTTGTTACTCGGTGAGATGCTGTAGCAATATTGAAAATATTACAATAGGAACGAATACCCACAAAACACCATTTACTTCGTTGGCGACATTTTGCTTCAAAACTTTTGCATTCTATTAGTAAGATCAATCTTATGTGTACATCCAAGTAAATATACTAGGGTAGTAGCATAGAGTAATCATAAGAATTGTCTCTAATGCCTCCTCATCTGCTTATAAGAAGAGAAAGATAGGGTGCATACTTCTCCTTTTTGCTTAGATGCCTGTTCCGCATAACCATACCTTTTAATTTATAAAAAGATTCATTTTTGAAAAATCATTAATGTCTGTGTCGCTCCCTACAATTATGTTAAAAAAACGGTTTCTCCCTTAATCAGAAATATACAATAGAAAAAATTGTCATCTTTGGATAGAGGCATAATCATTATTTCCTATGTTTCTCTCTATTTGTTTGTCTTTGGACAGATGAGTTTTTCCACTCATCTATTATTGACACCTATTTTTAATTATCCAAAATTAATTATATAAATTTTAGGGGTTAATGTCCTTAATTCTTAAACCAAAAAAATCTGGCGGGTCGCGACATCTATTCAGTTCATTTTTTTCATTAATATTTTAATTTTTTTCCCCATCTCCTACTTTTTTTACCATTTAAAGAAGGGAAAATGCGATGGAGGGTTGTAAAGTCTTTAATTTCCTTCTGGGGTCGTCGAACGGTCATTCTGGGGCCCTCTTTTGATATTTCATGGGCCTAACAATGGACTTGACCTTTCAAATCGGGCCCGGCCCGGCCAAGGCCCACTCAAGCCGGTAACCAGGCACGGCCAAGATGGATGTTTTTTTTTTCTGCATGGACTTTTAAGACAAAACTATTAGCCATAAAATCAAAGGGAAAAAACAAGGCATAATTAACCACATAATATGGGAAAATATTCCACAAGTTCAATATGACAAGGAACGAGTAGGCATCTGAACACACTCTCATCGTTAGAAGACAATAGGATTATTTTAAAGTTTTTAATCTTTGAGTGTGAAAATGAAACTGAAGCAATCCAGTGCTCTATTTTGGGAAGGGAGGAGAGAATAAGATGGAAATGAATAAGATTAATTCCTAAACAAAAATTTGGGCATCAACCACCTCATGTTATTATTATTTTTGCACTATGTGATAATATTATTCTCTTTTTCACAGTATATTTGCCATTTGGATTTCGAGGTCCCTTTTCTTGAATTGTACCGGTATTGGGTTTTTAAAGTAAAACTAATCGAAAACAACACGGCACAGAATGATAACCAGGACCATCAATGTCTCGAGGAGTATGCCAACCATTCCGGCATATATAGTCCAAGAAAGAGGCCAAGATGAATGTTTTTCTCCGCACAAAGTTTTAAGAAAAAAACTATTAGCCATAAAATCAAGGGGAAAAAATCAAGGCATAATTATCCATCTAAAATGGGCAAACATTTCACAAGTTCAATATCTTTTATCTTGTGCAATGCACATGCATCATATGTACAATGGATGTGCAACTTACGTGCAATTGATGTGCAACCGACATGCAAAGTACATACATGAACACACTCTTATTATTAGAAGACAATGGGATTATTTTAATGGTTTTAATTTTTGAGTGTGGAAATGAATCTAAGGGTATGTTTGTTTTGGTGAAAGTGTTTTTCCGGAAAGTGTTTTTTGGACTTTCATCCGTTTGGTTCTCCGAAAATAATTTGGTTAATGAAAAATACTTTTTGGTCAACACAAATATCATGTTTAATTTTAGAAAAGTGAATTCCTTTATCTAAGAAGGTGAAAACACATTTTGGAATTGTTTATCTTGAATTTGTTAATATTTTTTCTTTTGTTTTCTTTTTCTTTCTTTTCTAAGAAGGAAAGCATTCATGTATTTTCTTTTCTTAATAAAAATAATTTAAAAATGACAAATAATTTCAAATAATTTAAAAAATATAAAATTTTTTGATAATTTTCACCATCAAATTTTCCTCATCAAACAACTGGAAATACTTTCCAAATCTTTTTTAGGTTTTAGCCAAATACCAAAAAATAAACTCATTTCCTTAGAAAATGATTTCTTGGAAAGTATTTTCCAGAAATAGTACATTTTCTGCGAAACAAACGTATCCTAAAGCAATCCAATGCTCTGTTTTGGAAGTGAGGAGAGAATAAGATGAAAATGAATCATATTAATTCATCAACAAAAATTCAGGCGTCAACTGCCTCATTTTATTATTATTATTTCACTATGTGGTAATAATTTTCTCTTTTTCACTATATATTTCCCATTTCGATTTCAAGGTCCCCTTTCATGAATTGTACCAGTATCGGGTTTTTACAATAAAATAAATAAAAATAGCACAAAATGATCCCATATTTAATGATTGGGTCATATATGAGCTAGTCAAGTTTTAACAAATGGTTGTTAATGGGTTTGAGTTTTAAGCCTTTCTTATATGTGGGTTTAAATCGGTCTAAAACAAATCCATTTACAACCCACCCACTAGGCCTACAAACACTTTTTTCCTCTTCATAAAAATATTTAAAACAAAACAAAATTATTTTTATTTTTTCTCTTTTTCTTTTATCTTTATTTTTTATTTTATTTTTATTTTTTTTATTTATTTCGCTAGTGGCCAGCCACAGTGACAACTGGCGATCGACCACAGGGCAACGACGAGCTTGCTAGAGGCTGGTAAGGACGAGCTCACCTGAGGTCGGCGAGCTTGAGCTCGCCGATTGGGCGAAGCCTCATCGGCCTTAGGTGATGCACCAACCTCGCCGATCTGGTGAGCCTTGAGTAGCTTGTCCTCACCCTGTGGCCACTCACCAACCATCACTGTGGCCGGCCATCAGCCAAAAATAATGGAAAAAGAAAAAAATAAAAAGAAAAAAGAAAAAAAAGAATTAAAAATTTGATTTAAAAAAAATTGTAAAAATTATTAAAATGAGTGCATGAAGTAAAATCAAATTAGATTTTATATATGAAACATCCAAAAATATTTTCTAGTTCATTTTCAGGTTTTAGCAAAACATCGAAACATTTTGTTATTGTCTTGAAAAATGACTTCATGAAAAACATTTTCTAGAAATGTCGCATTTTTTGCAAAACAAATGGAGTCTCAATTTTCAAAAAAAATTATAAAAATTGTCCACTAGTTTTGTATTGCATGGAAATGTTTTGGTAGTATAATTTTTTTTGAAAAAATTAGAAGAAACAAGTTTTCCTATATTGGGTTAAATATAGAAGTTGTTTTAGTAATATGGGTTGGGTATGGCTCGGGCCGGGATATTTATATTATAATATATGTGTCATAAACGGGTTAATAGGTCAATTTGGATTGTACCATTTATGATCCAACCCAAATCCTACCTGATCCACCCACTTGATAGGTCTAATCAGGACCATCAAAGTCTCGAGGAGTATGCCACCCATTTCGGCGTAGATAGTCCAAGATGGAGGCCAAGATGAACGTTTTTCTCCACGTATTTGATCGTTTATTGACAAGCAAGGGAGAGAGAAGAGAGGCCTGAGCGAGCATTGGACTGCCCAGCCCTATTTTATCATTCGTTGACAGCGAATTTTGACTTGGAACGTCACTCAGAGTTTCACACCAAAGAACAATCCCTCTCCTCTGTTAATATATTCATATCCTCTAGAGAGATTAGCTAAGTGAAGATGGCTACATGCTTCTTCTTGATCATGCTTTCTCACGCCGCCGCCGCCACCGTCGCGAACAGTTTCGGGGTCCAAACTGTGGTGCTAAACATCGGTAGTAACGACATCCAATTTGGCAACATTCTACCTATGCCAGAACGGGTGGCCCTTATCGTGGCGATGTTCATGGTCCGGTTTTGATTGTTATTTTGGGCATTCTTTTTGTCCTGTACAAATTTTGTGAGAATCCAATTCGTGTGAAGGTCAAGAAAAGGGGACTGGAGGTCCAAATAGGAAATGTGTAGAGAATGAAAAGAATAATATTACTAAATTGACGCATGAATATTTCTATTAATGAACGAGTCATGGTATTTTTATTTGTAAGAAATCTTAGTAAAAGTCTATTATATTTGTCATGATTTTTATTATTAAACTAGTCGTGATTCGATTTTTATTTGTCATGTTGTGCCTTTGCCATTAAACATACCTGAGTGCCTTTTCAACTACAATGCATATGACAGATATGAGCAATGTTAAGCCATTAATAAGCGCATGTTCGTACACGTGAGTTGCACGTCCATTGCACGTATGATGCACATGCGTTACACGTCTATTGCACGTATATTGCACATGTGTTGCATGGGATTAAAGATATTGAATTATTAATCATTCCCTCGACAAGCACAAAAAAGATTCAATGACAAAAAACGGAAAGTTCAATTCATCAATCAGAAGATTGATCCGTGAGGGATTGATTGATTTTGGAAATCCCAATCTCTAAAACCAAGAGATTATCAATTTCAAGAATCGGGATATTGCAAACTTTCCGATTGCATAGGGAAGTCGCACATTCGACTGTTTAAAGTACGAGCAAAGTACGGTGAGAAAAGCAAATCGGCATGGGCATCCATGGGATAGGATGGGGAATTGGATTAAGTGTTGACAAGCAAGGGAGAGAGAAGAGAGGCCAGAGCGAGCATTGGACTTCCCTGCCCTATTTGATTGTTTGTCGGTATCGAATTTTTACTTGGAACGTCACTCAGAGTTTCACACAAAGAACAGTCCCTCTCCTCTATTTATATATGTTCATATTCTCTAGAGAAATTAGCTAAGTGAAGATGGCTACATTCTTCTTCTTGGTCATGATTTCTCTCGCCGCCCCTGCCACTCTCGCGAATAGTTCCGAGGTGCAAACCATGGTGCTAAACATCGGTAGTAACAACATCCGTTTTTGCAACATTCTACGTATGCTGGAATGCGTGGCCATTATCATGGCGACATTCATGGTCCGGCTTTAATTATTATTTTGGCATTCTTTTTGTCCTATACAAATTCTGTAAGAATCCAATTCCGGTGAAAGTCAAGAAAAGGGGACATAAAGGTCCAAATAGTAAATATGTAGAGAAGGAAAAAAATAATGTAACTATATTATCGACTGAGTACTTATATTTGTGAAAAAGTCATGGTATTTTTTATTTGTAAGAGATCTTAGTAAAAGTCTCTTATATTGATCAAGGTTTTTATTATTGAATTAGTCATGGTTCAATTTTTATTTGTCATGTTGTGCCCTTGCCATTAAACAAACCTCAGTGCATTTTCAACTACAATGCACAAGACCGATACGAGCAATGTTAAGCCATTAATAAGCGCGTGTTCGTACACGTGCGTTGCACGTCTGTTGCACATGTGATGCACATGCTTTGCACATCTATTGCACGTACATTGCACATGCGTTGCACGAAATTAACGATATTGAATTTATTAGTCATTCCTTCGACGATAAGAACAAAAAGAGTCAATGAAAAATAATGGAAAATTCAATTCTTTAATTAGAAGATTGATCAGGGATTGATAGATTTCGGAAATCCCAATCTCTAAAACCAAGAGATTATTAGTTTCAAGAATTGAGATATTGCAAACTTTTGGATCGCATAGGGAAGTCACACATTCAAAAGTACGAGCAAAGTACAGTGTGAAAAGCTAATCGGCATGGGCATCCATGGGATGGGATGGAGAATTGGATTAAGTGTTGATAGGCAAGCGAGAGAGAAGAGAGGCCAAAGCGAGCATTGGAATGCCCTGCCCTATTTGATCATTCATTGGTAGCGAATTTTGACTGGAACGTCACTCAGAGTTTCACACCAGAAGACAGTCCCTCTCCAGTCCCTCTCCTCTGTTTATATATGTTCATATCCTCTAGAGAGATTAGCTAAGTGAAGATGGCTACATTCTTCTTCTTGGTCGTGCTTTCTCTCGCCACCCTCGCCGTCACCGCCACGAACAGTTCCGGGGTCCAAACCGTGGTGCTAAACATCGGTAGTAACGACGTCCATTTTGGCAACATTCTACCTATGCCAGAATGGGTGGCCATTATTGTGGTGCCATTCATGGTCTAGCCTTGATTATTATTTTGGGCATTCTTTTTGTCCTATACAAATTCGGTAAGAACCCGATTCCTGTGAAAGTCAAGAAAAGGGGACATGGAGGTCCAAATAGGAAATGTGTAGAGAATGAAAAAAAATAATATTACTAAATTGACACCTGAAGAATTATATTAGTGAAAAAGTCATGGTATTTTTTATTTGTAAGAGATTTTAGTAAAAGTCTCTTATATTGGTCAAGGTTTTTATTATTGAATTAGTTATGGTTGGATTTTTATTTGTCATGTTGTGCCTTTGCCCTTAAACAAACTTTAGTGTATTTTCAACTACAATGCACAATACCGACACGAGCAATGTTAAGCCATTAATAAGCACATGTTCGTACACGTGAGTTGCACATCCGTTGCACGTATGATGTACATACTTTGCACGTCTATTGCACATACGTTGCTCATGCATTGCACAGGATTAAAGATATTGAATTTATTAGTTATTCCCTCGACGATAAGCACAATAAGATTCAATGACAAATAATGGAAAATTCAATTCATTAATTAGAAGATTGATCAGGGATTGATAGATTTCGGAAATCCCAATCTCTAAAACCAAGAGATTATTAGTGTCAAGAATTGAGATATTGCAAACTTTCGGATCACATAGGAAAGTTGCACATTCAAAAGTACGAGCAAAATGTCGCGACCTACCCTCGGGGTGCGCCACCGAAGGATTTGACTAATGGATTATTAAGCCTAATCTTAACTCGATCGTCACTAATCTATTTTTGGTGGAGCGATTATAAACCTAAGTAAAGTATTGGGAGCTCTACTTTACTCCTGCGAACCAGAGATTATGGGTTCAGGGACTTGGTTACACTAGATTACTTAATGCCTTTTCGGTACATTTTCTCTTTTATTTTTCAAAAATAATTTGTAGGCAGCTTAAATTGATTTTAAGCTATATACTAGGTGATCATGCGGGTGCGCCATCAATGAAATTAACACTCAAATAATAAAGCAAGCAAATTGCGATAAAGTAAAGAAATCGGTCGCACCAAAACAATCAAATATTTTTGGGGTTTTCTTTTATAAATTCTAATCTATATGACATGCAATTTTTTTTGGTATTTTTCTTTTATTAAATTCGGAAAAATGATTATTCTAACTTAAATATGCAATACTTTCTAAGAAAAAGAATCTAATATATTTCAGGTGATATTTTTTTGTATATTTTTTAACGGGAAACAAATCAATTCCAATCCACAAAAATATGAAGAGACAACATCAAATCGCCCAAGATATCCACCAAGATTCAAATAGAAGATTACGATATCCAAAAAAATAATCTGTTGTCTCGCTTCTCAAATTAACGGATATCGCAATCTTGGTGAAGCACCAACCGACTTAACAAAATCAAACATAATTAAAAAAAAGACTCGTCATCTCACGGCTCAAATTAGTAATTAGATTTGATCTCATATGCAATAAAATCCTAATTGAATAATGCCCGGATCACTCAAAATCACATTAACATCAAATAACCCAATATAGGTAATTAAATATGGAGACCAAATTTTGGCTTGAGAAAATTACCTAGTTTAGATGATTCGCTTCCAAAATGGGACTGGCGGATGATGGCGGTGACAGCGTCCGTGGTGCTCGCAGTGGTGCACGCGGTGGGCTTGCGGTGGCAAATTCACAAATGAGCTCTCGGATGGTGAGAAAGTTTGATCGAGAGAAGCTTTGACTTTGCCGTGGTTCTTTCGGTGGTTTCACTGGACACCTTCACTGATTAGTTTCGCAAATTCTGCAAGATTAAAGACAAAGTGCAGGGAAGAGTTTGTCGTGGGCTAGGAACAAGGATTTCACCAGGAGCATGTCTTGCGCGAGCAAGAGTAGCGCGCTACGGGAAAAACTGGTTTTCGCGGCGTGACCAATGTTGCGAAAGCCGAGCATGAAGAGGACTCACGGCTGGGTCTTCACGGATGGTAGGGCGCGAGATACTCTGGGGCAACCTACAAAAGAGAGCAACTTTGTTTGAATGGATGAAGGATAGCAGATTGTCGTCGTCTTATGAGGTGATCTCAAGTCCGGGAACAGCGATGAAGACGGAACACGAGCAGTGTCATCGAAGTGGGGGCAAACAGCAGAGGTGCTACATTGGTCGCAGGTAGCACAAGGGACTTAGGCTCGTCGGGGCAAAGAAAATCACTAGCGTCAATGGGATCGGCTCGTCTCCATGAACAGAATGCTTCGTTGTTGAGGCTCAGATTAGATTGGATTTCATCGAAGGGGCTCCACGAGGGATGTGCTGCTTGTCACCAGGTGGGAAGCAGTAGCAGCAACACAGGCACAGTGGCAATCGCGGAACTTGGTGACCACATGCAGCGAACTACAAAAGGAGAGCAAAATCTCTCTATTGTTTTTTTTTCTCTCCCGATATTGCGTATGTGATCAGACCAAAAGAAAAGCTCAACTCTTTCTTGTCCGTAGGTGGTCTTTATAGGGCAGAGTGTCTTGGTTTCCTAGAAAGAAAGGAGATCTTATTTCCTTTTGTGGTTACTTAGAAGATAGCATACCTTTGTCCTTTCCTTTCTGCTTACACTTATGGACGCATGAAGCTCTTCTTGACGAGAAAACTCTTTCTTGTTTTGAGAAAGATATATTGCTCAAATAATATATGTCCTCACGTGAATATTTCTTTCCTAGTTGCTCTTCTTTTTTACTATTTTCCACTGACCGATGAAATCTTGCCTATTTCCACAAATATCCAAAAAACAAAGTCTATGAAATCGTGGACATCTTCAGGAAATCATGAAAGATATTTTTGCACATGTGCCCAACCAAAAATATATTGACCAAGAATTACGCACCAAAATTTGGAAAAGTTTAACATGGGCACGCAAATAGAAATATAGGCTTTTTTACGAGATTTCTTGCACGTTATATATTCCACTCTTGGCCACATCTCCCCAGGCCATAAACCTCTATGCATATATTCCAAAAATTCTTCATAACCTTTCTAAGTGTAGCATCCCACGTGCAAAAATTTCAGCCATGATAATGAACATGTCTGGTGAAAATCTTTATGCATGGGCTCAATCCACAATTTAGCTCAAAACCTTTTAACTAAGTCTAATTGCCGCTGATTCAATGCAAATGCAATTATATAAGCCTATTACTATAAATGCTCCTAAAATCTACATGCAGTTTAATTATTATTTTTGGAAGGTGTCGAGATCGACTCCCGATTTTTTTATGCAATATATACCTAATTGGATCACAAAAATTTAGGTGTCAACACAAAATACGATGTGAAAAGCAAATCAGCATGGGCATCCATGGGATGGGATGGGGAATTGGATTAGGGAATTGGATTAAGTGTTGATAGACGAGGGAGAGAGAAGAGAGGCCAAAGTGAGCATTGGACTGCCCCGCCCTATTTGATCATTCTTTGGTAGTGAATTTTGACTTGGAACATCGCTAAGAGTTTCACACTAGAGAACAGTCCATCTCCTCTGTTTATATATTCATATCCTCAGAGAGATTAGCTAAGTAAAGAGGGCTACATTCTTCTTCTTGGTCATGCTTTCTCTCGCCGCCCTTGCCGTCGTTGCGAACGGTTCTGGGGTCCAAACCATTATGCTAAACATCGGTAATAATGACGTCCGTTTTGGCAACATTCTACCTATGCCGGAATGGGTGGCCATTATCGTGGCGAGATTCATGGTCTGGTCGTGATTATTATTTTGGGCATTCTTTTTGTCCTTTACAAATTTTGTAAAAATACAATTCCGGTGAAAGTCAAGAAAAGGGGAGGTGGAGTGTGTAGAGAATGAAAAGAATAATACTACTAAATTGACGACTGAATATTTCTATTAATGAACAAGTCATGTTATTTTTTATTTATAAGAGATCTTAGTAAAAGTCTCTTATATTTGTCACGGTTTTTATTATTGAATTAGTCATGTTTCATTTTTATGTGTCATGTTTGCCATTAAACAAACCCGAGTGCTTTTTCAACTACAACGCATAAGACCGACACGAGCAATGTTAAGCCATTAACAACACTCTTCGCCCAACGTCTGCTGGCCCAAACCCAGTCGTCAACACATAGCGGAGCATTTGCCCTAGAAGCTGCGTCTGCACGATGCTGACGACAGCATTTATCATTGGCGTTTTGAACTTGCAGTCAAATTCTAACAACACCAACGAGAAATTGTTAAAGATTGAGCCGAAAAGACCTCGCTTTGATAGGCCACGGCGACTCTAGTGCCTGAACACGAACTGCAGTTAACTTCGATCAGCAAACAGAGAAGAGCAACTTTGCTTCGCCGGAGAGCGCCATCGTACATTTGCAAAAGCAAAAAAAAAAACGAAAAAGAGACGACGCCGTTGCCGGGGATCGAACCCGGGTCACCCGCGTGACAGGCGGGAATACTCACCACTATACTACAACGACCCTGTTGCTCTTGTCACAAATTAACTTTACTTAATCCTAAAATTAGAGGTCGTTTTCTTTCATTCTGTATCTCCTCTTCTTCCTCCTTTGCCATTCTCACGGCCACTTCCGTAACAGACGTCCGAATTAGGGCAACATGTGTGGGCAGGAACGAAATCGTTCCTGCCCCTCCTGCCAACCTTGTGGTACTCGACCATTCCTGAGCTCTGCTGCCTTTAACTTCAGTTCTCATATATAAGGTCTTGAATCAGATTCTGGTTACTACGGTAATGAAGAAAATCGTTCGTAAGCGAAAGTTAGTTGTTCTATCTGTTCTTTGTTACCCGATCGTGCTCTAGAAGCTTGTTCCATTATGGTAATCAAAAAAATTCTTCGCAACGCTGTGCCGGGGTTGCTGCCCTGCTGTTTCCGACGCTGAGCCTGGCCGACTGACGCCGCTCGCTTGCCGTTCGACGCGGCTGCTGTTCCCGAACCTCAGCACGACGCCGCTGCTGCTTGGTGATCCGCTGCATCAAGCCGCGGGCCGAGCAGCACCGTCCTGGCCGAGCCTGTCCCGCGCCGACGAGAGGAGGTCCGACGCCGTCCCTGCCCTGTTCCAGCAACCCCACGGGCTTCCCCCTCACCGCGACTACAGTTGCTGCTCCTTGGTCCGTCGCTGATCTGCCCGCTGCTCTCTATCTGGACAACGAAGGCAGCCGCGAGCCTTGCACCGTGACGGACATCTGCAGGACTCCTCTGTTTTTGCAGGTCTCGCATCGCATGTAAATAACCGAATAACAAAAGTACATTGCTTCACTCGATGTCTCTATTTACAAGGACAACGATAGATGTGACTGTATAATGCAAAGAAGAAGAAGAAGCATGCTATTTAACCTAGGTCAGTACCCATGATGGTTTTATCTGTTTGTCTCAAACGTGTGGATACTTTGCGTGGTGGGGTTCGTGGAGGACTGCGTCGGCTTTAGTAAGCTGGTGGTGGGCTGGGAAATTCAACAAACGGTTGGCGAGCAGCTGACTCCTCTGCTCACTGGAAGGGGACAACAAGCCGTGATTTTGGCAACTCTGAACTTTACCAATATTAAAGGATTGCTAATAAGGGCAAGGAATTCTTAACTTGTTTTGACAATGTCTTGAACGGGAGTCGGAAGATCCGCGAAATCTAAAGAACCCGCACGTATCGATACAATTCGGAATTAGTCTTGGATTACGTGATAGACTCTAGTTGCATCGCATTTTTTTTTAAACTGAACAATCAAATAAACTGAACAATCCCACATGATTATGAATTGAGCGTATTTGTTTCTGTTTTTCCCCAAACTTGTAGGCGTGTATTAGCTGATACTTCAAAATACGGTTTTTTCTAAGCGTTTTTAATATATAATTTAAAACTAGAAGTATGTTTGGAAAAAGAAGATACGATTGTATTTAGTATGAAGTATATTTATATAATATCATCAAATAAAGATAAAGCACGAGAAGAACATGGAGTGAAAGTAATATAAGTGGACATGGAAGTGGTGGGGTGTGACGATAAATTGAAGGTGCACCAGGCGACAGACAGCTTCTTCGTTCATGGCAACGATAAAGGCTATGAAGGTGGGTTGTAGCGGCTCGAAGAAAGCATTATGGGGACAACAACCCTTCGACAACAATGGAATAGTTTCCAAATTTGACATAGCGCGAGCGAAATGAAGGAGAAGTGGTTGAACATCGGCGGCGCCAACGTTGTTAGACTTCTACAAGAGGTTGATGGAGATACTGTAGATTGAAGGAAGACAGAAGGACAGAAAAATGGTGGAGGGTGGGAGAAAAATGGTGGAACATGAAGTCGATTTATGTAGAAAAAAAGCTTGTCCATAACATGAAACGAAGGGTGCGTGGACAGAGAGAACTATCGATGGAACTTGAAGAAGAATCATGTGAATGAGGGCATGACAGCAAATGAAGAGGTTCTTCTTCTTTGGCAATATCAACCATCTGCTCTTACATTTTTAGTGAACAATGACTACACCAAACACCTTTATTTCGCCTAGTGATGTGTCGGCCTTCAGTGTGGATTCTGTAGTGTAAAGGTGCCAGCAACCCCTCCACTGTCCCATCAAATTCTGTCTGGTGTTTCATAAGAGTTCACACCAGCAAAAACTTAGTCTAGACACAACCAGAAGCTTCATGCCATAAAGCAACATGCAACCCAATGGCACGAATCATGGACTCTTGTACGGACAGTGAACTGATCAAAGTTCACTGCGCAAGTGAGCATGACCACTCTTTTCCCATTACACCAGACCAAGAGGAGTGAGAGTGAGAGTGAGAGTGAGAGAGAGAGAGATCATACCCACATGAAAATCCTCGTAAATATCCCAGGCACTAGTAACAAAAGTAATCAAAGCACGTTCTGTGTCCTTGACAGTGCCATTCATAGCTATCGCCAGAGGAATCTTCTTTGCAATTTCATCGAGGGACGGATGTCACCATGCATTTTATGCGTTCTCTTTCCTCGTACTTTTACTACCTTCCAAATTGATCCATTTAACACAAATGGTCCTACCAGCATATGCCAGAAAACCAGCCAAATAGGCCATAATTTTCATCAGGGACAGAGGTGGGATCCACATCTTCCCTCTTCTCCGTTCTTCCATGGATAAAACTTGTCTAAAAGGTAGTCTAACTAAAATTTGATTTCCCTTGTTATGTTCATCAAACTAGTCAAGTGTCACAAGGGAAAGAAAAAGAAACTATGATAAGCTAACAGAAACTGAAGTGAATTTTCACAGAGAAACTTTATGGACATTGCCTGGTGGATTGCCAATGGGTTTTCTCAACATTTACAGCTATTGAAACTGAAAGTGCAAGGACATGAACCCTTGGACATGAATATGAATCCCTCTTTCGCAGAAAATTTCTGTGTCAACCTAGACTTTAAATTCTCTGAGCAAGAAGCATGTACAAACGTAAAATCGTCATCCGTGACTATGAGAAATTCCAAGTAAGACATCAGATCAGGTATCATATCTACATAGAAAATCAGCAAATGCATAGCCAAATCCAGGGTATCATCCGGCAAATTAAATTACAGGAAGAGCGTAGAAAACCCTGATGCCCATACCAGAAACATAGTTCCTCTGCTCCGGGAATATATACATACCTCAGTCAACTAGATATAGAAGAAAAACAGCTCCCAGACCGAACTAGCGCCGGTGTAGTGATCGTGACTGAATCGATTCCTGGCAAAGTGCTGCTCGAATTTGACCGGAGGGCCCTCGGCGAATCCAAGCTGCGCCGGATCAGTTTCCCCATGGCAGAGATGGGGTTCTCTGTCTCCTTCAAGGGATCATACGACTTGAACTTCTTGCAAAAGCTGATGTGCCTATTCAAGGCCTCCTCAGTGGATATGAGCCTGTCTGCTCTCAAGACCTCATCCTTCACCGCCTGAATGCAGAGCCCACAAATCCATCTTCCTTGGTACCGTTCTCGAATCTGGAGGATATAGGCAGGGGTGCATTCCTCTGTGAATCCACAGGAAGCACACTTCGCAGTCTCCACTTCAATCAAAGCAGGTGTGTTTGTCGTTGTTGTTGGTGGTGGCGAGGCTTGTGATGGGGTCTCTGAGCCTGAGATGGCCATAGCTTGTGATATAACATTGAACTGAAATTGTCCTCCTCTAATATAACATGTGGGGAAGGAGGAGGAGGAGGAGGAGAAAAGAACAGAGGAAGATTTATGTGGGGGTTTTGTGGGCATGTTGCATCATTTCGTAATCACGAGATTTGTTTCCATGTGGAGCGAGGGACATGCCATTCCCGGATAAAAATATAACCTGATTCAATCCAAATTCATTCACATTCCGAGAAATTATGTTGGGTCTCGCATCACATGTGAATAACCCAAGAAAAAAAAGTACATTATTTCACATGATGATTCTACTTGCAACGACAACGATCATCATGACCGACCTCTGGTTTTTTTTTCTTTTAAAAGCGGGGCTCGCTTCCGACAGCGCTAAGTATAGGTTTGGGACTTAACTTGGGCTCTCCCAAGTCTATATTATATCGCGACTTAGGATTTAGGTTTTTAACCTGTAAATGATTTTTATCTAGGAGTCGCTGCTAATCGATTTGGGGTGGGTCAATTAGACACCCAAGTAAAGTGACGGGAGAATCACCCTATTCCTACGAACCAGAGATTAAATAAGTTTGAAGACTTGGTTACACTTGTTGGATAATTAATTACTCTATTCCTACGAGTCAGGGATTAAATAAGTTCGAAGACTTGGTTACACTTGTTGGATAATTAATGCCATTTCAATACCTTTTTACCCTATTCATTTTAGAAAATATTTATCACGCAATTTAGATTGATTTTAGACCCTTTCTCCTAACATGTAAGGTGATTAAGCGAGTGCATAATTATTAATAATTAGCAATCAAACTATATATGCAGCCTAAGGTTTTAACCCTAACTAAGATGACAACATTCAAAACATAACAATTAATGCAATTATATTCTAATTAAAAATAGCATGCGTAATAATAATGCAACGGTGGTAAAAATAACATGCAAAATACTATCGTATAGCCTTATAGGATTATCCGATTTAAACATGATCATTAATTGAATGATTCATATAATTAAGAAAAATATTCAAAAAATACTAATTTCTAAACTATTTCCTAATTTTAACAGAAAAAATATTTTATTTATTATTTATTATTTTTTTAAAATAATAAAATATTAATATAATATCCGATTGGGTTGGGTCAGCATGTCTGATCAGAACCGACCCGGACCTCACTCGGAAGGAGAAAAGAATAAAAAAATTAAAAAAGGGGAACCGAGTCAGGCTTTTTGCCCAACTCGATTCCGACCCGAATTTCCCTCTTTTAGACTCGACTTCGCTATTTCTCTGCTCTATGTGGTCGCAACTCCCGTGCTCTGAAAGGGCTTCGCTCGGCCGTTGAGAGGCACTGGCGTCCGCAACTGATGACGGCGTCCGCAGCTGGCGACCACGACCGCCGACAACCTCCCTTCTCTAGTTGGCTCTGGCTTCCATCTCAGCCCATCCTGGGGCGAGAACTCCCCTCCGCCTAACCGCCTCTTCTTGGACCGACCGAGAAGAACTAGTGACGGCCAAGCCTCCACGTTCAGTCGTGACTGATGCTTGGTGAGTCACGGTCTTCAACCAGGGTTGCCAACAACACTCTCTGTCCTTGCTGACCCTTTCATGGTCCGGACAACTCTGGGAACAAACATTCTCGGCACAAATTTTTAGATCTAGTTAAAGCATTTGGTCGAGCAGGTGGAAGGCGCTGCAAAAACGGCGAATCCTTGACTCAACCGGGACTCATACCTAAACAGGGACTCCCGGTACGCAACCTACAACACACCTAGCAACGAGACGAAGATGGATGGGGGCCGGAGTTCGTGCGGGCTAGCAAGCTGCGAGCTCCGGTCAACACAAAAAAAAAGAGAGTAGAAAAAACAGGGGCGCGACTCACGGAAAATAGGGTCTTGGGTGGCATCGATGGAGGGCTTAGGTGTGGCTGCTACCGGAGGGATTCACTCGGCCTTGCTCTCTCTCAGTCGTCACTCTCGGTCCCTCTCTCGATCCCTCACCAAACCGGACCCCCCTTCCCCTGTTTTTCTTCTCTCAAACAAGCCCTCCTTAGGCTTGGCGGCGAGAGTTAGTCGTTGAGGCTGAGGCGTGGTGTCCCTCAGAAGCTCCCTCATTTTGTCTCGGCTCAACTCTCACGGATCCTCTCCAGATCTCGCTCAATCTCACTCTCGTTCTCTATCTCTCCTTCACCAAACAGGACCCCCCCTTTTCTCTCTTGTCTGTTTCCGTCTTTTATAGCTGCCAGTGGCCACTTGCTCCGCCTCTCTTGACTGCTCGTTCTCTGCTCTATCTGCTCTAGGCTTGACTTCTACTTGGCCATGTATTTGCTTGGGCAAAACGCATCAGCCATTCGTTGGCTGAGCAGCGTTCAATGCATAGAGAGGAAGGAGAGGGAAAGAGAGAGAAGTTGGGCTGGGCTGGGCTGGGGGAGAAGTAGGAATGGGCTAGGTTGGCCTTGACCTAGTTCGGTCTAATTTTTTTAATATATTTTTATTAATTTTTATTTTTTTTAAAATTTAATTTTCTTCTAAATTTATTAAGAAAATATGCTTCAATAGGTCCTATTAGTGCAAATGCGCCTAATGTCTATATGCAACACAATTAAATAACATTTTTTATTTTTAGGAATAAAGGACATTAACCCCTAAAAAATTTTATAATTAGTTTTGGTCAAAATTAAAAATTAGGTGTTAACAGTTATTTCTCTTTGAAGATGAGTTTGCAGAGGTTACGTTCAAATATAAAATGATACCTAAATTTGGCCCATGAATTTTCAATGAATGCTATTTTTAGCGGGGATCGTAGGTCCCATTTTTTTATGATGCAATATAAGACGATGCATGCTAAAGTAAATAAAGACATACTTGAGGTTACTTACCTTGCTAGGAGGGTAGACTAATTCCAAATAGTTGATATTATGTGTCAAGGATCCAAACCTTTTTTCGATCGCCTCAACTGGATTTCGTTTGCTTAGGATCCGAACCTATTTTCAATCGCCTTGACTGAGGTTTACTTGTCGAAGTACTTGAATCTTGTCAAATGTACCTGAAAAGGCTTAGTGTGAATAGAGAGGGTCAATCCCATGTTCGCGGAGTACCATAATAATTGTAGGTTCTTGGCGAATAGAGGGTCGATCCAATGTTCGAGAGGTACCATAACAATTGTAGGTATCTTGTGAACATAGAGTCGATCTGATGTTCAGGGAGTACCATAACAAATATAGGTACTTGGCGAACAGAAAGTCGATCCAATCTTCGGGGGTACTATAACAATCGTAGGTACTTGATGAACAGAGGGTCGATCTAATATTCAGGGGTACCATAACAATCGTAGGTACCGACGAATAGAGGGTCAATCTAATATTCGGGGGTACCATAACAATCATAGGTACTTGGCGAACAGAGGGTCGGTCCATTGTTTGGGGGTACTATAATAATCGTAGGTACCTGGTGAACAAAGGATCGGTCCAATGTTCGGTTTTACCTGCTTAGTACCCGAATGAATGCTTGCTTAGTCCCCAAAGCTTTCCTCGAGCACACCATAGGGTGATAAGTGCCTACTTAGTCCCTAAAGCCTTCTTCAAGGGTATCATAGGGCAATTAAAGTGTCTGCTTAGTTCCCAAAGCCTTTTTCGAGCGCACCACAGGGCGATGAGTACTTGCTTAGTCCCCGAAGCCTTCTTTGAGTGCACCACAGGCCGATGAGTACTTGCTTAGTCCCTGAAGCCTTCTTCGAGTGCACCACATAATGGTAAGTACTTGCTTAGTCCCTGAAGCCTTCTTCGAGTGCACCTCAAGGTGATGAGTGATTGCTAAGTCCCCGAAACTGTTCTTTGAGCGCACCACAGGGCGATGAGTACTTGCTTAGTTCTTGAAGCCTTCTTCAAGTGCACCACAGGACGATGAGTGCCTGCTTAGTCCTCGAAGTCTTCTTCCAGCGTCCTGTGGCTTCGAGCGCACCATAGGGCGATGAGTGCTTGTTTAATCCCCAAAACTTTTCTTCGAGCACACCACAGGGCGATTAAAATGGTCAAGGGGAATGCTTGGCTAGTATCACCAATCCTTTAGGCATGTCTTCCATTAGATGTGTTTTTGTGCAAAAAGCATGCGCATTCGTTGAAAAAATATATAATTAAGGCTATTTTAGAAGGCGCATTTTAAAGCTCACTGGAGTTGTAGATAACGCATGTTAAAGCTCATGCATGATGATTTTGCTATGTTTGCATCACCAAATATCCACCAGGGGTAATTGTCAATTAAGATAATTTTCGCTTGCAAGGTGAACTTCTCAAGATGCTGAATAAGGGACCTTCAATCAGAAAGGACCTTTCACTCGCTTTCATTAGAAAGGGGTTGTTTGTCCCAACCATTAATGCAGGAACATCGAAAATACTCAATCTGACCGTTGTCACATCAATAAGGTTATGAGCTTTTTGACAAGTGGTACGATCTTACCAATCTGAAAAGGTCTTTATCAGAATCGTAATGCAGGCTTGGTCAATGGCTTATCAAAGGAGACTGTCCAAGTCAAGGTCATGAAAGAAAATACTCCACAATCATCTCCGGATTTACAAGTTAAGAATCATGTAAAATGAGACAGAATTAGTCTTGCTCGCATTTCCTCGAGCGGTGTTTATAAACATTTGAACTTTACGTTAATTTAGGTGTCCCAATCAGAAGAGACTTTACGAGGGGCATAATTTAGGCTTGATTCATAGGTTGAGATATGAAAGGATCGTGAGGCTAAAAAATGTGTGTAGGGGTAAGAGTTGGTGATCATCTTGGCATTGCCACCAATTTTTTTCTCCACCCTTAGGATCCTCTTTGAAAATCCCCCTGGGTAATTTGGCTCTTTGGTTTCTTGGACTTTTGTCCAACAATTATGAATTTGCTTGGGGATATGACTTCTTTTACAATTGGAATTCATTTTTAACTTATTTTGCTTATGGGCATGAGCCTTGCTTTTACTAGGCACACTGGTTTTTCCAGTCTCTAGTTTTTAGCATTTTTTGTATTTATGGGCATTAGCTTTGTTTTTACCAAGCATACTGCTTTTTTACGCCCTTAATTTTTGTTGATTCATTTCATCATTTTTTTGTGTTCTTTTAGTGTTGTCAGGACTAACTTAGATAAGTTTTGAACAAAATAATATTATTAAGCTCTTGGGGTCTTCAACTTCAATTGACACTCCGAACCATGACGTGTTCGAACTGTGGTGACCTTCGCCTTGCCTCAGTATGGGGGATGACCACCGATTGGATTTTTACAAAACGAAACTACATGCTCAATTAGGCTAACAAGAGATATAAGTGTATATGATAGAAGAAGAATTGCTCTTCGTCATCCTAGAACTGCTCTTTGTCATCCTAGGGCACTTAAATCATTGTGAGAGTTCATTTGCAATAAGAACACTCGAAGATTGATACAAGTGAGAGTAAGAAAATTTCTATTCATTTTTCTCACCTCGTACTACTGACTTGCCTCCGGTTGCTCCAGTATGGGGTGGTTTTTTTGACAAGGGTAATTTGAAAAGACCCTCCAAGTTTATATGCTCAAAATGGTTAAGCAAAGGATCACCGATAGTGTATGGGGTAGAGAAATGAATTGCCTATCATCATTTTGGTTACCATGCCTTATGCGAGAAATCCCTTTACCTTGTAGACACAGGATTTTTTCACTTGTCTCGCCAGGGATCAGTACATGGGGATGTGTATAGATTAAGGATTGCCTTTCATCATCCCGACACATCTCTTTCAGCATATCCAAGCAGTTCGACACCATTCATCGAATTGTCAAAACTTTTACATGGAATTGATGAATTAAATAGGTAAAATTACAGTGTAAAAGTTCTTTCCAAAAGACATGCGATGTATTTAGAGGGAGGATTAAGCATTTATTCGCTTTAAATGTTTCCTCTTTCCTTGATCCTTTCTACTCTTATGAAAAGGGTTACTTACTTGTGTTGTGGCAGTGGCGAGGCAAACCTACAAGATAATAAGAGAGACCATATTAATGGATGGCTCTTTGAGGGATAGAAATTAGGAACGATACAATATTACCCTTGATGTCTCTCTTCATTTGAGTCTAAGCGGGCAATTCCTTAAGCTCTTCTTGAATGTTGACAATTCCTGCTAAGAATAACATGAGCTCATGTCAAGCAGTGAAATAACCAAGGGTAAATTGAGAACGATGCCAAATTACCCTTCTTCTCTTTTTACTTTCAAAGCTAATGGCAAAAGTACACCATAAGTGCCACAACTTGTGTACATCGATTACTTTGGTGTCATAACTTTTTTTCGGATTACTTTGATGCCAAGTCAAAGGAAAATAGATCACTTTAATGACTTCAGCCAAAAAGCTGACCTGACATTTATATTAAAAAAATGATTTGATTTGTACACATGAAAATTATGTGGCTTTTTTAATTTTTAGAAAATAATAAAAATTTTTAAAAAAAAAGAAGAAAAGTTGCAGCAGTAGCGATGGAGCCCTCGCCGCTGTTGCCGCCAACCCACCATCACTGGGAAGGGCTGGCGGTGGTGGGTGCAGTGGTCGGCAAGGGTCATCGGCCCCTGGCCGGGGCCCGGCGACCCTCGTTAAGCCCAGTGAGGCGAGACCTCGCCTTCACTGGACGAGACAAGACCTCGCTGTTGCCTGGCTCGCGACGGCGAGGTCTCGCCTCACCGAATCCGGCCCTCGCCGACCACTGCGCCCACCACTGCTAGCCTTTCCCAGCGGTGGTGGGTTGGCGGTAGCAGCGGCGAGGGCTCCCTCGCCGCCGCTGCAACTTTTCTTCTTCTTCTTTTTATTTATTTAATATAATTTATTTTTTGTAAAAAATACACATCAATGGGCTATACATCATCGTTTTTGGTTTTTAATGCTGATTGGACCTCTCCAGCAAGCCGTGGACCTCTCCGGCGAGCCGTGTCAGTGCCATATCGGATTTCCAGTAAGCCACGTCAACATTGGCACTAAAATGATCGTTTTTCAAAAAAGTTGATACCAGAGTGATCCGAAAAAAAGTTATGGCATCAAAGTGATCGCCGTACACAAGTTATGGCACTTCTAGTGTACTTTTACCCAAAGCTAGCAGAGTCTTTTCTTTTGAAACTCCTCCATGGTTGGTTTTGAAGCTCGAATGAAATTTTCTATATTTAAGGGTGCTCCTAACTAGGCCGTCTATTCTCAGCGCATGTTGTGTCAATGCGGTCCCGACACGTTAAGGAGCTTATCAGAAATCCTTTGATTCCTGACTGTGTAGGGCATGTGCAATTGTTTGTATATGGATCTTTGCAACAAAGTTAATCTTGACTTTAAATGTCTTCGACTGATATGGGCGTCGTGATCTTTTTCAATGACCACCGTTGAGACTTCCATGACTGTTAGGATTAGGATTGGTACTATCTTGTCATATGCAAAGTCCTTTCCAGTTGCTTGTACTGGATCTTTGCTCAAATTTGTCCTATATAAAGGAAATGATGTCATTTCTACACTAAAGTGAATGAACTTTAGGAACGAAATACACCCTTTTTTATGAATTGGGGAAATTGCATGCCCCTTAGTCTACTCTCCTAATCAAGCGCTCCCTGTATTTTAAGGAAAAAACACATTAATTGTTTGCATGGATTTGGGCTAGGACAAGGAATGAGATACATCCTTTTAGTATTTTGTCATGTTTCATTCGAGAGGTCCTAAACATTTGTGCTCTATCCGGCTCCCTAGTACGTCAGAGTCTAGCATGTTCCTTAGTTCATCACCTGCAAAAGAAAATGGATGGAATGTCATTTCCAAAATTTATTAAGGAATAAGTCATAATTTTTTCTTTCAAAAGGGATAATCTCTTCTTGGTTTGTCATCGACTTTCTTATACGAAATGATGTTTCGCTCATCATTGGAGTTAAGGAATGCCCAGCACTCTCTTTGACTCTATGGGACTAATATCTCACATTAGTAGTAATGAGATGTGCCCCACATTTCGTCTTGAAGGTTGGATGATCTTTGCTTGGACTGCTTGTATTAGATTACTCGATCTGCTATCATCATTAGGGTCTGATGTGCTCTTCAGTTTGTGTCATTTCCAAATGTCCCCTTCATAATAACAAATCAAAAGGGAGTATGCTCTTAGACACGAAGTGAGTGAGTTAGAAAAACAAATAGGGCTATGAGCATGCACACTTTTCTACCACGATTCTTTCTTTGGTCCTTTGAAAAAATGATAAAACGTTCGTTTTATTTTTAAAAGTTTAGAAACGAGAAAGCATGAGAAAGCCCGGTCTTCAAAATACTTTCCTTTACATGGTTAGATATCATCAACGGGCCGATTTGAGATACTTCCTTAAGCCCTCAAAACATTATTTATTTAGAACAAGTGGATTTACAACCTGAGGGAAGGGCGAGTTCAAAAAGGCATTTCTTCTGGCAGAAATGATGACAAACAATAAAATTCAAGAGTGGTCCCTTTTCAAGGATTCATGCAAAAGGGTGAGAGAAGTTCTACTCAAGCGGGCTTGTACCCATTCCCTCCATCAATCTGGAACGAGAAAGTTTTCTTGTCTAGCAAACTCTTGGATTCAACGCTTAAGGGTGTAGCACTCTTCAGTTGAATGCCCTACCTCACCAATATGATAGTCACACTTCTTGGATGGATCATAGTTGGAGAAGTTCTTAGGATTAAGACGTGTTAGCTCGGTAGAGAGCAAGCCCTTCTTCAGGAGAATTGCTAGCACCTAAGACGGGGATCCGGGGAATAGAGTGAACTGCTTTTTGTTATTTTGCCTTTAGGACGACTGGTGGCTTGAGGCCAGCTGCTGCCCACCGCTCATTTGAACTGTCAGGGGAGGACGAGCTATTTGGATGTATGTGAAATCCATATTTGCCAGGGGCTCATTTTCCTTTTTCGTGCCGAGTCTATTGTTTGTGGAGACAAGATTAGTAAAACACCCTTCGCGTAATCCCATTTTGATGCATTCATCCACTCGAACGAGTCAATTAAGTGACTTAGCAGTGGCGCCAACTAGTCAATGTCCGTATTCATACGAAAGAGACTTAATGAATAGCTTCATTTGTTCATGGTCAAGAAGTTCTAAGGTGACCTGGGTGGTCAAATTCCTCCATCTGGTAGTAATTATCTGGTAGTAATTCTTTGAACGATTCATTCTTCTTTTTCTTAGTGTGTTCAAGGTCGTCACGAGAAAATGTAATGTTGAGGTTAAATTAGTACTGCTTGGCAAATGCATTAGCAATATCATCCCAAGATTTGAAGGCATCTACATCCTTTAACATATACCATGTCAACGTCAGCTCTGTCAAGCTTGCTTAAAAAGTCTAAATCATGAGGGGCCCATTATCAATATACTAGGTTATTGATACGTGTGCAAGTGGTGCATGGGGCAAGAGGTGCCATTATATTTCTCAAGTCTGGCATTTGGAATTTTTTTGGCACCTTAACCCTTTTATACACAAATATGTCAAGTGTGAGAGAATGCTGCGGGTCTTGTAACTGCTTCAACATTTCCTCAACCTTCACAAGGCGTTTGTCATGTTCTGTCATCGGTGCACTTAGAAGTTCAGCCTTCCTGATAGAAAGTGGAAGACGATTGTCCTTTAGCATGCGCATCTTGCCATTACTGGCTGTGGCTTGATCATTTTCAGTAGATGGTGGCAATAACATCACCTCAATTGATGCATGAGTGGGAGTGAGTTTGCCATGGATGGATTCCACCTGCTTCGTGAGATTTTTGATTGCATTGAAAACTACCTTTATTTCATTTTCCATGTTGGTGAGACGATTCAGTGTGTTTTCTTCAGCCATGTAATCTGTAACTACCTGTAAAGAAGTGACAATGAATAAGTATGAGATTTCATAAGGGATCAATCCATAACTTATTCTAGTACTTTTCCCTTTCTTGCAAAAAATAAGAGATGCAAAAAGTTTTTTATTATATATATTTTTTACAACAGTAACCTTGGGGTTCAAACCCCAGTCACTCTGGACCGCTCATTCCCGAGTACTACTAGGCCGAAGCGCTAGTAGTGTTAATGGGGCGCACCCTTTTTCATTTATACATCATTTTTTTTTACATTTTAGAAAACAATGAGAAACCCCCTGGGAATATAATGATTTTATCATGCTTATAAAAATAAGGGCATGAATTAGAAGTAAATATTCAGAAAAAATTTTAGAGACTATTTTCTTTCAAAACGACCATGGTATTAAATCCACAAATGACCGAAGACTAATCATGGATGGACCAGGATATATGAAAATAAGTAAATCGCAAAGTGCAGGAATAGAAAACTTACTTTACCGAAAACCATGACAATTATAGAGACATGTACATTATAAGTGAGGTTCGATTTCTATTTAGACTAGTTCAGCAAAGTGAAGCTAAAAGAATGCCTGACTGTTGCAATCTCACGTTGGTGTCAAGTCCTTTTAACCTCAATCAAATTGAAAGGAATATTTTATAGTCACATAGATAGCTGCTAAAGATAGACATTATATGACAGTCAAAAAGAAATTTCGAGGAAATGAAAGGCAACCTTTACATTGCGGTTTCGTATTCGAGATTGTATATTTCTTAACACCATCTTAAAATACCCTATTGCGGTCTAGGTCCGGCGACGTAGTTGTGTGTGCAACAATATAGTGCTCAATCATTAAAGCATGCACAACAATTCATAAACAAATATCACTTCGAACGTTTAGGAAATAAACATTCATTCCCAAACTCCAAACCTGCAAAACAAAGGGTTAACAAAAACTATGCTTCTTATAACTCTTAACTGCAAGAACATTTAACACCTTAAGGTCAAGGTCATACTTAGAATCTTCGCTACCCAAATTTTTTTTTTTTTGAATAGGATAAAATTTTTGGCTCAAGTCCACTTAAGAAAAATGTCCCAAGTGGAGTTGCCAGTATATCGCGATCGACCTTCGATTTTTAAAAAAAGGGGGGGGGGGTAAGCCTCCGGCGGCGTTAAGTCTAGGTTCGGGAGTTAACTCGGGCTCTTTCAAACTTATACCATATCGCTACTTAGGATTTAAGTTTTTAACTTGTAAGTGGTTTTTATTTAGGAGTTACCACTAATTGATTTGGAGTGGGTCGATTAGACACTTAAGTAAAGTGACGGGAGACTCATCCCACTCTTACAAATCAGTGACTAAATAAGTTGGGGAACTTAGTAACACTAGTTGGGTAACTATGCCCTTTTAGTACCTTTTTACCCCGTTCATTTTAGAAAATATTTATCATATAATTTAGATTGATTTTAGGCCATTTTCCCTAACATGTGAGGTGATCAATCTAGTACATAACTATTAACGATTAGCGGTCAAATTAGATATGAAACCTAAGATTTTAACCCTAACTAAGGTGACAACATTCAAAACATTACAATTAATGCAATTATATTCTAATTAAAAATAGCAACAGTAGTAAAAATAATACGCAAAATACTACCGTATAGCCCTATAGAATTATCCAATTTAAACATGATCATTAATCAAATAATTCCTATAATTTAGAAAAATATTCAAAAATACGAATTTCTAAACTATTTCCTAATTTTAAAAGAAAAAAATATTATTATTTGTTATTTATTATTTTTTTAAAAAATAATATTTTAAATTAAAAATAATAAAAAATTAATATAATATCCTATTGGGTCGGGTCGGCCGATCTGGATTTGGTCAGAATCGACTCGGACCCGACCTAGAAGGAGAAAAGCATAAAAAAAAGGGAGAACTGGGTTAGGGTTTTCGCTCAACTCGGTTCCGACCTGAATTTCCCCCTTTCAAACTCGACTTTCCTGCTTCTTTGCTCAACGCGGCTGCGACTCCCCTGTTCTGCAGGGCTTTACTCAGCTGTCGAGAGGTGTCGGCGTCCTCGGTCGATGATCATGACTGCCGACGACCTCTCTCCTTCGGTTAGCCCCAGCTTCCATCCCAGCCATCCTGGGGCAAGAACTCCCTTCCGCCTAACCGCCTCTTCCCAGACTGATCGAGAAGAACTAGTGACGGCCGAGCCTCCACGTTCGGTCGTGACTGATGCTCGGCGAGTCATGGCCTTCAACCAGGGTTGCCAACGACACTCTCTATCCTGTTGACCCCTTCATGGACGGGACAACTTTGGGAACAAACATTCTCGGCACAAATTTTTATATCTAGTTAAAGTATTTGGTTGAGTAGGTGGAAGGTGCTGCAAAAATGATGGATCCTTGACTTAACAAGGGTTCATACCCGAATAGGGACTCCCGATACATGACCTACAACACACCTAGCGACAAGACAAAGATGGATGGGGCTGGAGTTCGTGTGGGCCAGCGAGCCGCGAGCTTTGGCCAACATGTAAAAAAAAACACAATAGAAAAAACAGGGGCACGACTCACGGAAAGGAGGGTCTTGGGTGGCGTCGATGGAGGGCTCAGGCGTGGTTGCTACCGGAGGGTTTCACTCGGCCTCATTCTCTCTCAATGGTCACTCTCAGTCCCTCTCTCGATCCCTCACAGAAATGGACACCCTTCCCCCGTTTTCTTCTCTCAACCGAGCCCTCCCCAGGCTCGTCGGCGAGAGTTGGTTGCTGAGGCTGAGGTGGGGTGGCCCTCAGAAGCTCCCTCTTTCTGTCTCGGCTCAACTCTTATGACTCCTCTCCAGATCTTGCTTAATCTCACTCTCGGTCTCTATCTCTCCTTCACCAAATCGGACCTCCGTTTTCTCTCCTTTGTTTCCACCTTTTATAGTGGCCAATGACGACCTGCTCTGCCTCCCCTAGCCACTCGTTCTTCGCTCTATTTGCTTTGTGTCCCGCCCCGAACCCCTTCGAGCACGCAACACACTTCTCTGTTCAAATGGTGCGACATCTTAGGGTATCGCTGACCCAAATTAAACTTATCAGAGATTTATATCAATAGCGGAAACCACCAATACTCGGACGATAATAACTGGGGTAATCTGAGAGAATGCACATATTCATTTCTCATTTAAACTTATATAATATCCACAATTTACAAAACCACACATATATAAGCACACCGCATCGCCACACTACATACCACCGATATAAAAAAGGATCGATAACCTGGGTACCCTATCACAAAAAATAGTACGCTTCAAAAGCCTATTCCACAACCCCTACACTTGTCCCTACACCCTCTACTTGGCGTCTACTCCGAGTATGATTTTTCTTCTTTTGAATCTGAATCCTCCTGAGTCTCCTGCTCATTTGTCGGGTACTCTACCATGCTAATGTTAGTGCGCAACAGTATTGCAAAATGCTGCGGCGGCGGAGGAATGTTCATTATTTAGACCAGGGTTATGAAATGATTAGTTGAAATAACCATGAGATTACATCTTAATAAGTACATCCCTAAACCCCACCTAGGCTATCACGTACCTCCATACAACACATACTTGACACAAACAACTAATCATACTAACAATCACACGCGAACCTACCTGGGATTCTTCATACACCTCTCTACACACCAAATAATAATACAGCCAACATGCCACAATGATGCATCATTCATGTCGCAAAACCAAAGCATGTAATATAAATTCATATGCGTCAATGCATCACAATCGCGCGTGCCTCGATTATGAGGCAAAACCCATTTGAGCACGTCTCATACCATGCCTAGCAGTTTTTACCCCATAATCGAGCACTACATCACACGACACAACCACACTCGCACACTAACTCATGCCATGCGTCAACTTTAGCAATCCTTACGTGTCGAATCGAGTCTAGCTCATTCCCAACTTTTTCACTATTATCACGCTCGCATAAAACGCATCAGGCCAACGGTCTTCTGATCTCGTCAGGTATCGTCACCCCATCGGGCCAGACATCGTCACCTCGTTAGGGACGGCATCGTTTTGCGTAAACGAACACGCCTCAGGATGGAATCCTACACTCAACTTTCCTTATATCGCGCCTGCATAAAACGCATCAGGCCAACGGCCTTCTGACTTCATCAGGTATCGTCATCTCGTCGGGCCAGGCATTGTCACCTCGTCAGGGACGGCATCATTCTACGTAAACGTACACCCTTCAGGACGAAACTTACCCTGCATAAATGAACACGCTTCAGAGCACCACTTGTCCGACCATTCCAATCATCTCATACCATCATACCACACGTGCCACACGGCCACACATCACACACGGTCACACAATCCCATGCCACATGTCTTACGCCAACACACATTACCATCACACAATCACGCCACACGGCCACACATACTTGGCACGCAGTCACACAATTTCTTGCTCATAAAAATGAACATCCATAGAATCAGGGTAAATCTGGGCAGTTTACATAGTGACCGAAATCCCATCAAAATAAATAGTAAACGAATTCTAAAAATTCTAAATTTTATATATATCATATAAAACATCTTGATAAACATTTCTTATGAAGAACATGAAATCTGGTTCAATTTGCAACCATGCCTTTTTGTCCCTCGAAATCAGACCAAAATCAGTTCGCTCTAACAGATTATTTTGTCCAAAAATATATTTCTTTCAACACACAAATCACCTTAAAAAGTTTTGAAATTTTTATATGTTATGGAAAAGAAAGTTTCCAACAAGTTTTGTGAAGGAAGTTTATTGAAAATAGATCCATAAAATTTTATAAAAATTCGGTAAGACAATAAGGTCGGGATGAACAGTGTTCCGGGCAGTTTTAATACGTCTGAAAATGGGCTTTCGTGTGACACAAATGGCCTCCAAAAATTTCAAATTTAAAATATGTTATACTTCAAGATGTTGGGAGAAACTTTTACGAAGAAAACTTCCTCAAATTAGGCCCACAAAATTCTCCACAAAAATAACAAATCGGACAGGTATAGTAGTCACGAATCCGAGAATCACACCGAACCTCACGGATTCAAATCCGAATTGATTTCTACCGAATTTCAACTGCTAAACTCATTTTACCATGTCCAAACTAACATCCAACAGCCACATGAACATCCATAAACATAACAAGGGACAAAGCTCTCCTCTAATTCATTTACAATCACTTCCATCAGCCCCTGAACTACCCTAAACTGCGCCTAACAAGTCCGTTAATACCTGATATCCTAAATAGAGTTTAGGGCGTGACTTACCTGAACTCTAGATTAACTCGGCTAGAGCGGGAAGGGGGAACGATTGGCTGGCGGCTCACGGTGGCAGCGATCGGCATATAGCGATGGCATGGCGGTGGCGGCTTGCTCTGGTGATGATCGGCAGTCCAAGGCCGAGAGAGAGAGGAGAGGATTTTCGGTGAGGGAAAGAGGGAGGGAAAGAAGTGGCCAAATGGAGAGGAAAGAGAAAGAGAGACAAATTTATAATTGGTCTAAGGTTTGACCAACTTTTCCCCTTAATTCCAATTTTGCCCCTCTAATACTTGGTCCACATTGTTCCAAATCAAAATATCTAAGGACGTTTTGGTCCAATCTTTTAGGGCTGATATTTATCCACAATTAATTCCCAAATTTAATTTCCAAAATTCCCAAAATTCGGAATACCCAAAAATAGGCCTAAGGGCAAAATCGTAATTTTCCTATCCTAGGCCGAATTTCTATTTTTCGACCATACCGACCCCAAATATCATTGGCCACACTAAAATGACATCGTCCTCGTAAAAATAGTTGCGCACGACCCTGAAATTCGACGCCTAAGTCCAGATCCAATTTTACGATCAAAATTACTTAATTACAATTTTAGAGTCTTTCACTAACAGGCGGCTGGTTAGGGGGTTACGCGTATTGACCTAGGGTTACTCCAGTCGTGAAGGTCTCGATTACCGGGAGAATGCGAGGATTTATCGCTAGTTCCGGAGGTAGCAATCGTTCGGATTAAGTTTGAGATTTGTTCGCCATGCGTACTCTCGGTCGTGTGGAATCACTCGAAATCTGATCGTACGTCATTGACCAAACTAAATCCGTCACCTCCTTAGAATTGGCCCCCATTAGCCCGAAATATTTCCTTGTCGTTTCTCAAAATCGGTGCACAATTTGCGATCGGGTCCCTGGTCTACGTACAATTTTCCTAATTAGCCATTCCCTTCTGGCTAGTATCTCGAGAGCGCTCAATTCCGAGCGAAACTTACTAAAATTAAATGAGAATAATATCAATCTCATCGATCCTAAAAATGGGTCGAAATTCAGGATGTTACACTTTGGCCTTGACTTCTTCTTGGCCATGTATTTTGTAGAGCAGCTGACTCGTGCTCGCTGGAAGGGGACAACGAATCGTTAGTTTGGCAACTGTGAACTTTTCTAATAGTAAAAGATTGCAAAGGAGGGCAAGGAATACTTATATTGTTGTAACAGTGTCGTGAACGGGAGTTGGAAGATCCGCAAAATCTAAAGAACTCACTTGCATCGGTACAATTCGGAATTGGTCATGGATTACCTAATAGACTCTAGTCCCATCGAATTGTTTTTAATGATCTTGAGACCATATTGTAGATCGAGTTCATCCTAATCGATGATCATGTGGATCTCACAATTGGACCATATGATTAATAATTGAAATGATCTTGATCCACCTGATCTAGATCCTGAAAAATTCGTTAAAATGCAAGTATAGGAGTTAAGCAACACTTGGAGATCGTAGGTTTAGGTCATTTATAATTTTGCATACATAGAATTACAAACCATTACAACAATATCATTCAGTTCAACAAGACAAGACGACTTTAAAACGGGAAAGCCAGAATAACAAAATTATAAATCTTAAAGGACTTCTAACCACAGTTTTGCAGTTCTAAACGTAGTAGTCTATTGTTTTATACTTGACATGTTAGAGAATCTCAAGATCTCCTCAGAATTATACACTTGAGAGTTCGACTCAATTTCATGTGTACAAATTACTTCAAAATACCGTTTTATGACAACCCACATAAAACAAAAGGGAGACCAGTTGAACTATTGATCTTTGGTAAATTCCACCATAGGATTGTCTTATGAACATCAAGTGCATGTCATGATTTAACATATCACGTCAGTGGTTTGCGACAAGTTAGACACTGTTTCATATAATTCATTGTCTCCTGGCTTCTGAAAACCTAAAGACGAAAGTCCACATAAGGAATATGTGATACATAACACCATGGAAGATCACTTGTCAATACATAAACCAAGCTCCATGTTAAAGAAAGTTACTGAGGAAAAACTTGACAGCTTAGAAATAACCAATATGTAAGCATAATGCGACTGAAGCAAAACAAGATAACTTACAAGAATGGCAGCCTTTCGTTGCTATATTATGCCATGTGTGACTAATCCTTTCAGGAATCTTTTTCTTGTTTTCTTTTTCCTTCCTCTCTTGTGATTGACAACAACGCACGGCGGTCTTTTGTTTGTTAGCGTCTGGACGACAACGCAAATGTTGCATCTCATAATAATAATTGTTCTTATTCTTGATCGATTTGGGTAGCTCAGAGATTATTCAAGACTTGTTCCTCAGGATAGAAAGTCCTCCTCTGAAGGGTACGTCGATAGGTTGAGGAAGACCGCATGAATATAAAGAAGCATGTTGGACTGTTTTCTCTCACGAATAAGTCGGATTAGGAGCATGATACCATATTAGAAAGTTTCAATTTGAAAGTTTAAGTTGATAAATGAGAGATATCACACACACATATATATAAAGAGCATAATGCACCCATTGTCAAGCAATCCAGGACAACATTTCAATGCCCACAAAGAGAAGTGGGCAAGAGACCAAGGTGCGTGGAGAAAGAGCACCGGGGTACACGATTGTCTAATGAGTCTTTCTACTTGGACATATAATTCATTATACATTCAAGTTCTTTTGTGGGCCATTTCTCTCTCTCTCTCTTGCTCTCTCTTATCCCATTACTTGGATAATATATTGACATTTGCATAACTTCACTCCAGGAAGGAGAACTGATTTCACTGGCCTTCGTCTTCAAGAATTGGCAATACCTATTTTCCTATTTGGTTACAATGTAATCTTCTCCTCTATTGGAAGGATTGTGGATCAAGAAGGTCTCGGGTAGAACAGAGGAGACTGCGCGGTGGCGTGAGAAATTTGCAAGCCAAAAGCAACTGTACTGTAATCTGTCTTGGAAATATAACCTAACAAAACTGGGGTCGACCTCCTGCGGAGCCAACTCTCGCTACAAATCGAACTCCTCATATAGGCTCGGACGAAGAGCTGTGATATCTGAATCTGCTCAAAATTCAAGCTCATTATACATCAATAGTATGCTTTTACCAGTGGAGTAATGAACACCAAAAGTACCTAAGCTTTTGCTCGATGCAGTGTCCATATATGATAACGTGAAACATGCGAATGATGATGCAAAAACCTTTAAAATTGCATTGCACCGGTGCACTCCGTTTAACGTAGGATTTAGTTTTCCAGGGAAAATCTAATTTTTGACGAAAATTTCAAGATAGCATCTGGGCGTTGCTCAAGACAGGGAAAACATGTTGTTGGAATTGCATTGTGCCTTCGTATATTTCATGGGGTTTTAGGTCCATCAAGTAGCTCTATGGTTTAATAAAAACCCATTTCCAAAATCTTTTCCAAAGCTCCATAAGACTTGTACGCATCTAAACGATGAGTGAGGCGCATAATTCATTTATCTGGGCATGCTTGGGCTGTCAAATGACCAAGCATAGTTACCGAATCATCGGTGATTATTCTTTTATATCGAAATCTTGACAAGAGATGAATCAAAGTTGTAAGTCCTTTACGAAAGCCATGTAACAGAGGATCTTGGAAGCAAATGTATCTTCATTGCCCTGATTTCGATACAAAGAAATATAGTGGAACGTCTAAGTTACCGTGTGCATCCGTGCTGCCGAAACGTGGAGGGACATCATTGGCCCCGCCACGTGAGCATCATCATCATCCCGAGAAACGTCCACCTTCATCCACTTGAGCTTTGGTGGAGTCAGCAACCAACACCCACCAGTCCCAAGCTCTGCTCCAGCTCCAGCTCCAGCTCCACTCATCATCCATGGCCCTAGCTGTTGCTTCTTCCTCGCTGTCCACCCTCCCAAGCAGGTCGGACTCGCTGCTTCTTTCATTCACAGCTTAGCGTTTGACCCTTTTGAGTTCTCGTTCATTCGCAGAAAACGAGTCAATTTTCGTGTCGTGTCATTTTCAGCGAGGCCTTTGTTTTGGTGGCAGGGAAAGCCCGAGAAAATGGTTTCCTGGGAAAATCGCGGCCAGTGCGAGCTCGGCGGCGAGGACTCGCGTGAAGGCGACCAAAGGGGTCTCGAGCGTTTGTGAGCCGCTTCCTCCTGATCGGCCTCTCTGGTTTCCTGGTAGCTCGCCTCCTGAGTGGCTTGATGGCAGGTAATTTTCACTCTCTTCGGGACATCAAGTAGAGATAGTTCGACAACGTTCATGGTAGAGTCTAAGTAACGAGCTTGCTTTACACGGCTACATAACTCTTTTAGACTGGGACTTGCTCATCTATAAATCTTCTGCGCTGACATTTTGTGACATTGGCTATAAGCGACCTTAGTTCAGGAATTTGCATATTCTTTGTCGCCTAATCTTTTCGCTATTGTTTGTGTTTGCTTAATTTGTTTGACATATCAATGAGCTTCCATATGATTACTATTGCGTAATGGAGACATGACCCGGTTCATGGTAATTTCATTGCAGCCTTCCAGGAGACTTCGGCTTCGACCCACTTGGCCTTGGTATGAATTCGTATTGGTGTTAGATTGTCAAATAAAATATACACCGATGTTTATGAACTGTCTGAAGTGGAGAACCGAATGATAGAGTCATGTAAATCTCTTGAGAGAAGGTTCATGCTTGGGGACTGTATTAAGTACAGGCTTGTGACAGGTTTCAAAGTGTTCAAGAAAGTAGCTTTTGGCTGAAATGTACTCTGATGTGGGGGTGTTGTATTGTGGCACCCGTAAATCTAGCTAAATCTCATCTTAGTTATGAATTTTGAAGAAGTGTGATATAAAATGTATTTTCTTTGAAGGGGTTATCTTGGAATTACATGGCATGATTCTTAATAGTGTTTCTGTCTGTACTATCGACATTAATGCATCAATGGGTGTAGGGTCTGATCCAGAGTTGCTCAAGTGGTTTGCACAAGCCGAACTGATGCATAGCAGATGGGCAATGCTTGGGGTGGCTGGAATCCTGATTCCTGAATTGCTTGGAAGAGCAGGCTTCTTAGAGAACTACTCATGGTACAATGCCGGCACTCAAGAATACTTTGCTGATACCACGACCTTATTTGTGGTGCAATTAGCCTTGATGGGTTGGGTAGAGGGAAGAAGGTGGGCTGATATGATTAAGCCGGGCAGTGTTGACATTGATTTCAAGCTCCCACACATAAAGAAACCAAAGCCTGACGTTGGTTATCCTGGCGGCTTTTGGTTTGATCCATTGATGTGGGGGAGGGGTTCTCCAGAGCCCGTTATGGTATTGAGGACCAAGGAAATAAAAAATGGACGCCTAGCGATGCTAGCATTTGTGGGGTTCTGGTTCCAAGCCATTTACACAGGTGACAGCCCCATTGAGAACTTATTGAATCACATTGCAGACCCTGGTCACTGCAACATTTTTTCGGTATTGTCTCATCTCATCTACTTCAATTTTCCATAGACTGTGCTGGTTAGACCGCATTTATAGAATGTGAAACAGATTTTCACTAATTATGAGCCTCAAGAAAAGATGTTTCACTGCAGGCTTTCAAGTCCAGTTGATGTTACGTGGATGCAGGATCGATTTTGGGAAAAAAGAGAGATACTGGTGAGAAGTTACGGCTGAAAAGTCCGTGCCTCCGGGGGATTGTTTCTGTCGTTTCAATAGACTTGAGCAGAATCTCTGTACATCCCAGGAATCCCAACTTGGTTTTCTGTTCTCGATCAATATAATTCCCTTCATCTTTTTGTTACACGTTTCTTTGTTAAGTGGCTGATCCTGCTCATGGTGATGCATTCTTTGGCCTGTTTGCAAGCTTTAGCTCCATAAATCTAAAGCCATTCAGTGCTGGTAATTCTCAATGTAAATATGAGGCCAAAGATCCGTTGAAGTCCTCGAGAATACCAGTTTTGTCGAGGACACGAATCTTGTTTGAGGTGGTACTTGCTTGTTACAGGGGCACTGTAATATTCGAGGGATTAGACCCTGCACAGAAATAATAGAAGCAGGAATGCTAAAAGCTTGTGTTGTTTGCCACGTTCCCACTAGTATATGCTGTCCCTCGGAGCTGACCTGGTCAAGAGAAGGTGATGATTTACCTCTCTATATAGATCCCTCTTCTATTTTGTCTTTCAATCCTATTTTTAGAATTTCATGGAGTTTTGCCAATTCCATCCACCGAAAATGACGTGTTTCTGCAAAACCAAATCAATAAAAATAATCTGTCAAAGCAGCCACTCGCAGAAACTCCGTGACCTGGAAGAAGAATTACAGACTCCAAATTTTCTCCTTTATCATACATTATGAAATGTTTAATATTAGAATAGTTTAATCCTGTATAACATGCATTCTTGCGCGGGGGTGATAAGGTTCGACTGGAAATGGCTTTCGCTGCTGTTTGCCCTGTCCTCCTCTCCCTCCTTATTACCTCCTTCACAACATTGTCTCTGTCTGCACCCGAAGATGTTCTTCTCCAATTCAAGAGGTCTTTAGGGAATGTCGATGCATTGGATTCATGGGCTTCTGGATCACGTCCGTGCGATGGTTGGATCGGCATCATTTGCTTTGACGGAATCATCACGGGGCTCCATCTTTCTGCCATGGGCTTGTCCGGACAGATTGACATCGATGCACTGCAGAACTTACCTGGCCTCAGGACTCTCAGCTTCACGAACAATTTCTTCGAGGGTCCAATGCCAGAATTCTATCGCCTGGGTACGATAAAGTCCCTGCTGTTATCCAGGAACCAGTTCTCTGGGGAAATCCCAAGCGACTTTTTTCAGCACATGGCGTCTCTCAAGAAGATATGGCTCTCTAATAACAACTTCTCAGGGAACATACCAGAGTCCCTGATGCAACTCTCCAACCTTATGGAGCTTCACCTTGAAGGGAACGAATTCTCAGGGCGCATTCCTGTGATTAAGCACGAGAAGCTCATTTCCCTGGACCTGTCAGACAACAAGTTGGAGGGTGAAATCCCGGAAAGTTTGTCAAAATTCAATTCCAAGTCTTTTGAAGGGAATCCTGGACTTTGTGGGCAGCCACTTGATAAAGTCTGCCCCGGCAAAGAAACGCCTAGCACTGAGACGATATCTGTCAAACCGGCTCCGCCACCTCCACCGCTCAATGAACAGAAAAGCGGTGAAGGGCTAAGCGTGATTCTTTGGACAGTGGCAGGATTGGTGGCTGCCGTGATTCTTCTGACTGCAGTAGTTTCTTCCAGGCGTAGAAGGGATGATGATTTCAGCATTTTAGGGAAAGAGAATGTCCGCGAGGTTGTCCCAGTCCCGATCCCCAGTGTGAAGCCCATGAGAACAGGGTCTAGCAAGAAAGGCAGTGTGTCGAAAAGAAAGGCTCAGAGCAGCAAGCACGGTTTGGGAAATCTTGTGATGCTGAGTGACGAGAAGGGTGAATTCGGATTGGCTGATCTAATGAGGGCCTCCGCGGAGGTGCTCGGAAATGGTGGGTTGGGTTCTGCATACAAGGCCGTGATGTCGAACGGCTTGTCTGTGGTGGTGAAGAGGATGAGGGAAATGAATGCTTTAGGGAAAGATGAGTTCGATGCCGAGATTAGACGTTATGCTAATTTACGGCACCCAAATATACTGACGCCACTGGCCTACCATTTTAGGAGAGAAGAGAAGCTCTTGGTTTCGGAATACATTCCTAGGGGCAGCTTGTTATACATATTACATGGTACGCTAATATGAACATACGTTCTTCTGCTAGTTTTGGAAATGATATTTCCACGAGCACATACTTTGATTTCCTGAAAGATTCAATTTATCTTATACAACCCCCTCAAACTGGTGATGAAATCTAATGTTTTGCTGATTTCTGATATTACATACTTTGATTCTTCAGGCGATCGTGGAATTAGTCACGGAGAGCTGAATTGGCCAACCCGGTTGAAGATCGTCCAGGGAGTCGCGAGCGGACTAGCTTTTCTCCATTCAGAGTTTGCATCCTACAACCTGCCTCATGGAAACCTCAAGTCAAGCAACATTCTTCTGAGCTCAGATCATGAGCCATTGCTCAATGACTACGGCTTGCATACCCTGATCAACCCCTCTCAAGCTGTGCAAACCTTGTTCGCATATAAGGCGCCAGAGATTTCGCAGCAAGGGAGCATCTCACCGAAGTGTGATGTTTATTGTCTCGGATTAATCATCCTCGAAGTCCTCACAGGGAAGTTCCCTTCCCAGTATATCAACAGCGGGAAGAGCGGAACTGATGTTGTAATGTTGGTTCACACAGCGATCTCAGAGGAAAGGGAGGGCGAAGTCCTTGATCCAGAGATAGCAGGATCGATAGAGTCAAAAAATGAGATGCTGCGACTCCTTCATATAGGAGCTGCCTGCACAGAGAAGAACCCTGATCATCGGCTTGACCTGAGAGAAGCAATTACAAAATTGGAAGAGTTAACAGTGTGAGGCAATTTTGTTTCTGGACTCCATGTGCTATCAACAATTTTAGTTGACAGGATAGAACGTCTTCCCAAGTTCTGCTCGTTCCCTGATCAAGTGCCGTAACGGATTCATCAACACTTGGAATCAGCCGCTCAATGCTTAGGCCAAGATACACTGATTGTATCATCCTTTCCCGAGGAAGACGGAACGTTAAGGGTGGCCTTGAAGGCGAGGCTTGTGGCTACTTTCCACCAATAGCTTAGAGCTTATCGAATCTCGATCTTTGATTCAAACTTATTTTTGCTTTGTCATTACCCTTTCATAGTAGGGAAGCTCAGTGCGAAAAGCATCACCCCTCGATTTCCAGGAGAAGGATTTCTTTGTCAGGCCTGTGCTACAATGAGATTGTGACCAAGGATTGAGTCTCTGAATTGAATTCCAGAAGAAATGTCTCGACTGCCTTCAAATGTAGATTCTGCAATAGACAGCCCCTTCACTCTTTTTTTTACAGTGTGCGAATTTTTTTCCTTTTACCTGAGAAGTGCATTGGTTTTAGCAAAAAAAAGAGAAGTGCATTGGTTTACCGTGGGATCTCTTGCTAAATTGCCCTATGATTTGGGCAACAATTTTCAGGTTAATACAACGAAAAATTATAAACTGGTATATCTGTAAAAATTTTACCCAAAACTAATTTTTGATCACGAAAAAAAACTCTTTGTGAAACTTCGAACCCGATACATTTGTTAGATAAATTTACCCCAAACTAATTTTTTGACCACTAAAAACTTCGAACTGATACATTTGTGACAAATTTATCTTTCGTTAAACTTTCCCCATGTGACACATTTAAACTTTTTTTTTTGAAATTGAATTAATACCTCAAAAATCATAAACCGGGTTGCGTCTGGCGACACCTCACCGGTAAAAACATAAAATTGGTATATCCGCCAATTGCCACTTGTCATTTAACAAAATAATTTGACAATAAAATTTAAAAAAAAAATAAAAAAAATAGGGAAAAAGACCAAATTTATCATTTACCATTCTGATTTTTTGGGTAGTGGTCAAAAATTTGGAGTTTTGGGTAAAATTGTTATCATTTACGTAAATCAAAAATTTTTGGGGTTTCAAATCAAAATTCTTTCTCAGTTCTCTTTTTGTTTCCCGTAAAAATCTTCCTCTTCTCTCTCCAAGGAAAATGGGTTGCTGCACGATGGTTTTATCATCCAAAATGTCACATGATTACACGGAATACGACTCAAATTAGATAGTAATTGCGACATCATATTTTACAACGTTAAACCTCAACAATTTATAAAACGTAACCATAGACCTTTTAATTTGCAGCGATATAAAGCAAAAGGATGGCATTGCAAGTTCCTTTAATCTATAATCAAACCTGCAACTCATCACATCATTAATGTTTTTTTGGTCGAATCACATCATTAATGTTTGGCATGCAAACATTTATCCCAGACCGGAAAGATCAATCACAACATAAAAGAAGCCCACCAAGCCCGTTCAAAAGTCTGAGCGGGCCTGGACCGTCTGGAACCAGCATGCGATTGGTGGCCTCACCATGATCCTTTTGACAATTGCTGCTTCTGAATCTGTTTGAACGTTCCATTCAATTCAATCCTCACCCACCACGGTCAACCCACACCTACAAACATTGCCATTGCGTAACTCTCCGTCTGTTCCTCTTGGCTTGGTAGATTTCGGTGCTCGTGAAGCGAAAAATACCAGAGAGGGAAAAGAAAGCCCGGAAATGGGTTCCGCAACAACGTCGCAAATCGTGGAGAAACTGAAGCTCACGCCGCACCCGGAAGGTGGGTTTTACTCCGAGACCTTCAGGGACACTTCTATTCACCTCTCCAGATCTCAGCTTCCACCTCAATGTAAGTTCTTGATCGTGCACGCACTTGAGGTCTGCAACTTTATTTCCATTTGTTTTAAGTCCTAAAAAGATTGCAACTTCCCAATTCCAATCTCTTTCTTCTTTTGTTTCTTCCACTGGATCATTGTATTTTGTTTGGATAGTGTGCGATGAGCTGCAGATGGTGATTGCTGATGTGGGAATTATCTAAAGTCGTGATTTTTTAACTTCATGAATGAATTTATAGCGATCTGAGTGTTGCTACTATTGACTCATCCATCTGGGTATTGGATTACTGATCAGGGAAAGGAAAAAAAAACACAAATTTTTGATTGCGAAATAAAATTCAATATCTGATGAGAGTTGCAGTCAAATCATTGGTCTAAATTACTGATCTTTCTGTGTCTATGCTCCATGTTTTTGCTAATTATTTTCTAGTGACAGACCACCAGTTCACGACGATGCCAGGAAATTATTTGCTTTTGGTTATTTTCCTCTTTTTCTCATCACAAATATACTGAATTGTTTCGAATCACTTAATTCCAGACAAGGTTGATCGACCCGTGAGCACATCCATCTACTTTATGCTGCCGGCAGGGAGTGTCTCGCACCTCCACCGAATACCTTCTGCCGAGACCTGGCATTTTTATCTGGGAGAACCTCTCACGGTACGGCTAAATTCCAGTTTGTCATATCTTTGATAGGAATGATTTGCTTCAGTTTGCCTCTACTCTCAATTGAAAATTTTTTCCATTTTACGAAAAATTACTTCAGTTCCTTAGTATATTGGCACTTAGCTATGTGCTGGAAGAAAAGATAAAGATTTCGCACAAAATCCTTTTTGCAGGTATTGGAGTTGAATGACAAAGATGGAAGTGTCAAATTAACCTGCATTGGATCCGACCTGGTTGGAGACAATCAGCAACCACAGTACACAGTGCCCCCAAATGTATGGTTCGGTTCTTTTCCGACAAAAGACTATACCATCTCTCCAGATGGCTCTGTGCTCAAAACTGCCCCGAGGGATGCGGAGAAACACTACTCTCTGGTGGGTTGTACTTGTGCGCCGGCCTTTCAGTTCCAGGACTTTGAGTTAGCTAAGCGGTCCGAGTTTCTTTCTCGGTTTCCCAATCTGGAGCCTATCCTCTCTATTCTCACCCTGCCTGTTTGAGGATTCAGTTCCCATTCTGTAGCTTGTTTATGTGTTGGGTACATCTCTGATGTATGCTTGGTGCTGTTGAATCCTTAATTGAGCATAAAATAAATGGCAACAATAACAATACTTATGTTACATAATGAGGAGATGATGTGTTTTCATACATTTAATACTTGAGATAATAAAGGAATCCTGCACTTCAGACAGTCTTAATTTTGACGTGTGATTACATTCGTCTCTCGTGCTATGCTAAATGAATTGCACGGCTCTGTTAAGCTGTATATCCATAAATTGGTTTGTAGATTCAACAGCTATGACTCTTACCGCAGCTGTATGGTCTTTAGGACATTGATCTGTTATCACTGTCAAGAGGCAAACTTTTGATCATTGATGGTATGAACATTAAAGATTGGCACCCACCCATGGGTAGCTCAGTTGGTTAGGGCGTACTTGGGATTGTGTGGTTAGGCACACTGATCCTAGGTTCGATTCCCCAACTGAGCACTTGTGATTTAAGTGAGGGGTCATGGCGGTGGGTTGCTGTGCTAGTCTCCCCGAAGAATAGTCGAGGTACGAGCAAGCTAGCCCGGACACCTCGGTTACAAAAAAAAAAAAAAGAAAACATTAAAGAGTGGCACATACATGTCATAAACCCTTTACCATCGCAATTGCTGGTCACTTACGAAAGAAAGTGCACACCAATAAAACGTGCCTCACCAAGACGCTGAATTTCACTTGCTGACAATGACAATAATCACACAGTTTGTCAAAAACAGGTACTGGATCTTCAACTTATAAGGCTATCTGCTCGACGAGCGCACTGAGTGGGAGTAATCCCATGTTTTTGCTAATCAGAGTCATTGAACACGCAGTGAAAGAGAAGCCTTGATAGCTCACTTTGTGCTCTTTAGGGGACAAAGAAAGAACAGAAACGAAAGTAAATCTGGTTTAGTTAATATATGCCATTCCATCCAATTTGCGCTCATCACTCCATATACGGTTTTCATCTAAGCTACTAGAGCCATTTATATATCGAACTCAAGAAACTCCATTATTCTCCTCAGGGAAACCTTCTGATCCATAGGCTTTCTCTATGCTCCTTGAGCCTGAGGAAGAAAGGAAATTACTTACAATTGCTCGTTCGTGATAGGAGCAACACAAAACTTTCTTCATAGTCAAGTAACAGAACAGAACAAATTCACTCAAGGGGTATGACGGAACATACAGAGTGCAAGATTACAAATTTGTGCAGTTTTCATTTTCTGTGCAAAGATATAGTTCTTCAAACTAACAGGATGATTGAAACTTAATCTCATGGACAAAAGAGACACGAGGAAATATGCACTCTTTAATCTTCCAATGAGACTCTGGTCGTCGTCGGAGGAAGCTCTTCTTTTTAGGAGTCCTATAAGGGAAGCGGCAAAATGATGCGAAAATTTAGAAATGCCAAACTATTAAAGGTCTAAAGAAAATTAATCAGTGCACGTGGAAATCATATTCATATCCATCAATATTAATATGATAATTGGAATCTTACCATCTAATTAATAAAACTAGATCGGAGATTTTGGGACTAATAATTAAGTAAATATTCAGTATATATCACTTTGCCTGTTCATGTAAGATAAGACACAGAGCAGAATGGCAAGGTCTCCTCCCCCTAGAAAACCAACGTGTCGGGTGCACAAACGCAACGAAAACTGAACTTTGAGAACGTGTCAACGCCATATGTCAAGTTCACGAGAAGCCACTGCAACACTCGCTTTTGCCACTTCGGCCTCTTTCTTCACCTTCGTCTTCTTCTGCACGCTCCAAACCCTTTCGTTCCCGGTTATCAATGGCGCGTTCTCTTCAGGAGTTCGACACTTGTCTGGACGCTGCTTCACCAACATCATCATGCTTCAAAGGTTCTTTCTGGTTTCTTCTTTCCTTCAATGAAGTGCAAACATGTCTCTTTTTTTCTTTCTTGCTGATGTTCTCATGATTTTCTAGTTTCTTTACGGTTCTTACCGTTTTGAAAATCGCAAGTGCGCCAAGCGAGTGCAACCCCACGTCCAAAAAAGTGTTTCTGGATTCCTTGATGCAAGCTAATTCGATGCGATGTTGTTTCGCTCATTTTTTTGATTTTCACAGGCAATTTTAATGTGTTTTGCTGACGGAAAATAGACAACTCCGAGTGGATTACTTGGAGTTTTATGGGGTCAGGCGATCGTGATAGGAATTCTCCACGTTCTTCATTAAATGAGACTATACCGAATGAGCGCTGCACGTACCATTTACGCCGGATTGGGTTGGGGAGGCCAATAAAAGTTTCAAATAATGAACAAACGAAGCAAAGAACATGTCTAGTTTTTCTTTTGAGTTGAGAGGCGATAGAGGAACCTCTCTTTTAAACAATACTATAGATAGATGCGTGTGTGTGAGAATTCGGTATGTGTACTAGTAACTCTCAAGCAATCATCTCTTGATTTAATAGCCATTTGTGAAAATGCTTTTTCTTCAAAATGAAATTTTCATGTATAATCTCATCAAATTTTGTTGGCAAAATTTGATTGCTAATGAAAATAGAGAAATAATAATAGATCCTTAATGCTTTGATACGTGATGACAATCATTGTCCTTAAGATATCATTTGCCCCCACTATTGTTGTTATCGGGTTTAGAACAAATATACCTCTAGGATATACACTAAAACCGCAGAGAAATCGAGTTCAGCAATTACTTAATTTCTTTCTTGGATTTCACCTTGAATGTGTTGTTAAAGTTGTGTATACCAAAAGAGAAGAAGAGAGAGTTCCAAAGAAATTGTAGTTACGAACAGTTGTGGTTATAATAAATAATGTGTGATTTTGTCTCTATTCATAGACAACCAATCAACACACCTCTTAAGAATAGGTACCTTATCCCCAACCATCACCACTTTCCACGTTAAGAATAACTTCCATTCATAACCATCGATAACTTATTTTTAGGATGAAAAGTCACCTCCTTTCATAATCAAAAGTCACATCTTCTCTTAACCAAGAGTCATATCTTTTATGATAACAAACTATTTCAACAATCCCCCACTTAGTTTGTTATCTGCACTAATTTACATAAATTCATACATACAAGAAGGTATTTGTTAAGATTTGAACCTTCAATTAGTGTAAATAATTCCATTAACGAAATCATTGGTAGATAAACTTTGAACCATGATTATGCTTGTTAATCAAATTATCACACATTTGAATTTATACACATTCGGTTGGAAATTTCCTATGCCTAAGCATTTTTATGGCCTTGTGCTCCCTCCTGCATTCATGAACATATACAAAAGTTCATTCGACGTTTGTTAGAAGTGGCACCACTTCTTATGTTCATATAGGTGAAGTTCCTAAATTATTAACTTAGCATTGCCTTGCTAAAACCTTGAACTTCGTTAAGAGTGTTTCTTATACTCACCCTTCTAACTTTCCATGAATACTAACCTTATGCCCCAGTACTAGATCATTGTCAAGTTATAATAGCTTGTTGTTACCCATTTAACTTTAATAATTTCATTAGAAATCATAAAGTTGGGTTTCCACTATGCTTGACTATTATCAATTGGTCTAAGACCCATTCCCGTGGCAGTGCTGCTTATTAAACATCTTTAGAGTCCTTTAGTGAATGAATCAGCCAAGTTATTATTTGTCTGAACATAAATTACTGAAATAATTCCATCAATAATTAATTGTCGAATATACTCATGTTGCAAACTAATATGTCTAGATTTTCCATTGTATATTTTATTATATGCCTTAGACATAGTTGCCTCACTATCACAATGTAAAGATATGGCTGCCATTGGTTGTAGCCACAACTGTATATCCAATAGCAAATTCCACAGCCATTCAGCTTCTTTAGCAACCACCGATAGTGATATAAATTTGGATTTTATTGTTGAATGAGCTATACATATTTGCTTCTTTGATGCCCAGAAACTGCACTATTTTTGCAAGCTTGAAGACCCATCCAGATGTTGACTTGTTATCAATCGCGCTAGTTATCCAACTAGCATTTGAATATCCTTCTAGTACTGCCGGTTGTCTTTCATAAAATAGACCATAATGCATTGTTTTCTTTAAATAACCAAGAATTCTACTTAATCTTCCAATGCATAGTGTTAGGATTACTAGTAAATTCGGACAATTTACACACAATGTAGGCTATATCTGGTCTAGTGCAATGCATAGCATACATCGGACTTCCAATTGCACTAGCATATTCTAATTATGCTAAATATTGTCCAGTATTTTCCATCAATTTAATTGATACATCATATGGTACATTAGAATCTTTAACTCCAAATACTAGTATTTTTGAATAATTTTCTCCACATAGTGGCATTGACTTAAAGCATAACCCCCACTATATTTGATCACTTTGATACCTAAAATTGTATCTACTTCTCCCAAATCTTTCATTTTAAACTAAGAATATAGATGCCTTTTAGTTTCATTTATACCATGCATATTTGTACCAATAATCAACATATCATCAACATATAAACAGATTATAACTCCATGATTTTTGGTAAATTTTGAGTAAATACACTTATCATCATTATTATGCTTGAATCCATGTGATAAAACCACTCAATCAAATTATTCATGCCATTGTTTTGGTGCTTGCTTCAAATCAAATAATGATTTGTTTAACTTACAAACAATATTCTCATTTCTAAGTAGAACAAAACCTTTAGGTTGTTCCATATACACCTCATCTTCTAGTTTACCATTTAGAAAAGCTGTTTTAACATCCATTGGATGCACATGCAATCTATAAATTGATGCCAAAGCTAATAAAACTCTAATGGATGTTATTCGAGCAACCGGTGCATATGTATCAAAGTAGTCAATTCCCTTTTTCTGCTTATAACCCTTTACTACTAACCTTGCTTTAAAGGTTTGTAACGTACCATCTAGATTATACTTTCTTCTAAATGCCCATTTGCATCCGATTAGATTTGATCCAAGAGGCAAGTCAACTAACGTCCATGTATTGTCAGCAATAACTAAATCAATTTCATCATTAATTGCTTCTTTCCAAAATAATGCATCTCTAGATGCCATTGCCTCACTGAACATCCTTGGATCTTCATCCAAGTAAAATAATATGGGCAATTTATTCACAACCTTTTCCCTATCTCATTCTACTAAGAGAGTTACAAAATCGGAATCGAAGTCTTTTGTTTTCTTCACTCTTTGACTTCTCCTTGGCTCGCTTGGAGAATCAAATAGTTTTCTTTTAATCGATGAAGGGTTGCTTACGTCAATTGTTGTTTGTGAATATACTGAGGTATCACTTAAATCGTTAAGAAACTTGTGTTCAAGAAATTCAACATCTCTTGATTCCACAATAACATTAGACTTCATAATAACATTAGATTCAATATCTAATAAGCGATAAGCTTGAGAATTTTCAGCATATCCAATAAACACACTTTTTAACGTCCTTGGTCCTAATATGGTTCACTTAGGATCAAGAATTCTATAGTATGCAAGGCATCCCCGTACTTTAAAGTATTGGATATTCCAAACCCTTCCTTTCCATAATTCATATGGAGATATATTAAATTTCTTTGAATGAATTTTGTTGTGAATGTGACATGCAGTAAGAAATGCTTCTTCTCCCAAATTTATTGGCAGTTGCTTGTAAGATCATGGAATTAACCATATCCACCAAAATTCAATTCTTTCTTTTTGCCATCCATTTTGTTGTGGTGTATAAGGTGCACTTACTTGATGCACAATACCATCATTTTCCTCACAAAATGCAAAAAAACCTAATGAGAAGTATTCTCCTCCACGATCACTTCTCAAAACTTTGATTTTTGCATCCTTTTGATTTCAACCACCACCTTGAATATCTTGAACATATCAAAAGCTTGATCTTTTGATTTCATTAGGTAAACATGAGTATATCTAGAGTAATCATCAATAAATATAATAAAATAACGATTTCCACCTCTAGTTACTACACCATTTAATTTACAAATAACATAATGCACCATTTCAAGTACTTTAGTAGATCTTTCTACCTGTGAGAATGGTTTCTTAGTCATCTTTGCTTGTAAACATATTTCACAATCCTTCTTATCCAGATTATCATATGATATCATACCACATTTCTTCATAAATTTCAAAGTACTATATCCAACATGTGATAATCTATTATGCCACAAGGAAGATGACTCAAGCATATAAATAGAAACGAAACTCTCATTAATACTTAATTTGAACATTCCGTTACAAGAGTACCTTTTTCCAACAAACATCCCATACTTAGACTGGATAAGCTTATCAGCCTCCAACACAGCCTTAATTCTATTTCTTGCACAACAAATTTATTGATACAAGATTCTTACGAATATCATGCACATACAACACATTGATCAAAGTAAATTTCTTTTTGGAAGTGAATTGCAGTTCAATTGTGCATGTCCCTTAAATAATTGTAGTATTGTGATTTCCCATCAACAGTTGTTGTTTCTTCTCCACAAGTGTATAAGAGTTGAATTGCTTCTTATCATTGTAGACATGCACATTTGCACCATAATCAAACCACCAATCCTTTAAATCATTCATAATTGCCATGTTTAATTCAATCTCCATCCCAATTTGCAATTCAAAGACCATAGCAACTAATCCATTGGTGTTTTGCTCCACAATATTTTCTGTTGTGTCAACCTTTTGCTTTTTTCGATAGTGACACTCCTTCTTGTAGTGGCCTTTTTTACCACAGTAAAAACAAGACTTGTCCTTCTTGAATGTGCTTTTGTTGCTAGACTTGTTGGTCTTGTTGGTGTGAATGAACTTCCTCTTGTTTTCTCTCTTATTTTCTTTGTCTCTACTCATGTTGCCATTCTCAACAGAATGCACCTTGTTTGCAACTTCTTTCGCATAATTAGCCTTACATTCTCGAGAATCTTTCTCAATTTGAATGTGTTTTATTAAATTATCTATAAACAGGTTCTCGGTTGTATGGAGAAGTTTCTTTCGATAATAATTCTAAGTTGAAGGCAATTTTGAAATAATTGTAGCAACTTAAAGAGGTTCAAAAACTTCAATCATAAGGTCTTTGAGTTTGGCAACATATATTTGAAGTTCCTCCACCAGTTTAGAGATAGAATTTCCATTAATCATGGCAAATTCAAAATATTTCAGAGCAGGAAATCTATCGGTACCTTGTTTGTCGGTATTGTATTTGGTCTCCAAGGCATTCCAAATGTCTCTGGAATTTGTGTAAGATCAAAATGTTTCATATAGACAATTTGACAAAGCATTGAGAATCCTTCCTTAGCGTCTCCTTTCATCATCCTCACGCCTTTTCCTTGTAGCTTTGATTTCATCGGAATCATCATCCTTTGGATTAGGGATAGTGGGCAAGTTGGGATCCAAGATACAGAAGACACATAATTCAGATAAAAGAAGGATCTATCGCAACCTTCCCTCAAGTGCACAACCTAAGGGTTTGGCTAATGGATTACTAAGCCTAAACCTAGTTCGGGCTCTCCCAAGCCCATATCAATTAGCGACTTAAGGTTCGAGTTTTTAATATGCAAGATCATTTCAATTAGGAGTTACCACTAATTTATTTTTGGTGGGTCAATTAAAAATCCAAGTAAAGTATTAGGAGTTCTACTTTACTTCTACAAACCAGAGATTATAGATTCGGTGACTTGATTACATTAGATTACTCTAACAGCTTTCGGTACCTTTTCTCTTTTATTTTTCAAAAAAAATATTTTGTAGGCAGCTTGAATTGATTTTAACTTATCCACTAACATGCAAGAGGTGATCATGCGAGTGTGCAATTAATTAAATTAACACTCAAATAACAAAGCAAAAAAAATTACAAGAAAGTAAAGAAATTGATCACACCAAAACAATCAAATATTTTTGGGGTTTTCTTTCATCTTGAAATGAAGCCTAATCTACATGACATGCGATTTCCTAATGTGCAAAATTTATGGTATGCATATGATATTTTTGGCAATTTGATTAAATTCCAAATTAATAAATACCCTAATTAAGCTATCTAAAAAAAAGTTATCCAATCTAGTTTAGGGATTAATTCGAATTAATCCTATCCCGTCTTAGAAAGCTATTTTTTAAACATGAAAACATTATCTAAAACCTCATCCACTAAGGACAATCACATCTAAAACCTATTCTAACTTATTATAGAATTTACCTCAATACTATTTAAATAAGCAATGTTATCTAACAACCTTATTAAGCCTAGCAAGAAATCTTTTTATATTTTTTTTAACAAGCAAATTATCCAAACCAAAGATAAAAATTTACCTAATCCACACATGTGTTCCACGAAGATTTCAAATTAAAGATTACAATAATCTAAAAAATAATCCATCGTTTCGCAGGTTAAATTAGAGTTATTGCAATCTTTAGGCACAACAATTATCTAATATTAAGTTGAAATAATTAAAAAATGATCTGATATCTTTACGGATCAAATTAGTAATTAAATAAACTCATATCGATATCACCCTAATTGGATAATGCCTAGGATCTCAATAAAATCAATCCATGATTAGAAATTAGATATTCAAATCAAATCGGATAAAGATTATTACCTATTTTGCGAATAACATTTCCAACCTCGAAATGCATCGGAATTGTGGATCACGCTTATAGATAAGGTTTGGTGTTGTTGGACACAACCAAGAATCTGCAAATGTCAGTGAAACAAGTGCACGGATTGAGAAGTAGATGAGAAAAAGAGAAATTTTTTCTCAACGTATTGTGGAAAGAGAACTCCTATGGGCGTCGTTAGTCTCTGTATTGGCTCTCAAAAGAAAACCACGTGTGATTTTCTTTTCTCCACTTCGTACGCCTCCCCAAGAGAAGACCTTTAAGTGAATTTTTAAATCCAACTTCCACAAAAGCTCTTTTGACCAACGCTTAGAATTTTCCTTAAACTTGCAAAGGCACAAGAACAATTTATCACGGAGAGCACAAAGGGGCGCTTGGTGTGACGCAAGGGCAGCAACGTCATCGATCATGGGAAGGAGCAGCTGCAGGTTTCTCAGCGCGAGATCACGGTAGCTTCGTCGTCACAGACTCACAATGCGTGCTGACGCAGCGAGCGATGTGGTTGAGCACGACCGTTGTGACTAGGAAGTCACTGAACTTTTTGGACAGCGAGACAGGGACTCACGGCAGTACTGTGACTCACTAGCAGCTTGCTGGTCTGGGCGTCGGTGCTGTGGCAGAGACACAATAAGGAGCTAGCCGCTGTGCAGGGACGTCGTAGAAGAGCAGCAGCAGGATGGTGGTATCGGGTCTGGGCACAGCAGCGGCAACTCACGGATGTCACTGGATCAGCGTGATAGTGGACATCGGTTCGCGGCGGCGGCGAGCACGGCATAGGCACGGGCGGCATAGGCGCGGCATGGGGGTGACGTGGTAGTGGTTGCACACGTACACAGCCAAGTCTCTCTCTCTCCCTCAAATCTCACGTGTGTTTCTCTTTGTTGGAAGTGAGTGTCGGGAGAATTGACTAACCTGTTCGATGTACTATGAACAAAATTTCCAGGATCATCTGTTGAATCACTAGCAAACGATAAATGAATCTACTTCATATTGGTCCGAATACAATCACAGGGAAAATATTATTGTTCCATAGTATTAATGCCGATTGTCTTTTCAAAGTAGATACGGAATTCTTATACGTTGAGAGAAAAAAAGTTCTAATTATCTCTTGTTTATTGTTCATCTTATGAGAAAGTTATCTTAACTTTCTTTAATAAACTCTCCTTGCACCTTTTCAAAAGGTGTCTTTTAGACACACTTCTTATTAGAGCAAATGGTGTTCCTTGGATATACATGTCATGGGCAGACTGACGAAATATAATATCTTCCACTCATACATGATGAGCTTGATGATGCTCTATCAAGAACATAAAGCATTCAACATTCATCTACCTTAGAAACAATTCATACTAGCAAGAAAACCCTGCGATCAGTGAATATACCTGCACTTGGGACCTCTAATTATGCACCTATTAGGGACAACATAATGGCTACAACCCCAAAAATAAATAAACAATTGATGTCTCACAATGTCCCAGACATATTTTGTTACATCATTCATAGTGCACCTATCCCTTAAAGGCTATACTTGACTTTTCTCAAGAACACCATGTATTTACAATTATTTTCGAAAGCTATTGAAAGCTAAATAATTGATCGACCAGTAAACACATGTGATAGATGTAAAACAACAATAGTCTTCTTTCGCACTCATGTTTCTCTCCATTTCGAAACAATTGCCTTCCTAAACACGTCCCATAAAGCCATATCTATTCATGACCGCTGGTAACGTGCTAAAGTAACAACATTGATCTTTTACTTCGAGAACATAGTCAAAAGTAACATAGAGGACAAAGTAAGGTAAATTATAAATTACCTTAAGGACTCACACGATAAATAAATAGGGATAATTGTACTCATCTCCCTTATTGGTCAAATAAAGCACATGTAGCATGAATTACATGCTATAGTGGATTTCTCTTTTTATAAGATCATATGTCATTTATTAATCATATCCACTAATACGAATCTTAGCCTAAATATAGTCACATGCTTCTCACATACTCATGTTTAGCCCAAGTACTATATCAGCTTGCTTTCCACAGGCCCAATTTAGTACTCGCATCTGACTACCTTCAGGCATACATGATTGTAGGACTATCATATTCGGTCTTATCACATACGAATAACAGACCTCATCTTGGTTCCAATCAAACCGACATTGAATCGTTTTATGTACTAAACTGCTCTTCCAGCATTTATAGTACATATCGTCTCATCTCAACCTGCTTACTATAGCGTTTGAGGTAATTGCTCGTGTGAGTAAGCCAATCATTGCCTGGTGACATACCTTTCAACAATATATGTGTGTTTATGCTAATCTCATAACATTGTACTAATTGATAAAACATCAATTCATTAACAAACAAGTACAATACATATACACACATAATCTAGTGATCCTCAACAATATTACATATCATAATCACATTCTACGTAATCCTAAAGACATCCTGTGAGTCAAGAACACGTCTCTAGGAACAGCCTTTGTAAATGGATCAGCAACCATCCTGTTGGTTGAAATATATCACAGGACCACTTCTTTCTATGCTATTATATCTTTGATGAAGTTGTTCTTTATGTCAATGTGCTTCATCCTACCATGGTACTTGGGATCTTTCACATAGGCAATGGCTGCTTGACTATCGCAATATACTGTCACTTGATTTTGGGACATCAGTGACAATGGCTAAATTTTTCTAAGGAAAGTTTTAGCCATACTACTTCTTTCACTGCAGCAGAACATGCAATAAATTTTGTCTCCATCGTAGATAAAGCTGTGCATGTCTATTTCTTGCTATTCCAAGAAATTGCACCATCCTTAAGTAAGAACGCATATCCAGACGTCGATTTACACTCATCTAGGTTTCCTCCCCAATCAACATTAGAGTATCCTATTAAGCATCAATTATTCTCTTGATAGCAAAGTCGATAGTCTATAGTGCCTTTCAAGTATCTCAGGATCCTTTTAACTGCTTTCTAGTGTTTGGACTAGGATTTGATTGATATCGGCTCACTAATCCCACAATATGACATATGTTGGGTCGAGTACATATCATAGTATACATCAAACTTCCAACAGCAATAGCGTAAGGAACAGTTATCATTTCTTTCTTTTCTTCTGGGGTCTTAGGACATATCTTAGTACTCAGGCCTTCGCCTTGCATGACAGGGATATCAATGGGATTACAATGCTACATATTGAAGCGTTCAAGAATCTTTAGTATATAAGACTCTTGTGACATAGCAAGGAGTTTCTTTGATCGATTTCTTTCAATCTTAACTCTCAATATATATATAGCTTCTCCCATGTCCTTCATTTCAAAATTAGAGGACAACCATTCTTTTATGGTTATAACCAAACCTTTGTCATTCTCAGTCAACAAAATATCGTCCACATAAAGAGATAAAATCATAAATATTTCCTCGGACTGTTTGATATACACACAGTGATCCTCTTCGATCATCGTGAACCTAAAAGAAGTTATGGCTCAATGAAAGCGAAAATATCACTGTCTAGATGATTACTTAAGGCCATAAATTGAGCAATGAAGTTTGCAAACTTTTCGCTCTTAACCTTTAGTAATGAAACCTATCAGTTGCTTCATATAGATTTCTTCATCTAGTTCTCCATTGAGAAATGCTATCTTTATATCCATTTAATGTAATTCTAGATCCAAATGTGCAACAATGGCTAGGATAAGGCGTATGGAGGCAAATTTTATAATTGGTGAAAAAGTTTTCTCATAGTCTATACCTTCTTGTTAAGTATAGCCTTTCGCCACAAGGCGACTCTTATATTGTTCAATGGATCCATCCGCTCTTCGCTTAATCTTGAAAATCCATTTGTTTTTAATAGCCTTACGATCAGTTGGTAGATCACCCAAGTCCCAGACTTGGTTTGTTCTCATAGATTCAATTTCGTCTTCCAAAGCTTTTTTCCATTCTTCTTTGTCAGGAGATGAAAGAGCCTCTTGAATTGTTTTAGGCTCCGCATCATCTTGTGAAGCAATCATAAATGCTTCCCCTTCAATCTTAAATCAATGACGGGGACTACTTTTACGATTACTTTTACGCAACTGAACTTCTTGAGAATTCAGTTCGCTAGGCGACGCTAAACTCCCACTAAGTCTTGTATGTTGAGGTAAATCTGTATTTCCCTTAATAACATTAGTGGGTGTGTTATCGGGATCTTCTATCTCAAGTAATTGGAAATCCTTATCGATCTCACCTCTACTAGGAAAATCGTTCTCCAAGAACGTGACATCTCGTGACTCCATTTCAGTCAGACTTCCATCGACTTGTTCACCTATGAACACGTGCCCTTTAAAGTGTTTGGAGTATCTAATAAAGATACACATATTCCCTTTAAGGCCTAATTTGCCATATTTATGAGAAGAATTATGAACATATGCTGCATACCCCCAAGGTCGTAGATTACTTAAGTCTGATTTTCTACCAGTCCACAATTCATAAGGGGTGGAAACAACTGACTTAGAGGACACACAATTAAGTATATAGGCAACAATCAATAACGCATCTCCCTAATATGAGACAGGTAAATTTGCCCGCACCATTATAAACCTAACCATTTTCAATAGGGTTCTATTCTTTCTTTCTGCAACCTCATTTTGTCGCGGAGTACCAGAAATAGTCAATTGTCTTATAATTCCCTTTTCATCACAAAGAGCCTTGAATTGCTCAGATAGATACTCACGTCTGCGATCGGTTCTCAATGCCTTTATTGTTTTGTTCAACTGACTCTTTACTATATCTATAAACCGCCTAAATCAATCCAATGCTTCGGACTTATGGGAGATCAAAAAACATAACCGAAACGCGTAAAGTCATATATAAAAATGATGAAATATGAGGTTCTATGCCTTGCTCTCACATTTAAAGGACCACAAATGTCAAAATGTATAAGTTGCAATAGAAGTTCAGCTCTAGTTCCTTTATCAAATGGTTTTCTAGTTATTTTTCCTGCTAGACAATGTTCACATACAGGTAGTTTAACATTGGCGAGTGACCCTAAAAGGCTTTCTTTTGCTAATCATTTCATTCTTTGTAACCCAATATGACCCGGTCTAACATGCCAAGTACTTGTATCAACCTCCACATTGCTAGAAGATGCAATTAAAGAAAAACAACCATTAACATTAACTTTGTACATCATAGTCAATGTCTAACATCATAAAATCATTCAATACATAACCAGAACCGTAATAAACTGTTCTAAACAAAATGTCAACACAATCACCATAAAAATTAAATGCATAACCTAAGCCAAAAAGAACAACTACAGGATCAAATTTCGCCGAATATCTGGAGCATAAATAACATCATGTAGAAATAAGTTTCGACCACCACGAAAGGTTAATTTTAATGTGCCAATACCTTTCACTTCAACTCTTGAGTTATTTCCAACATATATCCTTCTTCTTTCAGGATGTATCCGACAATACTCCACAAATACTTCTTGGTCTTTAGTTACGTGGTTTGTTGCTCTTGAGTCTACAATCCACACTTGATGAGATTCAGCAAGCATTACAGTGCTAGAAACAAAAACATTACTCAAAGTAACGGAGTAATGTGATACCTTTTTCGGTTTAATGCATTCACAAGCAAAGTGGCCTAATTTACCATAATTGTAGCACATCATCTTGGCCTTGTCCTTTTTCCCACCACGTTTTTTGTGTTGGAAAGTCTTGGCTCTCTTGAGTACCTGATCAGTTTCTTTTTTTTGTTGTTGAATTTATGATTCCTCTTGCGTTTAAAGTCCGAAGCTTTGCTCGAACCTAATTCAGCAATATAAGCATGGATAGAGGATTTTACAGCCACTAGGCGCTCATCTTCTAATTCCAAATGACACGCAATATCGTCAAAAGTGATGATATTCTCATTGTGCGTCATATTGATGAAAGGTGTCAATGGGTCGGGTTTTCATGATACCCGACCCGATCCGAAACAATGAATATATGTGCTTGGCCCGATTCGAAACAAGACCCAAACATTATATAGCCGCACAATCGGGTCGTGTTCAGTTTGGGCCGGTTCGGGTCGGGTTCGTGTTTAGAAGTTTACTAATCATTTAAAAGTTCAGTATCCATGAGAAATAAGCAAGAAGGATATGAAAGAAGCCATCTGAAAGAGTACTCCTTAATTACCCCATTGCAATTAATGTAGGAAATATAAATGCATATACTTCTTAACTAATAACTTAATTCAAACAAGCGATCCTTGTTCGGACATGTATGTAATTACCTACAACTCCATTGTTCAAAAGATTAATCCTAGGTCATATAATTTGAAGTGAAAAAGCACGACGTTGTAATGATAATGCAGAGTTTGTAAAGTCAGAACAGATGACTATGTCCCAAGGAGGAAACAAGGGAGAACAAAAAAGAGAAAGAAGGTCCATTTTGGTACTCAACTCATCAAAACGCCAACCACCTCCGCTCTGCTCCATCTTTCATAGATAAAACTTTTCATAATACCTAACCTCCTAGCGCAAAAAAGTAAAATTCAGCTTATCAGAAAAGGAAGGAGAGCATGAGTTGTAGAGCCTTGATCAATGGAACATATGCCAGAGTCCACTGCAAATTACTCGTCCGCTCTAGGATGAAAACAGACAAACGGAATTCAAGTGCATTGATTGGTGTTGCATGCGTCGTTAGAATCCATTGGCCATCTTTCTGTCCAAAGCCTCTAAAAGTCTTCTTCTTGCCGATGATGTTGCGTTGTGCTGATCAAATGGTCATCGGTTCAGTCTAGGTTTCACTGTGTCTCGTTGGTGAGCTTGAGGGCCTTGCGCGACCGTCGACCTCGGCAAGCATTACCGTGGGGTAATGTTGCGGCGGTGACGGCGCGGCAGAACTCGGGAAAGAAGAAGTCGATGGCAGGATCCTGGGAGAAGGAGTGATCTTAAGGGTTTTGGTTATTGTTTGGGTTGGCTTATTGTTTGGGTTGAGCTTGGGTACCCAAGCCCACTAGATTCAAACAATACCCAATTCTTTTTATTGTTACCCAAACAAGTTGAGATCCAACCCGATCCAATAAGAAAATTTTATGTTCGGGTCGGGTCGGTTTGTGTTTCGGTTCGGGTATTATGTTTCGTTTTGACACCCCTAATTTTCATATGTTCTCGGCTGTCAGGAAGAGACCTTATAATAGCTTGAATTTGCTGTTTGTCAGTTAAGGTATGACCTACCGATTTCAGCTCATGTATCATGTTTGACATCTCCTGAATATGCTGCCTCATCGATAGATTTGAACACTTTTGGTATGTGTCAAATTTGATGGTGAGCCTCCTCAACTTAGTGACACGTACCCCCAAACTTATCTTTCAAAGCAACCCACATTACTTGAGCTTTATCATAATTTTCAAACTTACACATGAGATCATCTTGTATATAACTCAGCAATGTGATGCGAGCAATGCTATTTTTCTTTTTTCAAGCTTGAAAAGTTTATTGATCTCTTCTCGTTGAGTAGAAGTTCCATGCTCAGGTTCATGCATGGTGTGGTTGAGGGTTTACAAAACCTCTTGCTCCTCAATGATATACTGAACTTTTCGATACCAAATATCATAATTGTCATCGTTCAGCTTTTCACCCTTGGTCAGGTCAGCTATAATGGTCTTGGATGCCGAAGTCATAATCAATTTCTACTATACATTAACATAATAAACATAGAATCAATACTAGCACATATTCCACATAAACGCACATTTTAATTTGCAGCAAAGACAAACTAAATTAATGATAATTCAACAAAAAGATATCGAAATGAAAGTTCACTATCTTCCCAATCAGCTTCGACGTACAATTGTTCTATTATCATTAACTTGTTTAATTTGCGCAAATTTTAAGTTCTAGGTGAGAACTCCTTTGAATTCTTCCAATTTATGAACTCCCACTTAAAAAAAAAACCGATTATCATATATCATGCAATGATCGCATTCTCTCATACAATTATAGACAAGAGCATGATGTTAACCAAAATAAAGGTAGTTCAAGTAGAATACAAGTAAATAAAAAATGGATCTCCAACCATTGTTTGAGTCAGCTTGGACCTGAATTGCAAGCACATTAAACCTTATAAACATGCCATCAATGAACCATGCTCTACATAATCTTTATGTGGTCATTTACATATAAGTTATCTTCTATATTTCCAAAATCATAGGGAAATATAAGTGAAATGCAATAATACCTCAAAAAATACACGTATTTAGGGTTCTGTATGCATTTTCATACCTTTAAAAGCTTCAAACATATAAAATAACTATATCACAATATAGATAATTTGAATACGAACACAATCGTACCAACCACACTCCAATCGGAGCTCCCACGTGCCCATACGCACCGCCTAAGTGCGCGGTACGTGTGACGCATTCGCCTACCCAATATGGGCTTCTGAGCCGGTCTGACCGGGTTGACCGGTCACGGGTTGGGTCGTCGGGTGGCATCATCGGCCGGGTCGCGTTGCCTTGCCGTCGGTTGGTTGTATTATGATTGTCGCCGGCGGGATAACGCCATCAATGACGTCAACATGTCGTTACTGACAGTTTTGCTAAAGTCATTGATGATGTTAGCACGCGCCGTTTGGCCGACGCGCACGTGCCATTCATGCGCTGGCAGTGCCAGCGCTTTGGCCGCGTGGCTACCACGCGCTGCGGCTTCTGGTTGCGCCGCGGTGGGGCTGCCTACGCCTTCCGCAGCGTTCAACCCACCATTCTGCTCGTCTCGACGAGCTCTTCAACTGTATATGATAATATCTCATTTTTAATGAAAATAAATATTCAATACAGGGTCAAATAGAACGGCATTCATCCTCCACAACCTGTTTGTCGTGTCCGATCTCGTTTTCGACGATTCATTTTGCAATTTCCGAGTAATGAACATCCAGACGATGTGAATTCTCTCGATCCCCATATCAAATAACAAGCAAAAAAATTCGACAGAAAAACAAGGCAGAGATCATAAACGAGGCTCTGATACCAATGTTGGAAGCGAGTGTTAGGAGAATTGACTAACTTGTTCGATACACTACGAACAAAATTTTCAAGATCGTATGTTGAATTACCAACAAACGATGAACGATTCTACTTCATGTTGGTCCGAATACAATCACAGGAAAAGTATTCCTATTTCATAGTGTTTAATGCCGATTATCTTCTCAAAGTAGATACGGAATCCTTATACGTTGAGAGAGAAAAAAGTTCTAATTATCTCTTGTTTACTGTTCATCTTTTGAGGAAGTTAGCTTAACTTCCCTTAAGAAACTCTTATCGCACCTCTTCAAAAGGTATCTCTCAGACACACTTTTTATTAGAGTAAATGGTGTCCCTTGGACATACATATCATGGGTGGACCAACGAAATATAACACTCCTCGTATGTGAAACTCTCTAATTTTTCTTTCCCCCGTGATTGATCAGCCAAGGAGGTATTTATAGCCTTCATAAGTCTAGTTCAAATCAGGATCAGTGACAGACTGATTAGAGTTCGTATGGATTTGGAAATTATCCTCAAGAGTTTGACCGGTTTTGGTAATTATCTCTTACGCGCAGGATCGGATGCATGACCAAGATTCAAAGCCAATAGTTAACGGGGTTATTCAAGAATGAAAGATATCAATATTTTCATAACAACCCGAAGAGTCAAACTCCACCATGCGAGAGAGAGCGTACCCAATTGACAACTTTCTCTGCATGGAGTGAAAAGCGGCGTCCAAGAGGAGGGGCAAGCATTATCTATGCTTCTTGTGGATGAGACGAGAAAACACATCTTTTTGTTCAGATTTATCCCACTTTTATGTCCATTTTTGAATGTTTCCCCTCCACTTCTTCACCAAATACTTCCACGGCCAAATCTACACTCACCAAGTCACATGTTCTCTTGAATCCGAAGTCCTTATCGGAATCGAAATAGACACGAAGTAGCCCAGCATGTGGAATTCTTGTCCTACGTGCATACGATCCAGGGAGATATGAATATCATATCTGAAACTCGCCTCTCCCTTTCTGATCACCAATCCTTTATCGCGTCATCTATTGAGCTCACCTTAGGCTTCCTAAAAGATGCTTGATGCAAATAGATAATGCATCATGCCAAATTTTTGTCTAAGGGTTGTACCAACCTCTAATGTTCTCATGCAATAAAGAATTAAATATAATAACCAAAATTAGGTGTCAATAGGATCATATTGTCCTTCCAACGGATGAAATTAGTTCCATAATAGGGATCGATTCACAATTTGTCAAGATTCTGAGCACTCGATGCAGCCGATGTCTCTATCTCCATTAAAATAATACCTTAAGATTGTTGAGGAAATTTGATTACTAATGAAGATAGAGAAATAATAATAGATCCTTAATGCTTTGATACATGATGACAATCACTACTGTCCTTAATGTATTATTTGCCCCCGTTATTGTTGTTGCCAGGTTTAGAATAAATATACCTCTAGGATATACATTAAAGCCGCAGAGAAACGAGTTTAACAATTAGTCAATTTCTCTTTTGATATTTCACCGTGATTGTATTGTTAAAGTCGTGTGTACGAAAAGAGAAGAAGAGAGAGTTCCGAAGAATTTATAGTTACGAACAGTTGTGGTTATGATAAATAATGTGCAATTTGATCTCTATTTACAGACAACCAATCAACACACCTCTTGAGAATAGGGACCTTATCCCCAACCATCACTACTCTTCACGTTAAGAATAACTTCCATTCATAATCATCGATAACTTCTTTTTAGGACGAAGAGTCATCTCTTTTCATAATCAAGAGTTACATCTTCTCTTAACCAAGAGTTATATCTTTTATGATAACAAATTATTTCAACATGCACTCATTGATTTTTTTTTTTGTAAAGTTGGAAGTTGGGAGATGTCCAAAAGCTGGAATCGACATATTCCTCGACCACGGGGTGCCATTTACAGCGACCTTCATAAACCAGCGGTCATCATTGCAACATGCTTTGTACTTGTAGCATTGGCCCTGTCGCTTTTTCTCATATTTCAGCATCTCAAATACTACACCAATCCCGCTGTAAGCTCTGTTCTCCTTTCTATAATGTGATTGATCGGTCTGACTCAGTGATATGGGTGGACAAAACTAATCGAATATCATATATGTATACTTTATATTCTTCATGCGGTATTGTCGAAATGATATCGAAAACACGCAGCCAGACTTCCTACTAATTGTCCTGATGGTATCATGTGCGAACAAAAATCACTTTTCACGTACAGTAACATGGCAAACAAAAATCACATCACAGATGTCATTGTCCAATAACATTTCACGGACGGTAACATGTGCAAACAAAAATCACATCACAGATGCCATTGTCTAATAATATCATAGATCATTTCCAAATCTTCTCTGGGTTCAGGGGACGGTAGAGGCGAGCCCAGTAAGTGGATTTGACCATTTCAACATACAAGGGAAGCTATAGGATTGCGAACAATATGACCGGGAAGGAAGCCAGCAAAGTGATTGGGATGTAAATCCACTTGAATCGTTCACTTAGGATAGTTATAAGAGCAGAGCCGAACGCCACTATCATAAAGGCCAAAGAGAGGAAGAGAAAAGTAAGGCCCAATATCATTTTTTTCGGCAGTGAGTGGAGGAAATCTTCTTCGGCATAGCGTGAAGTTAAGATAGCCAAGAACATCAAGGTGGCAGTAACAGAGGAGAGAAAGGCAAGAGCGTTTGCAACCGCAAATACCATAAATGAGCCCCTCTTTGGAAAGATCGAGGTCCCCATACTACCATCGTTGACTTCAGGTACCGCCAAAGCCGCAGCAAAAGCTACCGTAGTGATGAGAGTCCCGATGAGAGTACAAGATGATGACGTATCCTTCATCCATTGTCTTGCCTCTTTGAGCAATTTTTGGCGCTGTTCTAGAAGAGCTTCCCACAATGTTTTCCTGCTCCCATGGGATCGAATATGTTTAAGAAAAGGAAAGCCCTTATCTTCCACTACCTTCAGCAAAACAAAGGAGGTTGATCAATTTAATGTAAATTAAAGAGCACAAAAGGGTGGCAAACAAATAAGTTGAACTGACCTTAAACCACTGAAGTTCCCGCTGAAGAAGAAAAGCTGCTCCAGAAACATCCGGGTATACACATCTCGGTGACCATTTGGTCACAGACTCCATCAGGCCCTCCACCGTCCAAATATTGTCAATCAAATATGGAATTGTGTTGTGTGCATTCACTAGTCTAAACAACTCAACATGCTGTCCATTCACAACTTCTTTTATAAGTTCTTTTGTGAAATTTTTATCCCACATCAACTCCGGAAAATGCTTAATACATAACTTGACAATTTCATAGATTCCGCTAAATGCAGCATGAAGGACGATGTGCAAAGTCAATAATTGGAGTATTTCAGGAGTTTCCATATGAGTCTTCATCTTGGTAAGAGCTAGATTTGCAAACTCAATTGAGCATCTGTGCCTCAACTTTGATTCTCTAATCCTTTTGATAAAAGGTGCTGCACGTAATATCATATAAGTAATTTTCCAATGATAAAGAATCAAAAGGTTAAAGAGGCTCTTCCATTTGCGTCGTGGTCTTATTTATATATAGTATTTAAAAAATAAAATTATGGATTTAATATATTAACCCATATAGCAAACTTCTTATTACTTGAAAATCGAATGCATGCATCATATAACAGTTATATCTATCAATGAACACACACAATCTCATGAGAAAAAAAAGAGTAATTTTCTTTCGAAAAATGGGAAGATTAGCAATGGATCGATAGATTTGTTTTAGGGTTAATACCATGAAAAACCCTAAACTGATACACTTGTGACACATTTACCCCAAACTATTTTTTTGACCATAAAAATCCTAAAAGTAGCACAATATGGATCGATAGATTTGTTTTTATTTAGTTTCCTTACTAAAAAATTAGTTCGAGGGTAATGGATACATATCGTTTAGACTTTGAATCAAATCATAGTTTCTCCCACCTAATGGATACATATCGTTTAGACTTTGAATCAAATCATAGTCTCCCAGTATACGAATTGAGAGACGGTCCATATCAAGAACTATGATCTCAAAGGGATATACTGAAAACATCAATTTACACTTTTTGAAATTTAGAGATCCCTATTGTCGGTAGGTCCTTTTTCTGTAAATATCTTGGCAGTTTTGTGTACCTGGTATTATGCCAAAATTCCAAAGTAATGTCTTGAACCGCGTTGCTACCACCACAAAGAGGAGAGAAGAATCCTGTCAGCAATAGGAATTGATGACAAACAAAAGATACATTAAATTTAATAATGCTTGAAAATGTCCAAAAACAACTTGGATTAATCAACCTCTATGAACTGAAATCCAAATGTACAACTTTTAATAATTCTACTTGTCAATTTGACATTGAATAAGAATTCTGGACTGATTTTACAAACGTTACATTAGATATTAATTTGCGACATATGTTATGGTTTAAATATCAATTTGTATACATAGACGTAGTCCTTGTCCCCTAACTTTTTTTTGTCAATAGGATCCCGAAATGATAAGCTTTCTGTTGTGTCAGTTCATCCACGAAGTATATTAACAGATATACCTCGGGTCATCTTCATGTTATTGGAGTTGTCAAATGATGTATCAACCAAGCATAGAGGGATACCTAAAAAAATGAGAACAGATAGAGTGAACACCATGTCGATAGAGTTGCTCGAATTGTACATATCTAACAAAAGAAGCGCTAGAAGTACATACATTTGTAAATAAATCTTTCCCAAAAATTGAGTCTAGCTCCACTAAGGAAGTAATTCATCTTCACCAAGTATTCCAACGGACTACGGTTTTCGCGATCTGTGGATGTGGCTAACTCGGGATATTTGTGCGCTAAATACAAGGCTATATCTTTTGGAATACAAGAATCAAAAAGTTAATTCAAGCAAACAGTGAATGAAATGGGATAAATAAGTGAGTGTAAAATCCTACCCAAATGGCCGGTCTTGATAAGGGTGGTCAAGGTGGTCGAGCTACTATAATGTGGAGCGGATGTTGTGCGTCTAGCCAGGTAGCTGATAACCTCCTTTTGCATAGGAGCACCTGAAACAGCAGCCGACAAGGCACGGGCTACAGTTTCAGGTTCAGCATCAACTTTGTCTACTAACGCCTTTACCATCCTTATTCTTCCTCCCTTGGCAGCATTGTAGAGGGCACTTCTGAAATCTTTATAGTCTGGAGGGAAGCACTCGATTACGTTCTCGACCAATTGATCTTGTGCGAACATAACCGCAACATCGAGCACGGTAAATTGATCATGTTCTACAGTCATAACTTTGGCCATCATTGCTTCGTGATCTTCATTAAGGATTTTCTTGATAGCTTTCCAATCACCTTTCATTGCGGCTTCAATCAATGGTCGATACTTTTCATTGACCTCTGGTGTTGGTCTGGCTGCAAAAATTGCACATTATAAGCCCACAGGTTTTCGCACTTTCGGTTGTTTAGGTCAAATGTAACCATTGCAACTGCTCACAGTTGCAATGAAATGTGGATGCAAGCACAGGGGTGATCGTTTACTCGACACACCTTTTTATATGAGAGCATCAGTTTACTCTTTGGAAGTATCTTTTTTGGGGCCTTCTCTGTAACATTCCGAAATTTTCGGTCCGTTTTGGGGTTTATAAAACGTAGAATTTTCAGTCTTGCTTATGGTAAAATCTTGAATTTATCACTCCCGTTATTATTTTAAATTAAATTTTTCTAAAAATTTTGGATTAAAAAAAATCAAATTTGGACCCTGAACTTGGCAAGATTTTGGGGTGTTTGAACTGAAATAAATTGGTTCAAAGTCGATAAAACCTTGCGGTGCTCCATTATCGGGAATAATGAAAAAAGTTTGGGTTTTCGGACCCTTGCAAATTTGGACTAGTAGACCCCCTCGTTAAATTTTGGTCAAATTAATTTGGCCTTTGTCCCTTTAAAACTAATACTTTGGACCGGTATGACCACTTTCCGTTTCAAATTGGACTCGGTTTGCGTTTAATATAAGAATAAGTATAATTTTTAATTTCCTCCCCCTCTCTCTCTTCTCTCTCTCTCTTCTCCTCCTTCCTCTCTTCTAACCCCCCAACAAAAATCTCCAGCCCCATTCCTCTCTTCCTTCCGCCAGAGATAATCACGTGTTTCTGTTCTTGCTGCACCTTCACGTGTGTTTTGCTTACCATTGACCCATGCAGCCCCATGCTCCTCTTGGGCTTCTGCCTTTGCATGAATTTGCTGACCTGCTGAAATCCCCTCCTCCTCCACGCTTGCTTCACTTCCCGACTTTCCCATGCTGTTGCTGACCAGCCCCACGACTCCCCACCAACTCTTATCATTGCTTCTTCTTCCCCTTCTTCTTCTACTTTTGCTGCTGCTGCTTCTTGTTTCACCTCTCAATTTTCAACCGCCAGACCAATAATTTTTCCCTCTCGCCATCACCACCACCCACGATCACCCTCACACCATCACCGCCACCATCATCCCCCTTCGCCTCCCAGCTTAAGGGCGCCCGCCCGCCACCGTATGCCGCCGAGTGCCGTTGAGGGAGCCGCCACTCGCTGCTGCTGGTCCGGCGGCGTGCCGTTTTTGTTCGGCCCGTTTCTCTCTTTGTCCGGCCCACATTTGAAGCCTTAAACCTAGTGAGTTTGACCCTAAATCTTAATTAGGCTAATGTACATTTCTAGATGAGGTTTAGGTATTATTAGGGTATTTTAGGGGTTAATTAGTGTGGACTGATTAGGGCTGATTTTGTGATGATTTAATGGCCTAATGTGATGATTTAGGGATGGTTTAAGGGCTGTGGATTATTGGTTTAGTGGCTGGTTGTGCTGAGTTTGCTTGGTGGTGCATGTTGGTTGAGTTCCGTTGAGGTTACTGCTGCGTCGATGGATTTTGCTATTTTTGGTGCGACTTGTGTGGGGCGAATTTGAGGAAGTGTTCTTCATGAAAGTTGTTCATAACATCTTGAAGTATGACATAATTTAATTTGGGAATTTTTGGAGGTCATTTAATGCCATTCGTAAGCCCATTATTGGACCGAAATCAGTCTGCCGGATTTACTGTACATCCGACCTTCGGGTCTGTTCGAATTTTTATAAATTTTTCCAGACCTCTTTTCAACAAACTTCCTTCACGAAAATTTTTAAGTACATCCTTCTCTATAACATATAAAAATTTCAAGACTTTCCAAAATGATTTGGGTACTGGATGAGATGCATTTTGATGGTCAGGCGGTCTGACCGGGCAGGTTGATTTTTGTCTAACTTCAAGCGACAAAACGAGGTGTTTACTGTTGAAACTGGGTTTCGAGTTCTTCACGGAAAATGATTATCAAGATGTTTTGTATAACATATCCAAATTTCAGAATTTTTGGAGTTGCGTTACTATTTATTTCAAATGGATTTCGGTCATTACGCAACTGCCCAGTTTGGACCTGATTTTGTGTATTCTCGGTCTTTCTCTCTCGGACTGATTAGTGGTTGTCCATTGAGGTTTTAATTGGGCCTTGTGCAACTAATATATGATTTATTCGTGAATTGCCATGAGTGATTGGTTGGGCCATGTGATGGCTGATTTGAACTGATTGACTGATTGGGCATGTTGATTCATGAAATTGAATGTGCGTGGTACAAAGTTGAGCATGTTGCATCGTGATTTGAGTAAGTGGTGTTATGCAAATAAATGCCCAAATGTGAACGTTATAGCCATGAGTGTGCATCTCAAGCATCTGCACAAGTGTGCATATATGAAACTGCCCGAATAACATGTGCATTGTGATCACCTAAAATGCCCCGATCATGCTTTACGCGGGTTCGAAAAAATTAAGGTAAAGAATGAATCACAATAAACCCTATTTTTAGTTGGGTAGTGAACCCGCCCCGACAAATACGCTGGGATAATGCCCGGATTCCGGAAGATGACCAACCTATCCGCCCTTACGCATGTGTCCTGAGCCCGGCGCGATTGGTTCTTCATCGATCTCGGGATATAACCTGATGCGCGTTTATTATAATCGGACCTCTAAGGCTCAATGCAAAGTCGGAGGAGAAATTGAGAAATGACCGAGTGTAAGATGCGGTAATGCATTGATGAGGCATGGGCATGAGCATGAGTGCGAACCTTGGCATATGCATAACATTCCTTGACATGGAAAAGAATGTACATACACTGTAAACAAGTTCCGTTGCGTGTTTGTTATTATTCCTGGATGAACCTGCGGGGTCATGTGATTTCTAGATTCGGGGAGGTTCACTTCTAGTCATGAAAGGGTTTAGTTTGTGTCTTTGTCATCTAGTACTTGTCGGGAGGTGCATGTTAGCCTAGTTTAGGTTTAGGGAATTACTCACGAGATTTATTCTCACGGTTGTTGAAAACCGACATTTTCAGATCCCTGCCTTGAGGATGACATATCCTGATGCATTTTTGAGAAGAGCCCCGGTTAAATGTAGTACCCGAATCTCGAGCCACTTACCCCTTTTTGTCGGGGCTTTGACCCGCTTTTGATTTTTTGATTGGTGTTCGGGTTGTATTTGGATATTGTATTAAATTTTCAATATCAGTACAAGTGTTGATTTTGGGGATACCCTTGGTCATGTGTTGATATATGTACGGGTGGTTTTAATTGCTTCCGCATGTGCTGTTTATCTCTGTGTTGGGTGTTGGGTCGGCGACGCGTCCTGGGACGTCGCACACAAATCGACCTCTGCGAGGGATGTGGCGCACCGAGAAGTGCGGGGCGTGACATTCTCAATTATAATTTCAGATATTATTTAGATTATAAAAATTATGAAAAGATTATGTTTGAATTTATACGTTATGTTGTGAAATTTGAAAAATTTTGGATTAAAAAAAGTCAAAATGCACGGAACACAAGTTTTGTGAAAACTGAAAATCATAAGTTCAAAGTGACAAACCTTCACTTGGTGCTCCATCTTGGGAAGCTTTATATGCTGTTGTCCCTTCTGAACTCTTGTCTACTCGAACCTCATTGATACCATAAGAGAAATGAACATAAATTACCTTAGAAAAACTAATTACAGTTGGTATGCTTTAGATCATTTACACATGACTAGTATCAGGCTCGCTCATTGCATAGGATCTTTTGTACTTAACTCAACAGGTAAACTTCTAAACAAAAAACAAAAATTTAACTTTAAACTTAACAGGGATAATGAGTTCTTTTTCGAGATAGCAATTATATTCTGACTCAGTTTTGTGGGACCTTCAAACTTAATCTTGGGCAATGTGTTTTTTAATGAATTTGTTGAGTATGTATTAAATTCTATTTTGGGTATTCGACCCAAATTGATTTTTGATATCCGAATTGAAATTTGTGATACTCGACTTGAGAAAAAATGTAGGTTTAGTGTTTGTAGTGGAGGGCTTGGGGCCCCAAGCTCGTAACCTAGCAGTACAAATAATTTTTTTTCTCAAGTTATTAGGTTGAGAAATAGAGATTAAAAAAGTTGTAAGGTTTTTTAGCCACATTTTGTAATTCTTGAAGTGCCATAGTGGATTTTGCTTCTCCTCTCCCTATGGTTTTTCCCGCAAGGGTTTTTTTTACGTAAATCTGTGTTCTTTTTATACTTTTTAGTTTTAATTTTGTTTTAGTTTCCACATTGGCCATAACAATCAGATATCAAAGCCATAGGGTTTTCTTGATCTTTTGATTATGGATTCGAGTTCAACAACGAAATTTGATATTGAGAAGTTTCATAGGAGCGTCAATTTTAACCTTTGGCAAGTTCGTATGTTGGTTGTTCTCACGCAATAGAGTTTGTAGAAAACTCTAATTGGGAAAGGGAAGAAACCGACATGCACATTAGATGAAACTAGGGAAGAATTGGTTGAACATGCTATGTTTACTATCCAATTGTATCTCGTGAATGAAATTCTACAGGAGGTACTGGAATAGAAAACAACTGTAGGTTTTTGGACAAAATTGGTGAGTATTTTTTTTTTGACAAAATCCTTCACCAATTGCTTGAAGCTTAAGCAACGACTCTTCAATCTTTATATGGCTGAAGATGCTTCTCTTAAGTCTCACAATTCTGAGTTCAATGCTATTATTTCTGAATTAAGACGTATTAATGTTAAGATTGAATGTGAGGATCAAGCTCTTTTATTATTAGTTTCATTACCTCCTCTTTATAAGAATTTTAGAGAGACCATGATTGTTAATAAAGAAATTATCGATCTTGAAGATATCAAAACCAGTCTTTTAAATAAGCAGAAACTAGATAAATATGAAGGCAATAGTAATCATGGGACCGGTTTAACAGCTAGGGAAAGGTTTGTTGAGAGAAGCAATGATAGCAAAAGAAGGTCAAAATCAAAGTATAAGGATATGATTTGCAACTATTGTAAGTCTAATGGGTATATCAAGAAGAATTGTCCGAAAATCATGCCAAAGGAGCAAAGAGAAAATAATCCGAATAAGTGAAATCAAGAGAATGCAAATCAACAGAACAATCATAAATACCAAAACTAACAGAATCATGGATACAAAAATTCCGCTCAAGCTGGTGTTACTAAAGAAGAACATAAAGACCTATTATTAGTTGCAAATAATAAAGACAAATTCAGTGATAATTGGATTCATGATTCAGGCTATCCGTACCACATGTGTCCTAATCATGATTGGTTCTCCACGTACAAAGGATATAATGGCGAAGTTATTATAATGGGAAATAAGGCTCAATGCAAAGCAGTTGGGATTGAGACTGTTAGCATTAAGATACACGACTAAGATGCACGACGGCATGATAAGAACCTTGAAATATGCCAAACACATTCCTAATTTCAAGAAGAACCTTGTCTCTTTGAGTACACTTGATGCTAAAGGTTGTAGGTTTATGGATGAAGGTGGAGTTATAAAGATTATGGGAGGTTCACTTCTATTGATGAAAGGGTTGAAACTTGGCACTTTATATCGGCTGCAAGGCACTATAGTTATTGGTTGAATTGCAGTCTCATCCACTATGATAAAATCAGACAACACTAAATTATGACATATAAGATTAGTCCATATGAGTATTAGAGGGATGTATGTGCTGAGTAAGAGATGCTTTCTATGGGGTCAAAAAATTGAAATCTGTTTTTCTGGGAGCATTGTGTTTTCGGGAAACGGAAAAGAGTCTATTTCAAAATAGAAATACACACAACAAATGGCACTCTAAATTATATTCATTCTGGCCTTTGGGGCTTGCGAAAGATCCTTCGGAAGGCCTTGCTTCAAGGTATCTACTCACTTTCATTGATGATTTTTCAAGGAAGGTTTGGGTCTATTTTCTAAAGTAAAAGAGTGATGTTTTTGTTATATTTAAGCAATGGAAAATATTGATTGTGAAACAGATCGATAAGAAGATCAAGAGGTTGAGAACTAATAATGAGCTAGAATTTTGTGGAGGCGGGTTTAATAAATTCTACAAAAATAAAGATATTGTGAGGTATCATATTATAGTGAATACACCACAGTAGAATGGTATATCATTCTCCTTGCATATCTTACTAAAATTCTGGAAAGGTATGATCAGGTAAACCCGTTGATTATTCCTCTCTTCAAATATTTGGATGTTTGGCATATGCATATGTTAGTGAGGGGGAAGTAGAGCCTACGAAAAAGAATGCATCTTTCTTGGTTATGCTTCTAGTGTAAAGGGATATAGATTTTATTGTGTTGAAATGTTGCTTTTGATGAGTCCGTAGATTCATTGTCATAAAATCTCGAAAGTGCTACGAAGAAGGTGGAGCTTCAAGTAATTTTTTCACAACCAGTTTAGTCGTTTACTTTTTTTTTTTTTTGGTAAGGGTAAGGTATATATTACTTTCAAATCACCAAATACAAAGGAAAGCAAGAGACTAACCAGGTCCTAAAAGGACTATACAAGGGAACACAGTCACCTCAAAAAAAGAAAAAGAAGAAAAAAAGAAGAGACAGCTATACAAGAGAGGCCTAATACAACCCAACTACGAAAAGATGGAAGGTGAAAGCCCCCAACTCCTCTGTAGTCTTTTGTTCAAAGGCGTGTCTAGAACTCTTCCAAGAGCTGCAACTTTGTCCTTTACCACTTTGATAGTATGATTCCGCATGCCCGGAATGAAGATACTCTTGTTTCGGAAGATAGAGTTGTTTTTTTCCGTCCAAATTATGTGACAAAGGGCACCAAAAAAGAACCTGGACAGACGGTGTGCAAAAGATGGGCCTCCACAAACCTTCATTGCCCATATAATATGCTCATGCCACGGCCGATTACGCCATGGAAGATAGCAATTTGTTGCCCAAAAAAACGCCAACCTTCTTGTAGATGAGCACTCGAAGAAGAGGTGATCTATTAAGTCTGGGATAGCACCGCAAAACACGCACATAGCAGAGTCAATCCTGCTATTATGGATGAGAGCAACCTGCGTAGGCAGCCGGTTGAGGGAGATTATCCAAAGAAGAAAGGAGTGCCGCGGAGCAATGTGATGATCCCATATAAAGGAATGCCATTGAACCGGAAGTCCTTTTCTTCTTATATAATTCCATGCCATGGCCACTGAGAAGGTAGAGGAGGGTTAGGGCGCCCAAATGAGCTCATCTTCAACGTCTTCCTCAAAAATAGGGGTAGGATATGTCCAGTGTAGTATAGTTTCCAAGGTATGTGAATGTTGCCATATCGAGTCATAAAAGGTACGAACAAACGTGTCCCGTGGAATACGAGACTGTTATATGTCCATATTATCGAACAAAAGATAGAGGGGGGCCTTTGTCGTTACCACCAAACAAACCATAAAGAGACTGAACGACCATTGCCAATTTTCCAACGAAACATAGATCGAGCAGTATCTCGCATGTCGAGAACTTTCTTCCACGTCCAGGATCAAACGGTGGCCTTGGATATAACCCAGAAATTGGAGTTTTTAAGGAAGTTCGAATGGATCCACTTACACCACATGGACTCCTTATCGGTGAAAAAAAGCCATATGTGCTTGAGTAACATAGCTCTGTTATATTCAGTGAGTCTTCGGATCCCAAGACCTCCTTCTTCTTTGGGTAAACAAACCGATTCCCATGCAACTTTAATACATGCCTAGATCCGGGCCCTTCCAAAGAAATTGTCGAAAATAACCTCAATACCGTAAAGCACTGATTTAAGTAGAGAGAAGATGGTGGCCCAGTGGACTTGAATAGAATGTAGAACCGACCGGATAAGTTGCAACCGGCCCGCAAAAGACAAGAACCGATGAGTCCAAGATCGAACACGCGATGTAATGGAGTCTATCAACCATTTACAGTCCTCTTTGCGAAGTCTCGAAGATATAACAGGCACGCCTAGGTATCGAAAAGGTAGAGAGCCTTGTTGAAACCCAAGGCAAAGAAGAATGCCCCTATGTAACTCCAAGTTCCCTCCCGAGAGGTAAACATTGCTTTTTCTCGCATTCGGTTTTAGACCCGACCAATTCGAGAACAAATCGATTGCTTCCTTGATAAGTTGGATAGATCTCAAGTGCGCTTGCGCAAAAATGAGGACGTCATCGGCGAAGAAAAGATGGGAGAGACTCGCTTTCTTACACCGCCAGAACCATTGAAAATCCAAGTTATCAGTTTTACACTCTCAAAGAAACCGGAGAAGACTTCCATAGTTAAGACAAATAAGTATGGCGAGAGTGGATCTCCCTGCCGTATACCCCGAGTACTGGCAAAGAAGCCGTGCAGATCCCCATTTATTGCAACTGAAAATTTGGCGGTAGAGATGCACGCCAATACTAGCTGAGTAAAGTTTTCTGGAAAATTAAAGGCTGATAGCACGGGTTGTATGAAGCTCCAGTCGATCGTATCGTAAGCTTTTTGGAAATCTACCTTGATGGCGCACGGTTTAGTCGTTTACTGATAATATAAAAATTGAAAAACCTGAAGAAAACATAATTTTATTTCCAGAGATAGACCAAGAAGGACAGGTAAGCCTCCATAGAATTATGGGTACTCAGATTTTATTGCTTATACCCTTTTAGTTACAGAGTCAGTCAACATACCTTCATCTATTAGCGCATTCATTACTCTTTGGTAGTAAAAGAGTAATTTTTCTTGGGGGGGCCGGGGATCTTTCTCCATTATACTTTAATATTTATTCAAATTTGACAAATTACGAAAAGATTGTATTTGAATTAGTATGTCCACATTTGTATGCAGTGAAATTTAAAATGTCTCGGATAAGAAAAAAGTGAAAATGCATGAAACACGAGATTCATTGAAAATAAAAATTAAAAGTTCAAGTGACAAACCTTCGGTTGGTCCATGATCGTTTTGGGAAGCTTTGTCGGTGGCTGTGCCTTTTGAATTCACGTCTATGTGAACCTCTTTGTTATCAAAAAAAGAAAAGAAGAAATGAACATATATACCTTAGAAAAATTAATTACACTTTTTATGCTTTAGATCATTCATACATGACTAGTATCCGGCTCATTCATTGCATGGAATTCTTTGTGTTAAGCGTTGATGGTAAACTAAAAAGAAAATTTAACTTTAAAGTTAACGGAGGTCACGAGTTTTTTTTTTTAACTTATTGTATCATGAATTATTTTTGGAGGACCTTGTAACTTTCCAATGCTGAAAATGTGTTTTTAGTTACTTTTTATTTTGTTGTCACCATTGATCTTATCCGTGACATCATTTAGGAATTATGAGATAACTCTTTTACTCTTTGGAAGTCAAAAGGTATTTTTTGGGGGCTTTCTCAATTATAATATAGAATGTTATTCAGCTTTTAAATATTAGAAAAAGATTATATTTGAATTTTATATGTCAGCATTTGAATACTGTGCAGTTTAAAATGTTTTAGATTAAAAAAGTCAAATTGCATGAAACACGATTTTATGAATAACGAAAATTAAAAATTCAAAGTTTACAAACATTCAGTGGGTCCGTGATCGGCTAGGTTAGCTTTATTGGTGGCTCTGCCTTTTGACGCACGTCTACGTGAACATCTTTGTTACCAAAAAGAGAATTCAACATCGATAACCGTGAAAAAATTATTAACAGTTTATATGTTTTGGATTATCCATACATGGCTTGTATAAATTGTCCGTATTAAAATTAGATGGAATAATTTTAAACAAGAAAAAAGTTTAACGTTAAGTTTAACAGAGATCCAAATTTTGTTTGAGGTAGGTATTGCACCAAAAATTAGTTTCGTAAGACCTTCTAACTTTCATATCTTAGATATTGTGTTTTTTAGTGAGTTTTTATTTTGATCTTATCCACATCATTTATTAGTTAAGTTGATGCAAAATTTTATCAGGATCCATAATTTCACATAACCATTAGAACAAGACTATACATAAATTAAAATAAATTGATTAACTTAATCAAATCAATTTCATCAATTAATACTATTTCTTTATGAGTTACAATTGAGGAAAAGTACCAAAAAAATCATAAACCTATTACATTGATACCAATTCAGTCATAAACTTTTCAATTAGATCACTTTAGTCATAAACCTTTTCATGTTGGTACCAATTCAGTCAATCTGGCCAATTTAAGACGTAAATCACTGATATGGACGCCGATGGTGCCACGAGGACAAATTTTATAATTTTTAAAGGTTTTTAAAAAAAATTTCTTTTTTTTTCTTTTCCCAGAACTAATTGGCCAGTGAGATCGCCGGCCATAGGCTGGTTTGGGCGAGGCCTACCTCAACCTTGTCGGCCACAAGCAAGGGCATCAAGCCCTCACCCGAATCCAGGCGAGGGCTGAAACCCTCATCTATTGGTTGGTGAGGGTTTCACCCCCTCACTTGTCTGCGAAATTTAGAGGGTTTCCCCCTTCTGGATAAAAAGGCATCATGGTTGGTGAGGGCACGGTGGCCCTCGCCTATGGGTAGTGATGATCGACTAGGGACCTCGCCAGCCAACTAGTCATGCGAAAAGAAAAAAATGAAAAACATTAAAAAAATCTGAAAAAATAATTATAAAATTATAAAATTAGTTCATGTCATTGCTTTACTACAAGCATCCAATTCCATGTCGGGATTCCGGCCTAAATTGACCGGATGGACCGAAATGGTATCAATATAAAAAGTTTTATGACTAAATTAGTCCAATTGAAAGATTTAGGATTAAATTAGTATCAATATAATAGATTTAAGACTTTTTTGGTATTTTTCCCATTATAGTTGATATAGGATACAAGTTAACAATATTATCACCATCATACTGATGCACTGCATGGTTTCTTTCTTAAACAAAGTACACCGATCGAGCTTTATTGATTGACTTAACGGTTGGGAAAAATAATGATCTATTTTTTCTGACAAAATCCAAATTATTTTGTCTTGTGCATGTGGCAAGAACTTTACACCATTCCTGTACCTTAGACAAAATGAATCAATTAGCTGTATTTGGTGGCCACACATTGCTTTTGCATTTTGAGTTCGGGGAAATTAAATTTTTTTGGTCCCTGTAGGTTGAAATATGTCACTTTCAATCCCTATCCTTTGTTTGGCAATAATTCCAATCCTCATACTATTTTGTGGTGAAAATTTAAGTCACTTTGTCAAAATTACAGGGACAAAAAAAATGTTATTTTCCTGACTAATTTTAAAGGAAAAAATTACCAAAAAAGCCCTAAATCTATTGCAATTATGTCAATTCAATCCTAAATCATTTTTTTTGCCAATTCAACCCTAAATTTTTTCGCATTTGTGTCAATCTAATCCATCTAGCCAAACTTTGGACGGCTGTCACTGATGTGGACATCAGCCATCCGAGCGACGATACTGGAGTGAATAATTTTTAATAATATTTTCTATTTTTTCAAAAATTTTATTTATTTACTTATTCTTTTCCGTTACCTTTTACTTTTAATTTTATTCCTTCTTTTCCATGCCAGCCACTGAGCGAGGGCCGTGAAGCCCTTGCCTGCCATCAACGAGGGTCACTGCCCTTGCCTGGCCTTGCACAAATCTAGGCCAGGCTTGGGGGTTGCGGGTGAGGCAAGTCTCACTAGCCGCAGGCAAAGGCGGCCATGACCTCACTAGTCAGCGGGCGAGGCCGCGTCGATGAGGGCTTCGTAGCCCTTGCCCAGTGGCTCGTGAGCCTTGCTAGCCAATGTGGGAAAGAAGGAAGAAAAGGAAAAGAAAAGGAAAATTATAATAAATAAATAAATATTATTAAAAATTATCCACATCGGTCTCGGCCGAGGTCCACGTCAGCACCGGCTGGCCAAAATTGGTCAAATGGGCTGAATTAACACAAATACAAAAGGTTTATGACTGAATTGGCAAAAGAAAAAAGTTTGAGATTGAATTGGCATAATTGTAATAGGTTAATTACTTTTTTTTAATATTCCCAATTTTAAACTAAGTTTTGTTCCAAAAAGAGTAATTTGAATTTTTGACGATTTAATTGAACTTTCCAAATTATCTAGAAGTCATTTTCCGTTGGTTGTTTCAGAAAATTCTAAACAATGTTTTTTCAGGAAACACGCTTGAGTTTGACGCGTGATTTTAGGTACCGAAGACTTGGGTCAAGAGCAAAACTATAATTGCATGACTGCCAGCTTTGTTGAATCAATATATCTGCCTCTTGAGTCGGCTCATGCATCATTACGCCATTTTTCTAAAAACAAAATCACCATCAAATCCCTCGAGCTATTTAGAGTGTGTTGGTTCCCAAAAATGTTCTAATAAAAACTGTTCTGTTTTTCATCTTCCATTTTTATGTTTGGTGAATGAAAAATATGAGTTTTCAGCAGGAATGAAAATTGTAAAAACATGTTTGGTATAGTTTTTAAAGCAATCCTTGAACAAAATAATGTTAATTTCGATCGTTATTAGTTTTAGAGTTCAAGTTTTGAAAACAAGGCAACCAAAACTTCTACCAACATATTTTTGTGGAGAAATTTGGAAAAGAAAGATTTGTTACAATTTTCAATACATTACCTGTTCATAATATCGTCGCTTGCTTACATTACTTCGAAACATAGATGAAAGAAGTGAAACTTTTCCAATTTTTCCATCGACTCATGGAATAAAATTAGAACAAAGGAAAGACCGGAACATACCTGACAACGGTTTCGAAATCGAATTGCGTTGGGTATCCATGGAGGATTCTTTGCCGTGCCGTCTTACGAGCAAGTAAAAATCTCGAGGAGAGAAGTAGTTTAATGCGGTTGAAGTCGAAGTTATATTCTGTTACGCTTCTCTTGTGGATGGAGCCAAAGTTCCAGCTGTAGATGTCTTTTAATTTTAAAGGGATAATGACTCAAATATTCTATAAACTTTGGCCCAATGTGAAATGTGGTCCATAAATTTTAATTTATTTAATGTAGTCCCTGAACTTTAACCCAATGAGCAATGTGATTTCTGAACTTTAATTTATTTAATGTCATCTTGAACTTTTGGTACATGTTCAATTTAGTTGTAGATATGTTTTAATTTTAAAGGGGTAATGACTCAAATAATCCATAAACTTTAGTCCAATGTGAAATATGATCCCTGAATTTTAATTTGTTCAATATAGTCCCTAAACTATAGCCCAATGAGCAATGTGATTCCTGAACTTTTAATTTATTTAATGTCATCCCTAAATTTTTGGTACATGTTCAATTGATGAAAATATTTGATGTAGTTTCTGAACTTGAATTAATGGGCAAGGAGGCAGGAGGCAGGAGGCAAAGCGAAGACGAAATCAGAATCGGGTACTAGTGGCAGGAGCGGCGAGCGATTCCAAGTTGGTGATTTGGTTACAAGCAGCAGAGGCATCTACGCAAGGATAATGAATGATGTCATCGCCACCACGGCCACCGTTGGTCCACGTCAAGCACAAGAGACAATAGTAGCATCATTTGCGCTGGGTGGTGGTGGCCGTCGCCGTTCGTATCCGAATCGAATGATGAAGATCCGTCATCGGGAAGTGGATGAGTAACTGCCTCTACATCTTTTTAGGGAGAGAGATAGAGAACTTGATTCCCAAGAACATTCGCATGGGAGTCGGGGATTTGTGCTTCTTGAGCCAAAATTTAGGGATTATTTATATCATTATCCCAAAAAATAAAGTTGGAACGTTAAAAGATGCCTTTTGTACAACGCTAAGAAGCATCAAAATCACTGGGAAAGTAACATCGTGGTATTCTAATACTTGCTAGGTGTCTCAACATGAAAAAATAAGGCATAATCTATAAATCTAAGGGGTGAATTCCCTTAAAAAAAAATTCTAACTTTAGGTCAAGTCCCAAATCTACTCCGAACTTTTTTTTATCTTAAAAAAAACCCCAAACTTTAGGTTCAGTCCTAAATCTACCCCGAACTTTTTTTTATCTAAAAAAAATCCCAAACTTTAAGTTCAGTTTCAAATCTACCCCGAAATTTATTTTGTGTAAAAAAAATCAGCAAATTTCAATTTATTTTCAAAAATATACCCCGTGATCCAATTCCAACTTGACGTGGCACTTTCACGTCGATAACAAATCTACATCAATAAAGTAATGGAGCGATAGGTAAGAGAGATTTCCTTGTTTCTGTTTTGGACTTCGAGCGAAGTGCACCTGAGATGAAAAGGAAACATAGCCGGATTTTACCTGTTAATTAATTAATCTGCCTCTATTATGACAAAATACCAACAAGCTTTTGCAGAATTTCGCACTCTCTAGTTGTTTGAAAATCGGTAATCTTCATCCAGCTTTTCTGATTCGTTTTGCTGGACGATTCGTCGTCCTTATCATGGGGCAAAGCAAAGGTAGATGTGAGCTGCGTGCAGAAGAATAAAAAAAGAAAGAAAAAAAGTTAAAGGGCGTGCAAAGGAAAAGTTAGGGATTGTTTGATAACCTGCTAAATATATAGAACCTAATTCTATTTTTTTATTCTCCATGACCAAAAAAGAATAAAAATCCATTTGATTTTTTTGTTCTCCATTTGATCCAAAAAAAAATTTGCAAAAAATCAATAATAAAAAGAAAAGTTGATTATTGATTATGGGAACAATAATAAGAAATGGACAAGAAAATTTTTTTTTCTTCATCTTAGTCAAATTTTTCATTTTCATGGCGTGGTTGGTGGGGTTTTGCAACAAAATCAATAATAAAAAGAAAAGTTGATTCTTGATTATGGGAACAATAATAAGAAATGGAAAAGAAAAAAAAGAAAAAAAAATATTTAAAAATTCAAAATATAATCAAAATATTATTAATATAAAGAAATTTTGTGCAATTATCAATTGTATTTTTGTTCTTTTTCTATTCCAGGAATAGAAATTTTGAGTAGTTACCAAACGCCTTTAAATGATTAGAAATTATTTTCGGGAATTGAATAAAAAAAATCACTTTTGAGCATAAGTTGTTTCTGGAAATAGGATGATTATCAAATGCACTCTTAGAGAGCAAGAAAATGTCCTTAACAGTGAGACTTTCTGAAGAACATGCTAGCTCCCAGATATCCAATACATGGTCCACAAATCAAACCAAAAATGTTTAAGGTGTATAATTTGGGGTTTTAGTCGTATTTATCATTTTTATCGTCTTTAATATCAATGTTAAGGATTTTTTTATATATTCGGCTTTAAAAGTGTGACATATGTATATAGAGGTAGTTGCAAAATCGAATTTATTCAAATATCACCTAGATAAAGACGAAGATATAAAAAAGATATGTATTTACGGTGGACGTGATAATTACCTTTATAAAAGTGGCAAATTCGCAACTTTTTAGCCAGCCAATACACGCGCACCGCACTCAATTCATCTTTCTTCCTCATTGTGAGATGCTGACCACGAATCTTAGCACATGCACTGCCGCATTTGATGCCAAATTTCAACTCGCAACTTTTTAGACTTTCCAATTTTTTTTTTTTTTGGCTTAATAAGGTATGTGCAACTCCACACGTTCTGAGTTGCATTTCCTGAAAATGAACCGAGATCCCATCTTCTTAGAATTATACGCAACCTTCTATAAATGTCTCTATAGATAAACAACCTCGTAAACATGTACTGTTGACTCTAGTATATAGCATATGTTTGCAGAGGTCATCAAGGTGCTAGTCGGAAGGAAAAAGAAATTAGATGTATGTTAACTAGAATACTTAAAATTGAACCGGTAGCGACATTGGGTCACACTCTATCACGCGGCAATGAATTATTCATAAGTTCAAAATTGTTGTGGTCGTAGCTGAAATTTCAATTACTGTGACTCCTTGATGAACACGGTGGTTCTTTGGTTGATCATATTGGGAAGCTACATTCTCTGCAACACTAATATGAGCACCAATTCTTTTGCCGTAATCTTCTTCCCGTGTGTTCTTGTCCAAGTTTCTTCTTTCTTTTTTTTTTTTTTTTTTTGCCCAGGGAAAAAAGATATTGGAGAAAGTGAGAATATACTGTATACGTACTGGATGTTGTCATTTGACCGAGACTAGGATGTGGCTCGATGGTGGCTAGTGGCTACTCTTCACCCAACAAATACATAAATCAAAATAGGGACCTGAAATTTCATTACACGCAGAAGATATTCACGGCTAGTGGATAGGGTCCAAATAGGGTGTTTTCTCCGGGCCAACCCGAATTGATATCATATGTTAAATGGACCCGGCCTCGATGGTTCAAAATTCATGCGAAAGCCCGATCCTCGGAGGGCACAGACATGTCTATTGGGCCTGTCGAGCTGCCAAGCCAATTCTTTGACCCAACAATCCATAGAAGGTGGCTCTCTATTAGTCACGGATGAAGCGTGCCTGTAAGACGAAATAACATCAATTCATCTACTCCCGAAACCTTACATAAAATTAATTCGCATGCTGATTGTTGAAATCATGTCTCGAGTTTGAGACCTGTAAACAAAACCGAACACGAGACTCATTAAAGGAAAGTCAGAAATCGAGCAAAGCTGAATACGAAAATTGTATCGTGTTGAAGTGGCAATCAAGAATAAAGATTGCTCTCGAGCTGGAAAGTCCAATAATGGACTTTGAGTTGGTTTTGTCTGGGTCAACAGGGGTCAGAGAAAGAATAAAGAGAAATAAAAGATAGGGAAATCTTTTCCCAGCGAAAGTTGGTTTAGGTTATTTGGGTTTGATATATATATATATAAAGTCTGGGGACGATCTTTTAAGGAGACTTGGATTAGTGCGGCCGTGAAGAATTTTGCTTGATGCGCAATCCAAGGCAGATTCAAGAGACGAGTGTTGAAGCTAATTATTTTTTATGGTAAGATTATTGAGAGATTATTTCATGAGAAATTATGAAGCTAAATATCGTGTGCGTTAGTGAGGTGTAATTGGAGGCTGGGAAATACTGAAAGTGCTTGAATGACTTAGTTGTAGTTATAACCTTCGTCATATCGCTTGATTTATGGTAGAATTTGCTGCTGCTTTCCGTGAAGACATAAATTACTACGACCAAATCATGTAAATCCAATATCCTATTTATTTTCTTATTCTATTTATTTTAATGGTCGATAACTTGCTTTTGCAACACTTATAAGCACACACAATCGATGTTGGATCCAGAAACCAAGCCATGTATAAATCATCACAGACATAACTTTTAAGCGCACTTGTTATTGTTGCCAATAACGGATTACTACGACATTAGGCTAAAAGACATTCTATGCATTGTAGAAGCTTATACATCCATACCAAGCCACAAGCAGCATACAAATCAGTACATACAAATCGGTCACGAGCGACAGCTAAAGGCTATCTTGGATTAGTAAAGAAAATTGTTGGGCATTAACGTGGATATGTGCTGCGCTCGTGACAAATATGTCGGCTCTAACGAATATTTTAGGCCTTGTGTTTTAAGCTTTCTCTAATGGCCCAATATCTTAATAACAAGGAAACAAGTCAATAAACAGAAGTAGAAGGTTCCGACCACCAAATAAATAAATAAATAAGTAGAAGGGTTTTAGACTTCGTCTTCTTTTCCAAGCCACCCGTACTGCTTTTTTTTTTTCGGTGAATTTTCAAATTTGTGTTTCCTTTTAAATTTTTACCATCTATAACGACTATGTACAATGTTCTTGATTCGTCTCTCGTTTTTCATTGATACATTTTCAAAATTTGATTCAGATGAGTTGATTTTGACCATTTTAAATTTTCAGGTTGCAGAGGGTGTACTGACAATTGGCATTGTGTACGAAAGTGAACGAGATGCCTACGACTTTCATGATGAACACGCCGAAGAAGTCGGTTCCATGAGATTTTGTTCATACAATGCTTGTCCCTTTTTTTTAAAGTTCTCGATGCACCGAATGATTCTCTTGTGCACTTATTTATTTGGTATTAATATTATCTAATATAAAATTTTTCGTTAGTTTTTATATGGATTTGGTGTTCTAGTTAATAAAACTTAAGTTTTAGTGCTTGTTGGATCATTACTGGAAGATATTATGCTTTTTAACATTCTATGCTCAAAATAAGAAATTACATTTGATTGGATTGGAGGTGATCAAGAAATGAAATTTAAGAGCAGGTGATCGTCCACTATTTTTCAAGTCATCGGCACACGTGTTTTCACCAAAAAAAAAAATAAAGAATTAGAAGAATTAAAAAAAATTAGAATGCAAAAATTAGTTAAAGAGTTCATGTACAAATTTCTCAGTCTAGGTCCACAAACTCATATAGGTGGGCATTATCAGATTTGTTGGGATGTGGTTCATACTCTCCATCGATAGGAAGGCACGGGGATCCCACTACCCAGTGAGTGGACGAGAGTTGTGGGAGCAGCGGTCCCGAGCCTCTAGAGGGCTTTTATAGTTTGAGTTCGAAAAAGGAAAATTTCCTAATTCAATTAGGTTTCCTAATTTAAATAGATTTTCTAAAAAGAGGTTTCCTATTTTAAATTAAACTATTGACTATATATAATCTCTTTCTCTTGTAATTAAGAGATGTAACATAGAGGTGCGATGTATTAATTATAGTGGAATCCCCTACTAGACATAGCCCTAGTTTAAGGTGAACTAAGATAAAAACCTTCCGTCTCAAATTCTCTTTATCGCTTTTTTACTTTCTATTTTTTTGTGATTGTACAACGAATCCTAACATCAGGACCTACTTCTTAATGCGCCCCAGATTAAAACTATTTTCACGAGTAAATTTCTCGAACCTGAATTTCAAAGAAAGGGTGGCGAAATTGCATATAGATATTCCCAGAACAATCAATGTCATTGATAACCTAAAACTCTCATAAGAGTTTGTTATGCAAAATGGTGGAAGCATAAAACAAGCACAATCAAGCGAGAAACTGTCGTAGAAAATAAATTTGGCGTAGAGGATTTTAATTGTTTAGATAGGTGTGTTTACTCCGTAGGGAGAGTTCAGCAAGATGTTTTACTATAATCAACAACGGGAAATTACACTCCCTTGAAACACACAACTCTAAAATGTTTTTCAATTCCCAATTATACTCGAGAGGCCTCAAAAAGTCAAATCAAAGAGATGAAAAGTGTTTACCCTTACACTCGCATTCCTCGACGGCTCCCCAAGCTGTCTCTTGAGTTAGGCTTGCCGTCAGTGCAAAATTAGGTAAAAAAAACACACATTTAGTTAACTGCCGTGTGTGTTCGGACATCTGAAATCTTCTCAGGGAAATTCGGTCTAGTTTAGACATCTAGCCATGGTCGGACACTTGAAGTTGCTCGCTCTTGCTGGCCATGTCCATGGTCGAGCATCCGGCGAGTCTTGGCCGATTGTCCAATCTTGCCTTCGGACATCCAAAATCCGCAATTCATTTAATCCTACTATCCAATTAATGAAACGAAATAGGAGTTTTTGAGACCAATAGTTAAGTAATTATTTCGGATATATCTCTCTTCTTGGTCATGTAAGGGTGCGTTTGTTTGGGAAAAAAATGTACTTCGGACTTTCACTCATTTGATCTACAGAAAATGACTAGTTGACTTAAAACACTTTCCAGTACATGAAAATATTCATGCATAAATTTAGGAAATCGAATTCCTAAATCTAAAGAGGTGAAAACATTTTTCATAATTACTCCTTTCAATTTTTTTAATATTTTAATATTTCCTTTTTTCTTTTCTTTTCTTTTTCTTTTTCCTTCTCCCTCCTTTACCGATCGCCGGCCTCAACGACAGCCGGCAACAGACTATAGGCCTTGGTCAGTGAGGTCTAGCCTTGCCGGGATCTAGGGAGCTTGAGCTGCAAGGCCTGACCTCGCCATGTCTAGCAAGCTCACGCCTCGACCTTCCTGCCTTGTAACCTCGCCTTGAGCTCGCTCAAGGCAAGATTAATCTCGGCGAGGTTGGAGCTCACTCAAGGTCGGTGAGCTCGAGCTTGAGCTTGCTTGTGGCCATCATTGGTTGCGCGGAGAAAATAAGGAAAAAGAAAAGGAAAGAAAACAAGAAAGGAAAAAGAAAAAAAAATAGGAAAATTTTAAAAATTAAAATTCGAAAATTTATAAAATAAAATAAAAGAAAAAAAGAGAAAAATAAAAATAATTAAAAATTCAACTTTTTTTAAAAATAAAAATTATTTAAAAAATCGATTTTCTTATGCTCTAGATAAATGAGGTAATGAGATCCAAACATAAAAAAGAGTTTTTGATCGTATATTATCAAATAAAGAAAAACTCATCGTATTCTCGAAAACCAACGTGTCAACTGCACAAACGCAACGAAAACTGAACTTTGAGAACGTGTCAACGCCATATGTCCATTTCACCGTAAGCCACTGCAACGCGCACTTTGCCACTTTGGCTTCTTTCTTCACCTTCGTCTGCTTCTGCACCCTCCAAACCCTATCATTCATGGTCATCAATGGCGCATTCTCTTCAGGAGTTCGACACTCATCTGGACGCTGCTTCACCGAAATCATCATGCTTTAAAGGTTCTTTCTGGTTTTCTCTTTCCTTAAATGAAGTGCAAACATGTCTTTTTTTTCTTTTTCCCTGATGACGTTCTCGTGATTTTCTAGTTTCTTTAAAGTTCTTGCCGTTTTGAAAATCACAAGTGCACCAAGTGAGTGCAACCCCGTGTCCAAAAAAGTGTTTCTGGATTCCGTGATGCAAGCTAATATGATGCAACGTAGTTTCGCTCATTTTTTTGGTCTTCACAGGCAATTTTAATGAGTTTTACTGAGGGAAAATAGACAACTCCGAATGGATTACTTGGAGTTTTATATGGTCAGGCGATCGTGGAGAATTCTCCGCGTTCTTCATTATATGAGACTATATCGAATGCGCGCTAAACGTGCCATTTATGCTAGATTGGGTCGGAGAGGCCATTTAAAGTTTCAAATATTGAACAAACGAAGCAAAGAACATGTCTAGTTCTTTTTTGAGTTGAGAGACGATAGAGGAATCTCTCCTTTAAAGAATACTATAGCTAGACAGATGCGTGTGTATGAGAATTCGGTTTATGTACTAGTAACTCTCAAGCAAGCATGCCATGATTTACTAGCCATCTGTGAAAATGCTTTTTCTTCAAAATGAAATTTTCATGTATAATCTCGTCATGAAATAGGTTAAGAGTGCACTCAGTTGGAAGATGTCCAAAAGATGGAATCGACATATTCCTTGGCCTTGGGTGCCATTTACAGCAACCTCCATAAACCAGCGGTCATCATCGCAGCATGCTTCGTACTTGTAGCATTGGCCCTGTCGCTTTTTCTCATGTTTCAACATCTCAAGCACTACACCAATCCTGCCGTAAGTTCTCTTCTCCTTTATATCAGTGATATGGATGGACGGAACTATTCAGGTATCATCCATGCATACCTTGATATTCTTTATGTGGTATTGTCGACATGATATCAGAAACATGCAGCCAGACTTCCTACTAAATGTTCTGATGGTTAGCTTAATCATTGGGGCCAACTGGTTCTCTAGAATGATAGAAAGACTTTTCATGCTTTAGTGACGAGATTAATATTTGCTAAATTATCTTGCTTTAATCCAATTTTAGGAACAAAAGTGGGTAGTTGCAGTCCTTTTCATGGTTCCAGTCTATGCAATTGAATCAGTAAGTTCTGTCTTCGGAAGTCTTATTTTTATGTCTCTTCCCTAGCGTCGATTGAGTGATATCTGAACAGCAGTTCTTCTCCTTAACAGTTTCCAGTTTCCTTGCATCACCCAAAATTAATTTTGTTCCACTTAATATGCCAACCTGCATTGTATTTCAACAAGAAAAACTTTAAGAAAGATTATAGAGTTCTATACATGGTTCCTTTAATTTAAAAGGAAAAAGGAGGAGAGATGTTGCGATACCCTGCTTCAGCCATGTGTTTACGGCTTGATTTGTGAATCAATGACATTGATCCAGTCTAAACTGTTTGTTTTTCTTTGGCAGATAATATCATTGTGGAACCCAAAATTGTCTCTCGCTTGTGACATATTGAGAAACTGCTATGAAGCATTCGCTTTGTATTCTTTTGGAAGATACTTGATTGCCTGTCTGGGTAGGCTACTGTAGATGCACTTAAACTTGGAAAAAGTTTTCTTATATCATCTAGACCCGTTAGTGCAATTCAATCATTTTCTTGCTGGAGTTTTTTTTCAGCAGTCTGAATATATGCCAATGAAGACTAGTTTCACTGCATAAGCTCATGCGTTAGTTTTCATGCTAGGTGGTGAGAGAAACGTGATCGAGCTACTTGAAGATGAATCAAGGAAATTGCTCCAAAAGCCACTCCTGAACCACACAAACAAAAGTCCGAAGAAAATAGGAAGCAGAGTTTGGAACTTCATCTTTCAACCATGTGTTCTTGGAGAAGATCTGCTCACCATTGAGAAATTTGGTCTCGTGCAGTATGTGAGTAACTCATTTGAACCATCACAGTTAGACTTATTACTACAGTTCCTAACTTCCTAACCTGTTTGATGTTGTCCAGATGATTCTGAAGACAGTATGTGCATTTTTAGCACTTATTTTGGAGCTCCTTGGCATCTATGGTGACGGCGAATTCAAATGGAATTATGGGTATTAAGAAGGTTTTTTCACTTTATAGTATATTCGGTTGCCACGCATCCCTGTCATCCTTGTCCTCTCTTGCAGGTATCCATACATAGCGGTGGTACTGAACTTCAGCCAGATGTGGGCATTATTTTGCCTTGTTCAGTTCTATAACGCAACTCACGAGAGACTAAAATCGATAAAGCCACTGGCTAAGTTCATCAGCTTCAAGGCTATTGTATTTGCCACTTGGTGGCAAGGCGTGGGGATTGCACTTCTATGTACCTTTCATGTTCTGCCTAAGGAAGGAAAGCTGCAAACTGGATTGCAGGATTTTCTTATCTGCATAGAAGTAAGTGCAAGCTTTATTCAGCCAGAGAAGAGTTACCAACAGCCAAAGCACTAGCCAACTGCACACATGAATTGTGTTTGCTTTTGATCATTGATTCAATATTGTCTTCACGGGTATTGTCGTACATACCCAACACTTTGCTACAAAGACAACCAGAGTTTATGTATATCATTTTCCGTGCCTGGGTTGACCGGCATGTTGTATGTGGTTGGTTGTTCTGAGCTTGCAAGGATATGAATTGATGTAAACCGTTCACAGATGGCAATTGCAGCTGTTGCTCATGTTTTTGTCCTTTCGGTGGAGCCCTACCGTTACATCCCAATCACCGAAAGCCCAAAAGTCACCACAGAAAAGACAGTCGCCAAAGTAAAGTTGGAAGAGGGTGATAAAGAGAAACCGGCCATGGTCGAGAAGACTGACACGAAGGTGGAGGTCCCGGGTACTAGCATCTCCGAGAGCGTTCAGGACATTATTGTCGAAGGTGGTCAACGCGTAAGCTTGCATCCCACAAGTTGTGAAATCTTGCTTTTTACGCAATTATTGTCCCAAGAAATTGGCTTGGTTTCACTTGATCAATGTCTTGTGTCTTGCTTTATCCATCTGTGTGAAATCTTGTTTTTGTCTCCTTAAAACAGGTGGTGAAGGATGTTGTGCTGACAATAAATCAAGCAATAGAACCAGTCGAAAAGGGGGTGGCAAGGATCCAGGAGACAATTCACCAAAGATCAGAGGAGTCAGATGAAAAGGATGAACAAGTGGAAGAGGTAGAGGCCAAGGAACGCGTTGAACTCGAAGGCGCGGAGAGGGAAACTGTTGTCAGCATAGAAGAGAGTAATCAAAGGAAAGGATTGATTGTAAGCAACAGCAGGACATGCTAGAGAGCAGTTTTTGACTTGTTAATCCTTGAAATGCGTTGTCTTGATTTTTAATTGAGCAAGTAAACGCTGCTTGTATGCCGGTCTTTTCTGTTTTGCTCCATTTGATGCACGGTCTTTTCGATTTCCTACGAGAGGGTACCACCAGCTGCCGCTGGTTTTTGAACTAATGAACATGTCTGAATTCTAGGACGCTAAAATCGATATATATGAACCCGACCATGCGGATCGGGAGCAACATAAACAATCTTTTCCTTGTCCTTGTCCCGCCACTGTAATCTGCCAAAAAGGAAGGGAGAGCGCATTGACTAGACAACCATGTTTCAAAGTGTAGAGGAGTTATTATAGTCCCTCGAGGGATCAATTCACTATTCTAAGAACGTCAGATTCTAAAGCATGTTTTTGGATCCTTCACAGATGTCGTACGTCACTAATACTTCAAAAATTTTTAAAGATTGACCGAGATTTGTTCTTTTGTGATCCAACGTTCATCAATCACCAAGGAATGGGTCCTCGGGAATTTGTGGAAGTGCCCCAAGGTGTAGATGGTATTATTTGCTGTGCACAGAGGGTACAAATCACAGATGCTTGAATATATTCAACACGGACCAAATGAAAAAAGAATATAACCGGTACATGCCATCTGGTTCTGCTTTGACCCCCTAAAACAGGTATATTCCTCGAAGAACTTAATCTCTCACTACATAATTTCAACAAATGAACAGACGCCAATTTAAACTGGAGGATCTTAAGGTACAAAACTAAACAAAACCGAAAACCATTCTTCCTGCCCCCAACCGTTGCTCCACTGTCATTTGTCTTCGTTGTCGTGCAATACAGGAACCATTCGGTATTGAGAAACAGGTTCTTGTAATGTCAATCCTCTTGAGAAAAGTTGTGCTACCTCCTGTGGCTGTTCAAAGAGGGATGCATCAGCACGAGATTGAAGGCGTCGCAGTGGCTTCTCCAGAAGGGTGTATAAAGTATAAAATTTCCTGTCTAAATTTGAGCAAAAAGAAGTTCATTCCATGTGTCAGGAATGCCGGGCAGACACCAGTGCAAGCAATCTTGCACTCCTCGTGTGCCCTTAATGCTGAATCGGGAAATGTGACCTTCATCTCTAACCTGCGACAGTGCTGTTATGTCCAAAAGCCGAACTTTTGTCCCCCTTACTGCACTCTCCGCATTAACATCGCTCGATTCATCCTGTAACACTTCCTTGCCTATAGACATGGGCATTTCGTTGTCGCAACTCCCTCCTGTGTTCCAATCCCCATTCACAAAATGCCTAGGAGAGATGCTCCGGTAGAACGCCTTAAGATGAGGGTATTTCGGGAGTTGTGAGTTCACCCAACTCACAATGCTGTGGATGGTGAAGTTCTTCGCACGGGCAATTTCCGCAATCTTCTTGTTGGTGTTGCGTGCACCACCCACATACATTATCCATCGATTGGTGTTGAGCTTACCTCGGTTCCAGTGATGGCCAGTGTTAAGAACTAGAACATCAAATCTGTGGATAAACCTTCGCAAAAATGCTGGTGGCCGATCTAGGTGCATGGCATATTCAGTTGCTGGATTTGTTATGTTCAGTGGTTCTAGATCACACAAGCTTGCGGACCAATAGTAGAGGACAGTGGTGTTGGTGCTTGGGAAACGGTATACCCACCCATCAGGGCGGATTGCACCTTTTGCTTTCACCAGTCCATACTCTCTTCCGACATCTAAGACATCAGGCCTATCCTTACCACCAGTGATCATGCACATTAGCGACTGAAATTGCTGCCGACCCAGTGAATCTCCAACAAAGGCCAAGGTCTTGTCTTGCATCCTAACAGGAACATAAATCGGAAACCGGCAATGAAGTCCAGTGAAGTCAATGATATATGACACAACAGGAGAGTCACAAGGCATGATTCTTGCTCCATACTATAAACATGCATCAAATTCTACTGTGCTGAGAGTCTTTCTTTCTCCTATACTTCATGAAAGGAAAAAAAACAAAAAAACTTTCTGGGGCATTGAATGATGATCAGGAAAAAACAAATCCGAAAAAACATGGTCAGAATAGAGCCCTTCATACCATGATCAATATTCTACTGCAGCTCAAACCCAAAGATGAGAACTGACAACATTGTTCAAAAAGGGTATGTCGAGCGCAATCACCAGTGAGGTCAAGAATAGCTATGACCCTTATCACAAGAGCTGACTGCGATTTTTTTTGATCATGCAATGACCTTACTTTGAGAAAGACAACTGACAAAGTTCAGTTACAGATTTATGGCCTGAACAAGAGTACCTTTTCAGGAACTTAGAACCTTCAAACTCTTCCATCTGGCAATCTTTAGGTTGCCATTTAAGCGTCTCATAGTCGAAATTCATGCGCTGCGTTAACCGGCAAGCCCACATTCCTGAAAGCCATCGCTTTACAACTAAAGCCGGAGTATAAAGGCCTTCGATCATCTACTACCCATTTTCCTTTGGCAAAGTTACAGGCCGCTGAAAGGTCAGAGGTCATATAGTTAGCAATAGCTACCTCCATAACATGCACGAAGTGAGGGATAAAATCAACTGAGGACTTGAGAGCATGTTGACTATTTGACCACAAATGAGGATTGCATCAATGGGACTTCCACAGAACCAATAATTATAAATAATGCATACAACTTGCAAGGATTCTTCCCTTGCACATTGAAACTAACATCAATCCACAAGTAAATTTCTGCAGATACTAAATTGTTACCACGTACTAAAGGATTCATCCAAGTGGCAAATTAGAATTCCTATCACAAGCTCCTCATGATAACTCACCAACTAAACCTAGTCAGAGAGAAAAAAATCCTTGTACCATTAAACTGATCACAACCAGAGTTCCTGGACAAGTCAAAACAATTTTGTTACTATTGGAATTGGTTTCAAGAACCAACAACAACAACAGAATTGTCATACATGACAAGGACAGCTACTATGTACTCAGAGTCCATGCTACCACTTTTTCCTTTCGTCCATCTTTGCAGTCCAGAATATTTTTAAGTAATGAGCTTTTGACTCAATTAAGTACAAATACACATACCGCTGCATACATTTCCAAAAAAGATGTTTTTTATTTCCTCTATCAAGTATTCTATGACTAGAAACAAGGGATTCCACAAAGCATAACAGAATAAAATCAGAAAGAAGAGAGTTCTTACCTTGATTCTTCTCTAGAATGGGTGGTTTCTCATTGTTTTCACCTGGAAGTGTAGCATTAAAATGTTCAGAACCAGGAGGCACTTGAAAATCCATTCTTTCTTCTTGTTTTGAATTATGTACTCCTGAATCATGTTCCTCGTTTCCTCTGGATTCAGTGACACTGAAGGAAACTTCAGCAGTATCATTCTTTTTAGATTCCACGCTTTCTATCCCTTTTGCCGATTCTTCTACAAAAATAGTAGCAGTTTTAGCATTACCTCAAGCAAGCAGGCCTTGAGTGTAACAAATACCTTGGTCATGCCATTATGCTCATGACAATTTTATACTGTGACCACGATTGGTAAACAAAAGTAGCACAACTGAAAGAAACAATCTACTGCACAGCGTATATTTCAAAAAGGAGACATGTTTAAATTTACAAGAAGTATCTCAGTAACTGACATACATGTTTCAGCAATCAAGTGGAAGCAATACCTTACCTTTTTCCGCCACACGGCTCGTCAAATTTGTACCGACATCAGCCATCCAAGGCGAGCCCTTTGAAGGAGCTACGTCAAACTGTCCCTCATTTAAATCCTTTATCGTCACTTCCTCTGCAATAGAGGATTCATCTTTGCCACTAGATTCAGGTGGTTGAGACGTGACTACAGTCTCTAAATGGGCTTCTGTTTGTATATCTGTGCCAAACGTAAAGCAGTATAAAGAACACATTAGGACAACGTGAGTCGGGAACTAACCACTATACATTAAATTCCCCGTTGGCTATGTTGTTTTTGTTAAAGTGCTTAATTTTCTTGATGATGTCTAGAGAAACACAGCATCACTCTTACAAGTTACAAGCATAAGCTTTTGTACTTCTCCAGTTTCTTTGGGTATAGGTGAGACTCCAAAGTTTAATTACTGCACAACCGATAGATCTCCTTGAACGAAATCTGACACATGCAACAGATTGGATTCGCTCTCTTTGTGCAGCTCTCTCAAAGGAATATGGATATGCATCTCATAATTATAAAAACCTAACAACATAAAAGCTGAAAGAGAACTGTATATACTAAGTCTTCGGAGGCAAAACCTGAAGTTAGGGGCAACCATATGTTCTGAGGACGAACAAAGGATGTGCGGAGTGGATTTTTCTCCCATGCCCACACGAGAATGGTCATGCAGACAATAGTAATGAGAACAAGAGAGAGTTGTTTGCCCCTCAAACCATAAAAGCTTCCCTTCATCCTTTATCCAAACAGAGGAAAAAGCCCTCTACTTCATCTGTCAACAGAGCATTATATGTACTTCTGGTCCTCCTCTGCAAAATGTGGCACCAAGGCCTTCTTTTGTAAAAGAAGAAGGTAATTCAGAAAACAACTACATAAATCCAAGACAATCTGGATTAAGCATGGACTATGGTAATTATTGCTCAGGCATAGACAGGGGATTGGCCAGAGACGATGCTTGAGAACAATAAACTGTAGTCAAAGAATGTTCAGGTCACATGATGACAATCTGGTTTTAAACATTCTACCTATATGCATCTCATGTAAACTGTTAGTCATGAATTAAATTCTTCCATTTTGCATATTAAAAGTATTCTAAAATTTAATCGAACCCCCCTCGAAGAAAATCAAGGGCGAGAAATTTCTGCTGAATCTGAAACACCAAATGAACATCGCCTCCAGCTCCACAAATAAATCTTGATTTAGTTAAACAAAGATAGAACCTCATCATCGAGTGAAACCCACATCAGATATCAGGAGTTGCTATTGGGTTTCCACGTATAAGTGGGCATGCGTAGGTACCACACTACAGAAAATCTTACATTGAACCCAGAAGCAAAGATTGGATTCGCTTCCTCCACATCAAAACAAAGCACCAAAATTCTCACATTCTCAATCAGATACCGAAAAGCCACACCCGAATGAAAAACACAAGACACCCACAATTCGAAAACAACCTCCCAACTAGAAAGAAAAGCCACACTGATCCCTGCAGATTCAGGACGAGCTAAACAAAGCCATAACCACATCTGGGTCGTGATGCATACGTACCTGGGACAAGCAGAACCGCCCCAGAACAAGCCCACGAGGTAACAAAGAAACTCCCCCTTTTTCGTGGGGAGGGGAAGACGACGGTATGGGGACAGAGCGATTTGGAAAAGGAAAGGGAAGAATTGGAGTGAAGAAAAAGGGAGAAGCCGCGTCTCGTGCTCGCATCTGCATCAAATCTTTCACAAGATCTTGCGGTAGTATAACTGTAGAGCGACCCGTACGGAGGAAGGAACGCAAGCGAACGGCAGGGGGGAATCTTTAATTATGCGACCATCGAATATAAAAAAAGACAGACCAGGCGCGCGTCGGCGGATGACATTTTTTCGCGATTGACGGAGTTTTGATGGTTGGTGATGACCAGGTCGAAGCGATGATGCAATCATCAGAAGTCAAATGATGTGTCTCTTTTTCGTTTTCATGTTGACCATGGATCGTTGTGTTTTTTTTTTCCCTTTGTTTTGCTTTTTTTAAGGTTGTAGGAGTTGATTAGCTCATAATCGGATCCGGAAAGAAAGCTAATTATGACGCAATCTAAGCGTTGAATGTTTTCATTTTTTGCGTCATGTGCCTACATAGACTGTTGACCGGCTCACCCGAAAAATAGGTCCGAAAACTAGTTCTATTTTCTGGAAACCGATTAGATACGATTTCCCTGTTTCAAGTGAAAACCCACTTGAACCGGTTTTATATGGAGAACCATTTGCAATTTTATATGCCCATAATTCAAAGCATTCTATCATAAAGGATGAAAGAGATTATTATTATTTGCGAATAGTCTAACTCAAGAGCTTCTAAGCATTATAGGGAGCAATTTCCTTTTTCTTAAAATTTTTGTTCTGTAACGAAGAAACTACATATCTAACTAGAACCTATGCTGTTTTATCATATCCATTAAATTATTGAGACTAAAATAATATGCTTTTGTATGAATATTTAAGATTGTTTGCATAGTCAAACTTATAACCTTTGATTTAAGTTATAAGTTTTCCTATTTGCTATCCATAAAAAATGAAACAAAAAAAAAGAACAAAAAAAATGGGGTTCTCGAGTAGATCTGGACTGTGAAAAAACATGATAAATTCCAAAACAGGGACCAGTATAAACAAGATAGGTTCTAAAAACTAAGAACCAATTATAATAGGGTCGATTTCAGGTTTCAGATATGGAACCGACCCACCCTGGATTTATGAGGATTTATTATGCTTAATTTTGATGGTATGTGTAGCACTTTTCTTGTAAATATTTGTGAACTTGTTTTAGGCCTGAAATGATGGCAAATGGCACTTGAAAAAGACATGGGTAGTCAACGTGCAAATCGGTCAGAGTTGATAAATGTGGAATGGGCCCGCGCATTATATGACATCAATTGTCTGAGTTTCTTAAAGCTTGATTAATTCTAACGAATTTCTATAATCATCTTAATCGGTTTTATCCGGTAAACTGTTGGAGACCAATCCTTCCTAATACACATCTTTGTTGAAAGAATTTCTCTTGTAATTCCTTACATAACGATTCGGAAAGTGTCGGATCTCCGCCCACACAAGCAACATATGCTGCTAGAAGGAGAGAAGAAGTTTCATTCATCAATAGTGAATGCTTTCATTTTCAATTCCTTTTGCGTAGAAAATGCGGGCTGCAGGTGGGGCCATACCCCCCTCTTCAATTCTTTATGCTTGCAAGCAAGTTCAAGAAAGTTTTCTTTAAAAGCGGGAATAAATAGGTATGAATGTGTGAATTAACTTGATGGTGGTAAATCAATGTTTAATATGACATTTGACATTTTGTCCGTGAATGCATGTGATATCTGCTAATGGGAAGCCAAAGATTTTCTAGGAAAAAAGAAATAAAGCAGTTCCTTGAAAATAGGAATCTCTGGTTCCTACCTAGGGACAGTACAAGACTACGCTTAATACAACCAATTATTATGATTATAAGGGAAAAATATTAAAAAAGTCTTAAACCTTTGACATTTGTACCAATTTAGTCTTAAACCTTTTTTTTTATACCAATTCAGTCCTAAACCTTTTGTATTTGTGCTAATTGAGTCATAAACCTTTTTTTTGTGCCAATTCAGTCATCAACATTTTGCATTGATGTCCTTACCCAAAAAAAAAATATTTTGCATTGATGTCCATTCAGTCCTAAACCTTTTGTCTTTGTACCAATTTAATCCTTCCGATCAATTTTGGTCGGATTTTGCTGATGTGGACGCTGACTTGCCACCGGTGCTAACGTAGATAATTTTTAATAATATTTTAATATTTTTTGAATTTTTATTTATTTATTTTTCTTTTCTTTTCTTTTTTTTGCCTCCTCACGCTCCTTCCTCTAGCCGGTCGCGATGGCGAGGTCGGGCCTCGCCCAGTCACTGGTGAGGCTCGAGCCCTTGCTAGAGGCCTTGACCTACGACCTTTGGCGAGGGCTCGAGCCTTGCCAGCGATTGGGCGAGGCCCGACCTCGCCGGATTTGGCAAGGTCGAGCCTCGCCGGCAGCTGGGTGAGGCCCGACCTTGCCCGATCTGGCAAGGTCCAACCTCGTCCAACCATGGCAAGGCTCGCTCTCGCCGGCTTCTAGCCTATGGCTAGCTCGAGGAAAGAGGGAGGGGAGGGGAAAAAATAAAAATTCAAAATTCAAAAAATAATAAAATATTATTAAAAGTTGTTCACATCAATACCGATGGCCGGTTGGCGTCTAAGTCAGCAAAATCCAATCAAAATTGGCCGGAAAGACTGAATTGGCACAAAAAAAAAAAGATTTAGGAATGAATTAGCATTAATGCAAAAGGTTTATTACTGAATTGACACAAAAAAAAAGATTTAGGACTAAATTGTCACAAATGCAGAATATTTAGGATTGAATTGACATCAAAAAAAGGTTTAGGATTAAATTTGCACAAATGCAAAAAGTTTAAGACTTTCTTGACACTTATTCCCATGATTATCGTGCACTCGTTTTTTGAGTCTTGCAGTATTGGGCTAGGAATTGGTGTCTTATGCTCTTGGACCAACGCAAGGAGATGACAACATCTAAAAGACAAAATCCATGCAATTTGTAAGAACAACCACTGCACTTGCCATGCAAAACCCTACTTAAGCTGAACTTCATTAAATGAGAAATGTGGTAAGGACAATGAGGTAGAAGACAACATAATATATGTTGGATCGTCACAAAGCACAAGCTCATGGACACTTGCGCTTGTCATCTATGATATTATTCAAATGATTCTGCAAACCAGTTGTCATTTGTCTGTTACTTTGCGAACTTTATATTGCGTCAATTCTCTTGTGGGTATCCCTTCGTCTTCCTTACGGTAGCCCTAGCATAACGGCAGTGTTAGATATAATTTGTAAACTTGAGCTGAAAGACATAGGCTACCGGAAGTTATTTAGAAGTGATAATGATCAAATAATAAAAGATTCAAAAGCAAGGATGGATCTAGAATAAACTAATCTGTCATGAAAACAAATTAATCTTATCAAATTATATATGGACTCTTTGTTGAAATTTTTATTAAAATATATAAGAAAAAGGTTATTAGAATTTGCAATAGTGAATCTGAATTTGATCGCACACTCATCGGTGTGGATATTTGTATTATATCTATAGCATGTACATGGGCGGAAAAGTCACAATTGAAAAGATTTTACAAAAGGTAAGAATCTACAATATTAACACAGATTGTGGAAGATTTGCTCCATCAATGAATTGACACAAATTGTGGGAGATTGACTCTATTAACGAAATTGGCACAGATTGTGAAAGATTGCTTTATCATGGGAGATTTGCTCTATCATATCCCCTCAAGCAAAACGATGGCAAAGTTATTGTGAGCTTGTCGCGCAAAATATGAAACCAGGATATAGATAGAGGCTTTGTCATGACATTAGCCATTTGCACCTATGTAGGAATGAACCGAACTTCCAACCGTTTCTTGCTAATTAAATTAAGAACGAAATGATGGTCAATTTCAACGTGCTTGGTTCGTGCATGGAAGATGGAATTTGTGGCCAGATAGATTGCCCCTATATTGTCATAAAGAACAAGTGGTGACCGATGGAGAGTGTATAGAAGACCTCGGAAGAGTTATAATAGCCTTAGTAATTCAGAGGTTGCATTAGCCACCCCTTTGTATTCCGATTCAATGTTGGACCGAGCAATGGTTGGTTGCTTTTTAGAACTTAGGAAACCAAGTTGGGACCAAAATAAATATAACAGCCACTAGTAGACTTTTGGTTATCAAGGCAACCGGCCGATCAATATCTGTAAACACAATGAAGGACAATTGGCTCATAGGCTGCAAGGTAATCCCATGATGAATAGTAGCTTTGACATAGTGTAAAATTCGTTTGACGGCTGACCAATGATTGATGGTTGGACAATACATAAATTGATACACTTTATTAACAGCAAAAGATAGATCTAGACTAGTAAGGGTGAGGTATTGCAGTGCCCCAACCATACTCCGATATGTGGAGGCATTGGTCAGTAGTTCACCACTTTGCTTCAACAACTTAGAAGCCGAGGGAGCCATAGACGATGAGCAAGGTTTTGCAACGGCCATGCCTATGCAAGTGAGAAGAGCAATGACATACTTGGATTGAATGAGTAACAGCCCAGTAGAGGATCTATAAGCCTCGATGTTAAGAAAGTAAGATCAAATTTTAACTTAGCCACTAACACGTGAGGTGATCATGCAGGTGTGCAACAATTATTTAACACTCGATAATCAAAGTAATAAATAAATTTCTAAATTAAGGAAGAAATACTTACCTCAAAGCAATGTAAGCATTTGCAATGTTAGCTGTAAAATTCATATTAACAACAATTCTAATTAACACGCAATTCATTCAATATTTTTTAGAATTTTCTCTTGTTTGTATGAAAACTAACCTATATGCAATGCATGTCATGTGATTACTCTAAATGCAATGACGTATAGAATATATCTATCCTAACATTACATGCAATCTTTATTAATCAAATAAACCTTAAAAGTATCTAATGATGGGTCAAATTAACATGTAACTATCCTAACATGTCGTGCATTTTAATTTAATGACCCTAAACACATAATTACTAAATGAAATGCAGTTTATGAATTTAATTCTACATGACATGCACACGATATATTTTATATTTTTTAATTAAAATTCGTAATTTAAAATACTCATTATTTAAACATGCAAGTTAAACTAGAAAATCCTAATTTATTCTAAGACAATTTTTTGGTATTTTTTTATTAAATTCGAAATTAAAAATTACCCTAAATAAACTATCAAGATTACTAGATTAGGATACTATCTTCTAGAACAAACTCAAACATGCATCTTATCCGAACTATCCTATTTAAATAGGAAAATTCTATCTAACATGATTATACTCTAAGATTATCTCTAAAAAAGCTATCTACACATGCAAGGTTATCTAAGAAAATCCAACCTAATCTATCATGATTTTTTTTTTTTTTTCTTTTGTAGAAACAATCAATTAAAAGATAAGCACCCATCACTCAATGATATTAACGCAATCCGCAACTTTCTCCCTTTTCTAAACATATTATAAAAATCGAGGCATATGTTAAGATTTATGTCATTGTAGAAGGAAAACCAAACAAACCTGATTTATATCATTCTGTTTGAAATCTTTAACAAGTCTTGTTAACAAGTGGACATCTTGATAAGAACTTAGAGGGAGAAGAACACTAAAAGTGCCAAAAGTTGTGTACAGCACTCATTTTAGTGTCGAAAGTTTTTTTCGGAATGCTTAAAATCCAAATCAGAGAAAAATTATCATTCAAGTGACAATTCCGGTCAAATTAATTATGTGGCATTTAAAATTAAAATTATTACTATGACTTGGAAAAAATCTAGTCCACGTGGACATCCAAAACGACGTTGCACAATCTTACTGGCACTGAAGTGATCATTTTTTGACAATGATTGACACTGAAGTAATCACTTTAAATAAAATTTGGCACTCAAACAATCACTATTTACAACTTTTAGATGACATCATTTAGGAGTTATATGCTAACTGAGCACGCAAGCGAGTCATGTAGGACTGAGAAATTAATAAAATATGGGCATGTTGGATTTCCAGGACCTAGATCGGAGTTGGCACTTAAATAATCATTTTTTTTAAAAAGTGATACTTAAGTGATTCGAAAAAAACTTTTAACACTAAAGTGAGCATCACACACAACTTTTTGCACTTCTAATGTCATTTTTTCAGTAGAAAGAACAAATGTAAATGCATATTAAAATATTGAATTTTGAAAATAAACAGAAATACAAATTTTAAAGCATAATTAGTGCTTCTTATCAAATGACTTCTTAGCGCTTTTCAACAAAATCCTTAACGTTGGCTCTAAGAAAGAAAATCACACAATAAATGAAAAAAATTTAATTCGAGCAACAGACAAAAGAGAGTATGGAAATGAGACTAAAATGCGTATGTCCTACTGCCTACCTCCAAAACGTTCAACAACCGACACTGTAATCTTACGCTTTGGGGATGAAGCTCAAATTAGAGGAAGAGTTTGGACAACACGTCTCCTTCCTCTCAAGGGGTATGTAATTAATGTTATGGGCATCAGTGTGGCAGGAAGCTCAAAGATTTTTCAGATTAAACCGGACCGCACGAAGCTTTCTAACTGTGCTTGTCCAAACGGCCTATAACGCAGTGCAGTGAGAAATGAGATATTTTGATTTTTCCGAGACAATTTTCAGTTGCTTCCTTAGCCTCGTCAACAAGAATTCGACTTGTGTTATAACGTGCCTGTTGGGAATTATACATTCCCAACGATGACATTAAATTTTGATAGAGCCAATCTTTTTCTTGACGCGGGTAATATTTTTGAAATCTTTGACAAGGGATTTTGCCTGATGATGATGCCAACAAATGATGGTGGAACTAGTGGGAAAAGTGTCAAAAAAGTCGTAAACCTTTTACATTGATACCAATTTAGTCCTAAACCTTTTTTTTTTGTGCCAATTCAGTCTTAAACCTTTTGCATTGGTGTCAATTCAGTCATAAACCTTTGCATTTGTGCCAATTCAGTCCTAAACCTTTTGCATTTATGCCAATTCAATCCTTCCAATCAATTTTGGCCGGATTTTGCTAACATGGACGCTGATCGGCCGGTCACCGACGCTAACATGGACAACTTTAATATTTTTTTAATTTTTTATTTCTTTTCTTTTTTTCCCCCTCCCCTCCCTCCTTCATGACATTCTGAAATTTGCCCATTTTGGATTTATGAAATGAACGGTTTTATGAATGTACTTATAGTTAGATCTCACCCGGAATTGATCATTTCTGGGATACTAACCGTTAGGAAAAGGCTAATTAGGAATTTAAATTCGTGCGACTAAAGAAATTCGATCGTGAACTAACTTTTGACCATAGAATTGTCGAGGTGACATTTTGAGTTCATGTAGGCCAATCTTAAGATAGTAATGGGCCGATTCGCCACTGTCATACGAGTAGATCACGGATGATTCCGTTTGACCACAAGATGAATTGACGAACGATCTAGAACCTATACCGAACGATCACGCCCGTCGGAACTAGCGATCAATCCTCGCGATTACATAACAACCAAGGTCATCACGATTCGAATGAACTTGCACGTGACTTGATTTAGTATCAGTCACAGGTCGAATATGCGAATTTCCCCAAAAGCCGTCCGTTAGTCTGAGACTCGCTCAAGTTACATTACTTAAAATTCAGTTATTAATTAGAGACCAATTTGGACATTAGAAATTTAGGAAGTCACGACAGGACCTTTGGACGACGTTGTTTTTAGAATGTTCAGCATCGGAATTTTTCGAATCCTTCAAAAAAATTGAATTTCGGCAAAGGATGGAAAATGACCATTTTATCCCTGAGAATTTGTAAAGGCCAAGTATAAATGGGGAAGGGTATTTTGGTCATTTCACACCAACTTTAGAAATGACAATTTTTGGACAATTTTGCCCTTGGAAATTTTGTAAAATTCCAATTTTGACCCTAGATATTTTTGGTAAGGATTAATCTTGACTATCAATTTTAGGATAAGATCGAATCTTGACCGTTGATTTGGAATGTGAGAGGAGGGTAGGATGGTCATTTCCATGGGCTATTAGACACCAATTATTAGTCCTTAGTCCATTTAAGCCATTTTTCTCTCTCTCCCCTCCCATTTCTCACTCTCTCGGCCATCTCCCTCCCTCACTCTCCCTCCCAGGCCAAGTCCCTCCCCTCACGTGGGCGTGATCGCTATCCCTAGCCCGCCCGCGCCCGCCCCCGCCTAGTCGGGCGGCGCCCGCCATGGTGCTCGTGCGCCACAAGCCTCATCGTCTCCCTCTCTCCCCTATTTTCCCTCGCCGAACAGCATCACCACCATCTCATCCGATTCTATTCAGCCATGGAAGACCCGGTTCTTGACCCGCCATGCCCTAATCGACCACTCGCCGTTCTTTGTTGCCGTCCACCGTTGTGGGATCGTCGGCCAGCCGCTCCTCCCCTTTAGCTAAGCTAGTCTAGATTTCCAAGTAAGTCGTGCCCTAAGCTCTATTTAGAATTTCGGGTATCAACGGACGAATTTAGGGTTGAATCAGGTCGATTAGTGTTGGTTTAGGGACTAATTAGGGGCTGTTGAGGGGTTAATTTAGTGGGCTGAGTTGTGAGATTGAATTGGCTTATTTGTGGGTGAAATTATGATGTTTCGGGGCTGAATTGAGTGGTGGAAATTTTGGGTTGGAATGACGAGCAATTGGTTCGAATTGGAGACGATTTGTGCCGGTTTGATGTGCTATGACGTGGCTATGTTGTAGTGCTTGTTATGTCTTGACATACGCATGGAAATATTGAATTTGTGGCTGTGATTGTGGACCCGATGGCGGCCGTGATTGCTCGTTAGTTTGTAAAATATTTTATTGAAATATGAATTATTGTGTGCACGCATGGGCTGAGTTGCGTGGATTGTCAATTGGCCATGTTTGGGCTTTATCTGAGTATGTGAAATGCGTGAAGTTTGATACGTGCATGCCGGATTTAATTGGCTAGTATTTGGGCTTGTTGGCATGTGAATTGAGCGAGTGATAGAATGAGAAAGTGTGTGAAATGTCTTGTATGAAGTTAAGAAAATCCCTGAGGCGATACCATTACGTGGGGAATTGTGCCGTCCTAAGGCGATACCATTACACGAAACGATGCCCGGTATTACCGAAAGACCATCAACCTAAGGCGGTACCATTACGCGGGTTATGCAATAGGTGGTAGGTGTTGAGTCTGAGGCAGTATCATTACGCGGGCAAGATACATAACCTGAGGCGGTACCATTACGCGGGTTGTGCAGTAGGTGGTAGGTGTTGAGTCTGAGGCGGTATCATTACGCGGGCAAGATACATAACCTGAGGCGGTACCATTACGCGGGCCGAGAAGTGTTATGAATATGGCCAACCTAAGGCGGTACCATTACGCAGGTTGTCCATTAGGTGACGGATGTTGAGCCTGAGACAGTACAATTACACGGGCTAAGAAGTGTTGTAATATGAGATGGTCGTAGTGAATCTGAGGCGGTATCATTATGCAGATTACTAGCGAGTCGAGTGAGATAGTGGGATGAGACGTGTACAAGCGAGTGAAATGTGGAAATGAAGTGTTATGCGTCCGACGTGTGTTTTGAGTATGAAACGTATTTGGAACGCGCATGTGGTTGGAAATTATATTTTTGAGACTAACATGCAGATGGCGCATATTAAATGCCTAGGTAAGTGTAAATTGTGTGCTTAAGATGTGGTTGTTGAGTGTTGGTATGTTTGATTTGTCTAGAGATACGTGTTGGCCTAGGTGGGGTTTAGGGGTATGCTTACTGAGATGTGATCTCATGGTTGTTTCAACCAAACAATTTCAAAGTCCTCGCCTGAGCCATGAACCTTTCGCCGCTGCCGCCCCGCAACATTTTGGGATTCCTATGCACACTGACCATAATGTGGTAGAATATCCGATGGATGACAATTTGACCTGGGTTAAGCATACTACGATAGTATGAGTAGATATAGGGCTACCTCATTGGCAGGCTCACACATACATGGCCTGGATGTTTCAAGATAGGATGAACGAGTTCGACCCCGTCCGTGGATTTGATGTACCTTTTGACGGAGTCGGCGATTGAGATCGGTAGGCCATACCTCCTCCCGATGGTGAGATGACTAGTTTGGAGACTAGTCTAGCTCAGTCAGGGCATTAGCATGTCCCTATAGCGCCTGAGCCAATAGTAGCGGAGCCAGATCTAGAGCCGGAAGAATCCCAGGCAGGGTATGATCCAATTGATTTAGATCTAAGTGTAATACCCGAGGAAGAACCCGGAGAGAATGAGTCAGTAGATAAACCAGTGGATGAGCCAAAGGATGAGCTAGAGGTGGAGCCAGAGGAGGAGTCTGATGACGAGGAGAGGATTGAGGTTCAGATAGAGACGGAAGATGTGAATAACCCGATTGAGATTGAGGCTGACTTGGAGTCTTCGGATGAGCACGTGCCTGATGAAGATTCAGACAAGGATGATAAGGAGAGCGAGTCGAGTGGACGCCATCTAGAAGGCATAGGGGTTAGTTTTCGAGAGTTGAGTAAGAGTTTGGATGTGACCTATTTTTTGTGTAGTACTTACCTAGGCCTCTGATCTTTTTGTATATCAGTGGTTTGCAATTTAGTAGTTTGGTGTGCATGTTTGTTTTGTGGATTTTAAATGGCGGTTGTGGTATAAGTTTGAATTGTAAATGGATATTATAAATATATATATATATATATATATATATATTGAGGTATAGTATAATGTTTGGTGGTTTGGCAATTTATTCTCCCTATTACCCCTGGTCATTTATTGTCTGGGTGTTTGTCGTTTCCGCCACGATTAATCTCTGACGTGATCATTTGGGTCGACGACTTTTCTTGGGACGTCGCGTTGATTCGATCGAAGAGGGATGTCGTGTGCTCGATAAGTGCGGGCGTGACATCACCGTTCGAATTGGTATCAAAGCGAGGACAGCTCGATCTAAGTCGATCGAAGCTGGGAGTGATAAGGAGTGGAAACCCAGAATACCAGTAGTTGGCTAGGGAGACCTTAGTGAGCCATAGGTGTGTCTAGCGCTACGTGTATCTCTAGACTGTTTGTTGTGATTATTGATTGAATTGAGTGTTATAATGATTGAAGTGCGGGTGCGTCTGGACTTGAGATATGTTCTCGAACCTCATTGATTGTGATTTGGTGTTGTGATGGTGGATTGCCTACTAAATGAATTATTGTTGTAATTTACTAGCCTAGGACTAGACTGGTTTAGTTAGCCTAGAGCTCTAATTCCTGTATGGAATTATAGCAGGTAGGAAAGTGATAGAAATTGGAATAATGAGCAGCGAAGGAAGAGGTGCAGGAAGAGGTACAAGAAAGGGTGTAGGAAGAGGAATAAGAGGTTGAGGTGGTGCTCAAGCTAGAGTTGTAGAGGACCTTGGAGCTGAGTAGACCGCTAAGTTGATGAAATTTTAAGGGCCCTCAAGGAAGTTGGGACTTTGATGGGCAAGCAGACTCAGGAGCGAGATGCCACTATTGCCTAAGCAATTGAGGCCGCTGCAGCCGTTGCCATAAATGGCAACAACGGAAATCAAGGACAGGGTAGATGAACGTGAATAGGCAGATGCACTAGTTAGTTGAGCAGTTTCTGAAATTAAAACCTCCTAAGTTTGATGGTAGAGGCGACCTGGAGGCTGTGTCGCTATGAATAGAAGAATTAGAGAAAGTTTTTGAGGTATTAGGGTGTACAGATGAGGAGAAAGCGACGTTAGCAATGTATCAATTGCAAGAAAATGCAAATGATTGGTGGAAAGACACAAGAGGAAGGGTAGTCCCGGCTGGTACCGCCCAGACTTGGGCGATATTTGTGTAAACCTTTAATGGTAAATATTTTTCTGAGAGTGCTTGGGAACAGAAGTTGACAGAGTTCATGAGGCTTTGTCAAGGGCAGAGAACAATAGATCAATATGAGGCTGAGTTCACTCAGTTAGCTAAGTTTGCTCCAAGGATGGTGGAGGACCCGTTGGATAGGGCTAGGAGGTTCCGAGATAGTTTGAAGCCGGACCTTCATAGCCAGATGATTTCTTTGAATTTAAGGGTTTATAATGAGATCTATGAGCGGGCTCAAGCGATTGCGTGGGACTTGGCAAACAGGGCTATTGCTTCTGGGTCGAGATTTGTCCAAGGTAGAGACAACCATCACTTAGGGAAGAGGCCAATAACGGGTAATCGATGTTTCATCCCTCCTGCTAGAAGGAATATAGGAAAACCGACACGTTTTCAGAATGATCCATGTTAGATATGTGGAGACAGACATGGAAGTGGACCTTGTCCGGGCAAGGGTGGAGCCTATTTTGGATGTGGCGGGTTCGGTCATCAGATAAGATTTTGCCCTAGTCTCGGCCAGAATAGACCGCCTGCGTTGCCACCACCCCAAAACAAAAATCAAATTGGAGTTGCCCCACCAGCTAATCAGAATAGGCCACCGGCCCAAGGACGGGTGTATGCCATGGCCAGAAGAAAGGTTAAGAACGTGCCGGGGGTAGTCACAGGTATAGTTTCTCTGTGCGATCATGCTACTTATGCTTTGCTTGACCCTGGAGTGTCACATTCATTTATATTAAAGCAGTTTGTTGAATTGATTGGTTTAGAACCGTAGTTGCTTGATGTGGTGTTGTGTGTTACCACCCCATTAAATGATAAGGTTCTAGTCTCGTTTGGGTTCCTGAATTGCAAGATTGTGATTGGTGATAGGGAAGAGAAAATTGATTTAGCAGTTCTAGCGATGTATGATTTTGATGTGATAGCGGGTATGGATTGATTGACTAAGCAGAGGGTCGTAATAGATTGTTGTAGCAGAATGATCCAATTTAATCCTGTTGGACATCCGGAATTCAAATTTGTGGGAAATCGAGGAGGAATCTCGATCCCTTGATTTCATCGCTAGAAATAACTAAATTGTTGGACAAAGAATGTGAAGGATTTCTAGTGGCTGTGATTGATTAGACGGCTGAGGAGCCGAGGCTAGAGGACATAACCATAGTGCGCGATTATCCCGATGTCTTTCCTCAAGAATTGCCGGGATTGCCACCAGAAAGAGAAGTAGAGTTTGTAATCAAGTTGGCACTGGGATTGAGCCAATCTCGAAGGCACCTTATAGAATATCATTATCGGAGTTGAATGAGTTAAAGGCGCAAATGCAAGAGTTATTGGACAAATGATTCATTCGTCCAAGTGCGTCCCCATAGGGAGCGTCAGTCTTGTTTGTGAGGAAGAAGAATGGATCACTAAGGTTGTGTATCGATTATCGGTAATTGAATCAAGTGACCATCAAGAATAAATATCCTTTGCCAAGGATTTATGATTTGTTTGATCAATTGCAAGGGACTTCAGTATTTTCTAAGATTTATCTGAGAACGGGATATCATCAATTGAGGATTAGAAATGAGGATATACCGAAAATGGCATTCAGAATGAGATATGGACATTATGAGTTTACAGTAATGCCCTTTGGGTTAACGAATGCCCCTGCTGCATTTATTGATTTGATGAACTGAGTGTTCATGGAGTTTTTAAACCAATTTATCATAGTCTTCATAGACGATATATTGGCGTACTCGAAGAGCCTAGAGGAGCATGAGTTTCATTTGAGGAAGGTTTTACAAACCTTGAGGGGACACGCATTATATGCTAAGTTTAGCAAGTACGAGTTCTGGCTCAATCAAGTAGCATTTCTTGAACACGTGATCTCTAGGAAAGGAATTTTAATAGATTCAACGAAGATTGAGGCTGTAATGAAGTGGTCGAAACCCATGATGGTAATAGAGGTCCGAAGTTTTTGGGTTTGACAGGATATTATCGATGCTTCGTGGAAGGATTCTCGGCAATAACAACATCGTTGACACATTTGTTGAAAAAGAAAACTAGGTTTGAATGGACCGACAACTGTGAAAGGAGTTTTCAGGAATTAAAGCATAGATTGACGACAGCACCGGATGTTGACTATTCCATTAGGACCCGAGGATATGAAATTTATAGTGATGCATCATTGAAAGGATTCGGGTGTGTACTCATGCAAAATAGATGAGTAGTGGCCTACGAGTCAAGACAGTTAAGATCGCATGAGTTGAACTATCCAACACACAATTTGGAATTAATCGCAATAGTATTCACCCTGAAGATTTGGCGATACTATTTATCGGAGAGAAATTTTAGATTTATACCGACTATCAGAGCCTCAAGTATCTGTTTTCTCAAAAGGAGTTAAACATGAGGCAACGTCGTTGGATGGAATTACTGAAGGATTACAACTGTGATATTTTATATCACCCCGAGAAAGCTAACCGGGTAGCGGATGCATTGAGTAAGAAGTCAAGCATCGCGCACTTGATGGTAAAAGAATGGACCTTGTTGGAAAAAGTGTGAGACTTGGAGTTTAAGTTCGAAGTAAATCAAGTCCCGAGTTTGCTAGCTACACTAAGGATTGAACCGGAAATTCAATCTAAGATTAAAGCTCTACAGTCTACGGACCAAGAGACTCAGGAGATTTTGGAGATAGATGCTACCAAGAGAAAGCCGAACTTCCAAGTATCCGAGGATGGGATCTTGAAGTTTCGTGAACAATTATGCGTGCCTAACGATACGGAACTTAAGGAAGAGATTTTATCGAAGCGCATCGTAGTAGTTATAGTATCCATCCGAGAAGTATGCAAATGTATCGCTAAAGGTAGATATCGCTAAGCACGTGGCTAAGTGCCTGACATGCCAGCAAGTGAAAGCGCAACACTGTAAGCCTAGAAGATTGTTGCGATCTTTGAAAATACCAGAGTGGAAATGAGAATATATCACTATGGATTTTGTGATGGGATTGCCAAGAAGCTAAAGAGGCCACAATTCCATTCGGGTAATTGTCGATAGATTGACCAAGTCAGTGCATTTTTTGGCAATGCGCAAGGATTTCGCACTGGAACGATATGCTGATTTGTATGTGCAACAGATCGTTCGATTGCATAACTTCCAAGTATCCGAGGATGGGATCTTGAAGTTTCGTGAACAATTATGCGTGCCTAACGATACGGAACTTAAGGAAGAGATTTTATCAGAAGCGCATCGTAGTAGTTATAGTATCCATCCGAGAAGTATGCAAATGTATCGCTAAAGGTAGATATCGCTAAGCACGTGGCTAAGTGCCTGACATGCCAGCAAGTGAAAGCGCAACACTGTAAGCCTAGAAGATTGTTGCGATCTTTGAAAATACCAGAGTGGAAATGAGAATATATCACTATGGATTTTGTGATGGGATTGCCAAGAAGCTAAAGAGGCCACAATTCCATTCGGGTAATTGTCGATAGATTGACCAAGTCAGTGCATTTTTGGCAATGCGCAAGGATTTCATCGAACGATATGCTGATTTGTATGTGCAACAGATCGTTCGATTGCATGGGATACCAGTGACGATTACGTCGGACCGTGATCCTAGGTTTACTGCCAATTTTTAGAAAAGTCTGCAGATGGCATTGGGATCGAAGCTGCTATTTAGTACCGCTTATCATTCCCAAACGGATAGCCAATTTGAGAGGACGATTTAAACTTTAGAGGATATGCTTCGGGCATGTGTGTTGGATTTTTAGGGCAAGTGGGAGGAACAATTGCTCTTAGTTGAATTTGCGTATAATAATAATTTTTAGCGAGTATTGAAATGGCGCCATTTGAAGTGCTGTATGGCAGGGCATATAGGACGCCTTTGTATGTTGGGATGAAGTGGAAGAAAGGACTATAATCGGGCCAAAGTTAGTCCAACAGCCGATTGAGACGGTTAAGGTTATACGTGAAAGGCTGAAGACAGCGCAAAGCCGTCAAAAGAGTTATGCAGACAGAAGGCAAAGACCTTTGAAATTTCAAGTAGGGGATCACGTATTCCTTAAGGTATCACCTATGAGAGGATTATCTCGGTTCCGCAAAAAGGAAAAGTTGAGTCCGAGGTACGTGGGACCTTTTGAGGCATTGAAAGGGATTGGAGACTTAGCTTATTGTCTTGCACTCCTGCCAAATATGTCGCAAGTGCATAATGTGTTTCACGTATCGATATTGAGAAAGTACGAATCGGACCCAACTCACGTGCTGAACTATGAAGGAATAGAAGTCGACGACAGGATGTCGTATGTTGAGAGACCAATAAGGATCGAGGATCGGAAAGAGCAAGTTCTAAGGAACAAGACGATCTCCATGGTCAAGGTAGTGTGGGAGCATCATGGGACAGAAGGCGCAACTTGGGAAAGTGAAAAGCTGATGCAACGTCAATATCCCCATTTGTTTGAATAGTTCGTTGGATTATAAATTTCAAGGACGAAATTTCTGTAAGGAGGGAAAAGTTGTAACATTCTGAAATTTGCTCATTTGGGATTTATGAAATGAACGGTTTTACGAACGTATTTGTGGTTGAATCTCGTCCGGAACTGATCATTCCTGGGATACTAACCGCTAAGGAAAGGCTAATTAGGGATTTAAATTCGTGCGACTAAATCAATTCGATCGTGAATTGACCTTCGACAATAGAATTGTCGAGGTGACATTTTGAGCCAATGTAAGCCAATCTTAAGATAGTTATGGGTTGATTCGCCACTGTCATACGAGTGGATTACGGGTGATTCCATTTGACCAAGAGGTGAATTGACGAACGATCCAAAACCTATACCAAACGATCGCGCTCGTCGGAACTAGCGATCGATCCTCGCTATTGCATGATAACCGAGGTTATCACGATCCGAATAAACTTGCACGTGACTTGATTTAGTATCAGTCACAGGTCGAATATGAGAATTTCCCCAAAATCGTCCGTTAATCTGAGACTCGCTCAAGTTACATTACTTAAAATTCAGTTATTAATTAGAGATCAATTTGGACATTAGAAATTTAGGAAGTCACGACAGGACCTTTGGACGATGTTGTTTTTGGAATGTTCAGCATCAGAATTTTTCGAATCCTTCAAAAAAACTGAATTTCGGCGAAGGATGGAAAATGACCGTTTTACCCCTGAGAATTTGTAAAGGCCAAGTATAAATGGGGAATGGCATTTTGGTTATTTCACACCTACTTTAGAAATGACAATTTTTAGACAATTTTGCCCTTGAAAATTTTGTGAAATTTTGCCCCTAGATATTTTTGGTAAGGATTAATCTGGACTGTCGATCTTAGGATAAGATCTAATCTTGGCCGTTGATTTTGAATGTGAGAGGAGGGTAAGATGGTCATTTCCATGGGCTATTAGACACCAATTATTGGCCCTTAGTCCATTTAAGCCATTTTTCTCTCTCTCCCCTCCCATTTCTCACTCTCTCGGCCATCTCCCTCCCTCACTCTCCCTCCCGACTGAGTCCCCTCCCCCTTACGTGGCCGTGATCAGCTGGCCTAGCCTCGCCGTTGCCGCCGTCCACCCGCCTAGTCAGAGCCACCGCCGTCATGGCCGCTCGTCGCCACAAGCCTCATCGTCTCTCTCTCTCCCCTGTTTTCCCTCGCCGAACAGCATCACCACCATTTCATCCAATTCTGTTCAGTCGCGGAAGACCAGCAGTCGACCAGCCGCCACCACCTGCCGATCAACCGCTCACCGTCGCCATCGCCGTCCACCACTGCGGGACCGTCGGCCAGCCGCCCCTCCCCTTCAGCTAAGCTAGTCTAGATTTTCAAGTAAGTCGAGCCCTAAACTCTATTTAGGATTTCGGATATCGACGGACAAATTTAGGGTTGAATCGGGTCAATTAGTGTTGGTTTATGGACTAATTAAGGGCTGTTTAGGGGTTAATTTAGTGAGCTGAGTTGTGAGCTTGAATTAGCTGATTCATGAGTGAAATTATGATGTTTCGAGACTGAATTGAGGCTGAATTGAGTGCTGAAAATTTTGGGTTGGAATGACGAGCAATTGGTTCGAATTGGAGATGATTTGTGCCGGTTTGATGTACTGTGACGTGGCTATGTTGTAGTGCTTGTTATGGCTTGAAATATGTGTGGAAATATTGAATTTGTGGCTGTGATTGTGGGCCCGATGATGGCCGTGATTGCTCGTTAGTTTGTGAAATATTTGATTGAAATATGAGTTGTTGTGTGTACGCATGGGCTGAGTTACGTAGATTGTCAATTGGCCATGTTTGGGCTTTATCTGAGTATGTGAAATGCGTGAAGTTTGATACGTGCATGAGCCGGATTTAAGCGGCTAGTATTTGGGCTTGTTAGTGTGTGAATTGAGCGAGTGACGGAATGAAAAAGTGTGTGAAATGTTGTGTATGGGGTTAAGAAAATCCCTGAGGCGATAGCATTACGTGGGGAATTGTGCCGTTCTGAGGTGGTACCATTACGCAGGACGATGCCCGGTATTACAGAAAGACGCCCGATATTACCGGAAGACTGCCAACCTAAGGCAGTACCATTACGCGGGTTGTATAGTAGGTGGTAGGTGTTGAGCCTGAGGCGGTACCATTACATGGGCAAGATACATAGCCTGAGGCGGTACCATTACGTGGGCTGAGAAGTGTTGTGAATATGGCCAACTCGAGGCGGTACTATTACGCGGGTTGTGCACTAGGTGACGGATGTTGAACCTAAGGCGGTACCATTACGCGGGCAAGATACATAGCCTGAGGCGATACTATTACGCGGGCTAAGAAGTGTTGTAATATGAGATGGTCGCAATGAACCTGAGGTGGTATCATTACGCGGGTCACTGGCGAGTCGAGTGAGATAGTGGGATGAAACGTGTACGAGCGAGTGAAATGTGGAAATGAAATGTTATGCGTCCGACGTGTGTTTTGAGTATGAAACGTATTTGGAACGCGCATGTGGTTGGAAATTATATGTTTGAGACTAACATGCAGATGGCGCGTATTAAATGCCCAAGTAAGCGTAAATTGTGTACTTAAGATGTGGTTATTGAGTGTTGGTATGTTTGATTTGTTTGAAGATACGTGTTAGTCTAGGTGGGATTTAGGGTTTGTGCTTACTGATATGTGATCTCATGGTTGTGCAATCAAACAATTTCAGAGCCCCCTCTTAAGCCATGAACCTTCCGCCACTGCCGCCGTAACGTTTTAGGATTCCTATGCACACTGACCATAATATGGTAGAATATCCGATGGATGACAATTTGACCTTGGTTAAGCATACTACAATAGTATGGGTAGATATAGGACTACCTTTTTGGCGGACTCTGACACGTACACGGCCTGGATGTTTCAGGATGGGATGGACGAGTTCGACCCCATTCGTGGATTTGATGTACCTTTTGACAGAGTTGGCGATTAGGATCCGTCGGCCATATCCCCTCCCAACGGTGAGATGACTAGTTTGAAGACTAGTCTAGCTCAGTCAGGGCATCAGCGTGTCCCTACAGTGCCTGAGCCGACAGTAGCGGAGCAGGATCCAAAGCCGGAAGAATCCCAGGCAAGGTATGATCCAATAGATTTGGATCTAGGTGTAATACCCGAGGAAGAACCTGGAGAGGATGAACCAGTAGATGAACCAGCGGATGAGCCAGAAGAGGAGTCTGATGACAAGGAGAGGATTGAGGTTCAGATAGAGTCAGGAGATGTGAATAACCCGATTGAGATTGAGGCTGACTCGGAGTCTTCGGATGAGCACGTGCTTGATGAGGATTTATACGAGGATGATGAGAAGAGCGAGTCAGAGTAAACGCCATCTAGAGGGTGTAGGGGTTAGTTTTCGGGAGTTGAGTAAGAGTTTGGATGTGACCCATTTTTGGTGTAGTATTTACCCAGGCTGCTGATCTTTTTGTATATCGGTGGTTTTGCAGTTTAGTAGTTTGGTGTGAATGTTTGTTTTGTGGATTGTAAATGGCAGTTGTGGTATAAGTTTGAATTGTAAATGGATATTGTATATATATTGAGGTATAATATAATGTTTGGTGATTTGGTAATTTATTCTCCCTATTACCCCTGGTCATTTATTGTCTAGGTGTTTGTCATTTCCGTCGCTATTAATCTTTGACGTGATCATTTGGGTCAGCGACTTTTCCTAGGACGTTGCATTGATTCGACCGAAGAGGGATGTCGTGTGCTGCTCGATGGGTGCGGGGTGACATCCTTCCTCCACCGTAATCGGATCGTGCCGACCCGGCCGCCGAGGCCGATCTTGGCAAGGGTCGCCCACGTGGACACTGGCGAGGGCGGCCTTGTGCAATTGTCGATGAGACTTGACCTCACCAAATACGGTGAGGTCGGGCCTCGCCCAGCCATGGGGAGGCTCAAACCTTCACTGAAGGCCGCTAGCGAGGGCTCGAGCCTCGCCATGGCTGGGTGAAACCCTACCTCACGAGATCTGGTGAGGTCGAGCCTCACCGACGGTTGGCACGACCTCGCCAGATCTAGCGAGGTCAGGCTTCACCTAGGCATGGCAAGGCTCGCCTTCGCCATTGCCAATGGCCGGTAAGGTCGACCTAGCCAGTGACCGGCGACCGACTAGGAGGAAGTAAGGAGGGAGAGGAAGGGAAAAAAAAAAAAAAAAAAAATAAATAAGTAAAAATTCACAAAAATATTAAAATATTATTAAAGTTGTCTACATCATCGTCTGTGACTGGCCGTCAGCCGGTCACGGTGGACGTCCATGTTAGCAAAATCTAGCCAAAATTGGCCAAAATGACTGAATTAGCACAAAACAAAATGTTTATGACTGAATTAGAACAAATGCAAAAAGTTTATGATTGAATTGACACAAAAAAAGTTTAGGACTAAATTGGTACCAAAAAAAAAAAAAGTTTATGACTAAATTGGCTCCAATGCAAAAAGTTTAGGACTAAATTGGCACAAAAAAAGGTTTAAGATTAAATTAACACTAATGCAAAAGGTTAAGAACTTTTTTAGCACTTTTCCTTGGAACTAGCTTTCTTGGATTATTTCAACAGGCAAATTAGTGATTCCTTTTTTGATTTTATAGCATTGAAAGTTTCCTTTGTCCAGGAAGTGTGTTGTGATCATTAAGAAGTGAGATTTGAGAATAATGGAAATGGAAACCCAATAAGTTATTATCTTCTATGTTGCTTTATTCTTGTTGGTGAATTTGACAAATGCTTCGCTTTAGTTTCGTTTTACTTTACAACGTTGATTTCAAGAAGAGGAATCGCAAAATTTAATAATTTTCCATCCGGAGCAAATGTCAGGATTTTGAATTATTTACAGTAGCCTTCACTAATGCTTTGTGTAATCATCTGAGGAATTCCTATACTGCAAAACCAAAGAACCATGAAGTTTCATAAAATTCAAGAGTTCCAACTAAAGCAACTCACCAAAGCAGCACCGAACTTGATTAGTCAGATTTGGATTGAAACTAATATCAATAATTTACAATGTAATTAGCATTCATTACGATGAGGACTGAATTACCATAGACAAGTCAATGTTGCTCATTTCAACTAAGGGCAAACTCGAGCCTTATTATCACTTTCACACCATTATTATATGTTGCTTTCCTTTCGGTTTTACATAATCAAACTTGGAATTTGAAGAAGAAAATGATAGAATAAATGGAAATCCACTTGTAATAGCCATTTGAGTGTTGTTCCTAAGAGTCAACAAGAGCTATTAACCCATTTGAAAACACTAAAGATAATTGGTTATACTTAGAGTTATGGCATTTGTCTAGGTGAAGACAAAGTGTACGATGGATTCTTTGTAAACACTTAGACATATGGTTTACAATTTGGGGAGAGGATCTCCTATGGTGTGTACAAGGTGTGAGATTGACTATTAGGGGACAAATAGTTACTTGGTCTACCGCAAGGTTGCTATATAAGGAATCCCTGTTCTGCACTACAAAAAGTTTTATACTTGCAAGGCAATATTCGTAGTCACGACACAATTAATGGTATTTAGCCTATTTAAGCTCCTAGAGCTGGAAGAGATGAGCAAGCACACCCAAGCCAAACCTCTATAAATCTTGTTTGCAATTTTATTTTTACTAAAACTGGGTTATTTTTCGCAGCTCCCTTTGCATGTGGGAAAATTACCAAAAGAGTCTTAAACTCATTACAATTGTGCTACTCAGTCATAAACCTTTTTTTTGTCAATTAAGTCTTAAACTTTTTATATTTGTGCCAATTCAGTTCACCCAGCCAATTTTGACCGAAAATTATTGACATGAACGCTAACTATCCTACATGACATAGCTGGCACTAACGTGGATAATTTTTAATAATATTCTAATATCTTTTGAATTTTTTATTTTTATTTTATTTTTCCTTTTTTTCTTTTCTTGCTCATTTTTTTTTTTTTATCTTTTCTTCCCTTCTTCTTCTTTCTCTTGCTGAGGAAGAGGGAATTACAAAGGTATGATGGCTCAACTAGCAGTACACAAAAATTTGAGTTGAGAAGAACTACCTCACATGCCTTGACTGTCATCAACTTGGCTGTGTGAAATCTGAATGCCCATTACTCAAGAAGAAATTTGGCGCCGAGTCACACTGAAAGTGAATCAAATGAGAATGAATCCAATGCTGCGAATCTATGTTTGATGGCCGACCTTGCAGGAACTGAGGTATGTATTGATTAATTGTACATATGAGTGTGACGACTCCACACCTAGGAAAACTAAACAAACCTGATTTATATTATTTTGCTTAAAATCCTTAACAAGTCTTGTTACGAGTGGAAATCTTGATAAAAACCTAGAGATAGAAAGAACAACTATAAATGCATGTTTAAAATTTGAATTTTGAAACTAAATTGAAACGCAAATTTTAAAGCATAATTAGTGCTTCTTATCAAGTGTCTTTGGATTGCTTTTCAACAAAATCCTCAACGTTGATTTTAAGAAAGGAAATCACACAGTAAATGCAAAACATTCAATGCGAGCAAAGAAGAAAAACAAGAGAATCAAAACGGCAAAAGGACACTATAAGTGCCATAACTTGTGTACGGCGCTCACTTTGGTGCCATAACTTTTTTTCGAATCACTTTGGTGTCAAGTCGGAGGAAAAACGATCACTTAAGTGTCATAACTTTTTTTTAGATTACTTTAGTGCTAAAATTTTTGAAAAACGATCACTTAAGTGCTAAAATTTTTGAAAAACGATCATTTAAGTGCTAAAATTTTTGAAAAATGATCACTTAAGTGCTAATCTCCGGCGAGACTCCGGCGAGCCACGTCAGCCTCAGAAATTAATTAAAAAAATGCCACGTCAGATTTCCGGCGAAAAATTGTGTACGGCACCGGAGTTGGCACTTAAGTGATCGTTTTTCAAAAATTTTAGCACTTAAGTGATCGTTTTTCAAAAATTTTAGCACTAAAGTGATCCAAAAAAAAGTTATGGCACTAAAGTGAGCGCCGTACACAAGTTATGACACTTGCAGTGTACTTTTGCCAAATCAAAACATATATTAATAGTCTAGTAGGCATGCATGAGTTGTTTCATTTATTTCCTTTTGGCATCATCATTAATTGAGAGCTAAATGGCAAAATTTAGGTAGTAACTATTTCGTATATAATCCATTCAGAAGTAGATGCGGTCACATAGTGATAAAAAAAGCAAAAGAAGAAAAATGACTTCATCACATGCGACTCTTATGGAATTTCTAGTTTTTTGCGTTTTCATTGCCAATAACCCATACGAAACCAATGGCTTTAACATCAGCTTAATTCCAATAGACAAAGTTGACAAATCTCTATTTCCTGAAAACCTTACCCTCAAGGAATAATATCAAAGAATCGCGAAAATATCCAGAGCTCGTCTCCACTGTCTTGAATCTGCCACTTCTTTGAGTTCGGAAGAGTGGAAGCAAACAGCTGAATATGAGCCTTATATCTTACAGCCAAGAATTATTATGGATAACTTTGGTTACTTCATAACATCTTTGACTGTTGGCTCGCATTTTTATGCTCCTTACTTGCTGGTGGATACAGGTGGTGACCATACATGGATGTAATGTGAAGGATGCACCGAATGCTTCCATATTAGGCAAAGTAACTTTCATAGACTTGAATTAGAATCATACCGGGCCTTACCTTGCGACGACCCCCATCGCTATCCTAGAATATGCAATAACAATTTTTGCATGTATAAAGCAAATTATCTTGGATATGGATGCTATGATTGCTGGAGCAAAGGGGCAATTGGGTTTGGATACCTTTGGTGTCCCGGATAGCAGCGGAGCTGTCAAAAGATTCCAGGCCATCGTATTCGGTTGTGGCGTCGAAAATCACAAATTTCACTGGGAAAGTAACATCATAGCCGGAATTCTAGGCTTAGGCACCGGGCCACGGTCTGTCCTTCGACAGTATAGAAGTGAGACTAAAATGCGTTTGTCCTACTGTCTACCTCCAAAAGGTTCACCAACTGGCACTGTGGTCTTACAGTTTGGGGATGAAGCTCAAATTAGAGGGAGAGTTTCGACGACACGTCTCCTTCCTGTAAATACGTATGCAATCAATGTCATGGGCATCAGCGTGGCAGGAAAGCGCCTAACAATAAACCCAAAGACTTTTCAGATGAAACCAGACCACACAGGTGGGTTTATTTTGGACTCAGGAAGCTTTCAAACTGTGCTTGTCCAAACCGCCTATACTGCAGTGAGAAATGAGATAATGCGATTTTTCCGAGATATTTATCATTTGCTTCCTCGGCCTCCTCAACCTGGGGAATTCGACTTGTGTTATGACGTGCCAATTGGGAATTACACGTTTCCAACTATGAAATACCATTTTGATAGAGCCAATCTTTTTCTTGATGGAAGTAATATTTTTCAAATCTTTGATGAGGATTTTTGCCTGATGATGATGCCAATAAATAATGGTGCAACTAACATGTTCGGATCATTTCAACAGGCAAATTATCGTTTCCTATTTGATTTTAGTGCATTGACAGTTTCCTTTGTCCAGGAAGTGTGACGTTAACATTAAGAATTGAGCGTTCAGAATAATGGAAAGGAAACCCAATGAGTTATTGTCATCTATGTTGCTTTCTTATTGGTGGGTTTGACAAATGCTTCCCTTTAATTTCGTTTTACTTTACAACGTCGATTTCATGAAGAGGATTGCAAAAATTTAATAATTTTCCACTCGGAGCATATATCAGGATAAGTATTTACAGTGGCCTTCACTAATGCTTTGTCTAATCATTTGAGGAAATTCCTATACTGCAAAAACAAAGAACCGTAAAGTTTCATAAATTTCAAGAGTTCCAACTAAAGCAACTGAGCAAAGCAGTACCGAACTTGATTAATCAGATTTACGTTGAAACTAATATCCACAATTTACCCCATAATTAACAGTCATAACGATGAGGATTGAATTACCATAGATGAGTTAATGATGCCCATTTCAAGTCAGCACGGGCTCGAGCCTTATTATCATCGTCACGCCATTATTATATGTTGTTTCCCTTTCAGTTTTACATAATCAAATTTGGAATTGACAAAGAAATTGACTGGATAAGTGGAAATCCACTTGTAATACCCATTTGAGTATCATTCCTAAGAGTTAGCAAGAGTGATTAACCCATTTGGAAACATTTGAGAGAACTGGTCATACTGAGTTATGGAATTTGTCTAAGTGAAGACAGTGTACGAGGGACTCTTTGTAAACACTTAGAGGTATGGTTTACAATTTGGGGAGAGGATCTCCTATGATGTGTATACAAGGTGTGAGAATGACTATTAGGGGGCCAAAAGTTACTTAGTCTACCTCGGGGTTACTACGGAAGGAAGCCATGTTCTGCACTACAAAAGGTTTATACTTGCAAGGCAATATTCATAGTCTTGGTACAATTAATGGTATTCAGCCTATCTAAGCTCCTAGAGCTAGAAAAGATGAGTAGGCATACTCAAGCCAAACCTCTCTAAATCTTGTTTGCAATTTTTTTCCCAAAACTCAGCTATTTTTCGCTGCTCATACTGCTAGTTCCCTTTGCATGTAGAAGCAATACTTTTATTAGGGTTGGTTTTATAAAATTAATTTGTTTTTTTTTTCAAAAACCAATTCACTCCACTCTTGATTGCTTCTTTGGACCTAACAATTGGTAAGAGATGACGTTCTCCTTGTTCTAAAAGTGTTATGCTTTTGAGGCAAAGATCGATGGCAACTATTGTTGGAGCCATCTTGAGCGAAGGTAACTTGACTTCTCACCCTCCGTTGTTTGACGGTGCTAACCGTATACATTGGAAATGTAGGACTGTGTTCATTCAATCGATGGATTACAAACTTTGGTTGATTGTGCAAAATGGACCCTTTGTGCCCAGGAAGAGAAGCGTTTCAGAAAAGAAGGTGAATCCTCCAGCACACTGCGAAAGCAAAGCATGTTCAGTATGTGCACTTGCTCGGGCTGAATTCAGCAGTAAGACCTCATGCATAACCGCTAAAGAAATATGGGATTGATTGAAGGTCACTTGTGAAGAAACTAGTCGTGTGAAAGGGGCTAAGATTAGCGTGCTCCAACACAATTATGAATTGTTCAAGATAGAGCCGCATGAAAGCATCTAGGATATGTTAACTTGTTTGCCGCTCTTGGAAAGACTATCCCTAATGATGAATTTATAACGAAATTGTATTGGAACGTGCAAAAGAGCCAATACGTGAGGCAATAATCTCATTATTATGACCTCGAAGAGTTTATTGGCTCTTTAATGTCCTATGAAATGGGGAAAGAAACTGAGGCCAGAAGGAGAAAAGAAGAAATCAATCTGCTGAAGAGTTGATGATAGTAGCAAGGAAAAGAAGACGTAGCCAAGTTGAATGGTTACAACTGGGTATTCTTTTTTTTTTTTTTTTGATCTGAAACATTCATTTTATATCATTCAAAAGACGAACCACAGTAACAGAATTGGCTAGAGTCCATACAGAGTAAATCCAAAAGAGTTCGGGAAGGTCTAGACATCCAACTGGGAGACAGGGTCCCTTTCTGGTGGGATTTGGCGATCCAGTCTGCGGTTTGATTGGCTTCATGTGGACAGTGGGCCAACGAGACCCCTTGTAAAGTACCAAGAAGGGCATTACACTCTTCGAACATACTTCTTAGAGCCCACGGGCTTTTTGTCGGTTTCATAGTATAAGTAATAGTGGAGATGTTATCAAACAGAATACACACTTCCCACGCTGTTTTTCCACCCTACGTAGATTTATCCCGCAGCCAGAGCAGTGCCTCCTTCACCGCTAAGGCTTCGATTTCTAGGGGAGAGTGAGCTACTGCCCTCTTTGCAAACTCGGCCATGAAAAGCCCCTTGTGATCTCGACACACTCCAGCCACCAATCCCTCTGTTTTGCCGTCAATCCAAGAGCCGTCGACGTTGAAGTACCACGTCCCTATTGGTGGTGGTGACCACCGTCAGGTAATATCTTCTCTGCCTAGCAATTCGGCTGTCTTAAGCTGTGCATGCGATAATTTCTGCTTTGCAGGAAGGCATCATCTACTATTGTACCCGGATTGAGGATTTTCTATTGAAATACCAGGGTGTTCCTCGCCTTCCAAATCAGCCACGGGATACTTGCGAGACCCTCACGAGAGGATGGATCTGAGGCTCTGGTGAGTGTTTCATCAACCCACTTGTCCAATCTTGCGACATTTAACGAAGAAATGTCTACCTTTACCCTCGGATTAGACCAAATTTCCTTTGTCCAGTCATACAAGATGAATAGGTGTTTCGTGGTTTCTAGGGACTTTCGACAGATTGGGCAAAACAAGTTAGGTATCGCCTTTCTCTTGTGCAAATTATTTGATGTGAGTAGAGCATTTCTACACGCACTCCACAGGAAGAAACGGATTTTTAGTTCAATGTGTAGTTTCCATATTTTAGTCTATAGGGATCGGGGTGGTTGATATGATGATGATGCCTATTCTGTTTTAGTTGGTGTAGCTACTCTAAGTCTGGTGTACCCCTTGCCTACCGTGTACTCCCCTGTCGTGCTCCCAATCCATATCTATTTATCCTTGTCTGGGTTTGGCATAATCCTGGTTGCAAGAATTTCTTTCACGATTTCCTCTTGGAAGAGCTCATGTAGCCGGCTTTCATTCCATGTGTTTGTCTAGTGAACAATCATGTCGCTGACTCTCTGGGGTCCATCTTGGTTAGCTGGGTCCCTTATCACCCCCAATTCTAGCCAATTATCCTCTCTAATGTTGATGCTTTCACCATTCCCCACCTACCATTTGACTTCTGAGCTTATTACATCTCTTCCCATTAGCAGACTTTGCCACCCCCACAAAGGCCGGGAGCCCTTTTTTGCTTTCCATAAGCTTCCATTGGGGAAGTAGAGTCCTTTTAGAAGCTGGCTCCATAAAGCAGAAGGATTTTGAGCAAGCGTCCATGCATTCTTTCCTAGCATAGCCTCGTTGAAGGTAATTAGGTCCTTGAAGCCTAAGCCTCCATATATCTTCCTCTCTTTTAGAATTTCCCACTTTTTCCAATGGATACCCGATCTTGAAGAGTTTTGTTTCCACCAGAAGGATGCTATTTTCTACTCGATTGCCTTACATACTGAAATGGGGATTTTGAAGATCGACATGGCATATTGGGGAAGTGCATGAACCACTGTTTTGATCAAGGTTTCCTTCCCCGTCTTGGATGGTAATTTTTCCTTCCAGCCCTCCATCTTCATGTTTACCCTTGCTAGAATCCATGCAAACATCTGTTTTTTTATTTGACCCCAGTCTGATGGGATGCCAAGATATTTCCCAGTTTTCGCCATAATTGGTACTTTTAGTTCAGCCGCCAAATTCCTCTTGAGGTTTTGAGGATAGCTCGCACAAAAGAAGATCCCAGATTTGTTCAAATTGATTTCTTATCCCGAGGCCAAACAATATTGATTTAAGATGTTGGCCAAATTTTGGCACTCCCCAATGGTGCCATCCAGGAAAAATATCGTGTCATCGACAAAGAGTAGATCTGATAGCGTACGGCAATTCCTATTCATTCTTGATCCCTTTTAAACTTCCATCCTGCATTGCCTTTGTTAGAAGGGAAGAGAGCACATTGGCCACGATTATGAATAGGTAAGGAGAAAGTGGATCTCCTTGTCTAATTCTCTGGGAAGGTTGGAAAAACTCTAAAGGCTTCCCATTTACTTTGACACTAAAGGATATATTAGAGATACACCACTTCACCAAAGACACCCATGCCTCACAGAACCCCATTTTCAGCATACAGGCACATAGGAAGTTCCATTCCACTCTTTAATATGCCTTTTGCATGTCTAGCTTGAGAATCGCTTGGAACTTCCGTTTTCTTTCCCTTGTTCTCAGTTGGTGAAGGATCTCATGGACTATAAGGATGTTATCTTGAATCTACCTCCCATAGACAAAGGCGCTTTGTTCTATTGTGATGAGATCCGGGAGCTAGGGCTTAAGGCGGTTTGCCATTACCTTCGATATGATCTTATAACCAGAAGTTGCACAGGCTAATGGGTCGGAATTGTGTGATGCTTTTTGGGCTAGACATTTTAGGGATAAGATGGATGTGTGTTTTGTTGAGTTCTGGATCAAAAAAACCTAATTGGAAAAAGTTGCTAACTAGTCGAAGTAAGTCATGTTGGATGATCTCCCAATGATGATGGTAAAATTGACCATTCATCCCATCCAGTCTCGGAGCCTTAGCTGCCCCTAGCTAAAAGGTCGCTTGTTTTACCTCTTCTATTGTCACCGACGCCAAAAGCGCCTCATTCATCCCCTCTAGTGTTGGAAAGGTGCATTGATCTAATATCGGCTCGAAGTTCCTGGTACCTACCAATTCATACAAGGACTCGTAAAATTCAACTATGTATTGCTTCAGCCGATTAGGTTCGCGACACGAGAGATTATCTATTTTCAGCACTGATATTTTGTTCCTTTGTCTGCGCTAAACTATAGCTGCGTGGAAGTATTTCGTATTTTTATAGCCCCACTTAATCCAGTTTATATGAGATCTCATACCCCAATATAGCTCTTCCTGCCTCCATAATATTTCAATTTGCCCTTTGATTTGCTGCATTTCTTCTCTACTAGATTCACCTATGCCCGAATTAGTGAGGGTTGTAAGTCTTCTTCTTAAAGGTTCGATCTAGTTGAAAGCATTAGAAAATTTCTTCTTACTCCACAATACCAAAGCTTGAGTGGTCTTTTTTAGTTTGCTCACGAAAGCAACTGAGTTGTCTTCCTTTCCAATCCAACTGACCTTGACCAGCTCCTTACACTTAGGTTCCATCAGCCAAAATGCCTCGAACTTGAATTCTTTTTTCTGCTTCGTCGTTCTGAGGGAGAGGGACAAGAGAATTGGGCTGTGATCTGAGCCAATTGCCGATAAGGCAATAGCTTCCACACTAGGGAAACGTACTCTCCGGTTAATGTTGCAAAGGACTCTGTCTAACCTTTTCCGCACTAGAGCTACTCCTTCCCTGTTATTCACCCAAGTAAATGCACAGCCCTTACTTTCAATATCCATAAGAGAGCATCTGTTTAGGAACTCCTGGAACGCGACTAACCGGTAATGCTCCGCACCACTACCTCCCATTTTTTCCCAATGGTACAGGATTTCATTGAAGTCTCCTACACAAATCCATGGAAGGATATTAGCTGAGTATATAGAATGAATATGATTCCATAACTAGATCCTTTCTTGAAAATTTGTGGAGGCATGAAGGAAAGTTATGCGCATTAGGGTTCCATTGTCTTGGTCTCTACACGATATATCAATAAACTCATTAGCACTGTAATCCACTACCACTGTCACACCATCGTTCCACACCACCGCCAAGCTGCCTGTAGTCCTTATAGGGTCCACTATCTCTGAGTGTTGAAATTGAATACGCCTTCTAACTCTATCAACTGCTGGTCTTTTATTCTTAGTTTCCATTAGGAAAACTAAGTCAGGCCTTTCTTGAGCCACTAGAGCTCCAAGATGCTGAATTGTCAGGGGATTGCCTAGCCCCTAGCAATTCTAGCTCAAAAGTTTCATATAACCCCGGTGGCTTATTAGGGCTAGCCACCGAACCCATTCTGTCCTTTCATCCACCAAATGGATCGGAGCATCAAGGAGTTTAAAAGATTGATTGAGAAGCTCACTCAGACCATGCTGATTGAATTTTTATGTTTCTTTACTGCTGCAACTTTCTTGAAGGATTTCAACTCTATCTTCTCTTTTCTTGAGGTCTTGATGGACTTGCCCTTAATTGCCGCATCAATAGGGGACATTTGGATGTCTTGCTGTGTGTTATCTTGCTGTTTTTCGCCACATTCGATAGTTTGTGAGTTCTGTTCCTTTGGATTTGCATCATGTGGCTTTTCTCCCAGCAACCCTGCAACTTCCTTACCCTTAGTACTAGGCATATCCCTCTCCCTTGTAATTAAATCCCCTGGTGTTTCCGGAATAAACTCATCCTCCTCAGACAAAGGAGTGTTATTCCTGTAGTATATCTTCCAAAAGGGGCTAGGTTTGCAAACTTCCGATCTCAGCCACTGTCCGAACTTGCCCCTTTTGTTTACATTGAGGCCCGACTCCTCAAAAAGGACTTCTTTACAATAGATAGCGTACTGCCCTATTCGCCCATAAGAGTAGCAGAAATGTGGGAGCCTTTCGTATCTAAAGTCCACCCAAAGTTTCTTGTACTCTAGGTCTACAATAGTTCCCGTTTTCAATGGGTTAGAGAAGTCTAGGTGGACCCTAGCTTTGCAGCTTTTGTGGGGCCACCAGCTTTCGAATAAAACCTCACCTCCATAACTTCTCCAACTTTTCCTGCCAACTCCCGAATCACTTCTTCTGATAACCGCCCTCAGGGGATACCTACTAAGTATATCCAAAATGCACAATGGGTAAATTCGTAACAATGGTCGGGAGTATCTGGGTCACTTGGTTGGAGAACAAGTAAGTTGCTAGAGAATGACCACGGGCCAGATTCTCATACTCTTTGCTTTTCCTCTAGAGAGGAAAACGAAAATGAGAAAAACCCCGGCTCAATCAACTCGCATTCTAACATATTAGTTTTCCACGCTCTCTTCATTGTGTTTAAGAACGCTTGAAAGTTCACGTTTGGTTTCGAATACAATTTACCATACAAGGAAAGCTCACATTCTCTCTTGTTTTCTACAAGGATGTTGCCTTTTAGCACTACTATGTCATCAACTAACCAGAGATCCCCCAATCCCTTACACAGGACAGCCAAGCGAGCATCATAGACTGCCTCTCTTTCCATCGCAATTGCTGGGAGCCAAGGAGGACTATCCCACTGAATGGACCACACCTGACATAGCGCTTGAGACTACCATTTCCTGCCTTTGAATCTATGGGTAACAGCACTGCCAAAGACAAGATCATCAGAAGTGCCTAACACTGAGGTTCCTGATCCGTGAAAAACACGGATGATGCTTCATGTTTTGTCGTTGCATATGACATCCTAGAAACAGGGGAGTGAGAGGTGGAAAGGAGGGAGGGATGGTTTGTTAGCTAAGGGCAGGGTTGTGAATAGCATTGATTGTGAAGGTTTATGGGCGAAGAATTGAGGGGGTTTTTCGTGGTGTAAGAGTAAGTGCAGCCTAACCCACAAAGGAGGGCCCCATAACTCTGACGTGGAAGTGGAGACGACGGAGAGGTCACCTGGAAGCAGGCTACAACAATCAAAGAGCTACCAAAGATTTGCTTGTTCCATTGTCGGGAAAGGGCAAGCTCGGGTTAGGGCACAAAAAGGCTGGACGAAACGGGAGAGAGAGGGATGGGTTAGAGTAGAGATAGGGATCGAACTTACGAAGGGGTGGGGATTATGGTGGGTTGAAGATGGAAACGAGGAGAGTTAGGGCTTGAAGCAGAAGCTATCACCAAGGGGATAGAGAGAGAAGTCCGATGGAGAAGAGAGTTCGACCACTACAATTGGGTATTCAAAAGCCTTGATAGAGGACTGTGTAATCTTTCTTAGAGATGGTTGTTTGCTGATGCGATAGTACGAGTACTTCCGCGAGTAAAATCTGACCATCATCCTCTCTTGATTTCTCTGTCCAGTGAGAGGACTCCTCAGTTGAATTGACCCTTTCGTTTTGAAGCAACTTGGTTAACGCATGCTTCGTTTAATGACTTTGCTCAAATCCAATGGAATGATGCATTGTCAATTCATATTGCTGTGACCCGACTTCAAAATAACCATGAGGAGTGGAACCAACATTTTCTTCGGCAATATTTTCCAAAAGAAAGAATACATTGTTGGAGAGACTTGGAGGTATACAAAAGGCATTGGAGGTACGTCCAAATCCCCTCTTAATGAATCTCGAGGCAAAGTTACAAAAAGAGTTACTTGATGTCTCAATTCAGGAATAAATCCACTAATACCAGAAATCAAGACATAAGTGGCTGAAGTTCAAACATAAAAACACAAAGTTTTTTCACATTATCGCTATCATTCGATGTCGAAGGAATATAATTGAGGCGCTAAAGAATTCTAGTGAAGAATAGGTGTCTAACCAAGAGGAGTTGAAAGGTATTGTAGTGGATTTTTACAGCGATCTCTTTACGAAGAATGACCCAACCCCTATGGTGCTTTCACAACCTCATGGCTTTCAATTTTTGAATTTTTTGCAAGTTTCAGGTCTAGCTAGAACCGTCAACAAGGAAGAAGTCCGCAAAGCACTTTTTGATATGGGTCCTTATAAAGCACCAGGACTGGACTGCTTCGAGGTGATTTTCTTTTGGTATCAATGGAATCTATTGAGCAATTTCTTAACCAATTTTATTATTGATGCTAGGTCAGGAAATTGTGATTGGGCTGAGATTAACAAAATACTCCTAGTGCTAGTTCCGAAAATGTAGCAACTAGAGACAATCGACAACTTCCAACCAATTAATTTGTGTAATGCCACTCATAAAATTCTCTCTAAAGTGATCATTAACCGATTAAAGGATGTTCTACCACAGCTTGTCTTGCCTAATCAGACCAGCTTTGTTCCTTGTAGATACATTCATACTAACGTTATTATTGTACAAGAAGCAATTCACTTAATGAACAAATTCCAAGGGAAACAAGGACGCATGATTCTAAAAATTGATTTGGAGAAAGCGTAGTATGATCGACTGAAATGGTCCTTCATTGAGGAAACTCTCCACTTGACAGGTATTCCGGAAACACTAGTTCAGCCTCTTATGAAATGCATCACCCCTTCGTCCAATGTAGGTTTTGTGGAATAGTGTGACTACGGAGGCCTTCTTGCCAACAAGGGGAATACATCAAGGTGACCCTCTCTCTCCCTATATCTTTGTATTGTTTATGGAGTGATTATCTCATCTTATCCATGTCGTAGTGAATTCAAAACGGTGGAAACCTTTTTTGTTTTGGTAAGAGAGGACCAAGAATATCTCATTTAATGTTCGTGGATGATCTATTATTATTGGCACAAGCCTCAACAAATAGATGAATGTCATTCTGGAGTGCTTGGATGATTTTAGTCACAAATTGTGAGTAAGGCTAAAACTAAACTTTTCTGCTCAAAGAATACTTCTCTACGGCTGAAACTAATCTTAAACGATATCTCCGGCCTTTTAATATGTTTAGATTTCGGAAAATATATGGGTGTGCCTTGGATTTATGGAAGAACATCTTCAAGGCATTTTCAATCGTTATTAGAGAAGAAAACAAATAGACTTAGTGGATGGAAGTCTGATAGCTTGTCGATGGTAGGACGCATCACGTTAGCTCAATCTGCAATTATGTTTTTCCCTACCTATCATATGAAATGTTCTAAAGTCTTAACTCATGTTTGTCAACAGATTGAGAAATGTTACGTGCTAGATACCAAAGACGAGCATCACATACACCTTCTGAATTGGAAGTATGTTTGTAAGCCTAAAAAATGTGGTGGTCTTAGTCTCAAACCCCTTGAATTTACTAACCGAGGTATCTAGATGTGCTTCAAGATGCAACTCTACTCTTTATGGACATAGGTTTTACATGCCAAATACTATTCACAACAGAGAAATACTTCTCACGCTAAATCGAGTGATTTGATGTTATGGAAAGCAATTGTTAATGTATGGTCAACTTTAGAGGAAGGAGCGGTATGGAGCTTGAGAAATGGAGAACAAGTAAGTTTTTGAAAAGACAGATGGATTCTAGGATTGAAGCCACTCTACAATATAGTTACTTCCCACCAACCTCCATATGAAACGGACAAAAAAATTTGTGATTATGTGCGGAATGGGAATTGAAACTTTCCGCTTTTCCAGGGGAATCTGAGGGTCCGTTTGGTAACGTGCGAACAGTGAAAATTTATGTTCCTTTGTTCCCAAAAATAGTTTGGGAATAGAAATGCGTTTGGTAAACGCATTTGTTCCCGAGCACAATTTTGCAAAAATTTGTGCCGAGAAACAGTTTTGGAAGAGAAACAAGAAGTAAAAAAAAGTTGCTTCTTGTTTCTCGACACAATTTTGAGAATCAGTTTTTTTTTTTTTTTTTTCTTTTTCTTCTTTTCTTATTTTTGTGTTGTTCTTTATCCGGCCGGGCCGGCCGCCGGCGATCAGCCACAGCCTAAGGCCGGTGAGGGCGTCACGGCCCTCGCTGGTCGTCGGTGGAGGCGAGGGTCACCCTCGCTAGCGAGGGCGAGGGCTAGACCCTCGCCTCCGCCGGCAGCCGGCGAGGGCCGTGACGCACTCGCCGACCCTGGGCTATGGCCGATCGCCGGCAACCGACCATGGCCAAAGAAGAAAATGGGTAAAAGAAAAGAAAAACAATTCAAAATATTATTAAAATATTATTTGGGAACAAAAATTTTGTGTAGTTACCAAACGTATTTCTATTCTTTTCTAGTCTAGGAATAGAAATTTTGGACAATTACCAAACGCCTTAAAATACTCAGAAATTATTTCCGGGCATAGAATAAAAAAAAATCATTTCTGTTCAGAAATAGTTTTCGGGCACAGAATGGTTCTCATGCGCACCCTTACTAGAAGATGTGATCCTCAGAATTGGGCTACCAAATCCCTCATGGACTCCAATGGGAACGATAGTCTACTGTGGGAAGGTAATAGCAGTGCGTCTTTCTCTGTTGAGCCAGCATTTGAAATTATCAGAGGGATCGATAATCAAGAAACTGACAGGATTGGCCCTTTATATGGAAGTGGAGGGGACCTCAACATAGTAGAACCTTCTTTTGTGTAGCGACACATGAGTTTTTATTAACCAATGAACTGAGGAAGTCTCGCAATATAGGAAATAACCCTTACTATTTGCGATGTGAGTCTTCAGTGGAAACAACTTTGCATGTTTTATAGGATTGTCCAGTTATTCGAAACATGTGGGTTGACCTCGTCCCACAATATTGACTTGAAGAGGTCTCCTCAATGAATTTATCTCAATGATTGAAATCCAACCTGATTAACAATAGGAGAATCAACTCCCACTCTCAATGGAGTACTATTTTTTATGTGAGCATATTGCTTTTTGGTAATGGTGAAACAAGTCACTTTTCCAAGAAAGCTTTGTTTTTTCCTTCTAAACCTGTACAAGTAATCCAATCGTACACAAAGGAAATTATTGTTTTGCCCATGATCAACTTGTCTAAAAGTGGATCACGTGCTTCTCCTATTTTGGTCACCTAAAACCCCCACCGTTGAGATGGATTAAACTAAATACGGATAGAGCGTCTAAAGGTAATCCCAGACTTGGAGGAGTTGGAGGATTATTACAAAATTAAGGGGGTGACTGGCTTGGTAGTTTTACCTCATTTCTTGGAATATGTTTGTCTTTACGAGCATAAATGTGGGAGCTATGGTTAGGACTTACCATCGCAAAGCAACATGATTTCCATAAGCTCATCATTGAGATAGATTTCAAAATTATCACCGAACTTGTTAACCAAGAGAGTATAGCGGATAACACTATATCAACACTACTTCAAAATAGTAGAAGACTATTGGACTTTTATTTCGAGTTCAAAATACATCATATTTTTCGAGAAGACAATTGGCATGATGATATGCTTGCCAATATTGGCATAGCAAAGCAATTGAATACTACGTTCTATTTGCAGTCTCCTGGAGAATTATCTCATGTTATGCTTAGTGATAAAGTTGAGATTGTATACTTAAACTTTAACTTACTTAGTTTTTTTTTTTTGGGTAAAGGTAAGCATATGTATTAGTTTTCAAAACACCAAATACAATATAGCGCCAAAGCCAACCCTTGACCTGATTAGGACACATAAATGTTCGAATAGGGTCAACGATGGTTCAGCAAGAACTATACAACAAGCCAAAGAGAGACCAACTAAATACAAGGCGACTTGATACACCGAATTAAGAGGCCATCTGGTTCGGTTCGAAGATTGAAGGTGGAAGACCCCACTTTCTTTGTAATTGCCGGTTCCTGGGAGTATCCTCAACTCCCCTAATGGATATGGCTTTATCCTTCACAACTTTGAATAGGTGCATGCACATACCCGGGATATATACACTCTTGTTTCTGAAGATGGCGTTGTTCCTTTCAGTCCAAATGATATGACATAGTGCACCAAAGGAAAATCTAGAGAGGCGGTGAGTAAAGGAAGATCCACCGTAAACTTTCATTGCCCATCTAATATGCTCTTGCCAAGGACGGTTGCGCCATGAAAGGTTGCATTTAGTTGCCCAGAAAGAAGCCAACCTAGTAGTAGAAGTACACTCAAAGAAGAGGTGATTGATCGAATCTGGTCTATCACCACAGAAAGCGCACAAGGCGGTGTCAATCCTGCGGTTTTGTAGGAAGAGTACCTAGGTAGGCAGCCGGTTGAGAGAAATAAGCCACAAGAGAAAGGCATGTCGGGAGGCAATATGATGATCCCAAATGAATGAGTGCCACGGGGCTGGACGCCCTTTCCTTTTGATATGATTCCAAGCTAGCACTACCGAGAAAGAGTCAAAAGGATGTGGTGACCATATGAGTTTGTCCGGAGTATTTTCCACAAAATTTGGTGGTGAATCCGTCCAGCTCAGAATAGTGTCAAGTTAACTTACTTAGGTTTGTACATTATGTTTACCAAGAAAGGAAAAAAAAGAAGGCGTAGCGATACTTACTCTCAACTTCAAGAAACTCCTTTCAAAAGAAAAGTTAGTAAGGAAGAGGGAATTACAAAAGTATGATGGCTCAACTAGAAGTACACAAAAATTTGAGGTGAGAAGAACTACCTTACAACATTGAGTGTCATCAACCTAGCCACGTGAAATCTAAATGCTTGTCACTCAAGAAGAAATTCGTCATGGAGTCGCATTGAAAGTGAATCAACTAAGAACAAATTCAAAGTTGCGAATCTATATTTGATGGCCGACCTTGCAGGAGCTGAGGTATGTATTGATTGATTGTACATATAAGTATGATGACTCCACACCTAGTGATGAGGAGCTTTGCAATGCTTTTAAAGAGATGTAAACTCAGAGTTGAAGAAAGCTAATACGAATTTGAAGGAAGAGAATGAGGCTCATGAAAAGAAAACACTGGTTTTGTTCATGCATGTCATACATTTTCTGGAATTCCGAAACTCTATCAAAGGACCTTGAAGATCAAAGAAATTCCTTTGAAGAGGTTGGACTTGGTCCAAGAAAGAGTCCAAACATATAAATCTTTTGTACTAGACCTTTTTCATTCATTGTGAATCTCCTTGTGCGTCTATGCACGATCTACCAGTTTCCTTACTCACATTATGTCCAAATTATGCAAACAAATTGTGCGAAAAGCAAGAACCCTAAAATCTCGATTTTCCCCCAAATGATCCCATGTTAGTTTATGTACACCACTTTGAAAGTAAGACACAATAGTATGTATATACACGCTCAAGTTCAAATAACACCTCATAATAATCGAAGATATACAAGGTGAATGATTTCCGATTTTGGCAATGTGGGTCAAGCCCATCAACCACAACATCCTGTATCATTTGTGGTAAGGGGCGTGTTGTGAATTTTTCAATGCTCGACGATAACTGAAGAGTTTGATCATCATAGTTTCTAGGAGCAGTAACAATTATGAAAAAGGGATGTTGCAATTTTTCGTATAGTATTCGGCAATCTCTTCATGATTGCAGTATGTTTGTAGTTGCCCAAAATTACAGTAGAGTTGCGGAGAATTGGGCAAAAATTCACCAAGAACTAACCCAATCTAGGATTAATTTCTTCCCTAAAACTAAACAAATCGAAATCAACTTAGGGGCTGTTTGGTTCAGCATTTGGACCAGCATTCCATGAATTCTACTGTTCACGTCTTTTTTTTTTTTTTTTGAAACTGTTCATCTTCTTCACCAGGCAGCTGGCGAGGGGTGATCGGCAAGGGTGGCCGGGAAGGGAGAAGGGCTAGCGAGGTCCTTGGGGTCGGGCAACCGCCTAGGCGACCGCCCAGGCGACGCTGTCGCCACCTAGGTCCCGCGACCTCAGGCAACGATAGCCTGAGGTTGGGCGACGGCCGCCGGCACCAGATCTGGCTTGCCAGAAGCCGTAGCCCTTCACCGAGAGCCGGCAAAGGGTGCTTTTAAAAAAAAACTCCCAAAAGCCCATTTGTAAATAAAAATAACCAAACACAACTTGCATTTTCCCAAGTGGCTTTCAAATGATTTTTACCAAACGCCATTTGTATTTCCCCAAGTGGCTTTCACCTAAAGGTATTTGAATTTCCCAAATGAGCATTTTAAAAGCCGAACCAAACGGGCCCTTAACCCCATCGACAACCAAGCAAGACAACCTCGCAATATGTAAATATAATGCTAAAATGATAAGGAGACAAAGGCAACAACACCAAAATTTTATTTGAAAACTCAATTTGGAAAAATCGCAGACCGCTCAAAAACTTCCATTAATTATCAAGAATAATAAAATACACAAAGTGTTCTTTTCTAGGCACACACTAGAGGCTTAACATCAACAATACAACTGGTTAACATAAACAGTGGAAAAAACCCTAATCGTGATTAGAGAATTCGAAGAAGATTCTCCACGAACAAAACAGATCAACCCATAACTTTCGGTTTCACGAAGAACATACTGAAATTTAAGCCAATTCTATCAATGTTTAGCCTTCTAATTGAAACCGCAAAGCCACGTCTCTTTTTTCCTTCTCCTTTGTTGTCTCTCGGTGCACTCTCTGTCTCCTCTTGAGCTCACACCACGCATGAAGTAGGCCCACCTTTTCTTTCATTTTTCTTTTTGACTTTTCTTCTTTTTTTTGTTTTATGTATCTGCTGGGCCTACAAATGAGCCACACCTAGCTAACAGATCTCCCCATCCACCTCATATGAGAAGTTCCATCATATCCGCTTTATTTCTATAGGAGTTAAGTTTTATTATGGGCAATGTTTTGGTCATCATATCATATCCATTGTTGTCCATGTAGACTTTCTCAAGTAGGAAGAACTTCTCTTCTAATTTCTCTTAGATCCAATGATACTTCACATCAATATACTTCCGATGTTGAATGTAACACTGGATTTTTGCTAAGGTAGATAGCACTTATGCTATCACAATATAAAACAGACTTCTCTTGCTTCAAGCCCAACTCCTATAAGAAATTTTGCATCCACAAGAGTTCCTTTTCTCATTTGGTGGTAGCAATATACTCAACTTCTATCGTAGACAAAGCAATACATTATAATCTTGATTGCCACGAAACTGCTCCCCTTTCAAAAGTCATTATGTAACTTGATGTGGATTTTCGAGAGTCAATGTCACTGGCATAGTCTACATCTGAATAGCCACTCAACTTAGGCTTTCCGTTTCTATAACACAAGCAGAATCTAGAAGTGCCTATGAGATACCTTAAAATCTATTTAACAGCAATCTAGTGCTCTTTACCCAGATTTGAGAGAAAGCTGCGCACAATACCAACTACATAAGAAATATCTCGTCTTGTACAAACCATGGCATAGATCAAACCATCCATGGCCGATACATAAGGAATTATCATCATATATTCCTTATCTTTCTCACTTGTAGGAAACTTTTCACACTCAACTTGAAATGGCCTACAAGTGGAGTATTTGCCGATTTACATGTGCTCATGTTGAATATTTCTAGCAACTTTGCAATGTAATTCTCATGAGATGGCTAAATTTTCCTGTTCAACCTATCACGAGTAATTCTCCTGTGAAGGATTTGCTTAGCCGGTCTTAAGTCTTTCGTTGCAAAAGCTTAACTCAACTGTTTTTTGAACTCTTGATTTTTTGGCATCATGCCCAATTATCAACATGTCATCCATATAGAGTAAGAGGATAATAAAATCATTATTTGAGAATTTTTTCATAAAGACACAAGAATTGGAGTTGGTCTTACCATATTCATGATCTTCCATAAATGATTCAAACTTCATGTATCGTTGCCTTGGCGCTTGCTTGAGACCATATAAGCTTTTCCTCAACCTACATGAAAGATGCTTCTTGTCTTCAACTTTAAAACTCTTCATTTGCTCCATATGTATTTCTTCTTCTAAGTCTCCATGAAGAAACATTGTCTTTACATCAAGCTGTTCAATTCCTAAATCCAAGCTAGCAATCAACCTAAGAACAACTTGAATTGAAGGCATTTTTACAACTAGTGAAAAGATCTCTTCAAAGTTAATTCCCTTCTTTTGACGAAAGCCCATCACAAGAAGCCTAATCTCGTATTGTGGTTGCAAACTACTTTATTCCGTCTTCAATTTGTACACTCACTTATTCGTGAATATTCTCTTGCCCTTAGGCACCTTTATCAATTCAAATATTTAGTTCTCATGCAATGATTTAAGCTCCTTTTGCATGGCTTCATGCCACTCATTCTTTTGATCACATGACATAGTCTATTCATTAGTTTCTAGCTCTCTTGCATCAGTGAGTAAAACATACTTATAAGGTTGATATCTCTGTGAAGGTCTACGTTCTCTTTTAGATCTTCTAACTTGATGTAAGACCGGCTGTTCTTGCTCAACTGGCTCTACTGTCTCTACTGGCTCAATGGGCTGTTCTTACTCAAGTGATTGTTCTGGCTTAATTATTTCACATATCTCAATTGAAGAATCAACATTCTGTAAGGATTCACCATCTTAATGATTTTAATGCACTTCTCTCGCATGATTTCCACCTAATACGGTAATAGGATTCGGGTTGAAACTAACAAAATCTTGAGTCCCATTCTTTGGCCACCTTGGCTTGTCGATATCTTCAATGGTTTGATGCTCAACGAACACCACATCTCAGCCTCTAATGATTTTCTTTGTAGCTGGATCCCATAACCTGTAGCCAAAGTCTTTGTGTCCATAACCTAAGAAGATACAATGCTTAGACTTGTCACCAAGTTTAGACCTTTCATCTCTTGGAGCATGGCGCGAATTCTCAGCAATCAGACACTTTCAAATGATTGTATAACACATCTTTCCAACTCCAAACTCTTTGTGGAACATCCCCTTAAGAGGAACTGATGGGGAAAGGTTTATCAAGTCTATTGTTGTTCTCATCGCTTCACTCCAAAAAGACTTAGGAAATCTCACATGAGAGAGCATACATCAATCCAATCATTAATTGTCTAGTTCGTTCTCCCCGCCACTCCATTCTATTGTGGTGTATACAGAATAGTCTTCTCAAGCTTAATATTGTAGTCTCTACAATAATGTTCGAATGGGCCTCTATATTCACCACCATTGTTAACTCGAACAAATTTTTGCTTCTTCCTAGTTTCTCTATCCACATTGACATGAAATTATTTGAAAGCAACAAACACCTGAACTTTATATCTCAAAGCAACAGCCCACACTTTTCTAGAGCAATTATCAATAAATTTTATAAAGTATAATGTATGACCAAGTGGTCTAACATTCATGCAACAAACATCAATGTGAACTAAATTAAGTACATATGATTTTGTGTGTGGAAAGGAACTATAAAATGAGAATCTATGTTGCTTACCTGTTACGCAATGAGTACATTCCATCATGTTTCTCTCTTTTAATGGTAAATTCTTTATAGCAAGAGTTTCAAGCCCCTTCTCTCTGAGATGACCAAGTCTCATATGCCATAGGTCAACTGAAGAGTCATCCACTACAACTACCTCCTCCCTAATCAACTTAACTTGCATAGTGTAGAGAGTGCATGCCTTTTTGCCCTTAGCAACTATCATGGAACATTTAGTCGATTTTCATTTGCCATCACCAAAGGTATTGCAGTAACAATCATCTAAGGCACCTATAGAGATCAAGTGAAGTCAAATGTCCAGAACATGTCTCACATTGTTCAAAAGCAAATTACATCCAACATCAGTGTCCAAATAAACATCTCCCTTCCCAATAACTTGGGAAACACCACTATTTTCCATCCTAACACAACCAAAATCACCACTGCGATAGGATGCAAAGTAGTCATGTCATGAGGTGACATGAAATGAAGCTATAGAATCAACAATCCAGCTAGAGTCTTAGTATGTAAGGTTCACACAAGCATCGTCACAAACACAATATCACCATCGAATGCAACTACTGTCATAACCTGTTTCTCTTCTCTCTTTCAATCTTCATTTTTAGCATGGGATTTATCTCTCTTTGGCAACCGACACTCTTTGGCATAACATCCTATCTTGCCACAATTATAGCACTTCACACTCCTACTCGGTCTTAATTTCGACCTTCCTCTTGAGTTGCCCCAATTATCATTATTCTGAAACTTTCTTGATTGACTTCTCACCCTGATTTTTATGACAAGAGCCTCTAATTTATAAGCATAATTCAAGCATTTTCTTCTTGTTTCTTCCTTGAACAAGCTTTTTAACCATGCTCATAAAACGCAAACCAAAAGAAGCCGAATTGTTTAATGCCATAACCAAGATGTCCCAACTATTGGGAAGAGTACTAAGGAAAAGACATGATTGCAATTCATCACCAAGATCAATCTCAAGATTTGTCAATTGATTTACAACATCTTGAAATTTATTCAAGTATTCTGACATACTACTTCCCTCCTTGTATCTCAAATTTACAAGTCCTTTAACTAGAAAAACTTTATTTTGCGGGGTTCTCCTCTCATAGAGATCTTGTAATTTCTTCCACAAAGTATCCACTTTAGTTCTTGTGCAACATGATGAAACACACTATCATCAATGCATTGTCGAATAAACCCAACCGTTTTTCAATGCATTCACTCCCATTCTTTGTCTTCCTTGTCTCCTTTAGCCACATCCTAATCAACGGGATCCGAGGCTTTCAAATAGAGTAATTCAACCCATTTGCTGCTAGTTTCCTCCATTTAACACTAGAATCTTAACGCTAGCTTTGATACGACTTTGTTAGGGAGAACCGGGTAACAATTCACCAAGAACTAACTCGATCCAAGATAAATTTCTTCCCTAACACTAAACCGACTGAAATCAACTTAACCCCAGCAACAATCAACCAATACAATTTCGCAATAAGTAAAATATAACACCAAAATGATAAGAAGACAAAAACAACAACACCAAGATTTTACGTAAAAACCCAATGCGGAAAAAATCACGGATAACCCAAAAACTTCCACTAATTACCAAGAATAGTAGGATACACTAAGTGTTCTTCTCTAATCACACACTAGAGACTCAACATCAACAATACAACTCTCTTTCCTCACCACAAAAGTGGATTAACATAAACTGAGCAAGAAAACCCTAATCGCAATTGAAGAATTCAAAAAAGATTCTCATTGAACGAAACTGATAAACTCGTAGACCTAGATCTCACAAATAACATACTAAAATTCAAGTCAATTTCGTCAACGTTTGGTCTTCAAATCGGAACTGCAAAGCCGCGACCCTTTTTTTCCTTCTCGGTGCACTCTCTCACTCCTCTTAGGCTCACACAACGCACGAAGCTAAGGGCGAGCAACATGGATTGCCCGAACCAGACCGAACTTGACAAAACTCGGGAGCGCTGGTCCGGTTTGCGGTTTCATAAAATTGGAATCAGTCATTTTTTATCCAGTTCTTGGTTCTAGGGAAAACTGAACCAATCAAATTGCCCTCGCCGGATCGATTATTTTTTTATTTATTTTTATTTCTCATGCATCCTCTATTCTTTCCCTATTCGCCTCTCATGAGTAAGGCACAACTCATATGCTCTTTCCCTCTAGTCATGCCTCCTCAGCTCTTTCCTTCTCCTCTCTCACGCACGCCTCTTTCACAATCCTAATCACCTCTCGCCGTAGTAGAAGAAGAAGACAAAGAAGAAAAGAAGAAAACATGGGTCTCTCTCTATTTTGCCACACGGTAACCTAACCAGTCTCCTTCCTTCGTCTCTTGCGATAGATTCTAGTGTTGGTAACCCTAGCTTCATCTTCTTCTTCGCTCTCCATTTCATGGTTGCTTCAGTTTTGGTTGGTTTTGTTGATTTTTCATGCACGTCGTGAGCTACACAATGCATTGTCGTGGCGTGTGGTTTCTTTGGTTTCTTTTGTCTCCTCTTCCTTCTATATCTTTGGTTGGCCATATGGTCAATGTTGTGACACTGGGGAAATCTTAGGGAGGAGATGGATCGGCACCTGACAATGGAAAAGGCGAGAGAGGAAATGCCAATTGATGAGAATGAGATTAGGATTACGAGCCAAGGAAAAATGCATAGCTACATTACCCACGCCATGACCTTGGTTCAGGTTTGTGTGTGCCGCCAGCTCTATTGAAGCGCTCGAAAACTAAACTGAATCAATTGATCCGGATCAGGAATTGATTACTCCTACATGAAATAGCCCCACCTTTTTCTTTTGTTTTGCTTTTTGACTTTTTCTCCTTTGTTTTTTGTTTTATATGTTAGCTGGGCCCTGCAAATGAGGCGGACCTAGCCAAAAAGTAGCTTTTAGAAATTCGCCAGCTATCCCTTGCGCCGCGACAATCAGCCTCATCCTACTGCCGCTTGAGCCTCCTGCAGCCGTCGCTATGCTCGAGATCACCAACCCCCATGTTCTCTCTCTCTCGACCTCTATTCTAGGGGTGTGCATAGTCCAAGTGGGCGGTTCCTGCCCTAGAACCATGGACCACCCGCTACAGGACCGGTTCCAAAAATTAGAACCGAGAACCACCCGTTGGTTCCATGGATCCACCCGAGAACCGAACCACCGGTCCAGTCCGGTTCCCAGATGGATCTATGGAACCGGTCCCAACAAGTTTTCCTAGACAAATAAAAAAAATCTGTGGACCAATATCGGATCAATAGAACAAAAAGAAAATAACATAACTTTTCATACAATTCATACACTATGATCGGTTACACATCATCCATAAATCAAGTGGGTACCCATCAATTATTGGGAAAAATGACCAAGGTTATCACAATTACACAAGATCTTTAGACACGATAACAAATTTTCTTCCTTTTTAAATTTTTTTGGCCAGATTTTTTTAGTTAAAAATTAATAAAATAAAATATATTATTATTATATTACCAGCCCGGTCCAGATCCGGGTGGGCGGGTGAGCGGTTCTACACCGGGAACCGGAAACCGGACCGTACCCACCGGTTCCAAAAAATTGGAACCAGGAACCGGACAGGTTCCCTTGGGAACCACCAGTTCCGGTCCGGTTCCGGCGGTCCTGGCGGGTCCCGATTCTTTTGCACACCCCTACTCTATTCCATCTCAGTGGTCAAGACCACCTCGGCGTCTCCACCTAGCCTTCAGTGACGCTAGATATGGCGTTGCTCGGGCCAGCAATGCGGATAAGGCCACTTGGCCTCTGTCTCTGCCCTCGTCAAGGACAAACGTAAGCGCCGGGATCATAACCTCACGACAATTGAGATCGCAACCCCCCGGCGGCCTGCATAGCTTTAGGCGACGCCACCAGATCTGCAATAGGGTCTGACATCGCGAGGACAAACCCAACCAATGACAACAATGGGGACACAGAGCGAGGGCTGCATCGATTAATGCGGCAAGGGTGTGGGTGTCACGTCCTCAAGATCTGTAATAGCTAACCAATTCTGTGATCGACTGAGCAGGTAAAGCAGTACTAAACTAAATGGGCCTTCGTCGACGACCACCCTTTCTCATCTTGATCCATGCACACAACTCAGAGTCGTTCTGGCTCATCTTGCCCTTTTACGAAAACTTCTTTCATTCACAAGCCTAATTATCTTCTGAGCCCCTTCTTCACCCTACGCGAGTTCACCACCTTCTCAACCATTAATGTCGTTTACGAAGGTGGACGATTTCAGGATGATGATGCTTGCCTGGCATGCGTGGACGGTCCAGAACCAATGATGTTCCTCCACGTGTCGGTTGTACATCTTTACGGAAAAGCTCTTGCAACCTGAGAGCTTATAAGAAAGCTTGTTGACATTTCTTAAACCGTAACTGTGTTTGTTGCCCTTGATTTCTTACCAAAATCTCCTCTATGACATGGACCGTAATGTATTAGGTGCATGTAAAATTTCTTGTTATAACTTGAGAGCATATAGGGAAGCTCGTTGGCATTTCTCGTGATCTATTGCTCTGGCAAATTTCATCAATTGTGGTATGATTGTGATGCGTCATACCGCTATTGATACACCCAACCACTTGAGTGAGGTTCAATGACCCTATGGCAGTCATGGTTTCCCTAATAAAAAAGGCCAATCTGATGGATCAAGTAAACTATGAAAGAATTTTATTGCATAAATCGACTTTTTTTTGTTTTTTGGTCGAAACATAAATCGAGCTAGAAGGGTTGATTTCACACAGAAAAGTAATTGGGGAAGTTCACTGACTTTTATTTTTGACTTTTTTCCAACTCTTATGGATGGCCCAAGTTGACTTTAACTTCGTGAAGAATACTGAAATCTTTGAAAATACATACATACCATTATGGGTGTGAAGATTTGCATGTAATTTTTATTGTATATTAAGTTGTGAATAATATTTTAAGTTCTGACGGAAAAGTCAATGTACCATCTTTTTACTTGAAAAAGTGAAAACCAATATCTAACTTTAAAGGAAAAAATAGAGCGGCATTTACATCATACTTGATCGATGGGTGGGCCAAACTTGGTACCAAGCCTAATAGTCCTAGAACAAGCCCACCATTAGACGGAAAATGTTACATTTTCTCAATGAAATGATTGTGCCTAATCGAGCCTAAGTAGGTCGGCCGAAGTCGAAGAAGGAATATTCTTCCCTAGGTTTACCCAAAACGTGCTTCGGTCAAGTGGTCCTAGGCTGAGTGGGCCCAACAGATTCCCAAGCCCATTATCAGGTCTAATACGCATTTGCTTTTTTTTTCTGTTGGAGTAATTAAATATTAAACCACGCTTTTATCTAATCGCTTAAGTTTTTAGAATAGTTGACGGTGGTTCCACCAAAATCTCACATGATATCAGAGCAGAAGATCCCAAGTTCAAATCTTTCCAGACCCCATTTGCCTCTCCAATTAAATATGTCCATACATAATACTAAGCAAAGAGACCAGACTAAGCATAAGGGAGAGTGTTAGAGTAATTAAATATTAAAACATGCCTTTATTTAACAACTTAAGATTTTAGAATAGTTGGCGGTGATCCCACCAAAATCTCACATTTTCAAGGCAAAACTTCCTCCACGTACAAAATTTTAGGTGAGGCCGTCAAATGGCCGGAAGGATTATCCTGTAATTGGACCTTAATAACCCCCAAAAACAAAAGAAAGGGAAGCGAATTCATTTCAAGGACCACCTGACTGAGGCCCAATCTAGTTCTCGGGTCCTGACGAAATTGGGTCGTGGATCTTTTCTTCTCTTCTTTTTGATTTTTGGGTCAAGCAATGAATTCCTTCTAGGTTGCATCTCTTCCTCATCTTCGAGCCAAAGAATAGAGGAATTAATCAACTTTAGACTTTTCTAATATAATTAGTTTAAGGAGAACATTAACGTACTCTAGAAACAGCATGAGTGTAGTTTAGACAGTGAATTAGTTCAAATAAGTTGCACAACTCACGCTTATCCTCAGTTGCTATTCAAAGTAGAGGATGTTGCAGAGTTTATTCAACGCACGTTATTCCCTAAGTGACTTTTGACTCGTAACTTGTGCCAGTCTGTTGCCACAAAGAATGAAAAGAAGCTTTCTATTTTGCAGGACAAAATCAAGATGTTGTTGAATTGGTCTGGCATGCACTCACTATTCTTATTTCGTGTTTATTTTCAATTAAATTTCACGACAGCGACATTTGTCCTAAACTATTCCACAAGGTTACGTGCGTTTTTCTCTTGAGGATACCGAAAGTAGTCGATAAATTCGCTTAGAAGTGATAAGTCAAAAGGTGGAACGAGAGAGTTTTTGTTCTATACGAAACTTATATATATGCGATTACGTTGGAATCATGCGTTGTCGCATTTGAAAATATAATGTTTTGACTTGGTCACTAGGTCTACCATAAATTAAATACAGGCCATTCGAAGATGTAATTTGAGGTATTTATAATCTTCCATAATACAGCACCGACTGTCGCTGCTTATAACTACTTATCCGGCAAAGAAAGTGTTGGGAAAACTCCTATTATTTTGAAGGTGACAAAATAATCAAAAACTACTAATACGTATATTTATTGTGTAAAACCAATTGATAGATGCACAAGCCAATATCTAGATGGAGTCTGAACAGGATTGTCTAAAAGCTGAGAGTGCTCTGCATCTACTAAAGGTAAACGAGGTGTTGGACGAAAAAGATGTCTAAAGTTAGATAGACCTAACTAGAAGGTGAACAAGATGTAGAATGAGGGTATCGTTGAAGCTTGGCTGGACAAGTGGCAGGTAAAGAGACTAGTAGAACCAAAAGACATCAATATGCTTGGAAGGACCAAAGAATAGAAGGTAAATGGTACGTTTCAGCGTGAAGTGTGAAAATACAGAGGGACCGAGAGTAAAAGTAGCTTATGCTATTAATGAAATAGAAGCAAAGCTGAGTGCCTTTGCGTTCCTGAATAAGAAGACCAAGATCTTCTTCTGATTTGATTTGGATTCAAAATAGGATCTAATAGTCAGTTTCAACATTTGGATTCACAGAAAGCAATCCAAAGAAAATTAGAGTAGTTATTTCCTTATTTGTACAGGCACTCAGATCTTCTTGTTAAAAAGTGGACACTTGATAAGTTCTTTTCAATTCATATTTAAAAAAATTAAAATTTGAAAATAAATGAAAAGACAAATTTCAACGCCCAATAAGTGCTTCTTACCAAGTGTCCTTGTGGCGCATTTCAACGAAAATCCTCAATATAATCTTGACATTAAGGAAGGAAATCGCACGATAAATGCAAAACATTCAATGCTTGCAACAGACAGAAGATGGTTAATAAGAATGAAACAAAAATTAAAAATATTAATTAGTCCCGTAGATTTGCATGAGTTGTTTCATTTTTTGTACGAGTTATTTCATCTATTGCTTTTTGGCATCGTCATTGACTCATTAATTGAGATATACAACAGCAAAATGCAGTTGCCAATTCCTATATAATCCTTTCTAAAGCAGATGCAGTCGGACACTGATAACAAAAGCTAAAGAGAAGGCAAAAAAATGACTTCATCACATGCGACTCTCGTGGCACTCCTAGCTTTTTGCGTTTTCCTTGCCAACAACCCGTCACAAACCCATGGCTTTAGCATCAGCTTAATCTCAATAGACCGACTTGACAAATCTCTATTTCCCGAAAACCTTACCCTAAGAGAAAGATACCAGAGAATCGCTAAGATATCTAGAGCTCGCATCCACCAACTTGAACGTGCCACTTCTTTGAGTTTAGCAAACAGGCAGCCAACAGCTGAATATGAGCCTTATACCTTATAGCCTCAAATCACTTTTTATAACTCTAGTTACTTCACAACATCTTTAACTGTTGGCTTGTGTTCTTATGCTCCATACCTAGTGGTGGATACAGGTAGTGACGATAAATGGATGCAATGTGAAGGATGCACCAAATGCTTCCATATTAGGCAAGGTAACTTCAACAGACTTGAATCGGAATCATATCGGTCTTTACCTTGCAATGATACTCGTTGTTTTCCTAAAATATGCAAAGATGGTTTTTGCATGTATAAAGAAAATTACTTTGGATCTGGATGCTTTGATTGCTACAGCAAAGGGGCGGTTGGGTTGGATACCTTTGGCTTCCGAGACAGGAGGGGAGCTGTCAAAAGTTTCCCAAAAACTGCATTCGGTTGTGGCCTTGAAAATCACAAAGTTGGGTGGGAACATATTGGACAAAGTAACATCATAGCCGGAAGTCTAGGCTTTGGCATTGGACCGTGGTGTATCCTTTGGCAATATAGGAATGAGACTAAAATGCGTAGGTCCTCCTGCTTGCCTCCACAAGGTTCACCAGCCGGTACCTACAGAGTCTTACGTTTTGGGGACGAAGCTCAAATTAGAGGAAGAGTTAGGACGACCCATCTGCTTCCAAACACAAATGAGTATGTAATTAATCTCATGGGCATCAGTGTGGCAGAAACACACCTAAGATTAGACCCCGCGATTTTTCACATGGAACAGAACCGCATAGGTGGGTTAGTTTTGGACTCGGGATGCTTGCAAACTATGCTTGTCCAAACTGCCTATAATGCCGTGAGAGAGGAGATAATTCAATTTTTCCTAAGGAAGAATCGTTGGCGTCCTAGCCCTCCTTGACCAAGGGATTTCGACTTGTGCTACAACGTGCCTAAAGGAAATTATACTTATCCAAGGATGACATTCCATTTTGAAGGAGCCGAACTTTTTCTTGATGTAAGTAATGTTTTCCAAATTTTTGATGGGGGCTTTTGCCTTGTAATGATGCCAATAGATGATGGCGCAACTAGCATACTTGGAACATTCAACAGGCAAATTTTCGGTTCTTGTTTGATCTTAGAGCATTGACCATTTCCTTTGTCCATGAAGTGTGCCATTAGCATTAAGAAGTGAGCGTTCATAACAATGTGAAAGGAAAACCCAATAAGTCATTGCCATCTATGTTGTTTTCATCTTATAGCTTATTTTGATGAATGCTTCACTTCAGTTTCCTTTTACTTCACAACATCGATTCATAACGAGGGATTGCAAAAATTAAGAATTTGCTACCAAAAGACATAATGTCTCCAATCATATGTCATGATTTTAAATTATCTATAGTGGCCTTTGCTGAGACCAACAATAGGAACTAGACAGAAGGTAAATAGGTCGATTAAAAACTTGTATGGAATATGTTAGGATAAATCTCATGATCAACATTTATTTCGAGTGGGAATTGCCATCACGGTTGGTCCGGCGAAAAGAGACCATGGATAGTTAGTCTAGTAACGAGAGCTGGCAACGTGAGATAAAGACCATGGCTTATGCAATCCCAAATTAGCAATTGATGAAGGTTGTTATGCATAGTTGCGGGTGCATTGCGATGACTTAGAAATTAAATTGAGATAAACTAATACAGAAAGATAACTAAATGAAGAGGGAGTAAATCTAACATTGAGCTCACACAAGAGAGGAAGATTGTTATGATGCACATGTGAGTTTTGTTAAAAAAGTCCCATATCAAAGAATTGGTGTAGTGTGGAGCAATTAATATAGTTAACTCATAACTTATTGATTTAAGCTTTTGAGTAAATGTAAATCCAATTGGATATTTTGACACGCTCGAACTTAGGCTTACTCTGGGCGATCTCCCCAAGTGAAGGTATCGGGCTTCTCTTGCGCACTTCCAATAAAATATTTGAAGTTGAACTTTGATAGATGCAGAAATGGTTTGATATAGTCAAATGCAAATGCTTATATCAAATAGATAATGCTATGAATGAATAGATAGAAGGCATTGTATACAGATTTTATAATGATTTAACTTATATCAAGCCTACGTTGCTTTTATCCTTGTACATTTCTCTTATAACAGATTACAAATAGAAGCAACCTCACAAAGAATGTAATCCTAAGTACATAGCTTCTACCAACAAGAACGGAGCAAAGATGAACACTCAAAGAAATATATTTATTTTGTTTGTTTCCACTCAACTCTTCTACTTTCTTTGAATTGAATTTGTAGCCATCAGACTTTAAATAACCATTTGAAGCTAGAATCTCTAAGATAGCCGTTAGTTCTATTGTTAGTAGAAGTATAACGTCTTTCTGCTGCTCTGATAGTGGCAGTTTCCCAAAACGGACGCTTCTGCTTCTATCTAAAGTCTATCATTTATCATCTATCCAAATATGGTAAAACTGCTCTAACTCAACTCCCGCGTTTTTTCCACGAATATTGAGCCTTGAAGATAGTCGTTAGGCACCAATATGAATTCAAATCAAATTGGAAAGATGTATGGGTTCTTTTTTCCATATGGGAGAAGCACATCACACATCCACCATCTTATCTGATAGAAGGAGCTACTTTTGCCAGCAATCTAGTAAGTCTATCCATGCTACTTGCGGGAAACTGACATCAATTTCTATCTTCTAGTCCTTCCAAGCATATTTGTGATTATGGCTCTACCTAGTTGTTCACTTTTCCATGGCCCTTCCAAGTTTTCATGAACTCTTCGTTCTATCAGACTTGTTCACCTTCTATCAAGTCCATCCACATTGTAGACACATTGGTGCCTAATACCTTGTTCAATTTTGATAAAAGTAGAGCACACCTCATATCGGTTAATTTGCTTAGGACACCACCTACATATTGGTTTGTGCATCTATCACCTACTCTACCTAACTAATACACACATTAATAGCCTTTAATTATTTGTCATCTTCAAAATAATATTGGAGATTTTCCTAACAGCCTTCACTATTGCTTTGTATACTTAATTGAGGAACTCCTATACTGCAAAACCAAAGTGGCATGAATTTTCATAAATGTCCAAGAGTTCCAAGTAAAACAACTAGCCAAACCAGTACCAAATTTTTGACCAAATTTGGGTTTGCAACTACTTTTCACAACTTACAACATAATTAATAATCATGACGATGAGGATTGCATTATCATAGAGGAGTCTTCGTTGCTCATTTGGACTCACCTCGAACTCGAGCTTATTACATTCACACTATTATTATCCGTTGTTTCCTTACATAATCAATCTTGTTTGCAATTTCTTGTCCTAAGTTTATTAATTTCCACAGCTTACATTGCTATTTCCGTTTGTGCGTAGAAGTGATATTTCTGTTGGTGTTGGTTGTATACAATTAGCTTGTGGTTCATTGAAAAATCAATCCCCTCCTCCCCCCCCTAAAAAAAATTGCTCATTTGGACCTAACAATTGGTATCAAAGCATGTCCTCCTTTCTGTAAAAGTATTATATATTCGTGATAAAGACCAATAACAACCACTGTAACAACGAGCTTGCATGAAGGTAACTTGATTAGTTGAATGACCATGTCGATGGATTACGAACTTTAGATGATTGTGCAAAATAGACCCTTTGTGCCCATGAAGGGAGGTGAGTCCTTGAGAGACTAACAATAACAACCTAGAGAGCTTGCATAGGTTATTATATAATTTAAAGTTTTTATGGAATACTTGCAAATGATTGTTGGTAGATGTAAACTCATATTAATAAGGTCGGATGCCTCTATCCAACACATAAGTAAGAGAATTCGAGAGATAGAAGACTTTGAGAACAATTTATAGTGGATAGCTATAACCAAGCCTACATTCACTCTCCTGAACTAACAGTTGTGAATCAGGCTGAATTTTGCTCGATTGTTCAAGAGGTTACAGATGGACGCAAGTGTTGCTTTAGCTCAAAGCTAGAAGATAACTCTAACAATACACAAACACCTCCGCTCCATCACACTTTAACACTCTATGAGTACTATTACAATAATTAAGAAAGCTTTTTCAGAGAGGATCGCCATTTCAAGCAGATACACTTTGTGAGCACGAGAGGAAATCAGGAGAATGAGAGAGTGGAATGACGTTCCCAATTCCTCCAAGTCCTTCAGCAGGTTTAGAGTCCCTTTTATGGACTTTCAATCTTAAAAATAGCCATTGGACAGTCCATAAGATGGTCGAAGAGCTAGTGGACACGAAAGCACAATCGCCGACTTGCAGTCTCTGCCCATGTAGTTCGCTTAAAGCCTCAGCCTGGGTTGGATCACCTAATAACATTGCGATCGTTGGAAAGCTCTCGACACGAGCACTCCAAAAGCGCAAAAATCATGCAAATCGGTTGGACGTTAGTGTATGAATATGGGCCCGGAAAGATCAAGGCTATATCAGCGACGCACACGCCTCACTTTGAGGAATCCCGAAATCTCTATGAATACCTTTCATTTCTGCATTTTGATGGGGGTGAGTCTAATCTTTATCACTTGTTCTTGAATTTCTCTCAAAATTGGGTCTGGTTTCTACATTTCTCTTGTTTTTTCTGGTCTTTTTATTTGAGTTGATACCAAAACCTCCGTGCTTTCAAGGTAAGTCTGTACTCCCTCATTTTGAAATTTATATAAATATGCATGCTAGTACATCGTAATGTTTGTTCAGAATGACAAAATATACAATGTCGTTATGATGCCCATTTGAAGAAGTGAAATGCATGTTCTTAAGCCGTTGTAATGCTGAAATAAGATCTTGAGATATACGATATGTTGTCGTACAGCCGAAAAGCCACTGTTAATTATGCATGCTAATTGCAGTCGTAATGACTTTAGATTTAGAAATAGGCCATTACCACACTAGGTGTGGTGGCAATACAGTAGACTGCATGATGTTATTGTCGCTAATATATAAAGTGCTCATTTTGGAGGGGATATAAGGTGGTGGATATATTGAAGTGCTACATTAGAACCCCTTTTTATCTGTGAGCCAACCCATAGGTCACGTACCGAAAGGTTTGTGTTCTAGTGTTGAATAAACTATCACCCTCCGGCTACAAGTCAAAAGTAAATAGCTATTGCGATTCAAACACGTGGACTGCGGCTACAAGTCAAAAGTCAATAGCTATTGCGATTCAAACTCATTGACTCAGGTCGGTGCATGCGAATTTCATAATTTTGATTTGAAAGATGACTCTAGAACCTAATAATTCCTTGTTTTCACCTAGCCAAAAGGTGATTGGTGCGTATCTACATAAACATCACCATGTTCGAGTAAAGCCCCAAATTAAATAAATGACTTCTAAAGTAGCATAGTCTGCATATCATTGTCATGTCTTGCATGCCATGCTACATGTATTACCATGCTATGGCATTTCATCGTTATGTTTTGCATCTAATTTGACATGACATGCTGCACATGATTATTGTCATGTCACGGCATCTCATAATTATGTCTTGCATAAGCTATCTATGTCATTCTGAATGTGATTATAGTCATACCACGATGTCTTACCATCAGATTTATCACGTCATGTTGCATGTGATTATTGTCATGTCATGTCATTTCAAAGTTATGTTTTGCAATTGATTTGCCATATCAAGCTGCATGTAACTATTGTCATGTAGTGCCATCTCATCATTATGTCTTGCATCGAATTTGCCATGCCATGATGTACATGAGTATTGCCATGTCATTTCTTGCATCCGATTTGTCATTTCAAATTGCATGTGATTATTGTCATGTCTTTTTGCATCATTCTCATATGTCATGATTGGATTTTGCATTTCGATTGACATTTGCATATGCACTTTCCCACACAGTAGGAGTTATACCTTTCTACACTCAGAAAAGGCCTAGCCAATCAATAGCGATATCAAATAAGTTTTCTGGGGACATTTCAAGATTTTAAAACTAAAACACCATGCATGCTTAGGAAACCAATTGATGAATGTTTTAGGACTTAGAGCTGCAGCACCGAAAAGGTGATTTTCGAGTGTGCATTAAAGTATTTTAACTTTTAAATAGTAAACAAAGAACAAGTAGGCATAAGCACAATTAATTCAAATTTGATATGAATCGATATATTTTGACACTTTTCCCCAAAAAACCGATTTTCACTTCATGGGCCACTATACGACGTACTTTAGAGAAATCAAACCAATCATCAGATATAAACACGAATTACACCGCGAAAGCTCAAGCTCATTGCCTCCGATCCAGAAAGGCATGCTGATGTCAATGTAGGTGAAGATTTCGGGAGAACTAGGAGTTCAGAATCTGCTACATACTGCAGGCAATTCTTTATATCATCGATATTCACTTGTCAAACTTCTTGCAAAGGATACTCAAAGCAAACGTTAGAGCTCGCAATCAAACTGACGGACCACAAGATTGTAGAAGATCTTGAAACTTAAAGCATCACGCATGTGATAAATCATGTGTTATTGGTCCTTTTTAGTTCGAACCAAACACGACACCCCTGCTTAAGCCCGTCTCGTATGTGGTGAGGGGGTCTTGACTCTTGAGCGCGTTGTGAATGTTTCAATGCTCGACAATGACTGAAGAGCCTAAGTAATGTTTCACCAGGAGCGGAAAAAGTCGTAGAAAAGGGATGCTGCAACTTCGATATGGCATTTGGCAATCGAGCCTAAGTACATGGACCCAAGTCCAAAAAGGAATATTATTCCCTAGGTTCGCCTAAAACGTGTTTTGGTTCGGCTGGCTCAGGCGAGCCTGAGTGGACCCAACGGACACCCAAACCCATGATCTGGTCTAATATGCATTTGCAGTTTTTCTAAAGCAATGAATTTTTGGTTCAAGCAATGAATTTCCTCGAGGTTGCATCTCTTCTTCGTCTTCAAGCCAAACTAGAGAAGAATCAATCAACTTTTGACATTTCTGATTAAATTAAAGGAGGACGTAAGCGTGCTCAAGAAACAGCATGAGTATAGCTTAGACATCGAATCAGTTCAAATACTATAATGTAAACATAGCTTTCATGCTTATTCATCTCCCGCAACTCACGCTGATCCTCAGTTGCCTCTTCAAAGGAAAGAATATTGCAGAGTTCATTCAAAGCACGTAAAACCATCCCATCAGTGTAAGTGACTTTTGAATTTGGACCAGTCTCTTGCCCCAAAGTTTTGAAACAAGCTTCCTCTTTGGCATACCGTAATGACTAATCTTTGTTGGAACAAGGTGGGAAGAGAGAGTTTTTGTTCTACACGAGACTTATATAGATCATGCGCAGTCGTTTTTTGAAAATATAATATCTTGACTTGATCTCTGGGTCTACCGACAACTTAATTATACTTTGAATGCTATTGCCATTTGAACATGTCGTGTAAGGTATTTACAATTTCTTATGTTACGACACGGGCTGTCGGTGCTTACAACGACTTACCCTGCAAAGGAAGATTATCTTTGAAATGGTTGCTTCGCTTTGATTGCTTGTATAGAAGACTGCGTATATGGTCATATAATCTATTCCCAGATAGTTTAGGACCGTATATGATTGTGAACTCTATACTCATAGTTTGACAACAGTCAATAAACAGAGCAAAGGGTAAACAAATTAGATAAGGGACAATGACATTACAAGTGCTATAACTTTCGTACAGTACTCACTTTGGTACCAAATTTTTTTCCGGATCACTTAAGTGTAAACTCTAATTTGGAACGTTGGAAATCCAACGTGACAATATTTTATCACTTTGGGCTTAAGTGAGATTTCCGCCAGTATGGAAGAAAAAGAGAACCAACCTTAGCACCCAGCATGCTCTTTCATTCTGTTAAAATAGGTCTTATTAACAAGTGGACATTTGATGAGAAAGTAGAGATAGAAAGAACAGTTTCCAATTAATATTAAAAATAATAATTTTGAAAACAATGGAAAACAAAAAGTTTAAAGCATAACTAGTGATTCCTATCCTTGGGTGTTTGTCAACAAAATACTTAATTTAATCTGACTTTAGGGAAGGAAATCATACAATAAATGCAAAACAGTAAATGCTAGCAACAGACACAAGATGGTTAATAAGAAGGAAACAAATGAATCAAAAGATATCCGATTAGTCTAGTAGGTTACGAGTTGTTTCATTTATTTCTTTTTGGCATCATCATTAATGAAGAGCTACGACTGCAAAATTCATGTAGTACCTAATTCCTATATAATCCATTCGAAAGTAAATGCAATCGCACACTGATAACAAAATCAAAAGAGAAGAAAAAATGACTTCACCGTATGCTACTCTTGTGGCATTCCTAGTTTTTGGCATTTTCTTTGCCCACAACCCATCCCAGACCCAGGGCTTCAGCATCAACTTAATCCCAATAGACCAAATTGATAAAGCTCTATATTCTGAAAACCTTACCCTAGAGGACAGATTCCAAAGAATTGCCGAGATATCCGGAGCTCGCTTCCCACAACTTAAAACTGCCACTTCTTTGAGTTCGGTGGAGTGCGGAAGCGGATAGCTAAACATGAGGCTTATACCTTGCAACCTTGAATTACTACTATTCATAAACTCGGTTACTTCGTAACATCTTTAAATGTTGGCTCATGTTCTTATACTCCCTGCTTGATAATGGATATAGGTAGTGACAATAAATGGATGGAATGCAAAGGGTGCTCCGGATGCTTCTGGGTTAGTCAAGGTAACTTCAAGAGAAGTGAACCCTTACCTTGCAATGATACCCGATGTTATCCTAAAGTATGTATAGATGGTAGATGCATGTACAAAAAAAAATTATTATGGATCTGGATGCTTTGATTGCTATAGCAAAGGAGCGGTTGGGTTGGAAACCTTGGGCTTCCAAGATAGAAGGGGAGTCAAAAAGTTCCCAACTACCGCATTCGGCTGTGGCCTTGAAAGCCACAAATTTTCCTGGGAAAAGATCGGAGAATGTAACATCGTAGCTGGAATCCTAGGCTTAGGCACCGGTCCACGGTCTATCCTTTGGCAGTATAGAAACGAGACTAAAATGCGTATGCCCTACTGCCTGCCTCCACATGATTCACCAACCGGCACCTCTGTGGTCTTACGTTTTGGGCACGAAACTCAAATTAGAGAAAGTGTTTGGACGACGCGTCCACTTCCTAACATAAACGAGTATGCAATTAATGTCATACACATCAATGTGGCGCGAACGCGCCTAAGACTAAGCCCAGAGATTTTTCGGTTGAAATCAGACCTCACAGGTGGATTCATTTTCGAGTCGGGTTGCTTGCAAACTCTGCTTGTCCGTACTGCCTATAATGCCGTCAAAAGGGAGATGATTCGGCATTTTCAGAGGAATTATCATTGGCTTCCTAAGTCTCCTGAACCAAGAGATTTCGACTTGTGCAATAATGCACCTCACGGCAATTATACATTTCCAGCGATGACATACCATTTCGAAGGAGCTGATCTTTTTCTTGGCGTGAGCAATGTGTTCCAAAACTTCGACCAAGGTTTTTGCCTGATAATAATGAGAATAAATGAAGATGCAACCAGCATACTTGGATCATTTCAACAGGCAAATCATCGATTTTTGTTTGATTTTAGAGCATTGACAGTTTCCTTTGTCCCGGAAGTATGTCATTACAATTAAGAAGCGAGGGTCTAGAATAATGGAAAAGGAAATCCTATAAGTCACTGTCTTCTATGTTGCTTTCTTCTTGTTGTTGGGTTGACAGATGCTTCATTTCAGTTCGTTTAAGTTTACAACATCAATTTTGTAAAGAGGGATCGCAAAAATTTAATAATTTGCCATATGTCATTATCTTGAGTTATTTACAGTTGCTCTCACTATTGCTTTGTCTACTTATTTGAGGAATTCCTATACTGCAAAACCAAAGAGCCACGATTTTCAAAAATGTCCGAGAGTTCCTACTAAAGCAACTAGTCAAAGCAATACCAAACTTGATCGACAAGATTTGGGTTTGAAACTAGTATCCACGATTTACAACATAATTAACGGTCCTAATGAAGAGGATTGAGTTACCATAGAGGAGTCAATGTTGCTCATTCCGACTCAGCACGAACTTAAGCCTTATTATCATATTCACACCGTTATTATCTGTTGTTTCCTTTTCTGGTTAAACATAATCAATCTTGGACTTGACAAAGAAAATGACAAAATAAATGAAATCCACTCGCAATACTCATTTTTGTTCTGTGCCCAAACATTAGCAAGAGCAACAAATCCATTTGAAAACACTTGAGGGAACTAGGTATCTTAGTATACTTAAGAGTTAAGGCATTTGTAAAGTGTTGTGTATACATTTAGAAATGTTGTTTATAGTTTGGGAAGAGGATCTACGGTCGTATGTGTACGAGGTATTTGAATGACTATTGGGAACTAATAGTTACTTAGTCTATAACAGGATTGCTGTAGAAGGAAGTCAGGATTTCCGTTGAAACAGGTGAAATCGGTTATTAAAATCATCAAGTTTGACTGGGGGTTGACCACGAGTTACCATAGGTTGATCTACGAGAAACAAGGTCCAGAACACATTTTTAACATCAAAAATGGGCTCTAGACTCGAAACGAAATTTTTTGACACCCATATGGCGACCCGAATTCAACAGCTAATTTTTAACTCATCGGAATTGATTGCTTGTTTTTCACAATCTAGTCATGAGCATTCCAACGGCGCAAAAATCATGTGAATCAGACACCAGATGGATAAGATACGTGGCCAGAAAGATTGACCCTCGTTCGGGCACCTCACTTTGAGGCGTGTTGATATTTCTACAAATGCCCTTCCTTTTTGCATTTTGATGGGCGTGAATCTAACCTTGATCTCTTGTCCTTGATTTCTCAAAAACGAGTCCGATTTTCACTTTTCTCTTGTTTTCACTTGTCTTTCGAATTGTGTAGGTATCAAAACTTCCACGCTTTCAAGGTAACTCTTGACTCCCTCATTTTGAATTCATTTAGAGCTGCATATCGATATGTCGTAATGTCTATTTAAAACAACATAATATAGATGTGTCGTTATGATGATTTTTTTTTTTTGGTCGGAGTTATGATGCTTGTTTGAATAGCCAGAAATGCATGTTCTTATGTCATCGTGATGCAGAATAAGATCTCGAGCTATATGATATGTCGTTGTGCTAACGAAAAATCACAAGAAATTATTACATGCTGGTCGTGACAGATATATACATGTAATTATTCATTTCCGGATTTTAATTTGAAAAATGATTTTATATCCAAACAAGGACTTTGTTTTGATTTAGTTGAAAAGAAAATGGTGTGTCTAAGTTACATTGAATAAATGACTCCTTACGCATTATAGCCTGCATATGATTGTCATGTCTTATATATGACTTGTTATACCATACTGGATGTGATTATTGTCATATCATGTCGTTTCATCATTATGCTTTGCATAGAAATGCTACACATGATTAGTGCCATGTCACACCATCTCATAGCTATCTCTTGCATAAGATTTGCCTTGTCAAGCTGTATGTGATTATTGTCAAGTTATGTCATCTCGTCGTTTTGTCTTATGTCAAATTTGTCATATCATACTACATTAATTACTACCATGTCATATCATTTTGTCATTATGTTATGCATCAGATTTTCCACAATATGCTGCATGTGATTATCATGACGTCATGTCATCCAATCATTATGTCTTCCTTCGAATTTACCATGTCATATTACATGCTATAATTGGCCAATAATGTTATCTCCTCGTCATATCTTGCATTAGATTTGTCATATTAGATGTTATTATTGTCGTATCATTTCATCATTATATTTTACATCTAATTTGCCATGTCATGTTACATGCAATTATTGTCATGTTATCTCGCTATTATGTCTTGCATCCAAGTTGTCATGTCATGTTGCATGTAAAGTATTCCCACATCTTGTCAATTCCTCGTCATGACTTGCAACCGATTTGTCACATCATATTACATGTGATTATTGCCATGTCTTATTGCATCATTCTCATACATCGATCGGGTTTTGCATTTTGACCTAAATTTGCGTACACACTTTCACACACAAACGGAGTCATGCTATCATACACGAGAAGATGGCCTCGTCGATCAATAGCGAAGTCGAATAAGTATCCTGACGACATTTCATTTCAAGATTATAAACCTAAAATATCATGCATGAATAAGAAATCATCAGATATAAAACGAATTACACAGCAAAAAGCTCATGTTCGTTGCCTCCATATAGGCAATCTGATGTCAATGTAGGTGAAGATTTTGGGAGAAGCAGGAGTTCACAACGTGCTACATACTCCATGGACATCCGTATTCATCATCAAATTTCACTTTCAAGACAACTTACTTGCAAAGGACTCCAAGCAAACGCTAGAGCTCGATGTTAAGTGGACGGACCACAAAGATCATCGCAAGATCCGGCAACTTAAAGCATTCCCCATGTGAAAATCGCAGCCTACTTTTGTACGCAAACCCACATGATAAATCATGCGAGATCGCACGTTCTTGGTCCCCCTTCCCGTTTAAACCTACCAAGAACGTGATCGAGCTTACCGACAGGGCGACAACCGAATACTCGAGTCGGTACGTAACTCAAGCTGGTGAGTTTTCTAGTCACTTCAGTCTGGACCTTTCACGAACGAGTCTGGTTTCACATTCAGATCGTTTCCCTTGGGGATTCAGGAAGTAAAAGAGAAAAGTGATGCTTAGCGATGTTCGAGGTGTGAAATGGGCACGAGGGAACATTTCGAAGCATATTCGTGGGTCCTTTTCCCCGGACTTTGAAAACGTTTGCTGACTAAACTGTGGCTTCGACCGAGTCGGTCACACACTAAAACTTGAGAACAGGCGTGACTACTCTTATGTGTGATTCTAGAAAACCAGGCATGTATGTACACGCTCGAGTCCAAATGATGCCTCGCGAAAATTGGAGATGCATGGGGCGAATGCTTTCCCATTTTTGGTGACGGGGCGGGTCAAGGCCATCGACCCATGACACCCCCCGCTTATGCCGGTTGCGAGTGTTCCGATGCTCGATGCGGATTAACGAGCCCTGTTCGGTAAGGTTTTTCGAGGAGAAGCAGTGGTCGTGAAAAAGGGGTGCTGCAATATAAACAAGGCAATTGACGATCTGTCCATCATAACTGCAATTTTACAGTTTTAGCGGCTTACAACAAAGTTTTGGAAATCCGCTCCGCCCATCTTCGGGGTTTTATAACTTCAAAGAATGTAGTACATATCACACAACTCGTAGTGTGGCATAGCCATCGTTACGTCGAACAAGCGCGAGGTCCCGATCACCGGTCGGCTTCAAATTACCCCATTACATCCAGTGAGATGTGGCGAGACAATTCAACCTCATAAAAAGCTAGGAACTCGTTGCAAAGGAGGATCGAGTGCCAAATCGAGGCCCTACGCAGCAAAACTTTAGGTTGCTAAAACGTTATTTTCGAAAGACAAGGGAATAGGGTCGGAAAATGTTCCGACCCAAAATTAGCTCATTTAACCCATTTTCGACTCATTTTTTTTGCAATATAGATCTAGTAACTCATATTCGACCCATATCGCTAAGACACTTCCGTATATAAACCAAACGTAAGATAACTCGTACACAAATTAAGGCGAGACCATGAAGTGAGCGAGGGAGAGAAAGTCATAAAACCGATTTCAGTCTAAGTAGATTACAAACTCGATCAATGCTCGTGTTATTTTTGAATTCCGCCGTTCTGAACCTGTTAATAATTCGTTTACCGAATACAACTAGCTTAAGTAGAAACCCGATCCATTAATCGCGGGTCAAAAGAAATTCGGTCCGCGACTCGTTTCGACAGGTCCAGTGAAAAACGACCGAGATCGTAAACGAAGGGGAGGGGGGGCGGGTTTCGCAATTTGGGGGAAACATCGGGGCCGCTTCCCGGGGAGGGACCCGCACGAAAGGAAAAACGCGGAGAGAGAGAGAGAGAGGGGGGGACGCGAGGATCACGTGCCCCCACCCACCCACGGGCCCCACCCTCCCGAAAACGGCGAATCGAATCGAATCGAAACCGCCAAAAGGGAGGAAAAAAAAAAAAAGAGAGAGTCACGATTCGCCCGTGACCGCTCCACTCCCCCAACATTTCCGGTGATCTCCAGGGAATCCCTCGCTGCCACGTCAACCCCCGCTCGCCTCCCCTCCCCAACCACCCGAAACCGACCCTCCCGATCTCGCCACGTGTCGGAGCGCGGGCCGTTGGCGGTGCAGCATGCGTCTCCCAACCCCCCTCCCTCCCCGTCTCTCTCTCTCTCTCTCCGCGTTTTCCACACGGGTCAAAATCTTCGCGTGTAGCGAAAAGCGGAGGAGACAGAGTACTGAACAGTACGAACTCTCTCTCTCTCTCTCTCGTCTTGGCGCATCGATCGTGTGAAGGAGGAGTTTTGCTTCCCAAGCAAGTCTCTCTTCAAGTACACACACTAGGCTGGTCCGACCCCCACCCCCCAAAAAAAAAAAAAAAAAAAACGTGCACACATTTTAATCCTCAATTTTCGCGCACCTTGCTCGTTTTCAGATTAAAACAATGCTTCGGACCGGCGGCTCCCGCGATAAAAAATAACGTTGTATTTGCCGAATACGGCGTGTGAACGCGGGTACGCTACACACCGTACGTATTTGGAAGCTCTGCCGTCCTGCGTGTGATTAGAAGGGTATTAGATGCTCTCGTATCATGTCGGGGCTCGCCGGCCACGGGACGAACGCTCCCGGTTGTCCTTATTGCTAACGAGCAATGCTGGGAGAAATAAATTACCCGTGTCTAGATTGATTCGCTTAAATGATATATAGCAGTGCCGTGGAGAGGATGCGTCGAGTGTTGTTGAACCGGTGCTCGCGCTGGAATCTCGTGTCTTTGTTCCATCCGACACTGATAGGGACTGGCTCGATTTTCTTGCTCCCTCGCGTTACTCTATGGATAGGCATGTTTCACAACATTGACATTTTGGTTCTTAGATTGCCCTATTTCCACCTTATTAAATAACATCATTTTTAATTCGACGACTTTTCTCATGATTTAACACGTTCATACTAGGTTAAAGTGCCAATCCGAAAGAGATGTGAATATAATATATAGAATTTATAGCATAGTTAACGAAATTTACGATGCTTCTTAGTGACCCGACTCGATATAATTACAAAAATCTGATTATGATACGTGAGCATGAATTACCGATCCCGATGTTAACGTACGTATGCCGACTGTGACCATCCAAGTCCCATTTTGCTCTCTGTCGGGTGCAGGCCCGCCCTATGTGTGCCATTTTGCTTCCCGATATCATTCATATGATAAAATATCTAAAAAAGAAAACAAAAGGAGAGATTTAATTCCTAGCCCCACATGCGCTGGCCAAATGCGATTGGACGCGAAGCGAGTGCATTTCAGGCCAACGTGCTCCGAGCCGCAGGCAATCTTCTCCCCCGACCGACGGCCGTCGCTGTCACCGGCTTTTCCATGCACGCGCGCCACGTTGCGGTTGGCGAAAAATTTTAGGGTAACGTGCGCTTTTTTGCCGTGCCGCTCCGATTTTTCGAGCCGAAGGAAAAAAAAAAAAGAAGAAGAAGAAAAAGGAACGGAATAAAAGAAGGAGTAAAATGGAGAAGGCGCGTGGGCCACACCCGACCCGTCACCGTCGGTCTCAACATCCCAACCGGAACACGGCAGCTCCGAACACAACCGTCGGCGGTTAACGGAAGCCGGAGGCCGAACGGTGAAATTACATTATTACCCCTGGCCCTTGGGGCTCCACGCTCGCTCCGGCTTAAATCGAGCTCCGTTCAACATTAAATTTTCTATGGAGCTCGACTGGAATTTAATTAAGCTGCAAACGAATTACAAACCGAGCTCAATTAATTTGTGTAATTTTTCCTCACGGCCAATACATGCATGAATTGGGTGAATTTACGGATTTATCTTTTTACCTTTTTTCAAACTAGTGAGTTTAAGTGAAAAGATTGATAGAAACTCGATGAGATTGGCAAGCCTCTCGGATTTAATCTCATCGAATTGCGTATTGACGAGCTTGAATTTGAGCTTCATAAGAAACCCAAGTATCTCAAACTCGCGACGCGACTCCAAATCAGGCCAGCGATCTCGAAGAGTCATCGAGTCCCGTTCGAGCAACTCGCAAATGATCCGACTTAATTCCACCCCTTATAATTTTCCTAAATCACTTGTCTTCCGCTAAACAAATGCACCCTCGAATGAATTTCACGGCATCAAACTTTCGAAAACGGCGAAGTTATCCGTAAAAAAAAAGGAGGAAATTTAACTATTGGGCTATAAAAAAAATTGGAATGGTACAAAATTCAAATGGTGGAGGAAAGCCGAGCGCAGGACGACCAAAAAAAAGCCATTCAGAACAGAAAATTCAAAAGGGGCTGTCAGCTGTGCATCGCAATTCGCATTCGCATTCGCACCTAGATTCAAAAGGGCAGTTTCGTGAATTCGGACGCGGACGGCGTTAGGCTCGGAGGACGGGACGGGAGAAAAAGGACCACGTGTTTTGCAATTCGTACAAAAAAAAAGGCGCGAACACGCACCCCCCCCCAACGAAGACCAGGCGTCGAAAACGTCAGACCGCAAAAAAAAAAAAAAAAGGGAGAACGTATTTCCAGAGACACCCAATTAAAAAAAGGCGGACCTAGACAAAAAAACAAAAAAAGCACTAGAAAGGAGACCTCGGAAGCTACTAGGAAAAGGAACCCTGTCCTTCCCCCCCCACTCCCACACCCAACCAAAACCAATAAAATAATAATTTAATTTAATTTGATTTAAATAATAATAATAATAATAATAATAATAATAAGGAAAAAGCCTCCCACATATACCTCGTGCTTCTTACTACTCAACCAACCAACCAACAAACGCTCCCTCTCCTCCTCCTCCTCCTCCTCCTCCAATAAAATCACGTCCTTCAACTTCCCTCCTTCTCTCCTTCTCTCAGACCATCACAGGAAAGACAACTGCTCCCTCCAACAAAAGGACGCGACCTTTTTTCCCCCTCCCGGTTCCTCTCGTCCTCCGCTCTGGGGCTTCCGTCCGGCGCCGTGCCGCGTTGTTGCGCTTGGGGTTTCTCGTCGGATTTTGGGTAGGGACAAGATATGTCGTCGGCGACCTCGTCGGAGCTCTCGGATCCCGGCAGGCTCGCCGGGGGCCGGAACCCTTCCCCGTCGCCGGAGAAGCCCGCGCCCGCCGCCGCCGCCATCAACTTCTCCCAGACGTGCAGCTTGCTCAGCCAGTACCTGAAGGAGAAGGGCACCCTCGGCGATCTCACCCTCGGTACGCGCGCTGCTCCATTTTACCGAGTTATCGTCCGCGCGTCCGTTTCGACGTTGCGTGGAAATGATTGTTTTTTTTTATATTCCCTCGTGGGAAACAGATCGAAAGTGGGGTTCTGGGTTTTGAATTCCGAGCCGTCTCCTTCGCTTTCTCGTTCCGTGTTCGTGCGCCTTTCCGGCCTGCGAAAAGTTATCGTTTTCTCTCTCTCCCTCTCTCTCTCCGGCGTTCGCGTCGAGTGCGTCGTGCGCGGTGGAGGGGTTGCTTGCGAATGTTGGGCGCTGGTGGGTAAATTCTGATGAATGAGATGCGGTGATGAGTTCTCCGTGGGGGCGGTTTCAATTATTCAACACCCCTCTCCGACAAACACTCGCGCTTTGAATTTGCCCTCCGCCGGTTTAGGCAACGTGAAGAAAGTGCCCGAGCGAATTCGTTTCTGTTGAGATTATCTCTCTTCTGTTGGCTGGAGAACCGGGCCTTGGGTTTTGCTTCTATATTTGCTCTTCCAAGATCATCGTTAGCGTTCCAAGCATGCTATATAAATTTGGCCTTGGAAGAGTTTTATGAAGCTGTTTATAGGATAAGGTTTTGTGGAGAGAGAGAGAGAGAGAGAGAGAAGAGAGAGAGATGAATTATTTTCTGATGTATCGACATTATTATGCAGGCGCGCCCGAGATGTTCCGTCGGGCTGCCGCGGCGAACCCGGTGAGTTTCGCGGCGCCTCGGCCGGTGAAGTCCATGGATCTGTTCCCTCAGCAAGCCGGGTTCGGCTCCGCCAAGGGAGATGCCGCCGCGAGAGTTGCTGCTGCTGCTGCTGATTCGATGTAAGCTCGCGATTTGCCTCTCTTTTAGCGATGTTTTCTCTCGTCGGAACACGATATGATTGTTAAAAATGGAATTAACATGACGATGAAGTGATGTAGACGACAAGTTACTGTTGCTAAATTTGCGATTTCTTGTTGAAGAAGCTTATCCTCGAATGAATCTAATGATTAGTTTATTTAAAGTAAAGCAATAAAGAGCTTATCCATGTTTGAGCCATATCGACATTCCTTCCTTCCAGCAAATGCAAAGTCTCTTCCTTAAATCGTGTAGGGACATGCGTAGATATCTGTCGAGCCTGTTATTCGATTTATCGAAAGTATCGTATTTTTAATTATATAGATGATTCTCAAAGTTTTATTCGTGGTTTTACAGCGAGGCCAAATCTGCTACTAAGGAGCCAGAAACCGCACAGATGACCATTTTCTATGCTGGACAAGTCATCGTGTTCAATGATTTCCCGGCCGATAAGGCGAAAGAGGTCCTGCTCATGGCAAGCAAGGGAAGCCCGCACAATTACACCCCGCCGGGCACTCCCACTCTGTCCCCCGCGAAGAATGCCTATCCCCCTGAAGCAGTAAAGAGTCGGGTCGATCCGGGCCCGAGCCGTGGTCTCCCACCACATCATCCGGTTAATAACATGATCCAAGTGTGCATCCCCGGCCTCCCTGAGCCAACAGGTTCGGGTAATGATCTTAGACTATTATCTGTTGATTATGGAAAGAACTACGAATCCTTATCGAGCCTTTTGCTGATGTTTCATTTGCCCGTAATTGCAGATCTGCCTATCGCCCGGAGAAACTCCCTCCACCGCTTCCTGGAGAAGAGAAAAGATAGGTAGGCATTCCGATACAATCCGAACATCGCGATCTTCGATGTGTTGTTTTCCATCTTCGAATCGGTTGATAATCTTGTCTTTCTGGTTGCATTTTCACAGGATTACAGCAAGAGCACCGTACCCAACAGCCGGCTCAGCTGCAACCCCTTCCAAGCCTGCCGAGAGCAAGTCATGGCTCACTTTAGCTGCTCAATCGCAGTAGTTTTGAGCATTTTATTTTCGTTGTTATTATTATTATTATTAGTTATTAATCTTAGCAATTATTAAGTTTTGTTAATGATGATTTCCTTAGCTCCAGTGCCCTTCTTGTTCTTTGAGCTTTGGCTCCACTGACCATTGAGCCAGGCAAAGCTGATTATGCCTAACTGTCCATTAAATTCTACCATTATTTTGTATTTGACTGCAGCATGCCTCTTTCAATTACTACAATTATTATTAAAGCTACGTCAATGTAACTATATTCCTACTTTGCAGTTCTCGTTTTTAGCTTGCTTTCATTTGCGCTGAGTTTCTTTTTATGTTCAATCGCAACGTAACGTGGTGAACTCGACCAATCAAAAGACTTGTGCTAAGTTTCTTTTTATGTTCAATCGCAACGTAACGTGGTGAACTCGACCAATCAAAAGAGTTGCGCTTTTTGTGACACGAAAGATCAATAAGGGATGTTTTGATACGAATAATGTCACGTTTGAATCGACGCGATGAGCGCCTACATGTGGGCACGCTTGACTGCCAAATCAGAATCAAGTGTATCATTCGCGAAGACACCGAATCCGTAGAATGGAAACCCTAGGAAAAGCATACGCGTCTTTGAAAATTGAGCACGCGGGGGGCCTGTCCATTTCAAGAACATGATAATGAAATACAAATAGGGCAGACAGATATCTTTATGGTCCATAAATTAAGAGGGCGAGGTCAATAAGTAGGAGGAGATTAGGTGCCCTAAAGAGAAGGGATGGAATAAAATAAACCCGACCCATTTCCGAGTATCATTTCAAGTTAGGGCACATGGTTCACGTCTCTGTCCTTTCTTGGTATGAATTGAAAAGAATTCGTATCTTTCCAGGACAGGCATCGACTGGGTGCGTAGGGTTGGACAGACAGACCCCTTTTGCGGATAGGCATCGCATGCCATGTTTTTAAATGGGTGTGGTAGGGTCGACCCCGATTTGACCCGATTCATCTCTATCTCGTGACTTGTGAAATGAAATACAGTGCACGTGTCCTTTTTCTTTTTTTAGGGAAGTGGGTTGCTCCTTCTTTTCTTTTATATCTTCTTGGTGGGGGTAACCAATGCTGAACCAGATACGGTCTCTATATTGGTTTCTGGTGGAAGAAGCCTTGTTTTTGGCTTGATTTGATTAGTCAATCTTTGGGGACAAGTTAGTATAGGGCATGATCTGGGTTTTGGTAGCAGAGTCCAAGTGGGTTTTTGCTATTTGAATGCCTTGCTTTGTTCTTTACATCAATTGGAATGGCTTCTCCTGTATGAGGAGCAAATGCATGTTGTTCTCCCTATGCTTCTTTTCGTGGGGCGTAGCGCGTGCACAGGGTGTAGCATCGATTGAATCGAGAGGTCTGTAGTCGAGTTAATGTGATAACCGGGGATATCTATGGAAATAAACGTGAAATCTCAAGTTTGATTCTTAACGGGTATGACTCCTTCGGATAAAGAAAAAAAAAAAGTAAATAATCGTTGAATTTTAGAATTTCGATGATGATTTGTCTTTGACAAAATACATGACATATCACGTGGCGATACCGTCAAAAAAGTAAATAAGAAAACTGTCGGACTCTTTAAGTTTTTTTTTTGCGATCGTGGAGGTTTAATCATGGACTTGACGAATCACGTTACCATAAAATATGGAAAAACTATCTTTTTTGATATGATGCCACTTGTTAATCAAACTGGTAACTTGTGATTGATCATTTCTTCCGCTTAAAAGCAAAAGATGATGCATGCAGTAAAATCCCAATACGACCGCAAAAGTAAACCTGGCCCATCCAGCCGCCCATGTTTTCCACGTGTGTTAATGTCTCTCTCGATTTTTCAACCTTGCTTTAGTCGTTTTTTCTTCCTCGTGAATGATCATTATGCTTTACTTGAAGAACAAAATGATCATTTTGCTTTCTTCCAAGTTAGAAGGCGGCTTACGCTAACCCTGCCAGGTTAATTACAATTACACCAGCCTCAGTCACTAAGAAGATTGGTGTCGAATTCATAGTCAAAAGCAAGCTTCGTTCAGTAGTCATCAAGACAAATGAAAAGGTAATAAAGAAGGTTCGTTGTCGGAAGGCTTGCGTAGGCTCATCAAGTAAAACTATGGGCGAGCAACTGGGCTGGTTCATGTTGTAATTTATGATGAGTCAATGGATCAACGAGAGTGAGCTGAACAAGATACGTCTCTTTAATTCATGTTTTTCTTGAGTTTATGTATTTCTTGAGTTCATTTATATTTCGAGTTTATATATCTCTTGATTTCAAGTATTTACTTGGTACATGACTTTTCAAACTCTATAAATTAATTTGAACTATTCTTTATTCAAGAAAGAACGACTGGAAGAAAAACCAAGTACCATTTCACTTTAATTTTTTTTTAAGTGTGCCGGTTTCGAAAAGTGTTCAACAGATTCCTATTTACATAGTACTTATTCAAACGGGTTCGAGGTGTTGTATCTTAAGAGGCATACTGTGTGAAGCTAGTTAGCGCCGTTAGAAGGAATTAATCGCTTTAAAGAGATTTATTTAGTGGTACCTCACCTCCTGTTTATTTTTGTTACAATTTTATGGCAATTTTGATAGTCTATATTTTTGGTAACATTGGTGTGCTCTTCACTTGTTGAGATGATTTATTCAATATTGGTCATTATTAAAAATGTTACCACTTTCTCGGAGTTATTATTTTTTTGGTTATAACAAATAGTGTTACATATATTTCTTCCAATACGTACATTCTTTTTTTTTTTTTTCAACAATTCAACCAAAAATTGAATTGAACCGGCCTTACCCGACCGACTCTAGGCCGGTTCACACAGGGATTGGTTCGGTACCCATGTAAAAAATTTGAGGAACCTATCTTGAGCAATTCAGTTCCTAGTTTTATACTGAGAACCATCAGTGGAAGGTGGGTTTTGATTTGAATTTTAAATCTCTTGAGCACTTTCTCGTTTCTCACTTTATTATTTGGTCTTATGTTGATCTGTTATTTGGAGAATTTTATATTATGACTTACAAAATAAATATGCTTGGTCGATCTTGGAACCGGCTAGTTCAATTTCAGGCCAATTGGAGAGGGAACCGGTTTAGTTCTCGATTTCAAAACGGCGAGCCAATTCTAACAGTTAAGGAACTTACCAATTCTGAAACCAATTATCCTTAAGTAAAACATGGTAAAGTATGAAGCTAGTCCACATCTTTGATCATAAAAAGTTAAATTGGCAATAATAATGGAAAAGGAAAAATTGCTTTTGCCAAAAAAAAAAGAAATAATTCGACAATTATCGAAGAACGTAAAAGAAATTGAGAGATTATAGCTTTCAAAAGTTAAACCCTTAAACTTATAATTCAAGTGATAAAAGCGATCATTGTTAGGTAACTATTTTCCAAATTATTTATTTCTGCGAAGCAAACGGAAACATAACAAATACAAATAGAGTTACAGGCACGATGGTCAAATGTAAGGAGCTAAAACAAGGTCATTATTTGATGACACTGGCTAACTGGGTGATGACACGCTAAATAATATTAATAGAGCAAGTCTTTCGATCCATGGACATATGAACGTATGATATCCCGGGCGCGGCGATGAGACGAATCATAATCCGAAAACGGGCAAAGTCGGGCAGGACGAAACCACCGTCGCGCAACCGTCGCCGCCGTCCCTAGCTCGGACCTTGGGCTTCCGAAATAATGACCGTATAGAAATATGCAAAAGACACGAATTTTGCCAAGTTTGGGACGGGCTCCTTCATCATCATCTGAAAATGTCCATTTCACACAGCCTCAAGCCCAGTCTCCCTCATATGCACATCACCAAATCACTTTTTCTATGGAAAAGGGCCTCCATCACCAGCCTCGCATGGCAATGGCAAATTTGTTACAAAATGGGCTAAAACTTCACAAAGGCTCATCCTCTTCTTTGTTCCCAATCGGGGTGGCCAGTTTGACATGTTCTGCATTGGGGCTTTGAGGTTTTCAAAAAACCACATTCTCGCGACATCGCCCTCGGAAGGGTTTACGCCGACTACGAATCGAGCCTAAAATCCCGCGTTTCTTGCCAACGATATCGACTGAGTAAGGTCTGCTTCTACTCTCTATAAATTTCTTCAAATGTTTAGGGCCCAGCATACCTGACCGGGCTCTCGCCCGAGTCCGATATGTAAACCCGACAAAATGGGTCATAAATCAATTTTTGTAACGCATATTTGATGGGTTGGATTGTTAAATGGGTTAGTTGTATTCATTGAATATATCATAAATGAGTTTAGAATTGTAAGACTTAAAATAATATAAGTGTGGATTGGCCCGATTGGGTTTACAACTTACTTGGACTCAACCTACCTCTATAACTCTCTCTCGCCCTCACTCGATTTCGCCTCCACTCACTCCGTGCACTCACCTTAATTTCGATACGAGTTTTCTCTGATTTGCTTACTATATGTAAGCGTTTTAGCAATATTAATTGGGTCGGGTACGAATCACTATATTTGTATTGCATAGAAATTGGTCAATTTGGGTTGACCATTCTCAGCCCGACCCCACTCACCCGTTTGACAGGTCTACCTGATCCGGACGGGTCTACTTGGACTAGGGCACTCGCATCCGGCAAATATTGACCACCCGGCCCGTATGGAAGAATTTTGCATTGATGAAACGGGCGGGCCTCTTAAGCGGGCCATGGTCCATCATCAGGGGAATTAATGGATCCTCGATGCTCCAATTCAAATTTGCTAGTTAGTGCCAATCATTTCCAACAATCAATCCCCCTTAAACCGGATTCAATCGACAGAGACGGAACCGTTTTGGTTCTTGTTCACCGATGGAGCAATTTTCTAACTTAACTTTCGATACCCGATTCAAATTCGCCTCTTCCGCCCAAATCATAAAAGCGTCGCGACAATATACGTCACCATCACACGAAGGCACGGCGATGCGATAAGAATTTGTGGAGACTAAAATTTCAAACACGACGCAGCCGACTCGAGAAACTCGAGCCGACATGCCTTCTCGTGCCTTTTTTTTTTCCGGGTGAAAGATAAATTTATCTCCGCCGTGTTGAGTTGAACTTATATTATCTTTTGCCATGTGCACAAGCAAGTGTCACGGGCGATAGTTTGGGAATGACCCGATGCGGCAACTTAGACTTCCTTGGATCGTTGGAATGCCTAGGCCAAGCCTTTTCACGATCACTCACTCACTCGGACCTTTCGGATCGTGAGAGAGAATCTAGAGAGAGAAGCTACGGAAGAGAAAGGCTAACTTTTGTTGTTTTGAATGATTCCAATGAGAAGGAGGACACCCCTTTATATAGTAGAGGGCCTCGGTTACAACCATTGATCGATTTCTAGATGGGTGGCGAGATCGTGTCGTTCTCGTCGACCACCTACCGACATTTATTCCGAGAGCTACCAACTCTACATATTTATGCGAGAACTCTCTAGAACCTCGGCACAATTACCGTCTACTTTGTCCTTGGGAAGATTCCGAGCTTCGTTGGGTTTTGAGCGGGTCTTCATTGATGTGTCCACGGTCTTTGGTGTTAGAAAACCTCTTGACCGTGACATTCTCCTCCACTCATTCGGCGGCGTCCTCGGCGCTCTTGGCTTGGGGTTTTGTTAGCTTTTTGGGCGCTTTTCGACTCTTCCAGATTTTTCTTGACTTCTCGGTTTGTTGGGCATTTGGCTTCTTTGATTTGGCTTCCTCCATGTTGGTCGTGAGTTCGTCACCTCCGGAATAGGACATGGATCGGCATGTTGTGTTGAAGAGGATGATCCACCTTCGGCTTTGGCTTGGTACAAGGTTCGGGCATGAACTTTTCAACTCTTGGTTCTTTGTTTATTCTTGGATTGTGGAGAGGATTTTGGCTTGGTCCTCCATTAATCATTGGAACCATGGATGGGCACTCCGAGTCGGTGATGATAATCATGTTGCTCCTCGGTCTATCATGGCTCTCGCGGCATCGAAAAATTCAAGACCTAGAATGAGATCATAGTCATCGAGAGGAATTACCTCGAGCGGGAGTTTGCCTTCCCAAGTACCAACTTGGAGTTCCACATTTTTGGCCACGCCTCGCGCCTGGTATCTCGTCGAGGTGGGGGTCTTGTAACGATTACGAGTCGGTTCCACGTGAAGTCCCAAGTGTTTGGTCGCCTGCTTTGACAAAAACAAGCTCGTAGCACCGTGTCGACCAAGGCAAGGAGGGGTCGCCACTTACCTTGACCTCAACGAATGAGAGGTGTGAATGTGCGGTTTCCCCTTGGCGGAGCTTTATCCTTCACGGAGTTGATTGAGTTGAAAACCTTCACGGTCCCAAGTCGCATCTCGTGTTTCTCCTTTTCTTGCTTGGCTCTTCATCCTCTTCTCAGCAAGAATAACATTGATCCTACTCTTCTTTGGGCACTTTTGTGTCCAATGAGGACCGTTAAAATGAAGCACGGAGGCGGTGGTGGAGTATCAAACTTGTTCTTGTAGTCTCCTTGAGGTTGCTTTCACTTGGGATCGCTTGACTTGGATGATCCTTCTCCCCATGTCTTCTCACGTCCACCATGATCTCTTGACCACGGTTGGGACTCTTGTCCGAGGAGTCTTTTCGACCCGGGACAGCTTGGTCTTCTTCATCATGGTGGCGATCCGATCTCCACCCGCTTCCTCTTGTTTTTTGGGGCTTCCTTGGTGAAGTCGGCGAGAGACTCGGCCACGACCAATGCTCATGAAAGGCTTTTGGCGTCCCTTCGTTTGAGCTTGAGTAGTGCCCACGCTTCAATCCATCCATGAACATGTCTAGCCTCCTCTTCCCCAAGATTGGGAATTTGGAGTTTAAGTTCGGTGAATTCCTTCACGTGCTCTCGGACCGTGCCTCGTTGCTCAAGGCGATGGAGCTTGCTCCGGAGGGCTTCTTGTTGAGCATACTCGGGAAGAAATAATCCCAAATTCCTCGACAAATCCATCCCAAGTAGTGATGGGGAATTCATCATCATCTGTTTTGTCCATTTTCACATCCTCAAGCCCAGTCTCCCTCATATGCAAAGCAAATGGCATTTTTCTATGGAAAAAGAACCATCACCAGCCTCGTTGCAATGGCTTTGTTAAAAAATTCTTGGACTTCAAAAGGCTCATCCTGTCCCTTTGTTCCCAATCAGGGTGGAAGTTTGACATGTTCTGCATTGGGGCTTTTGGTTTTCAAATAACCACATTCTCGCGACATCGCCCTCGGAAGGTTTTACGCCGACTGGATCGACCCTAAAATCCACCATTTCTTGAGCCAAGAGGTCATGGGATGACGATATCGACTTGTAAGGTCTTGCTTCTCCCTCTTAAATTTCTTCAAATGTTTAGGGCCCAGGACCTGACCTTCTCTTGCCCTCCACGACTTCATATTTAAACCCTCAAAATGGGTCATAAATCAATTTTTATAAATAAATGGGTTGGATTGTTAAATGGGTTAGTTGTATTCATTGAATATATCATAAATGAGTTTAGAATCAAGACTTAAAATGATATAAGCGTGGACCGCCCGATTGGGTTTACAAGTTCTTTGATGAACCTAACATTGTTATTCTCTTCTCTCACTCGATTTCTCCCTCCATCACTCTATGGCGTTCACCTTAATTTCCACGAGTTTTCTTGGATTTTCTACTATATTTGGTTGGGCAACAATATTAATTGGGGCCTGTTCTTCATCACTATATTTGTATTGCATAACAATTGGTCAATTTGGCCTGTTCATTCTCACCGACTCTTGACCCGATTGGTGTGCTCCTATCCAGATGGACTCTCTTGACTAGGGCACTCGTGTCCGGGCCAATAGTTTGGAAATGACCCGCCCGGCCCGTCTGGAAGAATTTTGCATTGATGAAACGGGCGGGCCTCTTAAGCGGGCCATGGTCCATCATCAGGGGAATTAATGGATATTCGATGCTCCAATTCAAATTTGCTAGTTAGTGCCAATCATTTCCAACAATCAGTCCCCCCTTGAACCGGTTCAATCGACAGAGACGAAACTGTTTGGTTCTTGTTCACCGATGGAGCAATTTTCTAACTTAACTCGATGCCCTGATTCAAATTCGCGTCTTCCGCCCAAACCATAAGCGTCACGACAATATACGTCACCATCACACGAAGGCACAACGATGCACGATAAGAATTTGTGGAGACTAAAATTTCAAACACGACGCAGCCGACTCGAGAAACTCGAGCCGACATGCCTTCTCGTGCCTTTTTTTTTTCCGGGTGAAAGATAAATTTATCTCCGCCGTGTTGAGTTGAACTTATATTATACTGCCATGTGCACAAGCAAGCATCAAGAAGAAGAATACCATTACAAATACACGAGATGTACCATCGATCTAACTTACAAAATGCAAAAAATAAATAAAGAACGACAAAAAAAAAAATTAAAAAAATGAAAGCCCCTATATATATGCGCAGGCACGAGGTCCACCGTTGCTTTCGCCCTCGTCTCCCTCCTCCTTCCTCTGCTTCCTGCGATTGATCTTTGCTCTTTTTTTTTTATCCTTTTTCCCTCTCTTTTTTTCGAGGGTTTTTTCCTTCTTTTTCCCTTTCGTTTTTTTTTTCCTTCGAATTTTCCTCCTTTTTTCCTTCCCTTCCCCCCGTCGTTTTTTCGTCGATTTTTCATCTTCGTCTCCGCGTCTCCTGCGACACCGAACACCAGTTGGGGGGGGGGAGGTTCGATCTTCTTGTTTTTTTTTTCTTGGGTTGGGTTTTTGCAGTAGATAGACAATCTTTGATTCGAAGATGCAGCAGCAGCAGCAGCAGCAGAGGCTTCTGAAGCAGCAGCAAGCGATGATGCAGCAGTCGCTCTACCATCACGGTCTTCTTGCTGCTCCGCAGGTGCTTTTCTTGGTTTCCTTGGTATTCTTTGTTTTGGGCGTTGCTGGTTTTCGCGGCTCGTTCTTTGCTTTGATTCTGGCGTCGTCGTCGGAGCTGGGCCGATGGGTTTTGCGGCTGCTGCGATGGAGGGTACTTTAGGGTTTCGCTTTGGCCCGGGGAATTCCTCTGTGGAATGAGTCTCTGCCAAAGTGTAATGTGCGGGGTGGGTGTGATGACTTTGGGTGTCGGTCAATCCGAGTTGTTGCTGTGGGAGGAGCTTCTGTATGATAGTCTGTGTTGTCGTGTTCCGTATGGTGTTGGCCAGGAAGACTGATTCCTATGATGGGTGTTAGAATTTCTTCTTTTTGGTTTTGTTGTATTTTTAAATTTCAAAGCTTTAGAGTGGATTGAAATGCTGGTGATGTTTTTCTTATAGTTTAGCAATCATTGAAGGGGATGACCAATACACCGGCTATGTAGAGCTACTCTTGTCATTTTAGTGCAAGATTCTTTTTGGTTTTTTTTTTTTTTTTTTTTGGGGGGGGGGGGTTGCAATTACACTGGATATAAATGTGATATTGAGGTTAAACGTTCAAGTGGCATCTTAATTAATTCTTCATTCAGGCATGTGAGCGGTAGGCACCACTTTGCACTAGGACTTTGTGTGGTTGAGTTTATTGTTTTTTTGCCTCTTTTTATGGTTCTGAAATTTTTGACATTTGGTATTTTAGCAGATAGAGCCTATCTTGAGCGGAAATCTGCCACCTGGGTTTGACTCGACTACATGCCGCAGCGTGTGAGTGTCTGCGTATTATGTCCATTAGTAGCTCCTTAGCTCTTCTTTTCTGCTTGTCAGCTATTGCTTTCTCTCATTAATGTCTTTCAGCATCTTTTTGGGTGGCTGCCACACTTGTAGGTGCCCTTAAATTGGAGGAATGATTGTGCAATGAAAACTAAATATGGTTACGCAGTTGAAAAAGTATTGCCAAGTCAGGACTTGATTAATTTTTCAGCCCAGAGTGATCTTAGAGATTCTATTTCTCACTTATCTTGCTATGATGTATTGTTAAGTCATCTTTAAATTTGCACCCTTTCATTAGTAATCTATCTGGATTTCTCATTTTCTGTCTCTTTTTACCTGATGATCTATTGCAGGTATGTTGGAAACATCCACCCCCAGGTCACAGAACCCCTTCTTCAAGAGGTTTTCTCAAGCACTGGTCCTATTGAAGGATGCAAGCTTATTAGAAAAGAGAAGGTTAGTTTTTGTTTTTCCATCCCAGTGGCAACATTTGCAACTTGAGGACATTGACAAGCGGGCTTGCATATGTTCCCTTAGGGACTACTTCAGGGGGAGTTGAACCCAGTGTAGTCAAAAGCGCACAAGGCACACACCTAGGTGCAAAAAACGAGGCGAGGCGATGGCCTTCGCCACTGTGATGTCTAGACGAGGTTCCCTTAACAGGGTGCATGCGCCTAAGCCATAAGCGCACGAGGCGCTCGCCTGATGCAAATTGTATGGAAACCCTAAGGAGTCTTTCTTTTGAAAGAGATTTATCCTTCTATTTCAAAAAGATAAATGGAAAAAGGGACCCCAAAAAATTTATAGAATTATGTAATTCTTAAACCTAGAAGAAAATGGTGTTTGACTTTGTTTTCTTTTGAGTTGTATGACATTATGTTCGGGTTACTTTTCACTCCATCTCTATGGCTAAGTGCACGCATTTCTTGCACGCTATCTACACTTCAGTTATGGTTTATATATTAGTATGTAAAGTTTATTCTTGTTTGAGCCTGTTACTGCTCAAAAGTTTTGCTTTATAGTGCCTTGCTTTGCACGGGCGTGCGCTTTACCTTCCCCTTTCATTTTAGCCGTTTTAGGGTCCCAGCACCTTAATGCGCTTTTGCCTTTGACTACACTGGTTGTACCTGGATTCGGTTGTGGAAGGCTAGTGGCCATTGCTTAGCTTTTTATTTATTTATTGAGGAGCTTTTCACGGCTTGATTTGTTGGTAGTGGCTCATTGTATTGATTTTTGGTTTAATTGTTGTACTTTTGTAGTCATCATATGGTTTTGTGGACTACTTTGATAGAAGATCTGCTGCCCTTGCCATTGTGACTCTCAATGGAAGGCATTTGTAAGTCCAGAAAGAAATAAAGCCCCCTTTATTTCTTTTCTTTTTCCTTGTATGTTGATGATTTGTTTGCAGGTTTGGACAACCAATCAAAGTCAACTGGGCATATGCTAGTAGTCAGAGAGAGGACACATCTGGTATGTAGTATAACCAATACATCCTGTACTTTGTATGTCCATAGCATAGGACACTGCAGACGGGTAGTATGTTTCTGGCATGCAAATGATAAGTGTGCTCTTTCAATTCAGGGCACTTTAATATATTTGTTGGTGATTTGAGCCCAGAGGTTACAGATGCGACATTGTTTGCCTGCTTCTCTGTCTATTCAAGTTGTTCGTAAGCTCCCTGCTTTGCTCCCTTATATGTTCTTTTGTATCTTTGTAATCTTTTGGTGATTTCGAATTGTAAGATATCCACATTTGTGACCCATGATTGAAAGAATGTTTTATGTATATTGACATTACTCAACTCTTTGCAGAGATGCAAGGGTCATGTGGGATCAAAAGACTGGGCGTTCCAGAGGATTTGGTTTTGTCTCGTTTCGTAATCAGCAGGTAGATAGTTCAATTTCTTTGGCAATGTTTCTTTTGCTCTACAGATATACTCCATCCTTCTTAAAATGTGCACTTTCTAACCACGACGTAATTTTCTGTATACATGATTTGACACCTTGTGAACAGGATGCTCAGAGTGCAATAAATGATTTGAATGGTATGTGAATTCCTTGCCAATTCTTTTATATCATTCAAATCACTCAATTTATTTTCTGTTCTGGCTTGTGTGTAAATTTTGTGATTGTTTCGAGGATGCATTCTTTATAAGAAGAGTAGTCTTTTTGTCTTCATGCGATCATGGACTCTTAAATATTTTTCTAGGCTATGTTATTTAGATATGGCTTGAATTGGCATCTCTTCCCTTAATGAATTTAGTGTTAAAAATTAGTTCTGGATTTTGTAGGATAGTTGAGGGAATGAAAAATAAGTCTCTGGTTGTTCGGTAGTGACATTCAATTTATTGTCGGGTGTTCACTGATGGCAAAGCATCAAGTGTATATGATTGATTTATATACTTATTATCAACATGCCTTAGCTGCTTCTTTTATTCATACAACTGGAATGGTGGAGGGAGGGATGAAGGAGCATCTTATTAATTTTTGCTTTTGACTATTATGAGTATCACTTTGGAAAGTCAAACTGATAGTCTGTATATTATGCTATCCTATACTTACATGTGATTACTTTGCAATCAACCCATTTTTAGTTATATGTTTCTAATTTCTATTGAAAGCAATTCATCCGTTTTAATAATGCAGGAAAGTGGCTTGGAAGTCGTCAAATACGTTGTAACTGGGCGTCGAAGGGTGCTAATTCTAATGATGATAAACAGAGTGATGCCAAAAGTGTGGTTGAGCTAACAACTGGAACATCAGGTAACTTCTTTGGATGGTGTGTATAATTCCATCACTTTTATGCGATACCTTTCACAATTTTTATTCTGGGTGGATTTAGCTAATCCTGAGATCTGGATAGCTATTTTGGGGTTGGTATAGTTATACAGAAGTATGATTCATTTAGAAGCCAATGGACATTGGTTGTCAATTTGTGGTGCTTAATAAGATGTTCATGATTTGGTTCTTCTGCATGGCCGGGCCAAACATTTTGTCTCCCCCTCCGCCAAACCACTAGGCCTGATGCCCTTTTAAGTTTGTCATGTTACTTTCCAAGTGTGAGGTGGTAAGTCTGTTTTTTGATTTATTTTTTTCTTTTTCATTCTCCTTACACCATGCAGATGATGGTCAAGAGAGGAATAGTGATGATGCTCCAGAGAACAATCCCCAATATACAACTGTTTATGTTGGCAATCTTGCTCCTGAGGCAAGGATTTGGTCCCTTTTTCTTAGACCATTTTAAGTTTTTTTGTCTTCTCTTTTCCCCCTCTTTTCTTGGTGATCCATTGACATTAGCTACATCTTTTTTGATCTTTCTCTCGCTCGTCTTTTTTTGTCTTTGGATGGAAAGCATTTTCTTTTGTTTGTGGCTAAGACCACATATCGGCCTGGATTCAGTTTGCTCATGTTTAGATCAAAATTTTCTGTAAGTAGGCTTAGTCATATCAATGAAGCTCATGTAGTGTAGGACATCTAACCTCATGGGGATGACAGATCTAAAGGCAGTCAAAGGTTCTAGAAACTGACCCACCCTGTGTTGAGTTTTGCTTTGATTTCTCGGTCCAACTTGTGCGATATTGATTTCAGTTGTATTTGCTTGGCAATTGGATGGCAATGTCATGATTTACTAGATCTGTCAAACTAAAGGGTACTAGAGCTACATCATCTGCTTTTAAATTTTTCTTTAACCTCACATTGGTGATTTTGCAGGTTACTTCACCTGATCTGCATCGTCATTTTCATTCCCTTGGTGCTGGGGTCATAGAAGATGTGCGGGTGCAACGCGATAAAGGTTTTGGGTTTGTTAGGTACAGCACACATGCTGAAGCTGCACTGGCCATACAGATGGGAAATGCTCGCATTCTCTGTGGTAAACCAATCAAGGTATTTAGATATAAAAGTTAGCTTTAATTTTGATGTATTTCTTGCTTTTCCTATCCTTAACATTTTCTGGTAGGATAAATCAACATCTCATCCCCACACTTGAACTACTAGCCCATTTCATGGGTCCAAGCCTGTTGTTATTTTACAGCTGGATAATTTGTTGAGGCCTGTCTCTTGTGCCACTCATGCATTTATCAAAAAAGTTTTTAAGACATTGAAAGATTTCAATCTTTGAAGAATAGGAGCACTGCTACGATTGAGCAGGCAAGAATTGAAGAATAGGATCTTTTTTGTCGGGGGCTGTTGAATAGGAAAAGGTAGTTTCCTTGCATGCATCAGTACATGTATCCTCTTCCTTGGTGGACCTGTCCTATTTGTCATCTGCAATATCCTACTGAGTTGAATGACAACTGGACTCTACTAACGCAACTGCCTTTCTTTCCCCAATATTTCCTAATGTGACCTCCACGATGGGTATGCATGGTACTTAAGAGATGGGGACAGAGATTGGTTTGTTTGTTATTGCGCTTTGCTTATGCTGCCTAACTTCCGATTGTGGAGCACATATACGTTGTCGCCTTGGTTGACGTGAATGATGGTTTGATTAATTGACCTCTATTCCTCGCAGTGCTCGTGGGGTAACAAACCAACTCCACCGGGAACAAGTTCCGTTCCCCTTCCACCACCTGTTGCTGCACATATACCAGGTTTTTCAGCTGCCGAACTGGCTGCTTATGAGCGACAGATGGCTCTAAGCAAGATGGCAGGCATGCAAGCCCTTATGCACCCTCAGAGTCAGCACATGCTCAAACAGGCAGCCATGGGAATGGGTGCTGCTGGAGCCAGTCAGGCAATCTATGATGGCGGGTTTCCAAGTGTCGCAACGACCCAGCAGCTCATGTATTACCATTAGATTATGAAATGTGATTTTTCCCTGCTGTATAATGATCCGGAAGCAGTAATAAGTCTCGGAAGAACAAAGAACTTTTCGGCGTTTTACTTTGTTAATACTGTACTTGCTATTTGTAGGATTCAGATTGCTTAACTTATGCTTCGCCATGGTTGGTCGACTGTTGTGATCATCGCTGCTATTAACTCTGGCTTTGGCAGTTTAAATTTATATGGTTAAAATGCGTGCAACTTCCAAGTAAACTTTTACTATGAGTCGCTGTTAATTTCCAAGCCCACTTGTGAATCGAAAGTTGCTTCTCTCTTTTTGGGCTGAAGGTGGATCGAAGTTTTTGATTGGTCCGTTTGTCTCCTGTAAATGCAATGCATTCGGGCAGCGAATTCCAGGCAAAAACAGAGCACCTCCCTTTTCTTAAAATGTCTATTAAGATCAATTGTGCTTCGTCACTCTTGAGGAACAACATCCCAAATTGATGAACTTCGCAGTGCCCATCTCTGCGTTGATGAATATTGCTTACACACGAGTCGATGCGACTAGAGATTGTTCTTAAAATATGTCATCATGAGAGATCAGGAGCAATTAGTGCGGAGAAGGACACCGCCATACCGCGATGTGTATGTACACGAGTCTCTCGATCGCCACGAACGAGAAATTGTTTCCGGTGTGTTTGAAGAAGTTATTGTGTCTAAATTTCACATTGACTAGGTCGACTGCACCAAATTGTGAACTCCTGCATCGGGAGTAAAAGACAAAGAAGAAAGATTCCCGGACGCGTTTGGAAGTTTCAAGTTCACTTTATTGTCTTCCTCGGAGCCCCCCCTGATTTTCATTACAGAAGTTGGAGCTCTACTCTTACATCCGGGCAAAATTTCCATCCTCTCCTCTCTCGTCTTTCTTCTCAAAAGCAAGCTAGAGATCGATCTCTCGTATAGTAGTCACTTTATGCCGTCTATATGTACGAAACTGTCGAACCATCTTCCCGGTTTCATGCACTCGTGCGCCTCACGCTCTAAATTGCAACGATCCCAGTTGAGAAGATCCGGTCCTTCGTGTACGGCGAGCTCGAAAGGTCCGCCGCCTTCGACGCTTCGTTCCTGCATTTCTGCTCTTTCCGCTCGTCCATCGTTATCTGCCTCGATCTGCACTCGGTGCTGCAGAATGCTTTCTCTCCCCTGCTCAGCGCGGAAACGGGAAAAAAAATACACATCAATTCAACCGAACCGGAAAGACCGAAAGGATCGATACTTCATTGCCTTTGACATCAACACTAGATTGAGAAACACGCTAAGAGAAGCGGTGGATCTATCTATGGTACCTGTACATGTAGATGTCTCTGTCATGGAGCTTCTTCCCGCACAAGTGACATGAGCTGAGGAAGTCCAGCGTCTGAAAAGCCGGAACACCTGCTTCTTCACTCGCGATCCTCCCCGACGGCGCTTTCGAAACACCGTAATCACCGCCGGCGACGGCGACGGCGGCACCTTCGCGGTAAGGCCTCTCGTGCTCGCTCGGCCAATCCAGGCCCCCATCGTAGTAAACCTTCGTGAAGGACCTGTCGGGTCCATGACAAGTCACGTACGTGTAGTTCTCCAGCCAATCCTCCGCCTCCATGTCCTCGAACCCTCCTCCTCCTCCTCCTCCGACAACAATCCCGGCGCACCCCTTGCCCTTCCCGACGACGGGGGCGGGGGCGGCGCCCCGGCGGCCGGGCAGGCCCGGGCCGCACCGCACGCAGCGGCGCCGCCCCCCGGGGACGACCTCGCCGGACCGCTCGAGCGCCGCCACGATGCCGAGCCCGACCCCGCAGCCGAGGTCGTACCCCCTCGGGCCCCTCGGCGACTGGACCTTGAAGTCCAGCGGGCTCCTCGGGCTGGCCGCGGCGGTTGGGTCGGGCGGCGGCCCGGCCCCGCGGCAGCCGGATATCAATAGGTCCGACAGCTTCCCGATGAACGGCCTCCTGCCCAACATGACCGCCGCCGCCTCTTTTCCGGCCTCGTCGAAGGTCGGGATTTCTCAAGGATCGGAGCAAACCGGGCGTGGGCGCGTTCGATGAAAGAATCTTTGGTTAGAGATTTCACGTGCGCGCGCGCGCCTGCGAAGCCCTCTGGAACTTCCCTGGTAGTTATATGTGAGACGTGGGAGTGGTTTGGTGGTTAGACCGAGCCCATTGGTTTTAAAAAAAAACGCATTTTTTTAATGAGTTTTTTTTTTCTGTAATAAATTATCATTTAAAAATTCCCGGGGATTCGGACATTATTTTTAGTAAAAGGTCGCTTGTCAGTGTGGGGCCGGGTTTTCCATAACGTCCGTGTCCAATGATTGGGACGTCGTTTAATTTTTCTTTTTATCTGTCCCATTTTAATTTTTAGCTTACTTTTAAATTTTTAATTCTGTCTCGTGCATGACATGAGGGTCGAAATTCACATTTTAAAAATTATACGTTCGCACCTTTAACCTTCCCTTAAAAATACCGGATTCGAACTTCTTATCTTTTTTTTTTTAAATAAGGAAAGTGGTTATTAAGGTAAACTCTCGTGGTTATTGGGACGTAATTATTAAGGGGAGGGGGATTTGACCCGGCCCCGGCCGGGGGGGCCCCGCAGCGACGGGGCGCGCGCGCCCCGGGTAGGGAAGATACCAAGTGCATCTGGGCCGTCCGTCCGGGCCCCGGGCCCCGGACGCGTGGCGGGGATCCGGGACCTGAATGATTTGCCCCTGAGCCACTCAGTAGGTAGGAAGTAGGCCCCCCACTCCCCTAAGCCCACTGAAACCGTGGGGCCCCCTTCTTTTCCTAAGAAGGGGGGGGGCCCAGCCTGCTAGCTCGTGGCCACTGCTACTGGAGCGTTTGGCTTTCGTGATGCGATTTCCTCTTTTTTTTTTTAAATGAATGAATGCTCTTTGGGAATCACACGGGATGGGGTTTGGTACGTTCGTTCGTTTGTATGTTCGTTTTTATTTTTTTGGGTTCAATCTGCGATTTATGTCCTTTTCCATTATTTGCGAGGCTCTCTATTTGTTGGGACCCCCGATGCTAGTAGAAACCTATACCTTTAATAAGCAACTTCTCTTTTAATCCGTCACCGATGGCGATGATCTTAGGGGTATGCTGTCGCGCGGGTGATTCGATGGCGCCCGGAAGGCGCCGTGCCCTTATAACGGATATATCGATATGCGAACGGCCGCGGTGTTCCGTGGAAGCCCCCGGGAGGGTACCGCCGTGCCTCCTCGGGATCGCGGAACCACCTCCATGGTACGACGGCCGTCTCTTTCGTGTGATTATGGATGGGAATTTCGAGGGGGAGGAGGGGAATTGATTCCCTCGTGCCCTTCTTTCTTTCCTCTTTCCTTGATTTGCATGCTGTCCACATTTTTTTTTAACTTTTTCTTGGCCATTTTCTTATTAGGCGCGAGGGCAGGGGAAGAAGCCTTTGCCTCTTTTTCCCCTTTTGGGAGCATGAAAGTAAGAGCCCTTTTTACGGTCCACATGAATGAATTGTCCTTTGTTGGGATTGGAAAAGTGAAATGGGGAAGCTTTGATTTTAGCTTTGGCCATTCCTCTTTGGCTTTTGACATTGAATTTGAGAGTTAGAATTGCCCTTTGTTGGGATTAGAAAAGATAAAGGGGGAAAGCTTTGATTTTAGCTTTTGGTTACTGCTCTCTGGCTTTTGACATTGAATTTGAGAGTTAAATGTGCGTCTTTTTCTTTTGCTCTTTTGAATTGAAACACGTGTATTTTAAATGAATTTTCAAGATTTGATTTAATATTTACCAACCTCTTCTCTCTCTGTCTCTCTCAATAAAAGAATGTCTTTTTTGAGCAAAATCGGGTTTCAAAAAATGAAAAAATGGCGTGAAAATAACTCCGCCCTTTTTAGATATACGTAAAAAAAAAAATCAGCTTTTAAGGTCATTTCAAAAGAATTTTTGTAATATCTCACAAATCGAAATATCGTTTTCTATCTTGACCGAAATCGATGGAGAGGCCTCCCGCAGGGAAGCGGCTCAGCTTTACATGCAAGAAGCTAAGCAGGAAGAGTAATGCTGGACATTGTAAGATTAATTTACGAAGCCGATAAATAAAATGATGCGACAAATTACGAGTTGGACCATCATAAATCTAGACAGGAGCGTGTCATATTTCTTTGTCAATAATTTCGGCAAGCTAGTCCTCATGGTCCCCGGTACTATTGCCAATACTGATATTTGACTAGAAGAGGTACATTCATGGTGATCTCATAGACGTCAAATTCACTCCGGCTTTGGTTTTAGCTCTTGCGGATCCAAATCAATTATGTTTTGACAATTCATCTAATTTCAATTTGCCCCCTTTTTTTCCCCCATTTTTTTTTATGTGTGGGGCCGGGGCGAGAAAGAAAAAGGAGCTTTCTTTCTTTCTTTTAGTAGCACGAAAGTGATGGCCCTTGTACCGTCCACATGGATCGATTTGCTTTTGTCGGTATTTTAGCAGGAAAAAAAAAAGCACAAAGCTCCATTTCCAACTCCCCAGAAAACTCCGTCTTGGAGGTCACTCAACGAGAACCTTCGTCTCATCCAATTGACAATATATTCGGACAGCTCCGTGATTACGGTGATATACGAGCGAGAGCCGGAGCTGCTTACCAAAGCGTGGCTCGGCCCCGCCCGGAAACGGGCTTCCGATCTCCGAGAGGATCTGCCGGAGCCGCTCGATCTCGATCGAACGGCTCTGGATCTCTCTCTCTCTCTCTACATCTCGGCCACCCGCACCCACCCGAAAAAAAAAAAAAAAAAAACGAGCGCGACTGCGACGGCGGTCGAGGGGCATTCGAGTCATTTCGACGAATTCCGAGCAGGTAATAATGTCCAAATGGAATTATTATCGAATTTGTTGCTTTCATATTGGGCCCCTACAATTGACCGGAAAAAAACAATAATGATAATAATATTGGACCCCTCCTACGGCCTCAGGTTGCTGCTATCTAACAAGTCACCGACGGAGGTCCCAGTCACGTGACGCTCGACAGGTGCCGGGAATCCGATGCCTAGTCCCCGGGGGGGGCGAGGTCACGTGATCCCGAGGCAACCCGGTGGGACAAGGGCAAGGCGACCCCGAGGGGAAAGCTACGCCCCCACGACACCGGCTCGATTTATGATTCGGACAACTTAGAGATTATGACAACATTCTTCCCCCATTCAATGTGTAACAAATTATTTTTAGCTAGTCCCCGTGTCAAACAGACGAATCGGATTGATAATAATTTGACCCAAATTAACCTATTTCGATCGTTTTCATGCAATACAAATCTAATGACGCATGCTCAACTCGACTCATATTGTTAAAACACCCATATTTAATCAATTCTTGAAAAATTATATATCCAAACTGAGATGTAAGTGCGAGATCGATTGAGAGCGAGAGAAAATAAAGATAGAGTTACAGAGGTGGGTTGAGTCTAAATAAGTTACGGATCCATTTAATACTAGTATTATGTTGGGCTTTACTATTGTAAACTCATTTATTGAACATAACTGATTCATTTAACAATCCAACTCATCAAATACGGGTTAAAAAATTAGTTTACGATCCATTTTGATAGGTCTATATAATTAGGTGTCAAAGAAGCTAATGCAGATTTACATATTTTGAGTTCAGATCGACAAATCGGAAGTGGGTTATTTAAATAAGTAAATCATATGCAACGTTAAACGGGATTTGGTCCGATTATTCATAGTTTGATTGACTTGTTGAAAACGAAAGCGCGAGAGATGATCTGTGAGTGCTTCCTCATCGATAATCTGCCCCTGTTTTATGCCGTTATCATGCCCTAATCCTAGTCCCTAAAATCTCAAAGATTGAAAAGGAGTTCCATGGCAAGTTTTTAAAGCAATGTAATGGTAAACCCCATTGTTAGCGACTCTCTACCAATGACGAATGGGAAATTTTCGAGTGCCTCGAGATGATGTCGTCGTGGCTTCACATGGTCTATCGTCACAAACCTTCAAGTGTCGCATACTCTCAAATCGACCTATTTTTCTTCTTCTTAAATGAAAAAAAAAAATAAAAATAATTCATCAAACATGTCATTAGTTAGGTGTCATTGACATATCACGTGCCACGATGACGTTGTGCTTTAGGAGCACCTAACTATTCTTTGAATTTCATTGAGCCCCAAAGCGAAAGCATTCCATGAAAACATAGGGAGTGGTCATGGGACAGGCTAATCCATTTTAGAGAAGATGTACACATAATCTCAAAAATGCTAATGGAGGCCCTTTGGTGGAAAGATGATGTTGATTGAGGATGATGGAGCAACTGGGCTAAGAAGTTGCTCAAAATGGACACCACCCAAAAGTTACAAACCAGGCATGTATGACACCAAATTCTTGGTAAGTTACAGCTTGCATTTTCCATCTTGTCATTATCATTAGGAGGAAACTAGGGCTATTTCCAAATTATTGCATTCTGTAGGAAATGGTTATGTATTTCAAAGAAGCCCAGCCCAAATCCTGGCGACCTGTGGACCGACTAGAGAAGAGCCGGGCTGGGCTTTATCCGTAGCTAAGAAAGGCGAATTAAGTCCAGCAGCGGGATCGGAATCGGGAACGGGACCGGCATCACGATGTTGCGACGTATTAGTATTACCTTGAAGGGAGTAAATTTTTCTTTTTGTTTTGACAGGGTAGAGTAAAGGTTTAGCATGTCATGCAATATTTTGAATTAATATTCGTTGTAAAGATAAGAATGAATATGCCGAAGTGGAAAACGAATGCTATCTTTGTCAATGGTGAAATCAAACTTTAGAAATCATAAGGTGAGGTGTAGCTCGACACTTGCATGAGCTGTGGAGAGAGCGCACATCAAGGTAAAACAAAAGTACCCGAGTGGCCTAAACTGTATGCAGCATCCATGACATGATAAATGAACTCATTTCTTCTGGTTTAGATCACTTAACATGAACCATGCCACCTTTGAGAGACGTCTGTTTTTTCCCTTTAGCACTTCAGATGAGATACGGATGCGAAAACCAGACTCGTATCAAGACAGCTAATGCTTCGTACCAGCTTCTTCTGTTAACATTGTTTAAGGTCGTAATACCGGAGTTGATAATGCGGCAAGCGGAGAAGTACTTCAATGTTGCCCTTCAAACATATTGCCATGTTCGTTATCTCAGCTTCTGTAACCAGATGAAAATGAATGATTTAGTTAAGTAGTTATCATGCAGGTGAATCCTCAAACTTCTCAACTAGCGCACAATCCATCTGAAATTGATAATCGACTAGCATTCTTTTGCTGATAGGGATTGATAGCAAGTGTGATGTGACCGGGTTTATTGAACTTGAGTCACAACTGAGGCGATTCCTCAACCCGTCCGGTTCAGTTTGAAATTTTTTTAACTGCTATCTAGTTCAGATACAGCCCTATAATTAGCGAGCATCATTGCATAATGTGATCCTCACCTCATGGGTATATTAATCGGCCAAATATCGGTGTTCGTTTTTGCATTAGCCTGCAGTTCTCTGCACTGATGTGGCGAGATGACAGTACAGTTTCTGAAGCATTTGTGTTTGCCTAGAATTTGACAATAACTGGAGTTAAAATGGGGCAGAATTGTCCGGTCTGGTTTCTTGGACAAGAAATCAGTGAATCCTAAAACTTCGATGAAAGCTATTGGTATACTCGATAGCGCCGTTTGCTTGGCAGTTTTTTGGTCTTGAGCCTACAAGAAATGGCATGATGACCATCGGCAATAACATAGTTAATAATCTGTATAGAACTTTCCTTTACAGATCTTGATGTAACATGTACTGTAAATTAGGTAAGAGTTTTTGCTAATCACATCGGAAAATTATTTACACTATCGAAGCTGCTCGGTTCAGATCTCTCATTAATATGCTACGGGAGATTTGTTGGCAAAACCATGGTTTTATAAGGTAAGAATATATAGCTGAAACTGAGCAGAATCAGGATCAGCAATTGAGCTTTTGTTACTTCAGAATTGTTCCCAGACTCTCAATCAGTTGGAAAAAACTTCAGTCCCTTCATGAAAACAAGATTCTTCTGGTTTAGAACTGGCCTAAAATATTTGCAGCATCAATGTCACGATAAGAAAATGAACTCATTTCTTTTGGTTTAGAACACTGTGAAAATGAACAACGCCACTACTGAGATTTTGCTTTTAACTTAGCACTTCAGGCGAGATATGGATGCGAAAGCCGACTTGCATCAAGACAGCTAATACTTAGTACCGGCTTCTTCTGTTAGCATTGTTTAAGGTTGGAATACCGGAGTTTATAACCCGGCAAAAGCAGAGGAGTACTTGTATGCTGCCCTTCAAACGTATTGCCAAGTTTGTCATCTCAGCTTCTGTAACCAGATGAAAATGAATGATTTAGTCAAGTAGTCATTATGCAAGTGTATTCTCAAACTTCTAGACTAGCGCGTAATCCAACTGAAATTCGTAACCAAATAACATTCTTTCTCTGATAGGAATTGATAGTAAGTGTAACGTCACCAGGTTTGTTGTACACGAGTCACAAATGAGGCAATTCCTCAACTCATATTGTTCAGTAAGAACTATTCTTATTGCTATCTAGCTCAGATACAGCCCTAAATATGAGCCGTCATTGCACAATGTGATGCTCCATATAAATAAGAAAGTCATGTCCTTCATGGTTCCATTTATCTGCCAAATGTAAGTGTTGGTTTTTGCATTAGCCTGCCGTTCTTTGTACTGATGTAGCAAGATGACAGTACAGCCTCTGAAGCATTTGCCTCGAATTTGACAATAGCCAGAGTTAAAATGGGGAAGAAATGTCCGGTCAGGTTTTTCGTATGAGAAACTAGTTAATCCAAAAACTTTGGAGAAAACTATAGCAGAACGCAGTAGCGCCGTTTGTTTGGCAGTTTTTTGGTCTCAAGCCTAGAAGAAATGGCATGATGACTATTTCGGCAATGAGGTAATTGATATTCTGTATAGAACTTTCCGTTACAAATTTTGATCCAATAAGTATTGCACTTCACATAAGAGTTTTTGCCAATCGCGTCGGAATGTCATTAACACTACTGAAGCTGGTAAAAGAAGTAACGAATTGCTCTAGAGCTCGTTCAAGAGCCACACTTTCTCACAGCAAATTTTGGCAGTTGAGTTGTCCACCGATGTCATGATAGATGAATAACCACTTTCCTTGTAAATGGCTGAGTCTTGATACATTTATGTTTCGTCTCCTACTTTGCGGGTGGCTCGGTTCAGATCTCTCATTAATATGCTGCGCAGGATTTATCGGCAAAACCATGTTTTATAAGGTAAGAACAACTGAAACTAAGCAGAATCGGTTGAGCTTTTGTCACTTCAGAATTGTTCCCAGACTTGCAATCAGTTAGAAAGAACTTGTCGGTCCCCTCATGAAGATTGGATTCAGTGGCCAGCACAAAGAAGCTGCATAATCCCGATTCTTGCATTAGGAGTATATCAAACTCGGAGGGAGTTCAGGTCTCTGGATTGATGACAATCGTGACGTTGTAATGCACTTATCTTTAGTGCGACACGCCGCCATTACCTCTTTGAGGTCCTTCTCTTCTTACCAAAACAGGGCTACATGTAAATTACCGGGGAAGACAATCATCAATACGTGAGGTTGCAGTCAATTTAAACCCATTTTAGGCCTCCTCTAGTCCAGGAAAAGACTCAGTGCTGGTGGAATTGAGAGCATGGAGTCCTTCAGGCCTTCCGTCCTGTCATGCCAAAGCATGCACCAACGTGTGCAATTACCATGGTCAATACACATCTAACAAATACTCGGCAAACTGCGATAATCCAATGCAAGGATCGTCGTTGTCGTTTTTTTTTCTTTTTTGCAATATACCTTGTGATCGGTTCCGTCTATTTGGTCATAGCGTGTTCATTTTTTCTTTGTCATGTACTTGTCCCAAGATCATCCATAGGAAATGGTAGGAAAAACACCGATTATGTTTGAGAAATGAGTGGCGGTCCTCTCCGAGTCAAGTTTCAGGTCTTTCACAATAGGAACAGCGAGCATGAACAATTATGTAGTAAACACATTATAATGTAAGATTCATCATGCATCTACACAAAGTGTTATCAAGATCAACAAGAGTCATATTGAGTTGAATCAGGAGTAACTTTAGCTTGAGTTTTTGAATATTTTCTGTCCATCAATCTGCTCGTCTACTGACGTTAAGCACGAAGTATCTACGAGACAGTTTCATATGTCAGCTGACATTACGATCCTTGATACGAGGCAAATACTTTGAGTTGATTCTAGGATGTTGGATCTCATACATCCACTGTTGTTTTAGGGTCAATCTACACAATAATCGTTACAAGTGTTCAACTCGAGGTTTTTTAAATTTCCCAGAGAATAAGATCAACGAGCAAGACGACAATTTACAATCGAACGATTCTTATCGAGCCTGCCTCATGCAAGCCGCATACGATTCATTACAGACTATCTCTTATGCTTGGCTCGTAGACTTGCATGTAAATCTCATGACAAAACCAGCCAAAATGAGAAAAAGCATGTATACTCGAGTTGTGGTCGCCATCCCTTGCGAGTAGCAAGCGGCATATCGTGGTTCCCTGCCCGAACTTGATTATCACACGACTAGACATTTCTTGTCCGTTTATGATCTTAAGAAGATAGCAAGAAAGTTTCCTCGGACAATCCAACTTGCTTGTTACGAGTCTGAATATCACTTTCGATTAGATACTCATTTGCGCAATTCTGATTTGCTCTCCGTTGTTCAAGTGTCAATATGGTTTGCACAGCTGAAATAATTGGAATAACTCCACAGTCCACAGACTTTACCAACAGAATCAATATCAACTTTCCGCTATCAATTGAAATCCGATGAAGGAATGAACCGAAACAACAAAAGCTACGTCAATTTTCACCCCAAAAGTCAGCTTTTGTATGATGGCCGTACAAAATCGGGTCCATCCCAAGAACAAAAGGAAAAGAAAAGAAAAGGAAAATCTTATGGCAAAATAAAATAGTCCGCTGTCTTCATCTATCAAGGATCCTTCCTTCAGTCCACTTCAGAAACCCCAGAGCAAGAAATCTAGAGCCAAGAACACATCAAGATTCCCCAAACTTGGGAATTGCATCCCGCTGAAATCGCCGGGACACTCCTCAATGCCCGGGAACGCCCCGAGATCGAGCTCGCCGGAACCCGGCTCCGGAGCCGCCGAATGATCCGAGGATGGTACGTCCAAGTACAGGTCGTTCTCGATCGTTAGGACGCTGCTCGCCTCCGAAACAGACGGCGAAGGCGGCAGGGCCGGCAATGCGGATCCGGACAGCTCGAGCCAGGCCGGCATGGGCCCCGGCTCGGCGTACCACGCCGCGGCCGCCTTGATCTCCGGGGGCGTGAGGGACCCGCCGCGGGGGATCTCTGGTGGGCTGTCGGGGAAGTTGAAATTCGCGGTGGGGCCGCGGATGCAGAAGAGCGCGGCGTCGAAGGCGCGGGCAGCCTTCACGGGTGAGTCGTAGGAGCCGAGCCAGAGCCTCTGGCGGCTGTTGGGGAAGCGGATCTCGGAGACCCACTTGCCCCACTCCCTCTTCCTCACCCCCTTGAACTTCGGGTCGCTACTCGCCCCCGAGCCCCCGCGCACCGCGAGACCCGCCGCCGCTGCGCTGCGCCTCACCATTTCTTCTTCCTTCCTCAAGTCAAGATTCGATTTTGACGATCTGGGTTGACTTGTTTTTTGGGTGTGTGTGCGCAGATGAGTTCTCGTTGCTGGTGTTGAGGCTCAGATGCTTGAGACAAGGAAGCATTTTGCGGCTCTTTATATAGGTCTCCGTGCAGACAGACGAGGAAAGAGAGTGAGCTGTGTCCAGTGCGGTGTGTGCGTGGGGAAGGGGTCAAAAGTGCGCGTTGTTCCCTGTCCTTCTAGAACATCGAAGTAGACGAAAAAGGGAAACAGTGCCACGTGAGGGATGACATCGGCAGAATGTGTCTGGTTTTGTTCCATTTACGCGGTTGACCCTTTGCTTGGGGAGTGAGGTTGTGCTCGTGACACGACGATGAGAAAAGCCAAGTCTCAAACCCAACCAAAAAAAAAAAAAAATTGGGGGGACTCGAGATCGGGGTCGAGACATGTCGCTGAAATGTTCGGTTTAAAGCGGCCATATGAAGTATTGGCTTGGGAAGCATTATAATAGTAACTCATGAGTTATTGCAATATTATAGTCATGTGTTTTTGCGGAGTTTCTTTCAATGGAAAACGAGTAAATAAACTCGATCCGTTTGTTTTTGGGAAAATTCTATTTTGGTACCCAAAGTGGGGTTAAATTCTCAATTTGGTACCCAAAGAGGACAAAATGTCAAATAAGAGTCTGAAGTGCTTAATCAGTCTCAAATAAGGGCTCGAAGTGCCGAAAAAGTCTCAAATAAGGATCTAGGTCTCCGGCTGGCCAAAATATCTATCTTAAGAAAAAACAAAACTATTCGACATTTTTTACATTTACTTTTATTATTTTTTTACATTTTTTCTTTCTTTTTTCTCTTTTCTGTTTTTTCCTTTTCCTTTTCCTTTTCTTTTTTTTTTTTCTCTTCCTTCGCTTTGCCTCAGGCGGAGGTTGCCCTTGCCGGCGTTGGGCAAGGCCGCTGGCCCGGGCGGCGGGCGAGGGCCACGCAGGGCGGCGGAGGGTCGCCCTGCGGGGTTGGGCGGGCGACCGGTCCGGCGAGACTCGCCGGGATCCGGCGAGGGTCGCCCACGCATTGGGTGACGGGTGCCCCTGCCTGGGCTGGGCGGGTGAGGGCGACCCTCGCCCGCCCAGGGGGGGTGGCCCTCGGCCGACACCAAGAAGCAAGACCTCACTTTGAGGCCGGCAACAAAAGAAAGAAAAAAAATGTAAAAAATAATAAAAGTACTGTTCTGGTGTCGGAACATTTGAGACTTTTTGGCCGTCGGCGGATATTTTGGCCGGCCAGCGACCCAGACCCTTATTTGAGACTTTTTGGGCAGTTCGAGCCCTTATTTGAGACTGATTAAGTACTTCAGACTCTTATTTGACACTTTGTCCACTTTGGGTACCAAAATGGAATTTTCCTTTTGTTTTTTTTTGCCGTAAACAGAACCCTAAGCTTCCACATACGCTACACCTCTCAAGTCTTTCTTTCTTTTTGATCGAGAACTACAAATGGTAGGAACATTACTCGAGCCAACCCGAGATATTATCTAAAAAATTGGCGCTCTTAACAAGGGGATCCTTGACCCAATTCCTATAAGCTCGATCGAATTGCGGCGGTTTTTGATGCATGGGTTCCAAGCCTAGTTTAACGTACATATATCGGGAAAAATATTAGGTTTTTCCCTATTATAAAGTTCGAATAAATGTCTTTTCTCTTAATATAAGACGAATCGATGATCTTGACAAATCCTCAAAATTACTATAATAAATTCATTTTTCTTTTTGTTTAGTTTGATAAAGTCACTTATATACATTTTCCTAATTTACATTCTTCAGAAGTGGTATATTCATAAAGTTCTTTGGGTGATGATGTGGGCGAATTTGGTTCAAGTGTCGTGATAATTGCCAAATGAGGTACCAAATCTCGAAATCTTTGTCCTAATCCGAGATTAAGATTAGGATTAGGAGAAAGATGGTAGGCCAGCTATGGCTGTACCAGGCAACAAGACATGCCTGCCTTTTCTGTGATATTAGTAAGTAAGTGTGATAAGCACAAGCCAAAGACGGTATGCCAGCCATTGTTTAGTCCAACCGAAAAGCCAAGAAAGGTCATGAAAACCCTGGAATTGCTGGCTTCCTGGAAACAAGCGGAGTGGCAAGTCTTCTTCTAAGGGAAAAAAAAATGGCTGCGTCACCATAGTCATCAGCATCAAAGTTTCTGTCAAAAGCCACCTTTGGTAAGTAAAAACAAAAAAAATGCATCATTGCATGCCGACATGCATATCGTTAGAGACTCACATGATTAAACCGTTGGAATACATTGGACTCTTGTGTATTGAAAAAAGTATCAAGAGAGTTTTTAAACTTATTGCATTGACCATCGTATGTGGCATGATCGGCCACTGATATGGATATTTATAATAATATTTTAATAAATATTTTAGAACTTTTTGTTCTTTTATTTATTTATTTGGATTAATACCACAAAAAATCTAAAACTGATACATCTATGACAGATTTACCTCGAACTAAAGTTTTGACCAACAAAAATCTTAAATCAGTACGCCTATCATAAATTTACCCTAAATTAATTTTTTGACCACCAAAAACTCAAAACTGGTACACTTGTGATAAATTTACTCTTCGTAAAATTGGATTAATACTATGAAAAAATCACAAATTAGTAAACCTATGACAAACGGAGAGGTAAAACTCCAAACTGTTATACTCATTAATTGTTACGTGTCATCCAACTTAAAAATTTGACGGTGAAATTTAACAGAAATTGATTAAAAGGTAAATTTGTCACAAGTGTATAAATTTGAGATTTTTGTGGTATTAATCCTATTTTTTTCCTTCATTTTGGCTGGTGACACTAGGTGAGGTCCTTCATGGCCTTATTGGGCGCGGGCGAGGCTGCGATGGCTCTAGACGAGGGCTTGCTGTCCCTCGCTAGCTAAAATGAAGGAAAAAAAGAAAAAATAATAATAAAAGAAATAAATTAACAAAAAAATCATAAAAATTCAAAAAAAATATTAAAATATTATGTAAAAATGTCCACGTCAGTGTCCGTTGTGTCACATAGACGGCTAGTGTCCACGTCAGTGATTACTGGAAGGACTAAATTGGTACCAATGTAAAAAATATTTAGAAAAATTAATTTAATTGAAAGGTTTATAACTGAATTGATACCAAAATATTAGGTCTAAAGCTTTTTTTGTACTTTTCCCACATGCATTCGAAGGATAGCTTCTTCTAACCGTTCAAGCTTAGTTGAAAACACGCAAACATCTTAATTGCTATTGAAGTAAATATTTTTTTGTTTCTCCTTAAGCGATCACAATTGTTGGTTTTCAATTCTTCTGTGGGTCTCGGTGCTTTTCTCTTTGGAAATTGGTGATGACTATTCAACGACTGACCAGCCTAGGATACTGAATATTTGTCGAAACTTGCCCCTCAAAAAATTACATGCGTATTCTTTCCTCTCCAAGTAGATGAACTCAGACACCGTTCAAAATCCCATTAACCGCGCGAATGTCGTAAGGTTTGGAATAAAAAAAAAGGGGTTGAACATCGGAACTTTAGTACTTGGCGATGCAGAAAACCGAACACACGTCACGTGACCCGATCGATACGCACAAGTCTGTTCCTTAATTGTTCGGTTCAGCTCCAAGATTATTAGTATATTTTTGTCATTGATCAGTCAATGCTGGTTCAGGTCAGTCGACCATGAAAAGGCAAACCGATAAGCGCACACGCGCAAAAGGCAAATTCCCAAGTCAACCCAAGAAATCATAAGTTCCAAAAAAAACATCGTCATCTCCATCATCAGCAAAGCCCACTGCTGCGCCTGAGTCAACTCACTACTCAAATTTTCGAAATAAATAGTCAGAGACTCCAAACTTTTATTATTTTATTTTCTTAAGGGTCCCCGTCTTCTGTAACAAATCAACAGTAAATATGACATGCGAATACTTATTTTATTTTCGAATTAGCATGTGAGCATTTCTAATTGACCAGGTTTAAATTGAGGTTCTATGGGATAATACCAATGTTGTAGTATTACTAGGTTCAAGTGTGGGAAATAAGAGGCTTGAATGCGCGAATTAAATAGCACCGCACGCCACAAAAGGTCTATAACTTCAATGCCATTAGTAATGATTACGTTTCGAGTATATGTGAAACCATGTAACATGTATTTCATCGGCATCTTTCTACATTGAAGACCCTTTTAAATTACGTATACTCGAAACTTAACCGTTACTGTTGCAACCACATAGCATATATTTAATCGGCATTTATCTAAATTGTCGAACATTGAAAACCTTTTAGAACACATGTAAACTCAAAACTCGATCGCTCCTTTGTGGTGCCCATGAGGCTTCTTGGAAAGGGAAATTAAGGATGATCGCCGAGTCGTGTTACATACCGAAGAAGCAGGCCGTGTACCTCTAGGGTGACAACGCGTACTTCATATGCTCTGAGAAGGGCACGATCGGTGTGTCGAACAGGGTCAGGAGTTGGGTTTGGTTCAGCATTGACCCCGAGGGGTATGCCCGGGGGCTCATGATGAGCTGTACACGATTCAAAAATGGTCACGTGGACCTCAAGTCGGTTCTCGTCACGGCCTTCGACAGGGTCTCTGTTAGGGGATTGGCCACAGTGGGCTTATTGATGCTGGCCAATAATGTACGTTCCTTTTTCCTTGCAGACCTCTAAGTCTTCTAATTACCGTTACTAAACTTTGTGAAGATGTGGACTACGTGCACCTGGATGTGAACTTCTCTTGTGTCATAATACTGTTTGTGGGTCATGAACATGGGCAATAGTGGATTTTCTGTGGATCCGAAAGGGTTAAGGCGTTATATGGTTGCCGGTCCAAGAATAAGTTTTCAACTAGCCATATTGACTTGGAGAAAGCCGGGTTACAATCTTTGGGAATGTGCAGTAGAAACTACAATCTTCACATGGAGAGATTGTCAAGAAGGAACTTAAGTCAAGCCCGTCAACATATCTAGTTCTCCAACATTTACTCAAGAGCTTAAACCAATGAGATATGGGCTAACTAGGATATATTAACTATTCAATACTACATCAATTATCCGATGTGCCTTTTTCTAACACAACTCACACATGTATATCAACAATTTTCCTTCACGTGCGAGCTCAGTGTTAGGTTTGTTCATCTTTAATTTAGGTATTATTTTGCATAAACTTATTTTAACTTGAATCTTCAAGTCATTGCAATGCACCTGCAACTATGCACAATAACCATCATTAATTACTAACTTAGGATTATATCACCCATATTTTCTATCTCACGTCACCAAACCTAGGGGTGTGCAAAATACCGAACCAACCGGACCGCCCAAGATTGCCGAAACTAAACTGAAACCCGGTTCCTAAGGGAATCGATCCGTGTGACATTTTGAATTCGACCCACTTCGGGATCAATGAAATAGATGTTTATTTCTCATTTCATTTTAATAAGTCTCGTCGGGCCCACATCACTCTTGGGATCACCCGACTATTAGGGAATGGCTAACTAAGAAGCTGGTCACGTGGACCTCAAGTCGGTTCTCGTCACGGCCTTCGACAGGGTCTCTGTTAGGGGATTGGCCACAGTGGGCTTATTGATGCTGGCCAATAATGTACGTTCCTTTTTCCTTGCAGACCTCTAAGTCGGACTAATTACCGTTACTAAACTTTGTGAAGATGTGGACTACGTGCACCTGGATGTGAACTTCTATTGTGTCATAATACTGTTTGTGGGTCATGAACATGGGCAATAGTGGATTCGTGTGGATCCGAAAGGGTTAAGGCGTTATATGGTTGCCGGTCCAAGAATAAGTTTTCAACTAGCCATATTGACTTGGAGAAAGCCGGGTTACAATACTGTTGGGAATGTGCAGTAGAAACTCGATATCTTCACATGGAGAGATTGTCAAGAAGGAACTTAAGTTCAAGCCCGTCAACATATCTAGTTCAACCAACATTTACTCAAGAGCTTAAACCAATGAGATATGGGCTAACTAGGATATATTAACTATTCAATACTACATCAATTATCCGATGTGCGACTTTTCTAACACAACTCACACATGTATATCAACAATTTTCCTTCACGTGCGAGCTCAGTGTTAGGTTTGTTCATCTTTAATTTAGGTATTATTTTGCATAAACTTATTTTAACTTGAATCTTCAAGTCATTGCAATGCACCTGCAACTATGCACAATAACCATCATTAATTACTAACTTAGGATTATATCACCCATATTTTCTATCTCGCGTCACCAAACCTAGGGGTGTGCAAAAGTACCGGGAACCAACCGGACCGCCCAAGATTGCCCGAAACTAAACTGAAACTGGCAGTTCCTAAGGGAATCAGTCCGTGTGACATTTTGAATTCGACCCACTTCCAGGATCAATGAAATATATGTTTATTTCTCATTTCATTTTAATAAGTCTCGTCCGGAACTGATCACTCTTGGGATACTGACTATTAGGGAATGGCTAACTAAGAAAACGGTACGTGGACCCAAGAACTCGACTGTGAATCAAGCTCTGATTTTGAAGAACGACGAGGGAATATATTGGGCCAAAGTGGACCGATCCAAGGAGGGCAAAGGATTTGGTTTTGCCAACGATGTACAATCGGATCGCGGGTGATTCCGTACGACTGAGAGTACGCATGACGAACAATCCTGAACTTATTCAGAACGATCGCAATCCCCGAAACTAACGATAAATCCTCGTGTTCTCATGGAAATTGAGACCGACACGACTCGAGTAACCCTAGATCGATACGCGTAACCCCTAAAAAGCTGCCCGTTAGTGAGAGACGCTAAAATCGCATTTGAGTGAAATTGATCGTTGAATTAAATCCGGACTTGAGTGTTAAATTTCACGGACGTATGTGATTAATTTGCAAGGGCAATGTCATATTAGCGTGACCAATCATATTTGGGATCGGTATGGTCGAAAAATGGAATTTTGGACCAGGAGTTAAACATTCTGTTTTACCCCTTGAGCCCTAAGCTTTAGTTCCGAATTTTGAAGGGTGAATTGGACTTAATTAGCCCCCACCATTTTTGCTCAATTCCAATTCTACCCTTAGATATTTTGTGCAAGAACCAATCTTTGCTATTGATCTTGGATGTGAATGATGGGTGTTTGAATTTTAGCCATTGGATTGGCTAATTAGTGGGGTGGGTAGCATGGACATTGTGAGTGGAGTTGGTCAACCACCCTATTCAAGCCTTTTGATCAAAACTCCCTCATTCTCTCTCTCTCTCCTCACTTCCCCATTTCCGACCACTCTCTCCCTCTCATTCTCTCCATTTTTCTCTCCCCTTCTCCTCCCTTGGCCATGTGAAGCCAGCCCCGCCGGAGCACCACCGTCACGGCCACGCCGCCGCTACCCAAGCACCGCTCACGACACCCGTCTGCATGACCAGCTCACCACCACCACCACTCGACCGTCCCACCATTTCCATCTCTCTCTCTCTCTTCCTCGTCGGCACCGCTAGCCGACCAACCCGCCTGGCCACGTTGCCGCCATTCGAGGACCGCCGGCCACCCGCCTCACGCACGCCACCATCGCCACCCTCACCTTCCCCTTTCTCTCATTTCCACCTCACCACTATCACCATCACTCTCCTTCACCACCTTGATCAAACACAAACTGCCCACCGTCGCCGCCGCCATGGGAGCCGCCGTCGCCACCGCCGGCCCGACGTGAACCAGCACTGCCCAACCCATCTTTCCCCCTTGATCATCCTCATTTGGAGCTTAGGAATTTGGGCGAGTGGAAACCCTAAACCTTAATTAGGATTATGTGCATTTCTAGATAGGTTTATGGGTTAATAGTTGGCTGGTAATTAGGCTTGTTAATGAGATGATTTTAGGGGCCTAATGTGATGATTTGAAGGTGGATTAGAGGCCTAGAACGGCCTGATTAGTGGCTGATCATTGTGGACTTGATTGGACTTTGTATGGCTAATTTATGATTTAATTGTGAATTGCCACATGTGCCTTGAATTGTCTATGAAGTGGCTGATTGCATATGATCCGAGATTAATTTTGGAAGATTAAAATTGGTGCTTGGTGTGGCCGAATAATGAGAGGCTTTATGGACCATAGACTGGCACAATTTTAATGGCTTAATTGCGTGTTTTGGTGTGCCAATTATGTGCCTTGGCTGATTTGATTTATTTGGTTAATTAGGCATGTTGATATATCAAATTGAGTAATTATTATGAGTTCAATTGACGCCCGAGTTTTGGATGTTATGGCCATGGATTGTGCATATTAAGTATTGGCATAACATGTGTATCATGCGAGTGTGAATGAATGATATTGAGCATGTGATCACCTAAAATGTCCTGAGGCATCGTTTACATGGGGTTCAGATAATAATTGATATAATGTGTACGTGTGATCACATAAACTCTAAGGCGTTGTTTACGCGGGGTATTAAACCCCTCCTGATGCGTTTAACGCCGACGATGCCCGGTTTACCTAAAGATGACCAACCTGAGGCATCGTTCACGCGGGTTGTGTCATGAGCCCGATGCGTTTAACGCTGGACGGAGATTGATTGGAAAGTAATAGACCTAATGCTTTTAACGCGGGTCGGACCTGATGCGTTTAACGCGGGTCGGTGATTATATGGAAAATCGGTACATGTGCAAGTGTGCATCAATAGGCATGAGCATGTGCATGGTAACAACACGTGTCGGAGTGCATTAATGAGTGTAGGCATATGCATGGCATGTGTTGATGGCCAAGTGATATTGCGTAGGTGCCATAATTGAGTTTTGTGCTATTATTGCTATTATTATGTGCCTAACCTGCAGGGTCAAGAAAATGTTTGATTTGGGCCCGAGGGCCTAAGTCGTTTGAATGCTAGACTGTTTGTTTAGTTAGTAACTTGTCTGGAGGTGCATGTTAGCCTAGTTTAGGTTTAGGGGGCTTATTTGCTGAGATTCATTCTCATTATTGTTTAAACCCCAACTTTTCAGACCCCCGATTTTGAGGATGGCAGGCGTACCGATACGTTTTGGGATCCTATACCGCATAGAGCATTCGGTGATAGAGTACCCTGTTGGGAACGGGAGACTTATGTTAAACATTATACTATTGTTTGGGTCGATGTGGGCGAGCCACGGTTCTGGGTTCATCCTTACCTTGGATGGTGTTTTCGGGACCAGTTCGGCAATTATGGACCCCTTCGGACTTTTGATGTCCCGATCGATGGGTTAGGTCAATGGGACCCGTAGGCAGCTGATGGGGAGATAGTCAGCCCCGATACTGTCTCTAAGGAGGATTCTGACCCTCGGCCACTCATCTTCGAGATGGATTCCGATCCCGAGGAGGAGGAGCCGATGGAGTGGTAGTCCGATTCTGAGCCGGAGCCTATGAAGCTGGAGCCAGAGCCGGAGGATGAATCCGAGGAGGAGCCAATGGATGCCGAGTTCGAGCCAGACTCTATGGACTTCGAGTCCGAGTTGTCCGATGATTCGTCCGAGTCTCGGGTTCCAACCCGGACTGGGTACCCTAGGGTTTAGCCTTGACCATAGTTAGGTTGAGGGCCGACACTTTTTGGTTAAAGCCCTTTTTAGAGTTAGTATTTGACCGCCCTAAGCCATGTACCCCTTTTTGATGTCTGTGCCTTGACGACCTGTTTTGATTTAAGTATATCCCTGTTAATGAATATTATAAATCCTTTTGATTAATGCAAGTATGTATTCTTGGTGTTTGTTGCTATCCCTGGTCATGTTTTATTATACGGGTGTTTGATCGTTTCCGCATGTGTATTATTTTCTAATTTGGGTTTTGGGTTGGCAACACGTCCTGGGACGTCGCACTAATACGACCGACGAAGGGATTGTTGCGTGCCGTAAGGTTCGAGGCATGACAGTCCAATTCCTATTTCTAATTTTTGAGAACCGATGGGTACTGATCCGGTTCCCTATTCCAGGTGTGGAATCGCTTGCCCACCCGTCCACCCTGACCAAATCGATAATATAATATAAAATATAAAATATATATTTAATATTTAATTTTTTTAAAAAAGGAAAATCCTAAATCCCTAAACTAAACCTAACTTTGCTCAATTTTCACAGCCTCACATTAAGCCGAAAAACACCTTTCACTTTCACCTCACGCTCACTCTCATTCTCTCACTCTTCTCGGTCGATGCTTACCTCACCGTCTTTGACTGTCCATCTTTGTCTCCATCTCTCCATCTCCATTCTTGGCTAGTGAGATCAGTTCTATGGACCCACCTAGGAACCAGACCGGTCCGAAAGTTTGGTTTCCAAGTGGAACCATGAAACTAACGGGCAGTTCCTAGTTCTAATTTTTCGGAACCGGTCCTTAGTGAGCTGTTCTCGGTTCTAGGGTGAGAACCGCCCACCCGAACCATGCTCACTCCTAACCAAACCAATTGTCCATGGTCACTTCTTGTTAGACCAACTGTGATGGCAATTTCCACCCAAAACAAGCGTCAATTCTTTGTTGAGATATTCACCAAACACCTGAACAGATTGGAGGCCCACCAATCAGCTATTAGCTTTGATACCATTTGTTGGGAATGCGCAGTAGAAACTCGATCCTTTACATGGGAAGATCGCCAAGAGGGAGCTCAAGTACGAATCCGTCAATATATCTAGTTGGACTCATCTTCACACAAAAGCTTAAGCCAATGAGTTATGGACTAATTGGGATATATTAAATGCTCAACACCACATCAATTATCCGATGTGGGACTTTTCTAACACAACTCACATGTGTATCTCAACAAGTACGCCAAGCTTAGCACAGGTGAAAGGGCTTGAATTTACAGATTGGAGATTTGCATCAGAAGATTTCACGTGCTCTGTTCACTAGCTGAGACTATTGAGCAGTTTTAACATTGGACATGTCGAAAAGGCAGTCCGGGTTTCGAGTGCGAAGACCACCGGAAACCGAATAAAGAGATGAAACATGAATCATAACATGATATAATCTACAGGAACCTAATGTTTATCGTGAATCTTTATGTTTTTGTATCGACTCGAGATTGGGGTTGGGACATGTCGGGCTAGCCACTGAATTGTTCGGTTTAAAGTGGCCACATGAAGCATCGACTTGGGAGGCATTACAATAGTAACTTGTGAGTTATAACGACGTGATGTCGCATAGCTTTGCGGAGTTTCTTTCGATCGAAAATAAATAAATAAACTGGAAGTGTTTTTTTTTTTTTTGTTGTAAATAGAACCCTAAGCTTCCAGGAGCGCTACGCCTCTCGAGTCTTTCTTTCTTTTTTGACCAAGAACTCCAAATAATAGGAACATTACTCAAGCCAACTTGAGACATTCTCCCAAAAATTGGCGCGTGTTTGGCAGGGGAATCCTTGACCAAAATCCTGGAAGCTCGATCATATTGTGGCGGTTTCCAATACATGGGTTTCATGTACAGCTTAACATACATATTTAGGGGAAAATATCGAGTTTTTCCATATTATAAAGTTTGAATAAATGTGTTTTCTCTTAATATAAGACGAATCGATGGTCTTGACGAATCCGAAAATTACAATAAATAATTCTTTTTTCTTTTCGTTCAGTTCTTTGGGTGATGACGTGGGCAAATTTGGTTCAAGTGTCGAAATAATTGCCAAATGAGGTACCAAATCTCGAAATCTTTGTCCTAATCCGAGATTAAGATTAAGATTAGGAGAAGATGGTAGGCCAGCTTCAGCTTGGGCTGGACCAGGCAACGAGACATGCCTTTTATGTGGGATCAGCAGTTGTCATCTGATTAGTAAAGTAGCGTGATAAGCACAAACCGCAGATGGGAAGCCAGCCATTTTTCAGTCCAACCACATATACCAAGGAAGGTCATGAAACCCTGGAATTGCTGGCTTCCTGGTAACAAAGCGAGTGGCAAGTCTTCTTCCAAGGAAAAAAATAAAAATAGCTGCGTCACCATACCAATACTTCAGGCGAGATATGGATGCAAAAACCGACTCGCATCAAGACAGCTAGTACTTAGTACCGGCTTCTTCTGTTAGCATTGTTTAAGGTTGTAATACCGGAGTTTATAACCTAGCAAAAGCGGAGCACTTGTATGTTGCCCATCAAACATATTACCAAGTTCGTCATCTCAGCTTCTGTAACCAGATGAAAATGAATCATTTAGTCAAGTAGTTTATAACCCGGCAATCGCATTGGAATGTCATTAACACTACTGAAGCTGGTAAAGGGAAAGTTTTCTTGCTAACGAATTCCTCTAGATTTTGTTCAAGAGCCACACTTTCTCATAGCAAATTTTGGCAGTTCAGTCGTCCAACGATGTCATGATAGATGAATAACTACTTTCCTTGTAAATGGCTAAGTCTTGGCGCATTGATGTTTTCATCTCTTACTTTTCGGGCGGCTCGGTTCAGATCTCTCATTAATATGCTGCGAGGGATTTGTCGGCAAAACCATTGTTTTATAAGGTAAGAACAGCTGAAATTGAGCAAAATCAGTATCAGCAGTTGAGCTTTTGTCACTTCAGAATTGTTCCCTGATTTGCATTCAGTTGGAAAGAACTTGTCGGTCCCCTCATGAAGATTGGATTCAATGGCCAAGACAAGAAGCTGCATAATCCCGTTCTTGTATTAGGAGAATATCAAACTTGGAGGGAGTTCAAGTCTCTGGATCGACGAAAATTATGATGTTATAATGTATTCATCTTTAGTGCGATGCACCGCAATCACCTCTCTTCTTACCAAAAAAGTCTTAATTCTTGCAGACAAATCATACTTTTGCATGTAAATTACCGGGGAAGACTATCATCAACACATGAGGTTGCTGTCAATTTAAACCTATTTCAGGCCTCCTCCAGGAAAAGACTCAGTGCTGATGGAATTGAGAGCATGGGCAAAGGCGTCGGTCACCGGTTAGAGCATTGAGGTCCTTTTGGTCTTCCGTCCTGTCATGCCAAAGCATGCACCAACGTGTGCGATTACCATGGTCAATACACATCTAACAAATGCTTGACAAACTGCGACAGTCCAATGCAAGGATTGTGGTCATTTTTATTTGTAATACACCTTGTGGTCGGTTGTCTATTGTGGTCATATGTTCATGTTTTATTTGTCATGTACTTGGCCCGAGACCATTCATAGGAAATGGTAGAAAAAACACTGATTATGTTTGTGAAATGGGCGGCAGTCCTCTCCAAGTCAATTTTCAGGTCATTCGCAATAGGAACAATGAGCATGAATAATTATGTAGTAAACACATTATAATGTAGTAAGATTCATCATTTATCAACACAAAGTGTTATTAAGATCAACAAGAGTCATGTTGTGTTGAATCGGGAGTAACTTTAGCGTGAGCTTTTAAGTTTTGGAATATTTTCTGTTTATCAATTTGCTCGTTTGCCGATGTTAAGCACAAAGTATTTGGGAGACAGTTTCGTATGTCAACTGACATTACAATCCTCCATATGAGGCAAATCCATTGAGTTGATTCTAGGATGTTGGATCTCATACATCCATTGTTGTTTTAGGGTTGATCTACACAATAATTGCTACAAGCGTTCGACTCGAGGTTTTTAAAATTTCCCAAAGAATAAGATCAACGAGCAAGACTATAGTTTACAGTCGAGCAATTCCTATCGAGCCCGCCTCATGCAAGCCACTTACAATTCATTACAGACTATCTCTTACACTTGGCTCGTAGACTTGCATGTAAATCTCATGATAAAACCAGCCAAAATGAGAAAAGCATGCATACGCGAGTCATGGTCGCCATCCCTTGCGAGTAGCAATCGGCATATCGTGGTTCCCTGCCCAGTCTTGATTAACATATGATTGGACTTTTCTCGTTTGTTGATGATTGTAAGGAGATAGCAAGAAACTTTCCTCGGACAATCCAACTTGCTTGTTACGAGTCTGAAAACCACTTTCAATTTGATGCTTATCCGCGTAATCTTGATCTATTGTCTGCTGTTCAAGTGTCAAGATGGTCATACAGCTGAAATAATTGCAATAACATCACAGTCCCACAAACTTTACCAACAGAATCAATATCAACTTTCCGCTTTCAATTGAAATCCGATGAAGGAATGAACCGAAACAACAAAAGCTACGTCAATTTACACCCCAAAAGTCAGCTTTTGTTGTCTGTATCATCCTAAAGTGGATGATGACCCTACAAAATCTGGTCCATCCCAAGAACAAAAGGAAAAGAAAAGAAAAGGAAAATCTTATGGCAAAATAAAATAATCCGCCATCTTCATCTATCAAGGCTTCTTCCTTCCGTCCACTTCAGAAACCCCACAGGAAGAAGAAATCCAGAGCCAAGGACACATCAAGATTCAGATCCAAACTCCCCAAACTTGGGAATTGCATCCCGTTGAAATCGGTGGGACACTCCTCGATGCCCGGGAACTCCCCGAGATCGAGCTCGCCGGAACCCGGCTCTGGACCCGCCGAAAGATCCGAGGATGATACGTCCAAGTATAGGTCGTTCTCGATCGTCAGGACGCTGCTCGCCTCCGAAACAGACGGCGAAGGCGGCGGGGCCAGCGATGCGGATCCGGACAGCTCGAGCCAGGCCGGCATGGGCCCCGACTCGGCGTACCACGCCGCGGCCGCCTTGATCTCCGGGGGCGTGAGGGACCCGCCGCCGGGGATCTCTGGGGGGCTGTCCCGGAAGTTGAAATTCGCGGTGGGGCCGCGGATGCAGAAGAGCGCGGCGTCGAAGGCGCGGGCAGCCTTCACGGGTGAGTCGTAGGAGCCGAGCCAGAGCCTCTGGGGGCTGTTGGGGAAGCGGATCTCGGAGACCCACTTACCCCACTTCCTCTGCCTCACCCCCTTGAACTTCGGGTCGCTCCTCGCTCCCGAGCCCCCGCGCACCGCGAGACCCGCCACCGCCGCGCTGCGCATCACCATTTCTTCTTCCTTCCTTCCTTCCTCGAGTCAAGATTCGATCTTGAGGATCTGGGTTGACTTGTTTTTTGGGTGTGTGTGCAGATGATTGCTCGTTGCTGGTGTTGAGGCTCAGATGCTTGAGACAAGGAAGCATTTTGCGGCTCTTTATATAGGTCCCCAAGCAGACAGAAGAGGAAAGAGACCGAGCTGTGTCCAGTGCAGTGTGTGCGTGGGGAGGGGTCAAACGAGCTCTGTTCTTCTAGAACTTCAAAGCAGACGAAAATGGAACACAGTGCCACGTGAGGGATGACTTCAGCAGATTGTGTCCTGTCTTGTTCAATTTTACGCGGTTGTCCCTTTTCTTGGGGTGGGAGTCGGGACAAGTCTCCAATCCACGAAATAAAAATAAAAGGGCTAATATCGTGAAAAACCCTAAACTAATATATTTATGATAATTTTATCTCAAATTATTTTTTTGACCATAAAAAACCCCAAACTGGTACACTTATGACAATTTTACTCCGAACTATTTTTTTGACTACCAAAAATCCCAAACTTGTACACTTGTGACAATTTTACCCAACTATTTTTTTTTAACCAAAAACTAATTTTAATCGTTTTATTTTTTTTGATTAAACTAATTTTTTAATATTATTTTTATTTTTCAGAATTTTTTAATTAATTTTTAATTTTTCTTCCTTTTTTCTTTTCTTTTCTCTTTAACCTCGTCTAACGCCGGGCGAGGTCGAGCCTTACCACGTCGGCAATGACTCACGGCCTTGGCCGCCGGGTCCTACCGGAAAAGGTTAAGGAGAAAAGAAAAAAAAAAGTAAAGAAAAAATAAAAATTAATAAAAAATTTTCAAAAAATAAAAATAATATTAAAAAAATTAGTTCGGGGTAAATTGTCACATGTATACTACCAGTTTTTTAAGATCAAAAAAATAGTTCTGGGTAAAATTATCACAAGTGTACCTCACTTTTGGTTTTTTTGGTCAAAAAAAAATAGTTTGGGTAAATTGTCACAAGTACCAGTTTGGGGTTTTTATGGTCAAAAAATAGTTTGGGGTAAAATTGTCACAAGGTACATTTTTTAGGGTTTTTCATGGTATTAGCCCTAAAAAAATAATATTAAAAAATTAGTTCGGGGTAAAATTGTCACATATATACTGGGTTTAGGGTTTTGGTGGTCAAAAAAAAATAGTTTAGGGTAAAATTATCACAAGTATACTGGGTTTGGGGTTTTGATGATAAAAAAAAAATAGTTCGGGGTAAAATTATCATAAGTGTACCAATTTGGGGTTTTTTATGATCAAAAAAATAGTTTGGAGTAAAATTGTCACAAGTGTATCATTTTAGGATTTTTCATGGTATTAACCCAAAATAAAAATGGTCAACTAGCTGAAATGTTCGGTTTAAAGCGGCCATATGAAATATTGGCTTCGGAGGCATTATAATAGTAACTCATGGGTTGTTGCGATGTGACGTAGCGTGGCTTTACGGAGTTTCTTTTGATGCAAAATAAATAAATAAACTCGATCCGTTTTTATTTCTTTTCTGCAAACAGAACCCTAAGTTTTCATTCGCGCTACCTCTCTCTGGGTCTTTCTCTTTTTTTGACCGAGAACGCCAAATGGTAACAGCATTACTGAATCGACCCAAGACGCTTTCCTGTGCACTGAAATTCTCCCCAGATGGCAGCGCGTGTTTGGCTCAAGGATCCTCAACCCAAATCCTTACCGCGAGAGTGTCCGATACGCGGGTTCCAAGCTCAGCTTGATGTGCGTATTTCGGGAAAATTATTGATTTGTCCCTATTACAAAGTTCAAATAAATATGTTTTTCTTAATATGATACGTAATTCGATCATCTCGATGAATTTGAAAATTACTATAGTTAATTCCTTTTTCTTCTCGTTCAGTTCTATACAATCACTAATATAGACTCTCCGGAATTGGAATATGCATAAGGTTGTTTCGGTGATGACGTGGGCAAATATGGTTCGAGTGTCGAGATAATTCCCAAATGAGGCACCAAATCCTAAATTAGGATTAGGATTAGGATAAGGAGAAGATGGCAGGCCAGGTTGGGCTGGACCAGGCAACAAGACATGCCTGCCTTTTCTGTGACATTAGTAAGTAAGTGTGATAAGCACAAGCCAAGGATGGTAAGCCAGCCACTGTTTAGTCCAACCGAAGAGCCAAGAAAGGTCATGAAAACCCTGGAATTGCTGGCTTCCTGGAAACAAAGCAACGTCTTAAGTCTTCTTCAAAGGAAAAAATAAAAATGGCTGCGTCACCATACTCATCAGTCATCAGCATCAGTTCCGTGCCTAAATTCAGCTTTGGTAAGTGAAAAAAAGTACATCATTGCGTGTGTCAGTATGAGTCTCGTTAGAAACTCACATTATTTAAAAATTGGAATATACTGAACTCATAGAAATCCGATGCACCTAAAAATGTCTCATGTCACAATCATTACCATGAACTGTGCGTCGTCCATTATAACCATGGAACGCTCCTTTGAGCTTAGCTGAAAATACGTAAATATCTTAATTACTATGGAAGTAAATATTTTTTGTTTCTTCAAAAGTCATCCAAATTGTTGATTTTTAATTTCTCTATTGGCCTCGGTGCTTTTCTCACCAGAATATACGTCAAAATTTGTCCTGCGAATTTTACATCCACGTTTTTTCCGAAGCCTTCGCCGTCCTAAAGTCTCGCGACATTAATGTCTGCTATTGCTATTGAACTAATTAAAAACAAGAAGGGGATGACGGGAATGGGCAGGTAAAAAGGAAAGTTTTCTTGCTAACGATTTCCTCTAGAGTTTGCTCAATACCCGCACTTCCTCACAGCAAGTTTTGGCAGTTCAGTCGTCCACCCATTTCATGATAGATGAATAACTACTTCCTTTATAAATGGCCGAGTCTTGGCGCATCTATGATTTGTCTCCCACTTTGCGGGAGGCTCGGTTCACGTCTCTCGTTTATTTGCTACGGGGTGTTTGTCGGCAAAATCATGGTTTTATAAGGTAAGAACAGCTGAAACTGAGTAGAATCAGGATCAGCAGTTGAGCTTTTGTCACTTCAGAATTGTTCCCAGACTTGCAATCATTTGTAAACAACTTGTTAGTCCGCTCATGAAGATTGGATTCAATGGCCAGGACAAGAAGCTGCTTTATCCTGATTCTTGCGTTAGGAGAATATGAAACTCGGAGGGAGTTCAGGTCTCTAGAACGAAGGCAATCACGACATTATAATGTTCTTTCATCTTTAGTGCCACACGCACCGCAATTACCTCATTAAGGCCCATTTCTTCTTTCCAAAAAATTGCCCAATTTTTATATAAAAATCATACTTTTGCATGTAAATTACCGGGGAAGACTATCATCAACTCGTGAGGTTGATGTCAGTTTAAACCCAATTCCAGGCCTTCTCCAGGAAAAGACTCGTGGTTCCTTTTTTGGAGAACTTTAGGGAAATGCAATTGCATTTACAAAGCCTTTGACCCAAGACAAGTTCGGAGGTACTTTGGAAAGTAGCATTCTTGGAAAGCAAATAAACATTTTTTTCTTCAAACTTTGCCCTCGCTCAACTTTCAAAATTTGGGAAATGTCCTTGAAAACCCTAATTTGCTAGAGAAGGCCTCAACTACCGACAAGCGGCCAGTGAGCCACCGACGAGCCACCGCCACCCTCGCCTAAGGTCGCCCAACCTCAAGAGAGACTAGCTAGCGGCAGATTTGGCTCGCCAGCAATTGAATTCCATAGGAAAATAGTTTGAGATTTTTTTTAAAAGAAATTAGCAAAAGTCCCTTACAAAGTGTAGTTTTTACCAAGTAGCATTTATGCCAAAGTTGCTTCTCAATGTATTTTTAAAATACACTTTATCAAACACTGTTTGCATTTCAAAAAATCTTTTTAGCCCAAAAATCTTTGCATTTCCCATGGATATTTCCCCAAATCCAAACCAAATGGGGCCTCAGTGCTGGTGGAATTGAGAGCATGGGCAAAGGCGTCGATCACCGGTTAGAGCATTGAGGTCCTTCTAGCCTTCCGTCCTGTCATGCCAAAGCATGCACCAGCATGTGCGATTACAATGGTCAATAAACATCTAACAAATGCTTGACAAACTGCGACAATCCAATGCAAGGATTGTGGTCATTTCTATTTGCAATACACCTTGTGGTCGGTTCTGTCTATTTGGGGTTAATTCCACAAAAACAATACCAACTTTAGGTCGAGGGACAATTTTGGCCTAAACTTTTTTTTTATCCTGTAAAAAAGCACCAACTTTAAGTCGAGAGAAAATTCTAGTCCAAACTTTTTTTTGTTCCGTAAAAGGCATAAACTTTAGGTCGACTGACAATTCTAGCCCCGACTTTTTTTTGTCTCGTAAAAAAGCACCAACTTTCACTATGATCCCAAATCTGCCCCCGTTATCTTAAAACTATCGATTATCCAACTTGACTATTTCACCTTAGCAATAAATCGATGTGACTTGCTGACTTGATTTAAAGCACTATTCATTGTCATATTCTCTAAGCCATAGCTTGAAGAATAATGTTGAAACTGTTCGTCTCCTTCACTTTACCGATAAATCAAAAATATCTCCAGATTGAATCTCTCTGACCAGACTTCATCATCTTGTTATAATCCGAAATTGTAGACCACTGCCCGTCGATAGACATCATGGACGAGATTCGTCAGGTTCACCACCATAACCTTTTTTCTCAAACAAGAGTGAATTCAGACAAAAAGTCAATGGGGGGACCAGATTTGAGATTAGAGTGAAAGTTTGTGGTTTTTTATGAGACAAAAAAAAGTTCGAGCTAAAATTGTCACTCAACCTAAAGTTGGTGCTTTTTTACGGGACAAAAAAAAGTTTTGGCCAAAATTATCACTCGACCTAAAGTTTGTGCTTTTTTACGGAACAAAAAAAAAATTGGGCCAGAATTGTCTCTCGACATAAAAATTGGTGCTTTTTTTTTGGAATTAACCCTGTCTATTTGGTCATAGTTTGTTCATTTTTTCTTTGTCATGTACTTGTCCCAAGATCATCCATAGGAAATGGGAGGAAAAACACTGATTATGTTTGAGAAATGAACGGCGATCCTCTTCGAGTGAAGAAACAAGCCGTTCACAATAGGAATAGCGAGCACGAATAATTATGTAGTGAACACATTATAATATAAGATTCATCGTGCATCTGGACAAAGTGTTATCAAGATCGGCAAGAGTTGTATTGAGTTGAATCAAGAGTAACTTTAGCGTGAGATTTGGAGTTTTGGAATGTTTTCTATCCATCAATATGCTTGTATGCCGATGTTAAGCACAAAGTATATGTGGACAATTTCATATGTCAATATGTCAACTGACATTGCAATCCATGACATGAGGCAAATACTATGAGTTTATTCCTGGATGTTGGATCTCATACATCCACTGTTGTTTTAGGGTCGATCTACACAATAATCACAACAAGCAGATGACTAGGTTTTTATATTTTCCGAAGAAAAAGATCATCGAACAAGGTAAGAGTTTATATTCGGGCGATACCTCTGAAGCCTGCATCATGCGAGCCGCATACAATTCATTATAGACTATCTCTTACGCTTGGCTCGTAGACTTGCATATAAATCTCATGATAAAACCAGGCCAAAATGAGAAAAATACGCATATGCGATTTGTGGTCGCCATCCCTTGCGAGTAGCAAGCGGCGTACCGAGGTTCCTTGCCTAGTCTTGATTATCACGCGACTAGACTTTCCTTGGTTGTCTATGACCGAAAGGAGAAGGCGAGAAACTTTCCTCGGACAATCAAACTTGCTCGTTACAAATCGGACATCACTTTCGATCGATGTTTATCCGCTTGATTTTTTATTTGCTGTTTCAAGTGTCAATTTGGTTTACACAGCTGAAATAATTGTAATAACTTCGCAGTCCGCACACTTTGCCAACAAAATTAATGTCATCTTTCCGCTTTCAATTGTAATCCACTGAAGGAATGAGCCGAAACAACAAAAGCTACGTCTATTTACACCCTAAAAGTCAGTTTTCGTTGTCTGTATCATCCTCAAGTGGATGATGACCGTAAAAAATCTGGTCCTTCCAAAGAATAAGAGGAAAAGAAAAGGGAAGGAAAATCTTATGGCAAATAAAATAGTCCGCTGTCTTCATCTATCAAGGCTTCTTCCTTCAGTCCACTTCAGAAACCCCACAGGAAGTCATCCGGAGCCAAGAACACATCAAGATTCAGTTCCATACTCCCCACGCTTGGGAATTGCATCCCGTTGAAATCGCTGGGAAACTCCTCGATGCCCGGGAACGCCCCGATATCGGGCTCGCCGGAACCCGGCTCCGGATCCACCAAAAGATCCAAGAACGATACGTCCAAGTACAGGTCGCTCTCGCTCGTCAGGACGCTGCTCGCCTCTGAAACCGACGGCAAAGGCAGCGGGGCCTGCGATTCGGATCCGGACAGCTCGGGCCGGGCCGGCACGCCCCCCGACTCGGCATACCTCTCCGCGGCCGCCTTGATCTCGGGGGGCGTGAGGGACCCGCCGCCGGGGATCTCCGGGGGGTTGTCGGGGAAGTTGAACTTCGCGGTGGGGCCGCGGAGGCAGAAGAGCGCGGCGTCGAAGGCGCGGGCGGCCTTCACGGGGGAGTCGTAGGAGCCGAGCCAGATCCTCTGGCGGCTGTTGGGGAAGCGGATCTCGGAGACCCACTTGCCCCACTTCTTCTGCCTCACCCCCTTCAACTTCGGGTCGCTCCTCGCCCCAGAGCCCCCGCGCACCGCGGGATCCGCCGCTGCTGCGCTGCGCTTCACCATTTCTTCTTCCTTCCTCGGGTCAAGATTCGATTTTGACGATCTGGGTTGACTTGTTGAGCTTGAGAATCGATTCTGGAGAATGTTTTTTGGGTGTGTGTGATGTTTTTTGGGTGTGTGTGCTGATGATTTTCTCGTTGCTGGTTTTGAGGTTCAGATGCTCGAGACAAGGAAGCATTTTGCGGCTCTTTATAAATAGGTCTTCCTGCAGACAGACGAGGAAAGAGAGTGAGCCGTGTCCAGTGCAGTGTGCGTGGGGGGCAGGGTCAAACGTGCGCGTTTTCCTCCGTTCTGCTGGAACTTCAAAGTAGACGAAAAAGGGAAACAGTGCCACGTGAGGGATGACATCAGCAAAGTATGTCTGTTTGTTTTTGTTTAAATTTCTTCGTCCCGAAAAATTTATCCGCCAAAAATCCCAAATTTACTATTTGTGATATATTTTACCCCAATATATCACATTTTATCCCTTTTTCTATTCTTTTTTTTTTTTACCCAATATATGAGGGACCCTTTTTCTATTCTTTTTTCTTTTTCCGGTGGGGGCTACCCTCGCCTGGCCCGGCAAGGGCCGCCCTCGCCTAGGCGAGCGAGGGTGAGGCTCCCTCGCCCGGATCTAGGCGAGGCTCACCCTCCCTGCCAGATCTAGGCGAGGGCGGGCCTCGCTCGGCGGGCGAGGCCCTCCTCCCTTGCCCAGGCGAGGGCGAGCCTTGCCCAATGCCGGTGAGGCTCGCCTCACGCCTGTGCGAGGGCGACCCCTCACCCAATGCCAATGAAGCCTCCCCACGGGAAGGAAAAAAAAAAAAAAAAAAGAAAAAGTGAAAAAGACGAAAATGCCCATGAACAATGTACATTTAGGGTAAATGTGTCACAAATAAGAAAGTTTGGGGTTTTTGGTGTCACAAAAAAAATTTAAGGTAAATATATCACAAGGGATAAAGTTTGGAGTTTTTGTGGCCTTTTTTTTGTTTAATTTACGCGGTTGATCTTTGCTTGGGGAGTGAGGCTGTGATCGTGACGCGACGATGCGATGTAAGAGTCAAGCTCGCCAAATTGGGGTTGGGACATGTCGCGCTCGCCGCTGAAATATTCGGTTTAAAGCGGCCATATAAAGTATCGGTTTGGGAGGCATTATAGTAGTAATTTGTGAGTTAATGCGATGGAAGAGGCAGCTGGCTTTGCGGAGTTTCGTTCGATGGAAAATAGGTAAATAAACTTGACCCATTTTTTTTTTCCGTAAACAGAACCCTAAGCTTCCACGTGAGCTACGCCTCTTGAGCCTTTCTTTCTTTTTTGACCGAGAACTCCAAATAGTAGGAACATTACTCGAGCCAACACGAGACATTCTCCCAAAAATCGTCACGTGTTTGGCAGGGGATACTTGACCCAAATCTTGTAAGCTCGATTGTATCGTGGCAGTTTTTGATACATAGGTTGCAAGTCCAGCTTAACGTACGTATTTTGGGAAAAATATCGGATTTTTTCCTTTTTTTTGATTAGATGGTTTTTCCCTATTATAAAGTTTGAATAAATTTGTTTTCTCTTAATAGAAGACAGAATCAATGGTCTTGACGAATCCACAAAATTACTATATATTGACACCTAAATTTTGGTGATCCAATTAGTTATTTGTTGCATATAAAAATTAGGAATCAACCCTGACCCCTAAATAAAAAATTATAGTAAATTGCATAGCATATAGTATTAGGAGCATTGACAGTTAAGCCTATGTAGTTTGCATATTAATTGGATCGGCAACAAATAGAAAAGTTGAACTTTTTGAACTTAATAATTGGACTGGTGCAAATGAAGTTTTGAGCTCAATTGATTTGTTTGGCCCATGAAATAGAATTAATTGAATCAAGCCCCTAACCCAAATTGATATGTTTTGCCCATGTGATACTTCAATAAAACGGAATCAGTCAATGTGGGGGATATATATTTGGAACTACATTCTGGCGTCATGGGCACAAACAAAAAGGAAAGAAGCCAAAGCGTAATATGTTTTAAATATTCTTAGGAGGGTTTCTTTCTTAAAAAGGCCTAAGCATTCTCACCTATAAAAGGACCTCCTCCAGAGGTAAAGAAAGAGGGGCTCTTTCTTCCGTCTTTCGTTCAATAGCGTTGTTCATATTAATATATAAGTGGAGAGAGAATTGAGAGCACAAGAAAGGAGGAAGAAAATACGACGAGCAATCCACGAGTCCATCTCTCGGTCGTGCCGTTTATCACCACTCACAGAGTTGGCTTTCACGACTACCAACAATCGTCACCGTCCTTCCTCAGAGTCTGGCGACGGGTCAATCTCACTACATCTTCCTCTATATTCTGACGAAAACTCGGCGTCCATAGGCCTATCTCGGAGTCCTCGAAGTGCATCCTGCGGCATGTTCCGATCAGTCCAACTTAGCACCAGTCCATGACAATTCCCTGTTTGGCGAAGTTCTCTGTGTTTGCAGGTTAATAGAAGCCTTTCCACCCTGCTCTGTTCCCGCATTGTGAGCACCACTTAAACCGACGCCGCACCCCGTAGTACTTTGCCGCCGCCGCCTGCCTTGCCCCACCAGCGTAGCTCACGCCCCGCGTTCTTCCTCAATCGAGATGCTCTCACAGCCTCAAAGCCGAAGCCCGCGACGTTCCTCGCAGCGAGTCCCATGGCCTCGTCGTCATCACATGCAGAAGACGCCACCTTTTGATTTCTTTTGAGATATAGTGGTGGTCAAAGTAGATTGCCTGGTCAAAGTATCAAGTCTTCAGTGGAAGCTCGGACAAATAGACCCACGAAAGGATTTGCAAACTGACTTGGTGACTCAACCGTGATCCCCAAGCTCAAAGGCCGTTGTCCTAGCTATCACAATGATCGTTCATTGCCAGTCTTCGCTCCTCCACCTTCTAGTACCGTGAGCCACCATATGCCGGTCCAAACTTAAAAGGCAAATATTCGAATTAGGTAAAAAGCTCATCTAATTTGACTTTTGAGTATATTGCTTCCTTATTTGAAATATTGCAATCTTATGCGAATCCTTTGAGTAATATTATCACATCCAATAAGTTCCTGAATAACCTTTAAATTATGAATTATTTCCTAATTTCGTAACATGCTATAGTCGACTCGCGATTGCACGGAAAATCGTTAATCCAATCTCCCGCCTGAGATATGATTCGCGATTGTACAAAAGATTGGCCAATCCGATCCTCGTGCCCAAGATATGATTCGTCAATCTATTGTTTCTAAATTTAAAGGGATATGAATAATATTTCTTGTGATTGGGTGTCGTATTCATTGCTATTTTTCCGTCTTTTGTTTGAATTGAATTGATTGTCTTTCCATAAAAAAAAAAAAAAAAAGATTAGGTAAAATTTGAGTAGATAATATATTGCACGTTTAGGATAAATTTTAATTATTTTCTTAGAATAGATTAGTTTCTTTTCTTAGATATCATTATTACATGTTCAAATTAGGTTAATTATTTATTCCGAATTTCAACTAAAAAATATAAAAAATATCACGTGCATATAGTTGCATATTAATTAATTCTTGTCATTAGAAATCTCACGTCTAAGTTCATTTGTCTGACGCATTAGAGATAGTGCATTTAATTGTTGTTAGAATTATGACATTTAAATAAATCGTATGTCGCATGTCATATTAGACGTAGAATGCATTGCAAAAAGTTTAGTTTTCGTTAAATCAAAGAAAATCCTAAAAAAAGGATTTGAGTGAATTTGTGTGTTAATTAGAAATAATATTAGAGTTGTCAATGTGATTTTCTAACTAATATTACAGATGCTTTCGTTGCTCTGAGGTAAGTCCCTATTTTGCAATTTATTTATTGCTTTGTATTATTGAGTGTTATATTATTGGTTGAGCACCCGCATGATCACCTCGCATGTTAGTGGATAGGTTTAAAATCAATTCAAGCTGCCTGCAAATATTTTTGAAATAAAAGAGAAAATGTACCAAAAGGGCATTAGAGTAATCTAGTGTAATCAAGTTCCCGAATCCATAATCTCTGATTTGTAGGAGTAAAGTAATTCTCCCAATACTTTACTTGGGTTTCTAATTGATCCACCAAAAAATTGATTAGTGATGACTCTTGATTGAAATGATTTACATGTTAGGAACTTAAACCTTAAGTCGCGAATTGATAAGGGCTTGGGAGAGCCTAAGTTAGGCCTTGACTTAATAATCCATTAGTCGAACCCCTAGGCAGTGCACCTCGAGAGTAGGTCGCGACACTGTAATAATTTTTTTTTTGTTTTTGCTTTGTACAGTCATCGATATATATTATCCTAATATATATTCTCCTGAAGTGGAATATTCATAAGGTTATTTGGGTGACGATGTGGGCAAATTTGGTTCAAGTGTCGAGATAATTGCCAAATGAGGTACCAAATCTCGAAATCTTTGTCCTAATCCAAGATTAAGATTAGGATTAGGAGAAGATGGTAGGCCAGCTTCAGCCTGGGCTGACCAGGCAACAAGATATGACTTTTCTGTTATATTAGTAAGTGTGATAAGCACAAGACAAAGATGGTAAGCCAGCCATTTTTTAGTCAACCTAAAACCCAAGAAAGGTCATGAAACCCTGGAATTGCTCGCCTCCTGGAAACAAGAGAGTGGCGAGTCTTCTTCAAAGGAAAACATAAAAGTGGCTGCGTCACCATACTCATCAGCATCAAGTTTCTGTCAAACCCAACTTTGGTTAGTAAAAAAAAAGTACATCATTGCATGCGTCAACATGAGTTTCGTTAGGAACTGACATAATTAAAACATTGAAATATACTGCACTCACATACATCCGATACACCTAAAAATGTCCCATGTCGCAACCATCACCATGAATTGGGCGTCGTCCATTGTTACCATGAAACGCTCCTTTGAGCTTAGTCAGAAATACGTGAATATCTTAATTACTATTGAAGTAAATATTTTTGTTTCTCTGGAAGCGAACGAGATTATTTGATTTTCAATTTCTCTATCGGCCTCGGTGCTTTTCTCTTTGGAAAACGATGATTGCTATGCAACGACTGACCAGCCCCGGGTATAGAATGTGTCAAAATTTGTCTTGCGAAATTTACATCCACGTTTTTCCTGAAGCCTTTACTGTCCTAAAGTCTTGCAACATTAATGTCGCTATTGCTATTGAACTAATTAAAAACAAAAAAAAAGGAGATGATGGGAAAGGACAGGTGGAGAGTTCGAAACTCCCCTCTTCTAGAGAGGCGAGTTTTTGGGTTTATAGGGTTTGCCCAGGTGGGCTCACTAGAAGCCCGCTCGAGAAAGTTTCAAAATCCAGGAATACACCAAGACGACCAAAAAAGAAAAGCAAATAGGGCTACTATTTCTCTCCAAGCAGGTAAACCTGGACACCATTCAAAATCCTATTACCCTGTGAGTTATGTGAGGTTCGGAATCAAAGATGGGGTTGAATGTCGGAACATCGGTGACCTGGCGACGTGGGGAAACTGAACACATGTCACATGCCCCGGTCAATACACACAAATCCGTATCTGTTCCTTAATCGGTTGGACCGGTTCCAAGTCCATTACTATTTCTTCATCACTGATCAGTCAATGCCGGTTCAGGTCAGTCGACCATGAAAAGGCAAACCGATAAGTGCACACGCGCAAAAGGCAAATTTCGAGTCAGCCCAAGAAATCATAAGTTCCAGAAAAAAAAAAAAACATCATCACCTCCCTCATCAGCAAAACCACACACTCTTTTGTCTGAGTCAACTCGCTACTAGCTTGTTGCCACCACTGAACAGGTGATTAATTTTTCAAAATCAAAACACTCTCTCTCATTTGAAAAGCCTCTCTCTATCACCTAGATAGCTTTGCCCTAATTCCCAACCTTTATCAACACCCAAGAATCCATTTCCACATCACAGCCATCGTTTTCACATTCTATCTACCTAGACATAATTCCCCAACCCTAAGTTCAGCTCCATCTGAAAATTTCGAATGTACATGGCAAAATTGCTCAGTATGTCAAGGTTCAAAAGCAAACGAAACGACTTTGAAGAGGAAGTGATGCACTTAGGGGATCGGCGGACCCGTTACGCGACTAGACGAACTTGCGGACTTGAAGTTAACGATGTCGGATTGAGCTCAAATTTGGTCACCAAGCAAAACGGGCGCGATTGATCAATACTCACGGCCTTTGGCCGTGACTAACGATGGATTTTCGCGATTCGAGATTGTTTAGATGGATTTTCTATTTTTTTAAGTATTTTTTTGGGTTAATTTAATAAGGGGCAATTTCGTAATTTTACGTTTTGATGTTTACTAATCCTAGTAGGGTTAGGTTTGGAGATATATAAGCTTATTTTAGGGTTTCCTTTAAGCAGACTTTGAATATTTTTGATTTGATAATCATACTTGGAGGATGAATTGTTTTTCTATCGAACTTTCTTGTTCAGTCAAATTTTCTATCGCGTTTTGGCATTTAATTGGTTGCATACGGTAGAATGGATTTTTGATCTTAAGGATCTAACTGAGGGGCAAAAAGTGAAGTTAGTGTCTATTAGGCTGCGAAAACATGCTTCGATTTGATGGGAACACGTGAAAAAGCAACGCGCTAGAGAGGGGAAGCCGAAGGTGAATTGCTGGGAGAAGATGAAAAAGTTATTACAAAAAATTTTTTTGCCTACCCATTATAGGCAAGAGGCATTTATTGAGTATCATAACATCAAGCAAGGTGATAAAACAGTTGAAGAATTTACTGAAGAATTTGATCGTTTGCGGATGCGTTGTGATGTGGCGGAGGAAGACGAGCAGACGATTGCACGATATCTGGCAGGGCTGCGATATGAGATCTCTGATGTTGTCCAATTACAGCAGTATTGGACGTATAAGGATGTGTGCAGACTAGCCCTAAAGGTGGAGGGGTGGTTTAAAAGAAAGAGCAGTAAGTCCAAGTGGTCTAGCAGCGGTTCTAAGTGGATAGGCAACAGTTCCAAGTGGTCAAATAAAGAGTCCCGGGGGAAAGCAGGGAGTTCTTCGGCCCCGGCAGTAGTTAAGGGCGCTAGTTCAAAATCTGCAACAAAAGGAGAACAAGGTAGTATAGAATCTAGCAGGGGAGGAGCTGCAGGCAAGCGATGTTTTAAGTGTCAAGGATTCAGATATTTTGCTGCTGATTGTCCGAACCGACAGTTTGTGACACTTGTAGATAATCCAACTTTTGATGAAGACCCAACTTATGATGAATCTGATGGCAAGCAAGCAGACAAAGATCCAGATCCGGAGGACATAATCTATGCCGATTCTGGTGAGTCTTTAGTTGTGCGTCGGGTTTTAAATATTGCTGAGGTAGATGATGAATTGTGGCTCAGGCATAATATCTTTCACACTAAGTGCACTAGTGGGGGGAAAGGTGTGTAGTATGATAATTGACGGGGGAAGTTGTGATAATGTAATTTCTACTACTATGGTAGAAAAGTTAGGGTTGAAAACTGTCAAATATCCTCAACCATATAAGCTGTCATGGCTTAGGCAGGGGAATGGGGTAAAAGTGAGCAAGAGATGTTTAGTACAGTTCTCAATTAGGAAGAAATATGTTGATGAAGTGTGGGTTGACGTAGTTCCAATGGATGCTTGTCATATTTTGTTAGGAAGACCTTGGTAATTTGATTGGAAAACACAGCATGACGGATTCAAAAATATATACACCTTCAAGAAGGATGGCCGGACCATTACTCTGAGCCCTTCAGATTTGAGAAAAGAAGGGAAAAGTAATCTGCTTTCCAAATCAAAGTTCCAGGAGGAAGCGGTGAATGCCCCAGAACTTTTTGCTGTCGTAGTCGTGGAGCAGAATCTTGATAGTCTAGAAATTTCAACTCAAGTTCTGCCTATACTTGAGGAGTTGGCTGATGTCGTGCCAGAGGAATTGCCATTTGGATTGTCACCCATGAGGGACGTACAGCATTGTATAGATCTCGTTCCAGGAGCTGCTATTCCTAATAAGGCAGCTTACAGAATGAATCCTAAGGAGCATGAGGAAATGCAGAGGCAAGTGTAGGAATTATTAGAAAAATGTACAATTCGAAAGAGCCTGAGCCATTGTGCAGTGCCAGCTTTATTGGTTCCTAAGAAAGACGGGTCGTGGAGAATATGCGTGGATAGCAGAGCTGTTAACAAGATCACGATCAGGTATTGCTTTCCTATTCCAAGATTTGATGATTTAATTGATCAATTGCATAGAGCGACTATCTTTTCGAAGATAGACTTGAGGAGTGGATATCATTAGATTAGGGTACGTCCTGGAGATGAATGGAAAACCGCTTTTAAAACTCGAGATGGTTTGTATGAATGGATGGTGATGCCTTTTGGGTTATCTAACGCACTGAGCACTTTTATGAGATTGATGAATCAGGTGTTTCGTCCTTTTATTGGCCAGTTTGTCGTCGTATATTTCGATGATATATTGGTTTATAGTGCATCGACTAATCAACACTTGCAGCATTTGAGAAGGGTGTTCGAGACATTGAGGGAGCAGAAATTATATGATAATGCCAAGAAGTGTCACTTCTTGACTGATTGTGTGACCTTTTTGGGATATATAGTAACTAAGGAGGGCATTCATATGGACCCAGCTAAGGTTGAGGATATTACAAATTGGGAGATTCCGAAAAATATTCATGAGGTACATAGCTTTCATGGACTTACGTCTTTTTATCGGAAATTTATTTGAGATTTCAATACTATTATTGCACCTCTGACGGATTGTCTGAAAGGAAGTAAATTTGTGTGGACTAAGGAGGCAGAAGCTGCCTTCCAATTATTAAAGAAGAAGGTGACTGAAGCACATGTTCTCATGCTTCCTGATTTTAATGAGATTTTTGAGGTGCATTGTGATGCTTCGGATGTTGGTATTAGGGGTGTCCTAAGTCAAAAATGTAAACCTATGGCATTCTTTAGTGAGAAGTTGAACGAGGCGAAAAGGAAATATTCAACTTATGATAAAGAATTTTATGCTATTATGAGGAGTTTGAAGCATTGGAGGCACTATCTTATCTCGAAAGAGTTTATCTTATTTTCTGATCATGAAGCCTTGAAATACATCAATGGACAGCACAAATTGAATGCAAGGCATGCAAAGTGGGTGGAGTTCCTTCAAGTTTTCAGTTTTTCCATCAAGTATAAGACAAGAGTGCTAAATAGTATGGCAGATGCATTGAGCAGAAAACATTCTTTTCTGTCTACAATGCAGGTAAAGGTTCTAGGCTTTGATACTTTTAAAGAATTATATGTTGATGATCCTTATTTTGGGGATATCTGGAGGAAGAGCAAAACGGAGCTTTTTCAGCAATTTTAGATCGTGAAAGGTTACCTATTTAAAGGTAACAGATTGTGCATTCCTCAATGTTCTTTGAGGGAATCTATTATTATTGAGGGACATGCAGGTGGTTTAACTGGGCACTTTGGTGTGGATAAGACGAAGGCCTTATTGAGTAAACATTTTTATTGGCCTCGGATGAAGCGTGACGTGACACGTTTTATAGAAAGGTGCAAGGTATGTCATGTGGCAAAGACTAAGAGTACTAATGCAGGATTTTATATGCCTCTACTTGTTCCAGTTGCACCGTGGGAGGATGTCAATCTTGACTTTGTCTTGGTTTGCCAAGAACGCATCGGAGTAAGGATTCAATAATGGTGGTTGTCGATAGATTCTCGAAGATGGCCCACTTTGTCCCGTGTAGCAAGTCCTATGATGCTTCACAGGTTGCTCGATTATTTCTGCAGGAAATTGTTAAGCTGCATGAAATTCCTAAGTCCATTACCTCAGATCGTGATGTGAAATTTGTGAGCCACTTCTGACGCACTCTTTGGAGGTATATGGGTACAAGTTTGAAGTTTAGTTCATCTTATCATCCTCAGATTGATGGTCAAACCGGAGTTGTTAATCGAAGCTTAGGGAATTTGCTGCGGAGTTTGATTGGAGATAATCCGCGACAATGGGACTTGGCATTGCCTCAGGCAGAATTTGCATATAACAGATCAGAGAACCAAACTACAGGCAAGACTTCTTTTGAGGTGGTTTATGGGCGTAATCCAATTACCCCATTAGATCTCACACCGATACCAGTTCTCAAGCAATTTAGTTCGGAAGTTGAAGAACATGCAAAACATATCAAAGAGCTACATTCTCAGGTCCATAATCAGATCAGCAGGCAAAACATGAAGTATAAGCAACGCGTGGATATGCGCAAGAAAAGAGTCGTCTTCAAGGAAGGTGATCTATTTTGGATTCACCTTAGGAAGGAACGATTTCCAGCAGGTAGAATTAGCTAGCTTCAACCTAGAGCTGATGGACCCTTCAGAGTTTTGGAGCGAATTAGTGACAATGCTTACAAGATCGAATTGCCAGGTAAGTATAATGTATCCGGAACTTTTAATGTAGCAGATTTGTCACCTTACTATCCTGAAGAGGAAGAAGGTCCTGAGGAGATTGATGACGACAATGAAGGCGAAGCAGATTCGAGGACGAATCTTTCTCTAGCAGGGGAGGATGATGCACCTAGGGGACCGGCGGACCCGTTATGCGACTAAACGAATCTGCGGGCTTGAAGTCAACGATGTCGGATTAAGCTCAAATTTGGTCGGCTGAAGCGAAACGGTGTGCTGATCAATACTCACGGCCTTAGGCCGTGATTAACGATGGATTTTCGCGATTCGAGATTGTTTAGATGGATTTTTTATTTTTTTAATATTTTTTGGGTTAATTTAATAAGGGGCAGTTTCGTAATTTTACGTTTTGATGTTTACTAATCCTAGTAAGATTAGGTTTGGGGATATATAAGCTTGTTTTAGGGTTTCCTTTAAGCAGACTTTGAATATTTTTGATTTGATAATCATATTTGGAGGACGAATTGTTCTTCTATCGAACTTTCTTGTTCAGTCAAATTTTCTATCGCGTTTCGGCATCAGGAAGGACAAGAGCACAGCCAAATGTCAAAGATCTACGTCCGGTTGCAGGTTCTGGTAGTTCTCCCCCTCCTCTTGGTGACACGATATTCCGAGTGTACACAATGATCATATTTTTATGTCAAAGTTCAACAGCAGAAGAAATGACTCGGAAGAAGAAAGCCACGATCACAACCTAATGCCGAAGAGCTGAGTCCAATTGTAGTTTCTGGTAGGTTTCCCCCGCCTCTTGGTGATGAGACTTGTTGGGTACCTGTGTTAGAAGAAGATATGTAAGGAAATAGCATGCTAGATACGTTAGGTCAACTTAGTCATAGAAGTTCAGCATTATGGAAGATAATAGAGAACAGGAGCTTAGAATGGCTGCCTTGTGTAGAAGGTTAGGACATCTCTGGACAGGCAGGAAAATTGCTGTGTTAGATAATGTAGTGACTGAAGAGAAATTATAAGAGTGTGAACGTACTATCTTTGGTAAACTTCATGGAAGTCCTTCTGTCAACTTCCAAGCATTTCAAGCCACAATGAAGAAAGCTTGGAAAACAAATACTGTCATCTGCAACCACCTAGAGCCTGGTCTATTTTCCTTTGAGTTCGAGTCGGTCGAGGAAAGAGACAAAATACTATATTCTGGACCATGGTCCTTCTCAAGCCATTTGTTGGTGATTAAGCTATGGGAACCAAGTATGCCTCCAGACTGCATCATTTTCGACTCTTGTACATTTTGGGTTCAAAAACCGACTCGCATTAAGACAGCTAGTACTTAGTACCGGCTTCTTCTGTTAGCATTGTTTAAGGTTGTAATACCAGAGTTTATAACCCGGCAAAAGCGGAGAAGAACTTTTATGTTGCCCTCCAAACATGTTGCCACATTCGTCATCTCAGCTTCTGTAACCAGATGAAAATGAATGATTTAGTCAAGTAGTTTATAACCTGGCAATCGCATTGGAATGTCATTAACACAAGTGAAGCTGGTAAAGGGAAAGTTTTCTTGCTTACGAATTCCTCTAGAGTTTGTTCAAGAGCCACACTTTCTCACGGCAAATTTTGGTAGTTCAGTCGTCCAACGATGTCATGATAGATGAATAACTACTTTCCTTGTAAATGGCGGAGTCTTGGCGCATTGATGTTTCGTCTCTTACTTTGCGGGTGGCTCCGTTCAGATCTCTCATTAATATGCTGCGAGGGATTTGTCGGTAAAACCGTTGTTTTATAAGGTAAGAATAGCTGAAACTGAGCAAAATCAGTATCAACAGTGGAGCTTTTGTCACTTCAGAATCGTTCCCTGATTTGCATTCAGTTGGAAAGAACTTGTCGGTCCCCTCATGAAGATTGGATTCAATGGCCAAGACAAGAAGCTGCATAATCCCGTTCTTGTACTAGGAGAATATCAAACTTGGAGGGAGTTCAGGTCTCTAGATCGATGACAATCATGATGTTATAACATACTCATCTTTAGTGCGACGCACCACAATCACCTCTCTTCTTACCAAAAAAGTCTTAATTCTTGTAGACAGACCATGTTTCTGCATGTAAATTACCGGGGAAGACTATCATCAACACATGAGGTTGCTATCAATTTAAACCTATTTCGGGCCTCCTCCAGAAAAAGACTCAGTGCTGATGGAATTGAGAGCACGAGCAAAGCCGTCGGTCACCAGTTAGAGCATTGAGGTCCTCCAAGCCTTCCGTCCTGTCATGCCAAAGCATGTACCAACGTGTGCGATTACCATGGTCAATACACATCTAACAAATGCTTGACAAACTGCGACAATCCAATGCAAGGATTGTGGTCATTTTTATTTGCAATACACCTTGTGGTCGGTTCTGTCTATTTGGTCATATGTTCATGTTTTCTTTGTCATGTACTTGTCCCGAGACCATTCATAGGAAATGGTAGAAAAACACTGATTATGTTTGTGAAATGGGCGGCGGTCCTCTCCGAGTCAAGTTTCAGGTCATTCGCAACAGGAACAGCGAGCACGAATAATTATGTAGTAAACACATTATAATATAGTAAGATTCATCATCTATCAACACAAAGCGTTATCAAGATCAACAAGAGTCATGTTGTGTTATATCGGGAGTAACTTTAGCGTGAGTTTTTGAGTTTTGGAATATTTTCTGTTCATCAATCTGCTCGTCTGCCGATGTTAAGCACAGAGTATTTGGGAGACAGTTTCATATGTCAACTGATATTACAATCCTTCATATGAGGCAAATACATTGAGTTGATTCTAGGATGTTGGATCTCATACATCCATTGTTGTTTTATGGTTGATCTACACGACAATTGCTGCAAGCATTCGACTCGAGGTTTTTTAAATTTCCCAGAGAATAAGATCAACGAGCAAGACGACCGTTTATAGTCGAGCGATTCCTATCGAGCCTGCCTCATGCAAGCCACATACAATTCATTATAGACTATCTCTTACGCTTGGCTCATAGACTTGCACGTAAATCTCATGATAAAACCAGCCAAAATGAGAAAAGCATGCATACGCGAGTCATGCTCGCCATCCCTTGTGAGTAGCAATTGGCATATCGTGGTTCCCTGCCCAGTCTTGATTAACACACGACTGGACTTTTCCCGTTTGTTGATGATTGTAAGGAGATAGCAAGAAACTTTCCTCGGACAATCCAACTTGCTCGTTATGAGTCTGAATATCACTTTCGATTCGATGCTTATCCGCGTAATTTTGATCTGCTGTCTGTTGTTCAAGTGTCAAGATGGTTTACACAGCTGAAATAATTGGAATAACTTCACAGTCCACAGACTTTACCAACAGAATCAATATCAACTTTCCGCATTCAATTGAAATCCGTTGAAGGAGTGAACCGAAACAGCAAAAGCTACGTCTATTTTACACCCCAAAAGTCAGCTTTTGTAGTCTGTATCATCCTAAAGTGGATGATGACAGTACAAAATCTGGTCCATCCCAAGAACAAAAGGAAAAGAAAAGAAAAGGAAAATCTTATGGCAAAATAAAATAATCCGCTGTCGTCATCTATCAAGGCTTCTTCCTTCGGTCCACTTCAGAAACCCCATAGGAAGAAGAAATCTAGAGCGAAGGACACATCAAGATTCAGATCCATACTCCCCAAGCTTGGGAATTGCATCCCGTTGAAATCGCTGGGACACTCCTCGATGCCCGGGAACGCCTCGAGATCGAGCTCGCCGGAACCGGCTCTGGACCCACCGAATGTTTTGAGAACGATACGTCCAAGTACAGGTCGTTCTCGATCGTCAGGACGCTGCTCGCCTCTGAAACAGACGACGAAGGCGGCAGGGCCGGCTATGCGGATCCGGACAGCTCGAGCCAGGCCGGCATGGGCCCCGACTTGAGTACCACACTGCGGCCGCCTTGATCTTCGGGGCTGTGAGGGACCTGCTGCCGGGGATCTCTGGTGGGCTGTCCGGGAAGTTGAAATTCGCGGTGGGGCCGCGGATGCAGAAGAGCGCAGCGTCAAAGGCCGCGGGCAGCCTTCACGGGTGAGTCGTAGGAACCGAGCCAGAGCCTCTGGCGGCTGTTGGGGAAGCGGATCTCGGAGACCCACTTGCCCCACTTCCTCTGCCTCACCCCCTTCAACTTCGGGTCGCTCCTCGCTCCCGAGCCCCCGCGCACCGCGAGACCCGCCGCCGCCGCGCTGCGCATCACCATTTCTTCTCCCTTCCTCCCTCAAGTCAAGATTCGATCTTGAGGATCTGGGTTGACTTGTTTTTTGGGCGTGTGTGCGCAGATGAGTTCTCGTTGCTGGTGTTGAGGCTCAGATGCCTGAGACAAGGAAGCATTTTGCGGCTCTTTATATAGGTCCCCATGCAGACAGACGAGGAAAGAGAGCGAGCTGTGTCCAGTGCAGTGTGTGCGTGGGGGAGGGGCCAAACGCGCTCTGTTCTCCTAGAACTTCAAAGCAGACGAAAAAGGAACACAATGCCACGTGGGGTTGGAGTCGGGACAAGTCTCAAATCCGCAAAAACAAAAATAAAATGGTGGTGGACCAGCTGAAATGTTCGGTTTAAGGCGGCCATGTGAAATATCGGCTTCCGAGGCATTATAATAGTGACTCGTGCGCTGTCGCGATGTGACGTAGCGTGGCTTTGCGGAGTTCCTTTTGGTGGAAAATAAATAAATAAACTCGAAGCGTTAAGTTTTCACGCGCGCTACCTCTTCCTGGATCTTTCTCTTTTTTTCTGACCGAGAACTCCAAATGTTAAAGTCGTTCCTGAATCGACCCGAGACGTTTTCCCCGGGCACTGAAATTCTCCCCAAATGGCGGCGCGTATTTGGCGCAGGGATCCTCGACCCAAATCCTATAAGACCGATCATATCGCGAGGGTGTCCGGTACGCGGGTTCCGAGCCCAGCTTGAGGTTCGTATTTCGGGGAAATTGTTGGATTTTTTCCTATTACAAAGTTCAAATAAATATGGTTTTATTAATACGAGACGGAATATGATCGCCTCGATGAATTTGAAAATTACCATAGTTAATTCCTTTTTCTTCCGGTTCAATTCTATACAATCACTAATATACACTCTCCGGAATTGGAATATGCATAAGGTTGTTTCGGAGATGAGGTGGGCAAATTTGGTTCAGTTGTCAAGATAATTGCCAAATGAGGCACCAAATCCTAATTTAGGATTAGGATTAGGAGAAGATGGCAGGCCAAGTTGGGCTGGACCAGGCAACAAGACATGCCTGCCTTTTCTGTGATATTAGCAAGTGTGATAAGCACAAGCCAAGGATGGTAAGCCAGCCATTGTTTAGTCCGACCGAAAAGCCAAGCAAGGTCATGAAAACCCTGGAATTCCTGGCTTCCTAGAAACAAAGCAAAGTGGCAAGTCTCTTTCGAAGGAAAAAAAAAAAAAAAAGGCTGCATCACCATGTTCATCAGCATCAATTCTGTGCCAAAATTCAGCTTTGGTAAGTAAAGAAAGTACATCATTGCATGCATTAGCATGAGTCTCGTTAAGAACTCACATGATTTAAAAATTAGAATATACTGAACTCACAGGCATCCGATGCAGCTAAAAATGTCTCTATCACAAACATCACCATGAATTGTGCATCATCCATTATAACCATGGAATGCTCCTCTAAACTTAGCAGAAAATACGTAAATATCTTAATTACTATTGAAATAAATATTTTTTGTTTCTCGAGAAGTGATCCAAATTGTTGAATTTTAATTTCTCTATCGGCCTCGGTGCTTTTCTCTTTGAAAATTGATGATTGCTATGCAACGACTAGCCAGCCCTAAGGAAAATGACATAAACAATACATGAACTTTGACTTAATGTGCAATTTAATCCCTGAACTCTTAATTTGTTTAATATAATCCATGAACTTTAACCCAATGTTCAATGTGAATGTGATTCCTAGACTTTTGGTACATGTTTAACATAGTTCATAAATTTTATAAAAATGTTCAATATAGTCCTTCAATTAACACAAGTTCATGAACTATATTGTATATTTTCATATAGTTCGGGTCTAAATTAAACATGTTTCAAAAGTTCAGAAATCATATTGAATAAATTAAAAGTTCAGAGACCATAGTGAATATTGGGTTAAAGTTCATGGACTACTATGCAAATTAAAAGTTCAAGGACCAAATTGCACATTGAGCCAAAATTAAGGGACTGTTTGTGTTATTATCCCCCAGTCCTGAGTATAGAATATACGTCAAAACTTGTCCTACGAATTTTACATCCACGTTTTTCCAGAAGCCTTCGCCGTCCTAAAGCCTTGCGACATTACTGTCGCTATTGCTATTGGACTAATTAACAACAAACAGGGCATGATGGGAATGGGCAGGTAAAAGGAAAGTTTTCTTGCTAACGATTTCCTCTAGAGTTTGTTCAAGAGCGACACTTCCTCACAGCAAATTTTGGCAGTTCAGTCGTCCACCCATTTCATGATAGATGAATAACTACTTCCCTCATAAATGGCCGAGTCTTGGCGCATCCATGACTTGTCTCCTACTTTGCAGGAGTCTCGGTTCACATCTCTCATTTATATGCTGCGGGGGATTTGTCGACAAAACCATGGTTTTATAAGGTAAGAACAGCTGAAACTGATTATAATCAGGATCAGCAGTTGAGCTTTTGTCACTTCAGAATTGATCCCAGACCTGCAATCATTTGTAAAAAACGTCCGCTCATGAAGATTGGATTCAATGGCCAGGACAAGAAGCTGCTTTATTCCGAATCTTGCGTTAGGAGAATATCAAACTCAGATGGAGTTCTGGTCTCTGGAACGATGGCAATCACGACATTATAACGTTCTTTCATCTTTAGTGCCACACGCACCACAATTTACCTCATTAAGGCCCATTTCTTCTTACCAAAAATGCCTAATTCTTATATACAAATCATACTTTTGCATGTAAATTACCGGGGAAGACTATCATCGACTCGTGAGGTTGCTATCAATTTAAACCATTTTGGGCCTCCTCTAGGAAAAGACTCATGGTTCATTTTTTGGAAAACTTTAGGAAAATACAATTGCATTTACAAAGGCCTTTGGCCCAAGATAAGTTTGGAGGTGCTTCGAAAAGTTGAATTCTTAGAATGTAAATAAACTTTTTTTCCTCTCAACTTTGGCATCGCTCAACTTTCATAATTTGGGAAATGTCCTTGAAAACCCTCATTTGTCAGAGAAGGCCTCAGCTACCGGCAAGCAGCCAGTGAGCCACTGTAGAGCCATTGCCACTCTTGCCTGACCTTAGGCGAGACTGGCTAGCGGCAAATTTGGCTTGCCTGCAGGTAAATTCCACAGGAAAATAGTTTGAGATTCCTTTTTAAAAAAAATTAGCCAGAGTCCCTTACAGAGTGTAGTTTTTATCAAACAGCATTTATCCTAAATTGCTTCCCAATGTGTTTTTAAAATATACTTTATCAAACACTATTTGCATTTCAAAAATTCCTTTTGGCCCAAAAGTCTTTGCATTTCCCCAATGATATTTCCTCAAAGCCAAACCAAATGAGGCCTTTAGTGCTGGTGGAATTGAGAGCATGGGCAAAGGCGTCGATCACCGGTTAGAGCATTGAGGTCCTTCTAGCCTTCCGTCCTATCATGCCAAAGCACGCACCAGCGTGTGCGATTACCACGGTCAATACACATCTAACAAATGCTTGACAAACTGCGACAATCCAAAGCAAGGATTGTGGTCATTTTTATTTGCAATACACATTGGGGTCGGTTCTGTCTATTTGGTCATAGCTTGTTCATTTTTTTATTCGTCATGTATTTGTCCCAGGATCATCCATAGGAAATGGTAGGAAAAACACTAATTATGTTTGAGAAATGAGCGGCAGTCCTCTCTGAGTCAAGTTTCAAGCCGTTCACAATAGGAACAGCGAGCACAAATAATTATGTAGTGAACACATTATAATGTATGATTCATCATGCATATGCACAAAGTGTTATCAAGATCGGCAATAATCATATTAAATTGAATCAAGAGTAACTTCAGCCTGAGCTTTTGAGTTTTGAAATATTTTCTGTTCATCAATCTACCCGTCTACCGATGTTAAGTACAAAGTATCTGTGAGATAGTTTCATATGTCAATATGTCAACCGACATTGCAAACCTTGACATGAGGCAAATACTTTGACTTGATTCTAGACTGTTGGATCTCATACTTCCACTGTTTGTTTTAGAGTCGATCTACACAATAATCACAACAAGTGGACAACTAGGTTTTCATATTTTCCGGAGAAAAAGATCATCGAGCAAGGCGACAACTTACAGTCAGAGCAAATCCTCTTGAGCCTGCATCAAGCTTGTAGATTTGCATGTAAATCTCATGACAAAACCAAAGCCAAAATGAGAAAAGTACGCATACGCGATTTGTGGTCACCATCCCTTGCGAGTAGCCAGCGGCATACCGAGGTTCTTTGCCTAGTCTTGACTATCACGTGACTAGACTTTCCTTGGTTGTTTCATGACCAAAGGGAGAAGGCAAGAAACTTTCCTCGGACAATCGAACATCACTTTCGATTCGATGCTTATCCGCACGATTTTTTATTTGCTGATGTGTAAAGCCTCAATATGGTTTACACAGCTGAAATAATTGTAATAACTTCTCAGTCTGCACACTTTACCAACAAATTTAATATCATCTTTCCGCTTTCAGCTGTGATCCATTGAAGGAATGAGCCGAACAACAAAAGCTACGTCTATTTACACCCTAAAAGTCAGTTTTTGTTGTCTGTATCATCCTTAAGTGGATGATGACCTTACAAAATCTGGTCCATCCAAAGAATAAGAGGAAAAGAAAAGGGAAGGAAAATCTTATGGCAAAATAAAATAGTCCGCTATCTTCATCTATCAAGGCTTCTTCCTTCAGTCCACTTCAGAAACCCCACAGGAAATCATCCGGAGCCAAGAACACGTCGAGATTCAGTTCCATACTCCCCGCGCTTGGGAATTGCATCCCGTTGAAATCGCTGGGAAACTCCTCGATGCCCGGGAACGCCCTGATATCGGGCTCGCCGGAACCCGGCTCCGGATCCGCCAAAAGATCCAAGAACGATACGTCCAAGTACAAGTCGCTCTCGCCCGTCAAGACGCTGCTCGCCTCCGAAACCGACGACGAAGGCAGCGGGGCAGGCGATTCGGATCCGGACAGCTCCGGCCGGGCCGGCACGGCGCCCGACTCGGCGTACCTCTCCGCGGCCGCCTTGATCTCCGGGGGCGTGAGGGACCCGCCGCCGGGGATCTCCGGGGGGTTGTCGGGGAAGTTGAACTTCGCGGTGGGGCCGCGGAGGCAGAAGAGCGCGGCGTCGAAGGCGCGGGCCGCCTTCACGGGTGAGTCGTAGGAGCCGAGCCAGATCCTCTGGCGGCTGTTGGGGAAGCGGATCTCGGAGACCCACATGCCCCACTTCCTCTGCCTCACCCCCTTCAACTTCGGGTCGCTCCTCGCCCCCGAGACCCCGCGCACCGCGAGACCCACTGCCGCTGCGCTGCGCTTCACCATTTCTTCTTCCTTCCTCGGGTCAAGATTCGATTTTGACGATCTGGGTTGACTTGTTGAGCTTGCGAATCGATTCTGGAGAATGTTTTTTGGGTGTGTGTGCTGATGATTTTCTCGTTGCTGGTTTTGAGGTTCAGATGCTCGAGACAAGGAAGCATTTTGCGGCTCTATATAAATAGGTCTTCCCGCAGACAGACGGGGAGAGAGAGTGAGCCGCGTCCAGTGCAGTGTGCGTGGGGGCAGGGTCAAACGTGCGCGTTTTCCTCTGTTCTGCTTAGAACTTCAAAGTAGACGAGAAAAGGTAAAACAGTGCCACGTGAGGGATGACATCAGCAAAGTATGTCTGGTTTTGTTCAGTTTACGCGGTTGATCTTTTGCTTGGGGAGTGAGGCTGTGATCGTGACGCGACGATGCGATGTAAGAGTCAAGCTCGCCAAATTGGGGTTGGGACATGTCGCGCTCGCCGCTGAAATGTTCGGTTTAAAAGCGGCCGTATAAAGTATCGGCTTGGGAGGCATTATAGTAGTAATTCGTGAGTTATTCCGACGGAAGAGCCAGGTGGCTTTGCGGAGTTTCTTTCGATTGGAAAATAAGTAAATGAACTCGACCTGTTTTTTATTTCCGTAAACAGAACCCTAAGCTTCCACGCGCGCTATGCCTCTCGAGCCTCTCCTTTTCTTTTTTTGACCGAGAACTCCAAATAGTAGGAACATTACTCGAAGCCAGCCCGAGACATTCTCCCAAAAATCGGCACGTGTTTGGGCGGGGGGATACTTGACCCAAACCCTGTAAGCTCGATTGTATCGCGGCGGTTTCTGATACATGAGCTCCAAGCCCAGCTTGACGTACATATTTTGGGAAAAATACCGGATTTTTCCCTATTTTGTTTGTCAGATAATTTTTCCCTATTATAAACTTTGAATAAATGCCTTTTCTCTTAATATAAGATGGAATCGATGGTCTTTACGAATCTGCAAAATTACTATAATAAATTCTTTTTTTTTTGTTCTATATCGTCACTTATATACATTCTCCTAATATATATTCTCCTAAAGTGAAATATTCGTAAGGTTCTTTGGGCGACGATGTGGGCAAATTTGGTTCAAGTGTCGAGATAATTGCCAAATGAGGTACCAAATCTCGAAATTTTTGTCCTAATCCGAGATTAAGATTACGATTAGGAGAAGATGGTGGGGTAGCTTCAGCTTGGGCTGGACCAGGCAACAAAACATGACTTTTCTGTTATATTAGTAAGTAAGTATGATAAACACAGGGCAAAGATGGTAAGCCAGCCATTTTTTAGTCAACCGAAAACCCAAGAAAGGTCTTGAAGCCCTGGAATGGCTGGCTTCCTGGAAACAAGGGAGTGTTAAGTCTTCTTCAAAGAGAAAAAAAAAAAAAAGGGCTGCGTCACCATGCTCATCAGCATCGAGTTTCCGTCAAACCCAACTTTGGTTGGTAAAAAAAAAAAATACATGATTGCATGCATCAACATAAGTCTTATCGGAAACTCACATGATTAAAACATTGGAATATACTGAATTTATATGCATACGATACACCTAATAATGTCTCCCGTCGCGATCATCACCATGAACTGGGCGTCGTCCATTGTTACCATGAACCGCTCCTTTGAGCTTAGTTGGAAAGACGCAAATATCGTAATTACTATTAAAGTAAATATTTTTTGTTTCTCCGGAAGCGATTGACATTATTTGATTTTCAATTTCTCTATCGGCTTCGATGCTTTTCTCTTCGGAAATCGATGATTGCTATGCAACGACTGACTAGCCCCGGGTATAGAATATATGTCAAAATTTGTCCCGCAAAATTTACGACCACATTTTTCCCTAAGCCTTTGCCGTCCTAAAGTCTTGTGACAATAATGTCGCTATCGCTATTGGACTAATTAAAAACAAAAGGAAGGTGATGATGGGAATAGGCAGGTAGAGAGGGGAGTTTTTGGGTTTTATAGGGTTTGCCCAGGTGGGCTCACTAGGAGCCCGCTCGAGGAAGTTTCAAAATCTAGGAATATATAAGACGACCAAAAAAGAAAAACAAATACTCTCCAAGCAGACAAAGCTGGACGCCGTTCAAAATCCTATTTACCCTCGTGAGTTATGTGAGGTTCGGAATCAAAGATGGGGTCGAACGTCGGAGCATCAGTACCTGGCGACGCAGGGAAACCGAACACACGTCGCGTGCCCCGATCGATACACACAAATCCGTTCCTTAAACGGTCGGACCGGCTCCATGGTCATTACTATTTCTTTCTCACTGATCAGTCAATGCTGGTTCAGGTCAGTCGACCATGAAAAAGCAAACTGATAAGCACACGCGTGCAAAAGGCGAAATCCGAGTCAACCCGAGAAATCATAAGTTCCAGAAAAAAAACATCGTCACCTCGTCCATCAGCAAAACCACACGCTCTTTCGTCCAAGTCAACTCGCTACTCGAACTCCATCTGAGTCAAAGTCCCTATTGCCAAACTTCAACATCCAGGCGACGTCATCCATGATCTATCTCTAATGCTCGTAATGAATACTCCAAACTTTTGTTATTTTCTTGAGGGTCCCCATCTTCTGTACCAAATGAACAGAGACATATATGTAAATTTGATATGCGGATATTATTTTTAAATTTGCCAAATTACTAAGCATGTGAGGATTTCTAATTGACCAGGTTTAAGTTGGGGTCCTATTGGATAATACCAATGTTGTAGTTTTAATAGGTTCAAGGGAGCAATGGCCCGTCGGCAAGAGAAGCCCGTTGAATGCGCAAATTACTATAGCGCCACATGCCACAAAAGATCTATAAGTTCGATGCCATCCGTAATGATTACATTTCGAGTATGTGTGAAACCACGTGGCATGTATTTAATCGGCATCTATCTGGATTGTCGATCATTGAAAATCCTTTTAGATCATGCATACTTGAAACTTGACCATTACAGTACTAACCAATTAGCATGTATTTAATCGGCATATATACAAATTGTCAATCATGGAAGACCCTTTTGGATCACGTATACTCCAAACTTAATTGTTATGGTTGCAACCATATAGCATCTATTTAATTGGTATCTATCTGAATTGTTGAACAATGGAAAACCTCCTAGATCACGTATGCTCGAAACTCAACCGTTCCGCCTGGCAATTATCGTCTTTAATTAACACATACAATCTTTTGGAAATTTTTAAAGCTGGCCCATTTAAAGCGAGTAATTTCACTTTTTTCTGGGACATACAACATGAAAAGAAAATTATTACGACATCCTTTTCGGAAGAGAGAGCACCAAAGAGGGAACTATTGTTTTGGGTTAATTTCATTAATCAAGATATTGTTTTGACTGCTGAGAAATTTCACATTTTCTCTGTATAATTATCATTTTTTTGGGTCGAATCTTTTTTATAATTATTTCAAAATATAGTTTTTTGCCGTCCTTATGTTTTATATAGTTTGTCCTAAGTGCATATTATGGGCCTGATCCAAAACATCATGCAAGGCTTTTGCATCAACGTTTCTCAGTTGACTTTTGATTTTCGGCTTATTGTCGGATCATGAGGCCCATACTTGTCAGTACTCAGTTACTGATCCTCTTGTTGGCCTTTTGGGCTTTTGGTTGGATTTTGTTCTTGACTTTTGATTTTGGGCTTTGTAATCCAATGCTGGATGTGTGATTTTAATTATTTTTCCCCCTTTACATGTCGAAAAAATTAACGCGTGATTGTAGTAATTAAAGTCACCCAAAATATCTTCAATTTTGTCCATATTTATTACGGGTTTTGTTAATAAGTGCCCTTAGAGCACTAATTAACTTTACTAAAGATGGAAATGACACTTTTCAAGATGCTTATCAAATAGAAAAATTTACATATTTTAATAAAGATGCTGGCCTCAAATAGTAGATTTTAAATTTTCAAAGCATATTTAATAAGATTAAACAAGTGCACAAGTTGCACTCTTCAACATTTTTCATTTAAATCTCTCTCAAGATTGAATATTAAAGAATGCAACAAATTTATATGCTTCGTGTTTAATATGTGCAAAACTATTTTTGTATGTCTATGTTCAAGATTAGAATTGCTGCCACTTGATAAGATCATTCCGTAATGTTCTGCTAGCATGTCGCATAACAAATATGTATACATCACTATTAATAGGTAGCCATTATTTTCACCTAATTTATTACTGGATTCACTCCTTTCTAAATCGCTGATCATATATCCTTTAACATGAAAGTATAATGTTTAAACCATTCTCCCTCTATCTCCTCGTGGCAGGATTTCACTTTCTCTATTTCAAGTTGATGCTTTTGCTGCAACTTGAAGTACTTTTTTTTTTGGTCAACCGATATGAGCAAATAGGTGCAAAAGAGAAAATGTCACTTGCCATTGATGCCACCTCTGATGAAACCATCACTCGCCACCACCTTATGTCCTCACAATTGCCGCCGCTCTTCACTTTTCTCTTTTCTCTCTCATGTCCTTACATGCTCCCTTCTCTCTCTCTCTCTCTCTCTCTCTCTCTCTCTCTCTCTCTCTCTCTCTAATACCCTCTCGGCCCTGCATGTGGCGATGACCACAACATCGAATCGGCATTACTGTGAGTTTGCAAAAGCCCCTAATTTGATCTGGGCTTTGAATGAGCTCTTGAGCCGAAGTTGTGGTGGCACGAGCTTTGAGCTAGATGCAGGGAGGAGCAGTGGTCGAGGGCCAAGGCAACAATGAGAGAGAGAGAGAGAGAGAGATACGCAGACGCAGCAAATCAAATTTGAAGAAGAAGAGGGATGATCGCGCTGTAATAGTAGAGAAGAGTGACTGAAGAGTGATGCATACAATGGTGACGGCGGGTGAAAGCTAGGGATGGCGGCGTGCAGTAGTGGGCTCCGTATGGGGTAGGGGCAAGAGCAAGTCCATTTGATGTATCGCGGCATTAAGAGAGTCTAATAATTGTTTTGGGAGAAGGTAAAATCGATGAAGTTCTCTTATGCACCTCTTTGCTCATCTTGGTCGAGCAAAAAAAAAACAAATAATAATTCAAGTTGCAGCAAATGTACAAACTTAATCAAGGAGGGACTCAACCAAAAAAGAAATATGGATGAGGGAGAGTGAGATCCTGCCACAAGAAGACATGGGGAGAACAAGAAGAAGGAGGTTGGATTTTTAATTTGAAAGGTATATTGGTCAACTATCTACATGGGAGTGATTTTAGCAAATAAATGGGGTGGACAGCGCGGTTGCAAGCTCTGTTTATTTTGTGAAAAATGAATAATTTAGAAAATATTTTCTTAAAATTGATAACATGTATTGTTTGAAATAATTAGCTAACGAAAAAATATTTTCAATACCGATAACAATTTGTGTCTAAATATTTTCGTAGACAATGAAAATATTTTTTGTTCATTTATCTCCATAATCGTTATAAACAATTATTTTTTAAGAAATATTTTCCGCAAAGCAAATTGACCTTGTAGAAAGTAAGGGTGATCGATTTTCAATCCGGTCCGGTTCCACCCATGAATTAGGAACTAGACCACCCCAGTCTGGTCCAATAGAACCGGTCACTTATTGTGATTTGTAATCACATCAAGTTTCGTCCTAGGGCTAGATATGTACCTTTTCCTCTTCGAAATCGGTCCGAAAGTCACTGGTGGAGAATAGCTCCAAGACGAGTTAAATTTGTTTGTGTCACTATTGAAAACAGTGTAACCATTCGAAAGTTTTGGGATAAGAAAACTGAAGTTCACTTAGGGGTTTCACTCTATTTTACTTAATTTTTTGAAGGAATTAAATAAATTTATGTATACATAGTCGGTCCGATAATCGTCCAGATCCCAATTTCACTTTCAAGTATCGAGAACCGAACCATCACTCTTGAGAACAAGAACAACCGGCCAGTTCGATTTGGTCCGGTCCTGATGGTCTCCGGTTCGATCAATCTGCCCGGCTCAGTGCTGTCAGGAAGGGGGCGTGGGGCGCGTGCACTCTTCCAAAACGCTGGCGAAAATTCTAGAAGTCTCCCTTATCAAACTTTATAATAAAACCGCTCATCGCCAACCCCAGTCCACACTACTAGGGTTTTTATCTTTGAAGCTTCCGTCCATCATCACCTGCCCTGAACAATCCACCCCCCCAATCTTCGTCTTATCTCCGGAGTCCCACGCCAACCCTCGATTCTTACAAGGTACTCGAATCTGAAAGTTGCAATCTTTTTTGTCCATGCTCTGATGCAGCTCTCTCTTTGGTTAAATCTTGAAAAGGCGACTGACTTGTTGCGAGTTCTTGAAATTTGGGGCAGAGAGAAATGGCGAGCGGTCAGCTCACTGCACCCGCGTTCTCGGCTAGGCTGGTCCCGTCCTTTGAAGGGCTGAGGCCGTCCACGGCGAAGTTTGCTTCATTGGGTCCTTTCAAAGCTGGGTCCTTGGCGCAGAGGTCCTTCAGAGGGCTCGTCGTGAGAGCTGCCACCGTGGTCGCTCCTAAGGTGGTTTCTTGGCTTTTTTGTCTCTCCGTGTTTGTATGTCCCATTGGTTATTGTTTGAATGGCCTGTATCTTGATGATGATGAAGTAGAGGATGTTGTTAGTAGTTGGGGTGGCTTATTGGTCGTCTGATGTGATTAGTTCAAATCACAATGATTTCCAGTACTTTTGCTCTCTAAGAGTACACGGGTTTTTGGTTTCATCTGGGTAGAAGAAGATACTGATGTGTTGTTAAGAGTGATATTTTCGTGACTGCCCCAGGTAGGAATTTACAGAGTTTTGACTGTTGAATTGACGTGAGTCGTGCTATTTGCGGAGAGCTGTTATTGTGTAGCTTGGCTTAGGAGAACTAGACGAGAGACCTAACGAGTGGGGAAAGTAGTGGCAAGTGCTGGTTGGTGGTTCTTGGATTATGGGGTCAGTTGTGTTGTATGATGCTGCTTCTATGGAGTAGGTTGCTGCATTATTCTCTCGACTTTGGTATATGCATTTAACCGTTCTTGATTGACCCCATACTGTGATAATTCAGTACACTTCTCTTAAGCCCCTGGGTGACAGAGTACTGATCAAGATCAAGACTGCTGAGGAGAAGACACAGGGTGGTATACTGCTTCCAACAACAGCTCAAACAAAGCCTCAAGGAGGAGAAGTGGTCGCGGTTGGTGAGGGTAGGACAATTGGAAAGTCACAAATTGAAATCAGTGTGAAGGTAATTATGCGATTCAAATATTGAGCCAATAGTACTATGCTGTTAGGACTTAGTTAAACATTAACATTGAACTGAGAAAGATAAAAAGAATTCGTGGCAACGCTATCTGAGCCTAGTCTGGATTTGTTGTGTTATGTATGCAGACTGGCAGCCAGGTTGTCTATTCCAAGTACGCAGGGACCGAGTTGGAATTCAATGGTTCGAATCATCTTATTTTGAAGGAGGATGACATTCTCGGTATCTTAGAGACTGATGATGTAAAGGACCTGAAGCCCCTGAATGAGAGAATCCTAATTAAGGTTTGTCACATGACCATGTGTTAATGCTCAGTAGCAATTACCACCTTAAATTGTAAATTGATTGCCATGTATCATCAATTCTATCTGGTAAAAGTGTAAATTCCAAATTGGCATATATTGTGCTTGGGTCATGGGGAAAAGAAAATTCTGAGTGCTTATAATAAACACTTACTTGGTTTTTGTTCACGTAGCACATATTTTTGTTGCTTGTTAGGATTAAATGATGTCTTCTATAATGTCTTTATCATTTCATGAAGGTTGCTGAGGCTGAGGTAAAGACTGCCGGAGGCCTTCTGCTGACTGAAGCTAGCAAGGAAAAACCTTCTATTGGAACGGTATGTCCCATGTGTCCCTTTAGTCCCACGTCACATGATTAGCAATTTGCCTATTGCTGCTTGCATGCAGTGCAGTGTATGATGGCAATGACCTATTACCAATAGCAATGCTTTTCTGTCTGTTATTGTTTGCTAATTTTACATATGCCACTTACGATCGGACAGGCGATTGCTGTCGGACCTGGTCCTCTTGATGACGAAGGGAACAGGAAACCGCTCTCAGTCTCTGCAGGAAACACTGTGATGTACTCCAAGTATGCAGGCAATGACTTCAAGGGTAGTGATGGTTCGGATTACATTGTCTTGAGGGCTTCTGATGTGATGGCAGTGCTCTCCTAGGAATTTTCTTTTCAGGTCTAGTTTCTAATTGTGCCATAAATGTAACTGAGAACTTTTGTGGCGGAATGGGTTCAGGTTTCAATTTTGATTTCAACGAAAGTGAAATATAATTTTGAAGATGGTTTTGCAGCATTGCAATTATCTGTGGAGTATCTTGTTATAACTTTTCTTTAGCGAAGTGAATCGAGTTATTACAGTTAGTCTTGGGTGAAGATGAATAGCCTGTGTGATAAATCTTTTTGTAGCTTTTGCTTCTAGACCATATCTGGCAACTTTTAACAGCATCTATTCAAGTTATAAATCAAATTGCCTGTGATGTAATCGGAGCTCCCTCCTCTAGAACCCGTGAGCTTCAGCACCCTCATGATAGAATTGAAGCAACTGGCAAGCTTTAAGTACCTTAACATTTTGCAATTCCTCGAGATCAGCTCGAGTTGGATGAAAATCCGATACACTTGTTGCTGTGTTGAAATAGAAATGCTAAATCTATCAAGAGGAGTCAAGAATTTGGATATACCATGGCATATGGTATGGTAGAATATTATAGAAATAAATTATGACATCAGAAAGCTCTGCTAGGATTCTCCATGGTTTTGCCTCTGCTGGGGACTACTAGCCCGTCCTAACCATCGCCGGCCATCTCCTCTCCAGTGCAGCTAATTCTTTGGGATCCTCCGTATCCTCTTCCTTTTCTCTTCTTCTTTTTCATCTCTTGTTCCTTCTAGTTCTTCGCTCTCCTGCGTTTCTTGCTGACCCACGCACAAGTCTCCTCCTCTGTCGTCCGGCAACCTCTGTGTGGTGGTCAGCGACCTTTGCCGGACCTTGCCAGCTTTCTTCCTCTTTGTCCTGACTCTTTCTCTCTGTTTTTTTATTCTCTGTTCTCTCTCCCTGTCATCTCACCGGTGATTGCTTTGCTCCTTTCGTCCAGTTTTCATCGCCTTCTTTTTTTCGTTTGGATGGCTTGCTTAGGAGTTCTTGTCTGTGGCCGTTGAGAGGAAAGTGTTCGATCTGGTTTTTGAAGGAGAGTCGGACACTTGTTGTGGGTAACTGAGACAGCCAGTCATCGACGCATCTCTATCTTCCCTGGCAAAGACAGCTTCCTCTGGTTTAAGAACTCCCTGAAGCTTTTCTGACGGTCTGAAAAAAAGTCTCCCCAGTTCCGAAGGCATAGGAGCAACGATCGAACTCTCATGCTTTCCCTTCAAAGAAATAGATTGTGGAGATTTCTTGTTGTAATGGAGATTAATAGAGGGGGTTCTCTGTTTATCTTTTTTTCCTGGGGGACTGAAGCAAGAGTTTGGTGGAAGGTGTTTAGTTGCATTATGCTTTGCGTAAGTCCTTGGCTCTTGGAGGTTTGTCCAAGTCTGGGAGTGACTCTGGCTCTAGGAATCCTTATCTATCAGCAACGAGAGACTCTCCTCTGCAGCTGGTTGGAAAATGTCCGGGTTGCGGGTGTTTCTCGGACGGGAAGTTTGTTCGAAGTCTCTTTTGAGGTTGTATAGGGTGGTAATAACGAGGAGAAGCTTCCTTTTGCTGGGTTGGAAGTTTTTCTACCTCCTCCTTGCGTACAGGGAGCATTCCTGGAGGTTGAGTAACAGACCGCAACTGTTTCAAGCTAGTCCTAACGGCAGATTCTTTTCCCAGAGGTTGCCCGATTAGTTCAACAAATGCTAAGGCTGGAAGCTATACAAAATAGATTTTCGTGGGGGGATTACGATGAGTCACATAAATTTCATCTGATTAATAGGAAAGCAGTTCAGCAACCTTCTTATAATGGCGGTCTTGGCATCAAATCATTTTTCTTGCTTAACAAGGCTCTTCTTGGCAAATAATTGTGGCGTGTCACTAATGAAAAGCAACATCTTTGGAGGAAAGTGGTGGTTGCTAAATTTGGCCTTGCAAGAACTGATTGGATTTCCAAAAGTAGAAGAATAGCTCACGGGTGCGGTGTTTGGAGGCAGGTAAGAGCCAAGCGGGAAGAGTTTTTCAATCGGACGAAATCTGCTGTGTGAAATGGTAAGCAGATACTCTTTTTGCTTGACCCTCAGTGCAGGAAAATGTCAAACAACGATTGTTTGCCTGACCTCTTTGACGTCGCTGGGAAAAAAGAGACTCTTCTGTTGGATTGTTATCGCATCTCCGAAGGGGGAATCACTTGGGAGATCGACTTTATGAGACAACCCCAAGATTCTGAACTTGAATCTGTCGCAGCTTTTTGTTTTGCTGTGTGACTTTAAGACTTCCCTCTCTACTGTGATACTCTCTTGGAGTAGTGGCAGAGATGGATTTTGTTCTCTAGAGTCTTATTATAGTTTATTTGAAAAGATTGTTGGAGGAATGGAAGCTTTTCCACGGAGAGCCATTCGGGTACCAACTAGAGTTTCATTTTTTTGTTTGGGAATATGTTCTGGCATTAGACAGTATGCAGAAATGAGGGACTGCGTTGGTCAGTAGTAGCTTTTTTTGCAAGAGGCAGAGACGGTGAGACATCTCCTCCCTTACCGTCCGCGGACAAGAACGATCTGGACGGCACTTACTCGTGCACTAGGCTATCCTGGGTTATAGGAGGATCTACTGAACAACAGTTATGGGCATGGCAAGATCTGTTTTTTGCCAAAATCTTTTGACTGAATATCATCAGACGATGGATATAACCCACTTACTTAAATGTCCGTAGACAATGCCGCGTCGTTTAGTATATCAATTCGGTAAATTAGTCTTTAAACCCAATATTGCTCATGTGGAAATGTCTCTGTTTTAATTTTGATATTTCGCAGAATAAAATGCATATTAAAAACCTTTCCAAATGACCGGAAAGAAGGAATGAACGCAGTTTGGTGAGTCCAGATCAATCCTACATAAGGACAATAGTGAACCTGACCTTGATTGAGCATCAACTTCAAGTCTAAGTCGAGATGGGGCCATATGAACTTGTTTTAGCTGGCAAGAGGGTGCCAGCTGCAGATGCCCATATGGTTCTGTTAAGATCACCATACAATTTACATAGGGAAACTACGGTCAGCTTTCCAAAGTATATATACTTTCACTCCTCTTTTTCCCAAGTGTCAAAGAACAACTTCTTGCCACATCTCTTTACCCAAAAAAAAACTTCTTGCCACATCTATTGCCTGAATCTTCATATCTACTTCTACAATCCACAAAAAGAAAGTCACAAAAAAAGACAGCCACTCTGGGTTAGCTATAAGATCAATTTCACGCCGATATATGATGTGAGTTCATGAAGCAATCACCAAATTATGGCTCCTCATCCGCTTGAAACTGAAAACAGCTTTCTTGGCCCTGAATGTAACCGCGTGATTCCCTTTGGTCACAGTTCTAGCGAGTGGTCAATCTCCCTCTGCCAACACGAGGGCAAAAGCATCGGCACTATCTAATAATCAATATTTCAGCTGCAAATCTTATCGGTTAAATGAGGCAGCCGAGTTATCATCGTAGTGACCTCTCCATGCGTTTCCGCTGTCGGTTCCACTAGACGCTTGGTTCGGGATGGGTACATGACCCAAGTCCCCATCCAAGCTCATCTGCTGTACTTCAACAGATGACAGAATCTTTATGCTCTGAACACATGTTACGAATTCCCTGCAAGAGACAGGAAATTTTAACAGTTTAGAAAACACAAAGCACTTCAATGCAAAGCTGGAAAAACTTGAGGATATCACTTACTCCCAAGGATCATCACCAACAAGCAGTATGTCATTTTCATGATCCATGTATACTAGCTTCCAGTCTGTCCGATGTGGGTCTTCTAACTGTCCTTCAATTCCAAACATGCGAGCCAAGTCCCGCCTAAGTTCGTCATAACCTCTATAACGGGTTATGTCGATGGATCTCCCGACGGAACCACGCTTTTGAACCTACAAGAATTTGAACCACTTTTAGTACCAAGAGAGGTGATGCAGAAAGAAAGTATGACTTGCAAAATACCACTTGTAACGAGGGAAAAGGAGGGAAAATAATTTAAACTGACTTGACAGAGGAAAGCCAGGAACTCTCTTCAATAAATAATCTAAGGATAGAGCATCCCATAACACTCGTGATACTATAGTGGGAGTGGAACATTTATAATAAAACTCATAGGGATTCTTCTTCTTTTCTTCTTTGGTGAGTGGGGGAGTTTGTTTGACGAGATGAACTAGTTTTTTTAGCCATTTGCATATCAAGGAAAGCACGTTAGCGCACCGGATTAGACTATTAGGAGGCGCCCATATGAATGCATAAAGATACATGTAGAATCTAATCTTGTTGGTGTAACATGTAATTTCAATGCAACATCAAGATGTCCGGGAGGATATAATGCCAAATATATATTTTCTCTCAGATGGATTGACTAGCTTGCCTTCTCCTTCGTATGCTCGGGTGCTCTAATAGAAAGTTGTTTCCACCAAAACTAAAGAATGTACATGGTACAGACCTTGGTATATGTCCTCATACGCTGAGTTTGATTAGACCACATTCCACCATTCAAAACCCCAGCGTCATTGATTGCAACATCGTTTGAACAGCCTGCCTTGAAAGTCATGCTTGGCACCCCAAATGACTGTGAACTGATTGCAGCAGTGGATAACTCAGTCTCGATATCTCTTGGAGTACCACCATAAGTTGAAAGCAAGTTTTGAAGATCCTTCTGAGAATCAAAACCCCTCGAAAGCAATGTATCAGGTGCCAAATTGTCAATATTAGCAGCAAAAGGCGAGGTGTTCCGAGGTTGGGATTGAACATCACTGTCCAAACAAAATGTCGGAAGCGAATAATTCTGCTGAACTGTAGTAGCATCTAGGCAATATGATGTAGCTGATGATGACACTTCTAAAGGATCAGTAACAGATGCTTTATATTTCAGTTGATCATGCACCTTTGAGCTTGGCAATTCATACTTGATGCGGGCTTCAGGCTTCATTTGACGCTCTTGAATTAGATCTACTAAAGACGAATCCCCAACTAATACAGGTTGCACTGCTTGATTCTTGCTGAGAAAGTTAGATGAGGGGATGTGGCAGTTATTAGTAGAAGGAGAGGTCGAGCATGAAGGAGCATCTCCATCTGTGAGCCCAGAGAGAGCTCTAACAGCAGTAAGTGCCTTCTGCTGTCCATGGAGGTGGTTGGGAGTTGATTGTTGGGGCGGCAAGAGAGCAGGAGTGGGAAGGCTGTTGCAGACGAGCTGTTGTTGAGACAAAGGCATCTGATTCTGTGGAACAACTTGCTGTTGCTGTTGCTGTTGCTGTAGCTGTAGCTGTTGTTTTTGCTGTTGCAATTGAGGCTGCAAATGCGGGCCCGCAGGGTTGGGCAGTTGTTGCTGATGCTGATGCTGATGCTGTTGCTGCTGCTGCAATTTCTGCAGTAGTTGTAGTTGAATCTGCTGCTCTGATAGATTCTGCTGCAATACCTGCGGAAGCTGTGGCTGCGGTTGCGGCTGTGCCCTTTGAGTCCAGCTCTGTTGCAGAAGTGAGGAAGGTTGCATCTGCACCGGCTGCTGCTGATGCCTCTGTAAGAGGTTAGGTTGCTGCTGCTCCATCTGTGACTGAAATTTTGAATCTTGTGGTACAGATGTTGGATGCACAGGAACTTTATTGATACCAGATATGCTTGGCTGGGACGGTGCATTTTGGGTGGTCAGCAGTTGCTGCTGCTGCTGCTGTAGTTGAGAATATAAAGCTGATTGCTGCACTATCTGGCTGGGAAACTGATTAGATGTGACCACCCCACCATTTCCAATAGGCGTTTGTGCTACTTGTTGCTGTTGTGATGTTTGTTGTGATGACTGATGAGGTGATTGCTGTTGAAACTGTTGTGGATGCAGTGGCTGCTGTTGAGGTGGTTGTGATTGCGGCAGCTGTTGGGGTGTCTGCTGCTGCGATGGCTGCAATTGCTGCTGTGGTTGGCGCTGCAGCTGCTGCTGCTGCTGCTGCTGGTGGCTCAGAGGATTCTGCAACATTTGCTGAAGCTGGTGCTGTTGAGACCAAGCCATAGATGGTTGCAGCAATTGATTGACTTGGTTTTGTGGATTTGTTTTATTAAACTGGAGACCTTGGGTGGGCGATTGGAAACTTAGCAATTTGGAGGGGTCATCAATGCCAAGGTTATTGTGTAGACCAGTGGAAGAAAGCATTGGAGGTAGAAGTCCGGATTGAGTGGCTTGAAGTGGATTATTCTGCTGCATGCTCATCCACTGCATCAAACTTAAGCCAGGGAAGATTGAGCTAGGCGTGTCCTTGATGCCAAACTCATCTCCGAGCCAAGGCATGGCCCTCTTGAAAGCGTTTTCTACGTCAGACTCATCATCTGCCAAAACATGTCAGTGATCAGAAGGGAGATTGGTAGAGGGGCAATTGAATGGAATATCTTCCATGCTCGGGATAAGTAGTAAGTACGTCATATGGTACTTAATTTCACCCAACGTTGATATGGTAATTAAGTTATAACATATGGACTAGTTGATAGGTTCTGAAAAAATTGGAAGGTACATTTTCCAACATAATTGCAAGAGACCCTACTACTCAATCTTTTAGTCACAAGAAGCTAATTGACCTAAACAAAGCTGACAGAATACAAACTTTCATTCTTTCTAGATTCACAATAATGACCACAGATTCTAAAGCTACATTTATCAGTAGTGGCGAGTATATAATAAAACAGTAATATCTGGGTTGTTTTAAAGCTCATTTAGATAAATTGTTTAGCTTTAGTCAAAATAGAATGTAAGTGCTATGAATTTACCTGGCATACCAGGCTGCCTAGGAAACTTGGGCCGAAAGAAAGGAGGTGGACATATGTAAAAAGGCGTTACAACAGGCTCTATTTCCCACATTGAAACTCGGCTTGGTCGTTCACCGGCTGTCGACTCGTCCCACCCTACCTACAAAATAACAAATTAGGAGATGTAAAATTGCCAGAAATATGAGCCATGACAAGACCGGCAGCTGCATCAAGATGTTAAAGAGTCAAAGAGACACAAACAAAATCTATAGTTAGACTCGCCTTAAGGTATCTAGAGTCACCCGATGAAGAATTTGTTACATGAATCTAATGGGAAGATAAACTTAAGCAACACTATATATGATCTCTCTTACACTTCCCAGCTCTCACTACTTGAACTCACCCATCACATAAAAAGCAAATGGCAACAAATCGATGAGCCATGGAAAGGCATTCCATTATCTAATTGAACAAAAATGATCCACCCAATCTTGAACTGAAATAATAGTAGCCTAAGGATTCAAAAGCTAAGATGTTACACAACCTGGCTAAAAGCACCTTCAAAAAAGAATTGTTACCTGGAGATTGCGCCACTGGGAGTTTTTCCATCTCACAGGATCCAATTCGCTAATTCCAGTGATTGTACCCATGTATCTACGGACTCCTGACTCCTCGGTTTCAAACATCATTCTGAATCTCATCCCAAGAGAAACTTGAGTATAAAATGCTTTATTGTACTTAGCCAAGGGGATCACGAATTCAGAAGGACTTGCCCTATTGCAAATGAGATAAAGCATTAACCGTTAGATACTGTCATTGGCATAACATTTCTCATAGGAGGACAACCATATTTTAGAATTGGGTATCTGTACCACCTTGGATTGTAAAATATAGTGAACGGGCTGCTGTTCGCTGCAGCATGAGCTGCAGCCGCAAGAATTCCAATATGCATGCTATCGCTAGATATGACAGATGAGGAGAGAGCGGGCTGCTGCCTATTAGCTCGCCTTATCCCCAGTAGAAGCTGTGACTTTTCATCCCTTCAAAACCAACAACATGCTTTTGGCTCAGAAACCAAAGCTATAGTAATTCATCTTGAATTCATATTCCTAACCATCTTGGATATACCTAATGAAGAGAACAGAATCACCAGCAAAGAGCCTCTTTGTGCTGACAAAGACACTCCAACCAGTAGTGAGCAAGTGCCTCTTTGGCTGGCCTGTAGGTATGAAGCACGCAAGTCAGTCTATATCTCTACAGTGGACATATTCCCTTTCACGGTTTATACACCAAAAATCAAATTTCATCACCATAATTGGTTCATAGCTTCATGATAAGTACACATTTTTTTGTACCCTTAAATTTCATGCATTTATAGCAGTGTAGGTCCAACTACTGAGAAGCTGACTCAAAATTCAAAGATTAGACACAGAAAACTGGAACAGACTGCTAAAGTGGAAAGGCTTCCTATTTGAGCATCATAAATCACACGTTTAGGTTGACCAGCTGGTCCTCGTTATTCTCATCAAGAAAGGCTACAATTACATGCTACAAATTGTTGAGAAATGTAGTAATGATATTAAATATATCTAAAAGGAAATAGCTTTGGGAAAAAGACATACACAAAACGAAGAATTTTTGCGTGTCTTAAGACAAAATTTATTGTCACAAATGCAAAACAGTAGGAGAGAAATTGGAAGACAACTCAACCTATCTTCACTGTCAAACTGAAAACAGAAGCATAAAGAGAAGATCAAAGAAATTGCAGAGTCAGCTAAAAGGGAGGAATACCTCGGTAAATATGTCTGAATGTCCATGAATTATCATGCAAATCTCTAGCCATTAGCTCCTGGCAAGGTGGCTGCATAGCAAAATCCTGGAAAGAGAGCAAAAGGATCTGAGGTAAGCACCTAACCTTTCACCAGTGAACATACTGCATTTCCAAATAAAAGCACCATACGCACTAGTGGTGGGAAGATCTTCTCAGCAGCTCGACGAGGAACAGAAAATCCACCGTGGGTACTTGTGTCGCTAGCTGTAAGTGTCTTGCAGAAAAACTCTGCAGGCTGCCTGCTTTGCTTGAGGCCCATATCAGATGCCAGTAACGCCTCCTGATCATACTGTAGTTCAAATTAGTCTCTAAGCACATTATAAAGCAAGGCCAAATATATACCCTCAAGCATTGTACTCAGTGCTCTACTATAATAGCTGACCTACTTTGCTTACAGGTTGAAGGGTCATTTGTGCATAGACTTCATCAGTTTCAGGATCAGCCTGTTTCAATCAGCACAAAGGATAAAGATCATCCCGTATTAGTATCGAAGGAACATGGATTCACAAATTATATCCGGTTTAAATGGCTATAAACCAACAGAGATATCCACTCCCACAAGAACTGAAGACATGTAATGAAAGAGTGGTTAACTTCAGGCGCACAAGGGTCCAAAAAATTACAAGATCATGCCTATCTACAGCCTTAATCCCTCATAGCTAATGATTTGCTCCAGATAGCAAGAGAGAATCACATACATGCAATGTCACATTGTGAAGCATGCAGATCAACTTTGAGGGCAGATTAGGGTAGCTGGGTACACAAGTAGTCTCCTTCTGCATTGATGCTGCAACCTGAAATATTAAACAGCCAATAAACACCATTAGCTTAACATCATCAAGAAATTGAATCACCAGTCAATATTCAGAGAAGAAACTGCATACTTGCTCACTGTGGCCTTGGGGAAAGTAGACCACAAGACTTCCAACTGGAGGCAAAGACACCAATGGCCCCGCACAAGCATGCCATAACTCTGAATTTATACTCTTCTTTTCACCTATTCCGAAAGAAAGCCCAAGTTCTTAGAAAAACGTACATAGGTTGTTGAAGAAAAGAAAGGGGTGTACGCTCTAAGAGACACTTTAAAGAGGTGTCTGGAAATTGCAGCGATTGATGAGACAGAAAGAAAATAAACGCAAATGCGGCAACTCTACCATGATCATTTGGCCCTATAGTACTGGAACAGAAGTCAGCAGGTGCCATTTTTCATTAGGTTTAGTTTGATAGAATCTTCTGAAACTATAGCCCAAGAAACTTGATTAATTCTATTAAAAGTAGAGCATCTTGTATCATGAGAGTGTTGTGCACACACATATAAGGACGCACACAATCTTTAGCAAATGAATATGAAGAATAATCTGTCGTATTTTCTAGGCAGCAAGTAAAGGAAGTAGAAGACAATTAACATCTGAGACCAAGGAATCTTCTTTTATCCTCAGATCCTGCTGCTCTATGTTAGAAACTTTGAGAAGCAATCATCGTCCACCAACCTCATTCCAACTACCTTCACCACATGCTCTTAGGCGGGGAAGGAGAGGCCGGATTGCAAGGACTTCATTTAGATTCAATGCATTTTTGCCCCGAATAACAACTTTGATTTTTCCCTCAACAACTATAAGTCTCAAAAAAAATGGAACTGCTTATCTTTTCCAATTTGCAATCCGTGCATCTAAAAGTTGCTTCTCCATATTCAGCTTAAAAACTTGTAGGGAGCAAGATTCTTCAGATAAAAACAACATTCTAGTTCCATGCCTATTATCACCAATACAACAACATTAAGAGCAAGCTAGTAACACCCAAATCAAACAAGAAAAGGAAAGGAAAAGAAGATTATACCCACCTTCCCCACCACCAGCTAAAAATCCATTTGAAGGAACCTTCATACTTAGTATCACCAATTAACTGCGCCAATCTTCTATTCTGAAGCTCCTTTCAAGTTGGCTTCCACAACAGACCTTAAAGAACTTCACCATAGAAAGAACTCCATCTCCAACCCATTTTTCACAGAGCAACTGCGGCAATCAATTTCTTTGAAATATAAACCACGACATCATCTCCACACTTGAACCCAACCAATCAGAACCCACCTCTGTTTCTACCCATCAACTGCTTTCAGCTCAAAGACTTCGCCCGAAACGTTCTAACTCCCCTTTTCAGCCAAGTAAAAGAAGAGCCCCGTGACCCGAAAGATTTGCTAAAGATTGGCACTTTTCCCACCGAAACCCAATTGCTTTGCACCTGCAAAGTCCCAACGATGTACGAAACAGTTGATTCAGCTTAAATCTTCAGTCAAGAAGGGATTCTGGGAAGACTCCAATCCGAATTCTAGATCCTCGGAGGAAAGAAGGGAGGAGGGGGAAAATCAAGAACCGGTAAGCAGTGGCAAATAATGGGTGGGGGGCCAAACCCAAAAAATGGAGAAGGAGAGAGACAAAAAGGGAGATTTTGGGATTTGAGACAAGAGTAAGAGAGAGAGACGGAGCCAGAGAGGGGGGAGGCAGGCGAAACTTAGAGAGGTGTGGCCGGGATCAAGGTGGAGAGAAACTGACTTGTCGCCGAGAAATCAGAGACCGAGAAAGAAAAGCAAAGAGAAAAAAGGCAAGCGAGAGCAGAGCAAAGACAGCCTTTTCTTAAAAAAATGCTTATTGTGTTTTCGTGCAGTTGCAGCAGGCCGACACGAAATAGACTGAGCTAAGCAAAAGGCACGGTTAAAGAAAACCATAATCTTTGCCCCATGTCATCTTCCTTTTTCCACCCCTCCTCCCCTCAAATCTTGATGTGCGCGAGCTTAATAATCGCAACGAGGAGAGGAATCATACACGCAGAGCGCGTCTGTTACATATGCTTCTTGTGGGACATTACCCTCTCCTCCTCCCATCAGCATCCCACGAACAGTTTGTTTTTTCACCCCCTCCCAGATTCCACCTAAATTCACACGCCTCTCTTTGATGCTCTCTCTCTCTTTCTCTCTCTGTCTGGCTATGGATACTGATGAGCAAGAATGAATGCTCTCTCTCTCTCTCTCTCTCTCTCTCTCTCTCTCAAGAACAACTTGAAGCAAATGAAGTTGCTGTGCTCTGCTGTTTTTAGGTAATTTCTTGTAGTGGAGCAGTGGTGCATGGGGCCTCCTTGAGAAGATATTCCTTTGTGAAATGTTCATGCATTTGACGGTTTGACTCTTATGAATCTCCCTCCCTCTCTCTCTCTCTCTCTCTCTCTCTCTCTCTCTCTCTCCTCCTCCCTCTTTTCTTTTTGTGCGTTTTTGTCTTTCGGGTCGGGCTCAATTTTCGCATATTCGTATTAAGTCAAGATCGGGACATAGAAAAAATTCAAGAGTAATTCGTTTTCTCGAGCTAATTCCACATCATACCGAACCTGAAATCCCGTGCCTGATTAAAATTCTAATAATCTTATTGATCCAAATCTCTCTCTCTCTCCTCTTTCTTTTTGTGTTTTTGTCCTTCGGATCCGCCTCAATTTTTCGCATATTCGTGTTAAATCGAGATCAGGACTTAAAAAAAAATTCAAGAGCAGTTCGTTTTCTTGGTCTAATTCCACAATATACTAAACCCAAAATCTCACGCCTAATTAAAATTCTAATAATCTTATTGATCCAAATCTCTCTCTCTTTCTCTCTTTTTGTCTTTCGAGTCCGGTTCAATTTTCACATATTCATGTTAAATCAAGATTGGGACTAAAAAAAATTCGAGAGCAGTTTGTTTTCTCGATCTGATTCCACAACACAGTGAACCTGAAATCTCTCGCCTAATTAAAATTCTAATAATATTATTTATCCAAGTCTCAACTATTTTTTGACCCAAAGAAAAAAGTCTATGATCTTTCTCCTTGATGGGCAAATTTTTCTCCGAGGTTGGACCCACCCACCACATAAAAATAAATAAATAAATGAATAAAGGAATAAAAATTAAGGCTAGGCATGGCCTAATCATTCCCTTCTTCAAAAGCACATTTCTCCTCCCCCAAATTGTTACTGCAAAAGAAAACTTATCCACATTTCACTAAATAAAGAAAGGCCAACTCTCTCTCTCTCTCTCTCTCTCTCTCTCTCTGTTGAAAGAGTCTCGAGCTTTAATCATGCTTTAAGATCAAATGAAGGGTTTAACTAAAGATCAAGCAAAGGTTCAGTCCCCATGATTATTAGCTCCATAAAGTCGTCTTTAATGAGGATTACCCACGCTTTACCTTTTTTCACGTGGACGGCTATTGCTCCTCCGCGAATAATTACAATTTACCCACATGCGAATAAAAAATGAAAGAAGAGATAAATATATTAGAAATCCTAAAACTTATCACGAAAATGTAATTGGATCTTAAAATTTATCAAATTAATTGAATTAAGTCCTTCCGTTGATTGCATTTTTTGAAAGTTTGATGGCTTGATTGCATTTTCGTGACAAGATTTAAGACTTTATTATATTTTTTGAAAGTTTTGGGACCCAATTGCATTAGCACTTACATACCCTTATCCCTAAATAAAAATGTAATGTTGGATTTTCTTCCATTTGGACAAAGATGTAAGAGAGTGGTTTAGGTGTTAATCCAAAGGACACGTCCGTTGACCACAAGTACCCACCTTGTATTTCATTTGTTTAATATCAAAAGGTTAATAAATATGTGGTCTTTGACCACGGGTTGATCAAAGAGGTGGAATTTTCAAAAAGTTAGGGAAGAACATATCTTGAAATTTCCTTTGAGGTAATTATATATAAACCATAAGAAGGCAGGCGGGATAAAATCACTTTACTTTCAGGATCCGTTTGTTTCGCTAAAAATAGATGATTGGAAAAATATTTTTCTAAAAAACGATTTTTTGTATAGATTGAAATAATTAGTCAGCGAGAAATTCTTTCATTATTGACAACAAATTATGTTTCGATAGTTTCGAGGCCATGAATGTATCTTTCGTTTGTTCATTTTTTTTACGTTATACAATCGATCGTTTTTAGGAAAATATTTTTTAAATCATTCATTTCTCACAAAATAAACTGAGCCTCAAATCAAATCAAAAAATAAATAAATGCCACATTAGTGCTTTGCATAAAACTAGGTCATGGTATCGTTTTTAACACGATCAATATTAGGTATATCAAATCACCAAAATTGGCTTAAAACAATGATATGATCAGTGGTCCAACAAACATGAGGCATTTTAGCAAGTATGACGTACAATAGGACACGCGCTCTTGGCCACTCGAACATTTGTTAAGCCTCGAAACAATTTCATGAAATCGAGAAATCTACAATACAAAACATGATCTCCAGGTTAGTTTAGGGGTCCAAAAATGTTGCTCGAAAGCATATGATTTAATTTCCCTAGCTTGGGAATGGGATCATGTCATTGATGGCGACACTCCTACACCAATCCCTCGGACAAGCTAAAAAGAGGGCCATACATCTAAAGCAAAAACATTTCTTCTACTTTTTTATGAATTTATTAGGGGAATTATATAATATTTATTAATAAAACGAATTAATTAAGGGGAGATTATTTTTAAATTGTTTTGAGGGTGGCCAACGAGCCGCAAAAGCAGGAGATCTTCACATGTCACAAGCATTGTTCTCCGGTTCCGGACATCATTATACTCCAATTAAAAGTGTAGCTTTCATTGTTTATGGCCATGCGAAGGGGAAAAAAGAATTAATCATTGTCGAGGTACTCATCGAAGGAAATCATTTCTTTATTTTCCGGAATTAGGTATGGTTTGACAATTAACATGTCCCATCTAAGATGGGACGATTTGGGTATCGATTTGCTTCAGCGTTTTCCGGATTCTCAAATTTCGGGTCAATAATTATTGTTATCTTTCTTCGTCAGTTCACCTAAGCGCCCACAACGAAAACACTAATTAACAGACAAGCGAACAAAGCAGGTCGTAATTTGGTCATTCAATTAGTACATCCATATAGTCAGTGACCGATCACGTGTTTGTCTTTCTTTAGTACTTGTTAATTTTCAAGAGAAAAACGAGAGACACGAATTACTCGACGAAACTCCTTTTGCATAATCTCTATGCATTTGATTCACCACGAAGAAATACCAGCTCCACCATGTCAATCATAATCATATGGAGATATAATTGCCAACTCATTGTCAGTTAATCATATTTTGAATTAAATTGGTAATCGCATTATGACTCATATATGATCAACATACTAATAAATCCTTTTTCACGGATGTGTTTCGTTTTATAATTTGGGGCATGAGAGCAGTTCTAAACATGGAGGTATAACGAAATAATGTGAGGAAACTTAAATTGTGATACCGAAGCAATATCTATCATTTACCTTTCTAGCATAATCCTTGTAAAAGACTGGAACACAAGTGGAGAACATAGGGTCATCTCGAAATCATGTTAAGAGAAAGGACATGTACTCAATACTCGCGATTAAGACCCAACCTAGGATAGGGCCTGCATCGAAAAGATTTATCCGACGATATATATGATGATCAAGGGCAGGCCTTGACTCCCACACCACTATACCAAATCTGCCCTTACATGAACTACATCAATCTCATCATTCAGGTACTGACTTAGATAAAAGCTTAAATTTCGAGAACAGTTAGAACATGCAAAATCGACAGACTTATATGGGCACAAATATATAATATGAAGGCGGCTAATATAATAGTAATGCACATATTATAATGTATGTATGTATGTGAGTTTGTACACGAGAAACCCTAGAATGCATGTGAGAGAGCACAGCTTTTGTCGGGCCAACCACCACCAACTCCGACCATGATGTGGGGTTTTTCATTGCTTACACTTGCGTTTCTTCCTCTTCTTCTTCCTCCTCCTCTTCTTCTTGTTTATGTTCTGTTTGGAAAGAAAAAAGGGAAGTGTCACCTCCCTTTTTTTAAGTGGCCATAGATTAATGTTGATTCCCCCTCTCCTTTGTTTTGATCTATGTATGTTTTGATCTTTCTTATGGTACGGAATACGGACCCCTCCCTCCCTTTCTTTGATACAAAATCAATAAGAGAAGGTGGTCTCTCTCTCCCTTTCTTTCCACCAGCAAAAAGCACACGCACGGCAAAGCAAAAGCATTTTTCGGAAAATGTTGATGAGAAGGTATTATATAATTCCGATGACTTTAAGAAACGAATTTGAATTCTAAAAGAATGGGGAAGTTTTGATGTAATTCTAGGATTTATGAGGAAATTACGGGGATATCATGATTAGGCTATTATTTTGACCTTTTTATATTGGGATAACAGCATAAATGGTCATCGAACTTAGGTCTAATGTGCAACGTCGTCCCTGAATTTTTAATTAATACAATGTAATCATTGAACTTTGGCCTACTGTGTAATAACATTCTTATATTTTAAATTTGTTCAATATGATATTTGAACTATCAATAAATATTCAATATAGTCCTTAAATAATATGAAAATGTTTAAAAGTTTAGAGATCATATTGAGCGTTGAACTAAAGTTCAAGAATCACTTGAACAAATTAAAAATACGGGGATGACATTACACATTTGATCAAAATTTAGGAATCACACTAAATAAATTAGAAATCCAGGAATAACATTGCAAATTAGATCAAAATTTAGGAAACCGCTCGGAAATATCAAATTCTAATTTAGTAACAACATCTAATGTTCTTTTTATTTTACTTTTTTATAATGTTGAGATAGAATAAGAGTGGTCGTTCCGAAAAACAGTGTGAACCCGAAAATAGCTTTTTGTGGAAATGTGGGTCGAGGGGATTTCTACTTCTCCACGAGAAACAGGCAGCCCCAGCGCATACGCTGACACTTAGTGCAGAGAAGAGAAAAGATAGTGTGAAAATCATTCGACTTTTTGACCCACGTCATGGATTTTTAATGCGGTAGCACGCCCGAGGAGTTTGGCCTTTTTAAGGTTGATAGGACATGAATTTGCGAGGAGGACACCAACACGTGAGGGTGAAAATTTAGGGAGGTGGAGGAGCATCAAACATCAAATTTTCTTGGCATCGATAGATTTCATGTTGAATTGGAGGGGCAACCGATCGTTTTGGGTCGCGTCGATCGGCATTACTTTCGAATTTTGTCGGGACCCGCTTCGATAAGCATGTTGAACCGTGAGTTTTTCTCGAGCAGAATTCGATATTTAAAATTGTAAAATGTGAAGCATGCGAGCTTGACTTATGCATTGAAAATCCTGAAATTTGCTATAAATGTTGTAATGTTTTAGTACGATATGTTGATTTCCTTGAAGAGGGTACTTAATAGCAACTTATTGTTGTGTGATCCATCATTTTGAGCATGCGTAAAGCGGTCTTGAACTAGTGTCAATATTTGTGCTCGTAGATGTATTAAATCTTGTAAAAAATTGTCCATTTTAAATACTTTCTCCCTCTTAAAACCTTTAACTAATCTAAACTAGCCGAAAAGTCATTTTTTCTCTCTTCTCTCTCTATTGTCTTCTTCAACCTTCACTCATGGGGGCGGGTTTGAGTTAGTCCCACCCTCCCCTCTCTATCTTATTGATTTTGTTTGAGTTTTTCCTATTTTTTCTTCTCTCTTGATCTTGATTTAGGAGCTCTTTTCTCCCGATCTAGTTGCAAATCCGAAAGTTTGAACTCTTATGATCTAGTTATAAATCTAGAAGCTATTTTTCTCACAACTTAGATTTGTGAGTTTAATAATATTTTCAGAGATTCAATATCTAAGTGCTCTATCAATGTATATGTTACATGCCTTTAGTTTCATTGGTGATGGCAGAAGCTTTGGCGTCTTGCTAAACTATGAAGATTTACTCTTTCAAAAGTTGGATTTGTGTGTACTCGTTACTGACAATGATATGAGATCCAATGGTCGGCTACCGCTTATTTTGCATGATAGATTTGTTCTTACGGAATAAGTGTGTGCTTAAACCTGCTATGTGCTCTATTGATTATCTTTATTTTTTGGATTTGGCTTTGTTTTGTAGTATTTTGGGTTGTGCTCTGCTTCGATTTTATTTACTATAAAAGTTTATATACGTCTCATGTATTCATTTGAATAATGAATACAATTTTCTATTGGCAAGAAAAAAAAACTACTCTCTCTCCCTCTCTGCAAATTCCAAAAGTTGAAAGCATGTGAAAGTTCAATAATTGTTTTTAATTCTTCAATTATCAAAGAATGGTCATAAGTAAAACTCAATAAAATCTGGAAAAATTACCCAATCAGTTATAAACCTATTATGCGGAGACCAATTTAGTACTAAGTTTTTTAATTTTGCTAATTTAATCCTAAAATTTTGCAGGAAATTGTTGATGTAGCAGTCTAGTTATCGTCGATCATTTTATATGGCACACCATCATATCAGCAATTTCTCGTAAATATTGGCCGAAAGGGCTACATTGAATTTTACACAAATGTTTAGAACTCAATTGATAAAATTGAAAATTTTAAAATTAAATTAACATCCACATGATGAGTTCAGGATTGATTAAATATTGACCCCTTACAATCTCCTTGCGCAAAGGTTCACCTAGTCAACTCTTTGAGCTTGCAATTGCATTGCGACATGTGTATCTTATTCTATAAGATTTGATTGCACTTTGGTACATGACATTACAAACCCTAGCGGATTAGAGTTATCAAGTTTGTTCACACTATGTGCAACCATGCGTTATCTCCACAGCTCAACAAAATTAACATATGGTGGCGATACGTTGGCGTGCGCATTTGTTCAATCATGGAGGAGGAGAATAAAACGTTCTATCCATGGATGAAAGTCGACAAGACACAACCGAAAATCCGTAAGACATAAATCTCACGCTATATCTTGCGTAGCACGAACAACACATATGTGATTATGGCTTATGCTGCCATCGACTGTTTTTCTCACCACACGCAATGCCATTTCCATCTTCCATGACATCTTGGGGAGGTGATCATCGAATCATGGCTCAGATTATATGCTCAAATCTGCTGATTCGATACAACTTGGGTTTTGATCACTAGTAGGAATAAGAAGCAAAAAGGAATGAGATCCATTCGTAATCAATTTTCATCGCTATGCGAACACGACTTGTGGAGCGTCGAACAGGTAGGGTTCTCGGAGTGGCTGCCACGACGTAGCACTCGCTAGTTCCCACGATTCCGATTGGTTGCATTGCTCGAGCATTGCTTGCGGTAATTCAACACAATCTGAGCATATGGACTGAACACCCGAAGTAGTACTTAGATGGAAAATTTCCGTGGTCATTCCATGCTTATGACACGGGCTACAAGTCCTCCTCCATCCGAGGTGAGATTGGCGTGTTACAATCAAGGGTATAGAATTCGTATCGGCATGTCATAATGATTATTCTAATTCGTGTCCACTCATATTAGCATAAAATACCATAGTTTCTGACTTTATAAGCCAACCAATTGACTATATTAAAAATGTGTTAATTTGTCTCGATATAGGGATCAAGCGTATCGTGTCGTATTTGATATTCTCCTCTCTATAGTTCATTTTTTACCTTATGTGATGTTCGTGTTGTACAAATAGATCGTGTTAAAATATGTCGCCGCGACATTTTTTTCTCAGGCACCCACATGGGGGGTTCCTAGATTCCTGAACAAAACGGTGGAGAGATCGAACAAAGAAGAGACAAGCGAGGAATAAACTCAACTAGGATGTCTCTTCCAATTACTGTGGCCTTCTTTTGCTTGGCTAATCATGGGATTATTCCTTCCCACTAAACACAAAATTTTAATCTAAGCAGTTTGGAAGCTGTTCCGATGAAAATGTTTAAGTGAAGAATCAGATGTTAGAATAACCTAAAGACAATGACATGACATCAATATCTCTCTCCCCTTTTGACGATTCATTAACCATTAAACATGACCCATGGTCCACATCCCTCGCAAATTGAGCATCCATGCGGGGTTCAAGAGAGCTGGTCTCATGGAAAAAACGAGAGATAGAAGGGAGAGATCAGTACTGCCCCGATTGAACGTTAAAACGTGCGATCCAAAAGTTTAAGTAAGCGATGCAAGATAGATGTTGAATTTGATTTAACCAAGGCCGAACCTGGCTCCGATACCATGTTAAAATATCTATTTTAGAAACCTAATCATATATGTGAAATGAGACCGTATGTATGTAAAGTGCATATAAAATCTCGTAGACAGACGATGTGAGATACTTTAACATATATACTGTTAATTATGTACAAGGTTTTATTTTTCTTGAGTTATCTTGATGCTATATACACATATTTCGGATAATCGTGTTGTAGCTGGTTTTTGTTCATTTGACTCACCGAAAGGTATCTAGTTGAAAGTCGATATGCATGACCGGTACGAGCAAAAGTTACACTAGCATAAGATTTTTTGTATACAGTACTCTCGTTCATTTCATAGTTTGAATTTTTCCAGTGATAAGGTTGCACGCTCATTCTAATAATAACCGATAGTATTTCTTTAAAAAAAGAAAAAGGAAAAAAGGAGACAAAACGAGAAAGAAGCTTTAATGGTTGGGAACGTGTATCATTATCAGTTTCTATATCCTTCCTCTGGCTAATTAATGGAGACAGGAGGGCAAATGGTGGTTGCATCTTAGCTTCAGCAAGATAGATACATAGTGGGTGCTCTACAACTATTATTATTATATGTATCTTCTGGCCAAGAGGGAAAAGAGGAGGGAAAGGTCTTTTGGGGTTCCACACACCAACACAAGCACAAAGCAAAAGTTGAAGTTGATGATGCAGCCACTCAAGTCTCCATCCAGGTGATTCAACGCAATATTTTGCCCTAAAAGAAGATCTGAAAGCCCTTTTGCAATATTATTATACACTTGCACATTATCTTTGATTTGCTTCTTGTTTTTTGCTCCCCTTTTGTGGGTCCTCCGTCTTTTTTGTTTTGGCAAAGGCAATTCAATTTTTTTGCACTATTTCAAAAGGTAGGGTTCAATCAATCAAACTCTCTCTTTGCTCTCCTCTCCTTAGTTGAGGATATAAAGATAAAGATATTTTGGGTGGTGAGTGAATATTCTGCATGTTCTTCTTCGTCCTTTTCATTGCTTTCCTCCCATCTTTCCTCTTGATGACTCATGAATGCCATAATTAGGATTCCTTTTGCTCCTTCACATGGACCTCCTCTCTCTCTCTCTCTCTCTCTCTCTCTCTCTCTCTCTCTCTCTCTCTTAATGATCAATTAAATGTCCAATAGTGCAACCCCTTCTAAGTAATTCAACTCTATCAATTTGGAGGAATCAATCAAGATTAACAGGCTTGTTTTGAGAATAAAGCCAAAAGCTCACCATTATTTAAGGGAACAAAAAGAGATGGACCCTAGGAGTTTACCTTAGTCCTGGATAATTAGTTCAAGTGACAACAATATCAATCTCATTTTTATCCGCCTAAGAGAGAAATCGAAGGCTCTCATGTTGTAGGCATTACACGGTGGTCATAGATCGGGTACCGTAAAAAGAGAAGAGAACCATCGTAGCTACAAACTAAACATAGCAACCACAATCTGTCGTGCGCATTCGATCAATCGAATGATGCAATTGACGTTTGTCCACATAGATCAATCTTCTTCCAGCTTCATTGCAATCTTGACCAAGGCAAATTTGTGTGTTCTACACTATTGCAAATGAAAACGAGCTCATTTTCGCAAGCCTCCCTATTATCTGACGCGTGAAACGTGTTCACCTCTTATGCATGATAACAAGTTGAATCTTATAGCTGTCATGGATTAGGTACTCTTTTCAAGTCTCGTATCGATCGCAAATCTGCCAAAAATACATGCATGATGTCTGTTTTAAGTCATAGAATGGGCATGCATAGACATCTTTCTACGAACAGATACCATCATACCCCAAAATCATCATAAAAATACAAGAAAAATCATGGGGTATGGAATGAAAGCACAGATACGGATTGAATGAATTCGATTCGTGAACGTCTATGATCATAACATCTGATGAATTAAGCAGGAAAGTTCTCTCTCTCGGGTATTGAATGAAAGGCACTATACAAGATACAGTGAACAATGAGTGCAAACTCATTCACGAGATCCGGAAAGAGGGGACACAGAAGCGAGATTCACGGCACAGGCGACTGCTGGAGGGAACCTGGCTCTTACACCGTGTCCCATGTACTTTCCTCCTTTTGTAAATAATTGAGAAGCTGTAAATACTTATATATATGATTGCCTCTGTCTCCTAGGGCCATTTTAACCCTAAAAAAATCATAAAATAATAGAACGAAACGAAATGAAATCAAATAGAATAAACCCATCTTTTGAATCTTTATGAAGAGAGCTTTGTGGCGTATTATTTTATGGGTATAACGCCAACAACTCATGAATTATCAATTATTTGGTCTTTTCTTCGAAGCTCCCCTCCCAGGCTCCCACAGTTACATAAATTTGCATGCTATTATTGGCCTTCACGTGGCGCTGTGGTCATCAATATTGGTGGTTTTTGCATTATCGAACGGCCATTCTTGCTTGGTGAATTGATTGTAAGCTAAGGAAATGTTCAAAGGAACTCTCTAGGACATTCAAAAACAATCATCTCGTTTATGTGATGGACACAATTGATAATGTCAAAGGAATGGGGATAATTACAAATTTAGTCCCGAACTTGTTGTATGGATTTCAATTCAATTTTTAACTTTTCAGTTTTGTCAATATAATCCTGGATTTTTGCGCGAAATTCCAATATAATCCTTTCGACCAATTGCCAACGGAAATAACTTACGTTGGCGTCTAATCATCGCCGGTTGTTTTACATGGCATGCCGATGTGGATAATTTGTGGATTGCTACGTAAGAGATTCTGGTAGTAATTGACCAAAAAAATTACATTGGAATTTTATGCAAAAGGTTTAGGAGTACATTAGCAAAATTGAATAATTTATTACCGAATTAACATCCGTATAATATGTTTAAGACTGAATTTATAATCTTCTCCATAGGAATGAGAGTGTTAAGCGTTAATCCTAGTAATCTACAAGCACTTGCCATACTAATAAGGGCTTCTCAATCTATCCATTCCGGTCGTGCAATTATTCATTTTCACATACATAAAGTACATAAAATTATTCCAATGACTATTGTAGTTGCTTTTGCTCTGCATTCCTATATATTTATCACCATTGAATAGCCTGCATGCTGTACGATGATATTAATCACAAGTGCGTGCCATTAACTTCCCAACTCACAGCAATATGGGTGGCAATAAATGTCATCTATATCTCAGAAGTTTCTCTAGATAAAGCTAAATTATAAAACTCCAGATCGTACATATACGACCATGCAGGCCTAAACTAATGTGTTGGGAAAAATAATATCATGGGAATGGCATTATTGAGTTATAATGCAGCATACATTTGAATAATTCTTCTCGATTATAATTTCATGCTACAAATAATAAATCCGCCCTCTCACTTCATTATTTCAAGCATAATTAATGAGAAGCATAACAAGTTGGGGCGAGAGAAAGATATCTTTGTTAAAGAATCCCACATCGTTAAACTCCTGGGTTATTTTCTTCATACGTACATGTAGTCTCTCTCCAACTATATGTTAAACCTTTTGCATTGAACATTCTAACATGGTATTATAATAGGTTTCGTCCTAATTTATTTTGCATGTGCAACCCTCCCATTCATAAAGTTTCAAGGGATTTATATATTCTTTATATACATAAGGTCTCTCTCCACCAGCATTGTATAAAAGAAAAGTGATTGGACCATGACCCGATATGCTCTCTAGCAATCATCATATCATAAGTTGAAATAAAAAAAAAAACAGAATAAAAAGAGAATCACATCATACAATCCACAACTACTTCAAAATCTTGGCTAAGTAATCGTGGCTTCGTTTGTTTTGCGAAAAATGAATGATTTGGAAAAATGTTTTTCTAAAAGTAATCGTTGGAAATTATTAGTCAATAAAAGAACTGTTTTCGTGATTGACTCAATTAATGTCTTAACATTTTCATTTTTCTTTTAATTTTTTATAAGCGATACAAGCAAACATTTTTCTGATAGTATTCTTCAAATCATTCATTCTCCGCAAAATGAATGCATCAATAGCCTATGATCGAATTCCGGGTTTACAATGACTATTTTACCCTCGGGGACAAACGTTGACTCGAATATGTTCATCAATTGATAAGCTTCCAAATTTCTCTAACACGCCTGAGTTAAGGGACATTAATTGCACATTTCCAATGTCAAATTGAGGAGCCATAATTAGTCACGTTACAAATTAAGGACCATCATTAATGGTGTGATTATTACGGCCATCATGGGCAATGACGCATGTGTTGGGCTGCCTAATCACTACCAAGAAAACCTTGGGGAAGACGTCAACGATCTTAATGATGGTGTTAATCCCTCTACTAGTGATGGCGCAGCCCAAGCTTTTTCTGTGCAAGTTGCTAACACTCTTCCAATCAACAAGAGCGGCCAGATTCCAATAGTTTGAACAGCAACGAAGCCTTGTCCGTTGGATTTTAGGCTGCATAATGTGGAATTTTGTGCTGACAATTTTGTTTGAAATGGATCAAGAAAAGTCTCACATGATATGCACTTAAAATCAATTTGCACGCAAGCGAAGCACGCGCGTGGTGTCTACGTATATATATAGACAGAAACCGATGGTTTGCATCTTCCAGCCCTCGATCTATCGAGAGAAGAGTCCAGACCGGTTGGTCGGGTCGAGGCGATTTCTTACCGTTGAAGATCAAACTATCGAACTTCCAATAACAAGGAAGCCTATTCTGGTAGGTAAATCTTGAGCCCGTGAAATGTCCCCATCAACCTTGTGGATCAGGTGATGCGAAAATCAAAACCCGAATGGGTGATCCAAATTCGACAGTGTTTGCACATGATGCTATGGCGAGGAATCATCCCCACATCTAATGTACCAGTACATGTTATTTCCTCTCGGCACTAAACCAACCTCGTGAGGTTAACCGTTAAGTTTAATAATTTTCATTCCAAGAGAAAAAGGAGGGGAAAAGGCAAATTACAAAAGAAAAAGGAACGCCAAGAGCAGAAGGGGAAACAACTTGCCCTGGATTCGGTCACGTCGGATCAATCACGCGCTTACGATACGAAACCTAAATATTCACCGTTCGATCTGGAGTGTCATCAAGTAAACCCATCTTAATCGATTATCCGAGTGAAAACGAAAATACCCAATTTCGGCCAAAAGATGCATGCAATCATTTAATCATGCGATTTGCCAAATATGTATAAACAGGCTAGATTTATTTCCTTTCGTCATGAAAATTCGATGATGAACTTTTTTCCTTTTCACGAAAAATGAAGAAGAATATGCTCGCACGATATTAAATGATCCCGACAACCGAGGCGCGGGGCGGGCCAAAACGAATTAGTTGACGGGCCTCGCTTCTGAATCACCGCTTGGGCCTACTGCTTTTGTCAATTTCCGAGTGGGCCCGCAAGGGAGCCCGACCACGGCATCCCATCCCAAACAGCCCAGGCTGACGTGGCGGGGCTCGGACCGCACCCGGCAGCCTAGGGTCGCGGACCGGTCAACGTGTAAGACCGTCCGACGCGGCCCCCCCCCCCTCCTCCTCTGCGGTCCGGGTGGGCCCCCGCCCTCATCCGTCCGGCACATGCTTCTGATGTTTGACACCGCGTCGGGCGGGGAGGGCGGGAGGTTGAATGGTGAGAAGAGCCTTTCATGAATCTCTTTTACCACGGAAGAAGAGGAGGAGGGTGGATGTTGTTCTTTCATGGCGACTCGTGGCCAAAAGAACAAGGAAAGAGATGTTCGATAGCGACGGCACGCAAGCTGGGCGTTTGGCGTATTGATTGAAGAAGAGAGAAGGGCCAAAAACCCCTCTGAAGTTCGAACCCCACACACCTCATTGTTTGCTGGTCGCTAGCTAGTCAAAATCCCCTTTCTTTGATCCACATTGGCAGCACACGAGGCCCGGTTCGACTCTTCGTAAAGTCGCTCTCTCCAAGCGAGTGAGCCTGTCGCTCGATTCGAAATCTGGATCGGACGGGCAGTCGGGCGGGCGGGTGAGAGATTAGAATAGGAAGCCACCGACGGGAACTGTTGAGTTTTAATGCGAAATGGGTCCGTGCACGAGCGGAATCCTCGTAGGGTCAATTCAGGCGGATCCACATTGCGTGTGAGGACAGTTAATTTGTGCATTGGATATGGCTCTGTTCAATGATGAGGTCCCTAACGTTAGGTATGGTATATGGTCTGGCATCTGGTAAGCAATGTCCTTTTGATTGAACACCCAACTTCCGTCAAACCAAAAGAGCAGCGGAAAGGACGTGGTGCCGTTTCACAGCATCAAACACGATCGACCGCGAGATTCTTCAATAAAGACGACAACGACTGAGAAGACAGCTAAGATCAACAAATATTCCGCCAAGGGAGGACCCCTGGATTGATAGCTGGAAATTAAGAACCTGAAAGCAAGACTAGTTCTACAGTGAGCTAACAGAGATAAGGATAGGATCATCAAATGAGTCCTCTAATTTGTTATGGTCTTAGGATGCTCATTGCTTCAGTCATTCTAGTACCGCCTTGGACAAGAAACATTGCAGACGATGACCGCCCAACAGACTAATAATTTACGCACATGAACAGAGCCGAGAAAGCAATTAAGGTAACAAGAGTGAAGATGCGAGATCAGCTCACAACAGTATACACGCTCCGCCATCGCATTTCAGTTCTTAGAAATTTCTCTCGAAGCCAGTTGCACACAAAATGGATATCACTCTACTTAGGCTTAATCTTAAACTCCAGGGCTAGAAAGCACAAACTAAAAATAATTTTCCCAGCTAAACATGAATTAGCTTATACAGAAAAGAATAAGTATCAACTCAGCAGATGTACTTTCCGTAACTACGTATCAAAATTTGACCTTCAACCATAAACCTATATCCATCCTTTCTTCTTTCAGAATGAGCACGAAACCCTGAAGCCAAAAATGAGCTCAATCATGCAGCTTGATTCATTGAATGGTCACTGGGGTTGGCCTTCAAGAAAGCTGTGATGAACAACAGAAGAACGGTGAGACAGGTCAATTCATCACCAGCATGCCCAAAGCTTTCCAAGATCAGGGGCGGTCCGGCTAAATGTCCACAAGGATGGCTTCCGGTCGATACTCATGTTTTCCTGCTAACCCTCCTCTTTTTTGACAAGCCCTTCAGCCTTTGATCTCGTTTTCTCTTCTTTGCTTGCTTCTGGAATGATTGCCCCACTAAAGATGGCTGTTCTTTCAGAGCAAAGCTCTTTGCAACATGGCCCAGGTGAAGTTTCTTCACCATAAAAATTCTCTTTAGCTCTCCACGATGGGCTGCAAATGCACGGACCCAAGAGCAATACGCACTCTTGGCAAGCGAATGCATTCTTGCCTGACGAAGAGATTACAACACTTAACAGCATGTAAAAACGAGACGCCAATCAGGCCAACAAAAGAAAATGACAACACACGACAAAACCAGATGTTGCAAAGGGTTTAGAGATTATCTAACTTGATCAGAAAAGACTAGCAAAGAAAAGAGTCCAGATATAATAAAGCCATCCCTCTCACCCATTGTGGGTTATGATACAATCAACTAATGCAGCTGAGTGAGACCAAGGGCACCCTGTTTTTAGCCCCATTCACAGGAGTGGCATTCTTATACTTGTCGCAATAAATTGAATGATGCTACATGTCCATAATTTCCAATAACATTAGAGAAATGAGCCTCAAAATCCTTCTCAATATGCTATTTTCCTTGAGGTTGACTTTTGATTATACCTACGCTAGTGTTCAGTTAACCATAAGGAATGTCAGAAGTCTCAAAAGTTTAGGAAGCGCTTACACAGGCCACAACAAGCTAGAAAAATACTGAAGGTACTGCACATCTAGCCTCGATCATCTTCCAGTTTCTATTTTCTAATCTATACAAACCAAAAGACATTGCGGAGCATGTCCTAGACACTTTGGCAAAAGAGTTAAAAGGAAAGAAACGAAAGCACAAGAATCTTAACAGTCAAATCATGTAAGTGCGGAAGACAAGTACCTCGGCCGAAATAAAGAGCTCAAGTCCCTTTTGCAGAGCTAGCACCCAAGGATGTAAATCCAAGGAAACAAAATTCTTGGCATGGAGCTTCTGGCCGTACAGTGGGAAACTATCCAACACCTTCAACATGGGATATTCTGCCAAACCTACACCATGCTTCTCCAATTCCTGTAGATAATCCATTTCGGCCGGTTGCAAGAACAAGAGAGCTTCGCCTCTTTCATCTAAACGGGCAGTTCTGCCAACCCTGCCAAATCATTTTCAAGATGGTATCATACCCACTAAAAGATTTCCAAACATTTTTGCTGCACTTTTATCATCAAGATTTTCTATCCACTGAAACTCGTCCCCCATGAACTAGGTTCACCACTAATGTACTAAAAGGTCCAGCCTGTACGTGAAATCAGGTACTAGTCTCGGCCAATCGACACATTTGTTATGGCCAATTAAAATGCCCCAAAACCACACATCAAGTTCAGGAATCGCCCATTTTTTATGCAAATAGGTATTTCACCCAAAATAATGACGGCTGTGTACAGGGCTCAAAGCAGAATGTGTCATAATCTAGGCAGGCAATAGATGATATTAAAGTTCAAAGCTAAATATGCAGCAATTGGTACAGACGTTATAAAACTTAAACAAGAAGTATTTTGGGGTCCGACAAAAAGTAGAGAGATACCTATGCACATATTCAGTAGCCTCTCCGGGAGAATCGTACTGTATTATACATTTGACTTTTGGGATATCTAAGCCTCTAGCAGCTACATCTGTAGACAGAAGGAGAGCCGATTTCTCTGTCTTAAAGGACTGGAATGTCATTCTTCTATCCTCCTGTTTCATATTGCCATGTAAACGAAATGCTTTGCACCTCAAGAACTTGCTCTTGACTTCAGTTTCTTGTGAATGCGGAGACCACAGAAATTCACTGATCAATGTGTAATGGAAGTCTACCGCATCACATGTTGAAAAGAACACCACAATCTGCGAGATGAGCACAAGAATGCAAGCTTGTTACCTTTTCGATTTATCCATAGGTAATACATTCCTAACATAAGCAGCATAACTTCAAAAAATATTCAAGAATAGTAGACGTCTTATGTCGGGAATTTCAGAACACATGAGCATAAAAAGAAAGTACCAGCAGGGAAAAAGACAAAAAGAGCAAATGCCTTGTCAATAATCATTATAGATGTTGAATATTAGAATACCCAAATTCTTTCTTATTACAATGTCAGAAATCAACGGAAGATTGTCCATTGACTACCATTAACAGAAGGGGTATCCTTTTAATAGCAGGGGCATCCATCTTGCACCAAACAATTCACAAAGCTGTTACACCTGACACAACTAGAGTACTTGAGCAATACCAAAGTGCATATTAGGTATCCAGCAACTTGAATAACAGGCACTGATTAAAATTTCATACGACCAAAGGCACAGAGAGCATAGAAAAGTACCTTATGTGAGGCTTCTCTCTCAAAAAGGTGCTTCAAAATGGACAGAAGTACTGCAAGCCGGGAACCACAAGGTACTGTGCATAGACAGTCAGTCAGGACTCCCACAATAATATATAATTTGGTGGGTTTCGACTAAGAATTTACCGACATATACCTTTCACATATCTCTGAACTAATTGTGACGGAAGATTATAGTTGCTTGCCAATGACGTTTCTCTTTTACCAGGAAATTCCAATTCCTCATCGATGTCAGATCCTGAAGATTTTACTTTTTGAGGTGATGGATCCAGCTGCAGCTTCTTCTCATCGAGACCAATTAGAACAGGATCTTGTAAGCTAATATTAGCAAGATGATTTACTTTCTCATTTAAGGTGGCAGACAGTAATAAGTTCTGCCTCTGAAATCCAGCATCCCTCGAAGCTCCAGGTTTCTCGCCAACAGAACCATTTTGCCTTGACCCCAGTATGTTTAATATCTCCTCTATTTCTTTCCCAAATCCCAGCTCCAAAATGCTGTTAACAGTCAGAGGAGTAGTTATTTTGATCAAATAGGAGGTTATGATGGAGTATTACGATATTATAATCACAGCGACCCTCATTAAAGGATTTCACACAAACCTATCTGCTTCATCAAAAACTATCCATTGCAAATTCATGCGAACAAATGATGATGTGTTCTTCAAGTGATCGAGAAGGCGTCCAGGAGTCGCCACAAGAATGGATATCCCTGAATATGTATAACATTGCTCATGTTAACATCCTGCGTGACAGGGACGAAAATAAAAAAAAGTCACAATATAAAAGTAAAAATCATCGTTGTATCAACTGACCCAACCTTTAAATTCAGCTTGGTAAAGAATGAGTGCCCAATTGAAATACAAGGTATTAGCAATCCAAAATCAACTAATCTAAGTTATCCCATTGAGAGGGAGTTCTCCAGTTTTAACCGGAGGCAGTGATCAGAAGTCAACAAAACAAAGCTGTCGGCAGGTCATTCCCAAGCAATTTGAAACTTCTGAGTAGATCTAAAAAGAGAACGCGCGTATTTAAAAATATTCCAAGCAACAACTAAAATTGCCTGGACAACGTCCCCTTCAACTGCGACACCATTCTGCTAGTGGAAGCAATAGTCATGGTAGTAACTGCTTCTCGAAAGGAATGTCGGCTATTATTCTTTCGCCAAACATATTTCACCCTAAAGCTTCCAACTTCAGATGCTGCCACAATTTTCTATTTTTAACTCTAATTTGTCGAACCATGTAGCAGGTCCAGATAAATAATCGAAGAATAACGACACAACTGTACTACCAGAGGTCATCGAAACAGCAACGGGTATAAGCAAAACTTCTCACCTTTCCGCAACCTCGCTTTCTCCTTCGACCTGTTTTCACCACCCATAATATAACCAGGGACAATCCAATGGAACCGGTGCAATAGCTTCTGCAGGATTTCATACACCTGCAAACATAATTCGCGCGTCGGTACAAGTACCAACGCTGTAACCGGGATATCAATACAATCCATGTACCGACTACATTACCGCCTAAAAATGCCCTAAGTCTGGATTGGCACCAATTCACAACTCTTCTCTGCTCTATAGTCAATGACAGTGTCCACGCAGCACGCATATCAACATACCTCAGGACCTCAAAGTTCCACAATTCGCACAACAAACTCCACGAAAAGGACAATTTCAAAAGTCTCTAGCTAAATCCAGACTTAAAACATTGGCGGTGAACCATCGCTTCTCAAGCATGCCAGATTGGAAATACAAAACTTAGAACATTTAACGAGACAAAACGCGCACCGAAAGTCCCGTCGGACCGTTCGATCCGAGGATCACGTTTCTGCAGGTGATGAACGATCGGCGCCAAGTACACGATCGTCTTCCCGGTCCCCGTGGCCGCGCTGACCAGCCTAGAAAAATCCCTCCACCAAGTCAGAACACTCAAACCATAGCTCCAACACACATACATGCACACGCATATGCCCCAACGTATGCACCAAGAGACGTATCGCGAATCGCAGGCGGACAAGGCGTAAGCGCTACGACACGGGAAGAGAAGCATACACATGTCGCCCGGAGAGGACAACGGGAATCGTCCGGGCCTGCACGCGAGTCGGCACCTCGAATCCCAGCCGCTCTGCGGAAACACAAAAAAACCACGACAAAGAGCACCTCAACACCGTTAGGGACACCACGCGAATCGCGATCGCCGGAGGAACATCGGCGGCGGCGGGGGCCGGCCGGTCGGAGAGAGCAACGGGGAAGGGGAGCGACCTTTGAGCTGGTCGCACAGCGCGGAGTGGAGGCCGAGGCTGGCGAAGGAGCAGTCCGCGAAGATGTCGTCCCTGTCCCCCTTCTTGGAGCCGGAGCTCGACTTCCACGGCTCCATCGCCAGCTTCTTCGCTGCTGCTTGCTGCTTCTTCTTCCTAGGGTTTTTCTTCCGGAGGCTTTGGCCGCCGACGCCGCGGAGAAGTGCCGCGGAGGAGCTGAAAGAGACGGCTTCTTCCGCAACGACGTCGTCTGAAGCGCGGGCCCCGACGCCGCCGTTTTTGGGCCGCAGGCCCACCACCGCCAACTTGCGCGCGGCGCGCTGGTGTTGCCGGGCCGGGCCGGGCCCAAGGATGCTGCTTCGCCAAATTTAAGAATATGCAATTCCTCTTGGCAAAAACAAAAACAGAGTATTTAGGGAGCGTCGCGACTCGTCTTGTTGTCATCGACCGATACGATGTTATGGCTAGAAATCGGGACTCGACATCCCCGCGCGTAGCTTGGCCAACGTTCGAAATCGCGGAGGGAAGCGGGGCGGGTGGATAAAGCCAGACGACAAACCGCAATTAAGCTCGCGAGGCTTCGCCGAATCAAGAATATCCAATTTCTCCTGACAGAAAAAAGAGTATTTAGGAGCGTCGCAACTCATCTTGTCATCGACCGATACAATGCTTTTTTTTTTATTACTAGAAATCGCGATTCATCGTCCCCGTGCATTGCATGGCCAACATTCGAAATCGCGCGGGAAGCGGGCCAGGTGGATACGGCTGGACAACAAACTGCAGTCGACGACGGTATTCCACGTCGGCGGATGATATTTAGCCAGCATCTTTTTTTTTTTTTTCCTTTTTCGAAAGTACCGTATCTCTAATAATCATGGTAGGCAAGTAAAACACGTCCCTTTCATCAAGTGCTTTACAATTTACATCCACCATGCACAATTAAGCCTAGGGCACATATAGGCCTAAAACCAAACCTTCCGTCCCATGACTCGGTGTCGCTTTCCTCTAAGTCAGCATCGAGTAATCAAGCTCGTTTCCGTCCTTTTTTTCTACCTAGACTTTGACTACCGAGGCGGTTGATCTTGTGACGCAGGGCTTATTTCCGTGTGATTTGTGACCCCTCTCGACCATAGGTTCGGAATCTCAAGTCGCTCCTCAGCCCCGGAACCCTCGGTTCATATGGGGATATCCCCAGGTCTACTCTCGTTAGTAGAGTGACGGGCTCTCGCTCGAAATGACAATAGCCATGGCTCGGAATCGAAACGCTCTGTTCGCGGGCGTCGAGCTCTTATCGTAATGCGCAGGGAATTGCCAACGCGGGTCATATCCTCGCGCTCTTTTACTTGGAAAAAGAACCGGAAATTCGCCAATGTGCACATGCCGCGGAGTCGTAATGCCGACGAAGTCCAAAGGACCATGCCCCCCGGTGAGATATAGAGGAAAGCCAAAATGCTTTCGGCGAGCCTCTCAATCCTTGCTATACGTGGGTACTATCTATTTCCGCTAAAACTAATTTACTAAACGAAATGCCGAAGTTTGAGTCCGGGGGCGAAATCGCGCAATAAGCGATCAAGCCCGCAGCAAGCGATCAAGCCCCGCACAATCTCGTCGGGTCCCGTTCGAACACAATCTCGCATTTAGGTCACGTTTTTCCACGCCACGGGCATACTCCGAACACGCATTTAGCAAGATGCTCGGCACTTTTCCACGAACAAAACGAAATTCGATATTTTATCGCCCAGTCAAGACGGGTCGAACCGAACGAGACGTCGCCGTGCATTCCAAGAGCACGCTCTCTCCTCTCCCGTGTATGTCCATTCTGTACGAACGAACACGAGGGCCGCCTATTAACTGCGTGACACTCGCCTCTTTTCCCTTTCCTATACATACATATACATACCAGGTGCCTTTTTCTCAATTTTGGTGTGTCAAATGAAATGGACCTAAAGTATGATAACTTCCATGCCGTCAAATTTCCAAGCACGACTTTACTAGCAGCTTCGACGGCCATACAATTGGTAGACCCAAATGGTTCCAACCACTTTTGTCTTTACGAATTCATTGGATCTTCAGGGGCGGGGAAGTTGGGAAGAGGTTATGACGGGAGGGAAAGTTAGCTGCGCGTCACTGTCGTTGACATTTGGCTCATACGTTTGTAGCGCCTCTGTTGATTCGTGGGGTTTTGCTCATGAGGCAAAGCGCTGTTTGTGTGATGAATGATGGCGTCTTTCGTTAGGGAATCTGTTGGGTCTTTCCTGCTGGGGAAAAATTATCAAAAAAAAAAAAAAAAAAGGTCCGGAATCTATCGTAGTTGTTCCAATTCAGTTTTAATGGACCGTTCGGTTATACTTATTGAGCCCTAAACCTTTTTTGATAATTTGTTAATTTGATCCTTTCGCCAATTTTAAGCAAAATTGTCGAAGTGTGTGTCGGCCGTCCTGCATATCGTAGCCGGTGCTAACACGAATAATTTTAATGAACCTTTACCGGCGAAAATCGCTCGAACGGATGTCACGACGCGCTCCACCGCTAGCGCGCTCGAACTCGGCTCAAGTTCAAAACGCAGAACCGAGAGGAGCAAATAAGGGCCTCGAAGAGATTCGGATGCAACGGCCTAAAAATTTAAGATGCGCGCGAATCGAAACGAGGTTAAGGTTTCTAAGTTCTTCCACGCGAGACGGCCGCGCTCGAACAACGAACGCACGGCAAAAGAGACGGTTTGTTACCGGGGCGCTCCGATGCTGGCGAGCAAAAAAGGAAAAGGAAACGAGTGAAGCGCTCACGGCAAATGATATTAACGGGCGGCGTGTGAAAAGCGATGTTAATGTTATTGAGAGGGATATTGTAGGGAAAAATGTCCAATCGATGCAACTAGTGGCATCGGTAGGTAATCGTCGTTTTCATATTTTTTTCAAACGCGAGTTTGTCACGCGATTGCTTGAGGACGTAAAGATGCTTCGTACTCTAGCATGCACATGACTCGTGTCGCTTCCAGTCGAACTGTTCTGTGATCCGTGTCGAGGAACGGGTGTTCAGGATACGTAGACGCCCAAAAACGATCGGGTCTTTTTAATCGACGCGATGCCGGTTTGAATGAACACGGAGGTCGGCGTTTGAGCGCGAATTGTTTATCGCCGAGAGTTATCGACGGCGGACACGCTCGTCGATGACTGTGATCACCGATCACTGTGTGATACGGCCGTCGACAAATGATCATGGATGGAGCCTCGAGTTATGGAGATGGGGCTGTGACTATCAATTTCAATAGTAACCGCTTATTGGGCGATTATGCTTTGCAGCAGGTTACGTAAAGCCTCGTTGAACTGTTGTAAAGGACGAACGATCATCAATGCAAACACTCGTGTATATTCACTCGGTCTCAATTTATCAGTTTCTAGTTCTTGCATTTTGCTTTCTTTTAGTGGATCTCGAACCCGATTCAGTAAAACCCAAAAAATCAATATTCGGTGGGGATATCTCGCTATTCTCCACATCTTCCGCTGGGGAACCGCGAAGATCCGAAATTTTTTTGTTTTTGGATTGGCGGAATTATATCTCCGTGCTTTTTGTATGCTCAAGATTAATTAATAATTGAATTGAATTGATTAATTAGTTACGGAATCGATTCGTACAAACAATTGCTACGGCAAATTCTACTTGGTTCTAGTTTTTACCCTTGAAAGGAAAGGAGAAAGGGAAAAAAAGGAGAGAAAATAGCTCTTCCCAAAATTGCTACGCCACCGTGCACGCATGCAAAGTCGAATCTTTTCAATTAATCGCGGGGGCGAAGAAAGAACGGTGGGTCCCGCTTGGAGGGGAAAAACAAAGGACATACAAAATCTCTGAGATTCTCATGAGTTTCCACCAAATGAATAAATGAAAATTGCGCGTGTGGTGCCAAAAGGGTTCTTGGAGGCTGGTGCGCCCCAAAACGCTGCGTACGTACCACGTGGCGATTTGGCATTTAAGTGGAGGGGAAAGGGTGACAAGGGTAACATGAATGGCGCTATGAAAAGTATATAAAATTCTTACCTTACGTAAAAAATAAAAAAAGGAGACAAGGGTAACATGGATGGCGCGTTCGCCGGGAGAATGGCCTAGCACCCTAAGAAATCTTAAACTTTTAACTTTTGTCCCGAATTTATATTTTATCTCGTGAAAAATCTCCGACTTTCTCTTATCTCCTAATTTTATCATAAATTTTTTTTTCCCATAAAAAACCCTCAATTTCAGGTCTTGTCCTAATTTTATCAGAAACTTTTTTTTGTCCTATAAAAAATCCCTAACATTTTGTCCTGTCCCGATTTTATCGTTTAATCCCAATTTTACCCTAAAATTTTTGTAGATTCACAAAAAGCACGAAATTTTACTCGAGTCACGAATCTGCCCCCCATTAACCCTCTGCCAAATTTTTTTGGTTGACAACTGAGAGGCGGAAAAACTCCAAAGTACTGATCCGGTCCAAGTGGACGGATGGGCAGTTCCATGCCTAGAATCGAGAACCAGAATCAATAGTCACCGGTTTAAGTGAATTGGAATCGGGGCCGCTGGTTTTTGGGCTGGTTCCGATCTGGTTCCTATTTGTCGGAACCGGTGAGTACTGATTTGCACTAGTTCTAGTTCCAGGCGATTCCTAGTTCCTTTGCATACTCCTGCAAATTGCTGAGTTAAATAATATGTAGCAGTTGATAAGTGTATCAATTGTGGGATTTTACCTTCTATTTGTTACGTATGTGTTAGTTTGTGATTTTTTTTTTGTATTAATCCAAATTAACGGAGGTTAAATTTGTCACAAATGTACCATTTTTTAAGAATTTTTGGTGGTCAAAAAATAAGTTCTGGGTAAATTTATCATAAGTGTAACAGTTTAGGGCTTTTAGTAGTCAAAAAATTAGTTTGGAGTAAATTTATCATATGTGTACTAGTTTAGGATTTTTTTGTGATATTAACCTAGGTATTTATGTGTATTTTTTTGTTTATTGATGCAGCGGTTCCGTTGTGTCAACCATATCGAACTATTCATATAAGTTTTGGCTCTCGAGGTTTTTAGATTGGCTCGGCGAATTGAAGAAGGGGCTTGAACTTGGGACTTGCCGTTTTTCAAGACAGAAGGCCCGAATAATCGCAATGAGATATTCATGTGTATTTTTTTTTTTTGTTTACTGATGCGGCGATTCCGTTGTGTCGGCCACATTGAACGATTCATATAAGTTTTGGCTCTCGAGGCTTTTGGATCGGCTTAACAAATCGGAGAAGGGGCTTCAACGCGGGACTTGCAATTTTTCGAGACGGAAGACTCGAGTTGAGCGCCTTATCGTCGCGAAGAAAAAAAAAAAAAACCCCCTCTCTCTTTATATGTTGCTATTGTTTTCATTATGCGATAAAAGAGGATCGACTCTACTACCCTTTTCATGGCTAGAACTTCTTCACTTGATATTTCTCATCTTGCCTTGGGAGTCTCTAGTTCAAAGCACTTGATAATAAAATCGTATCTTGATCGAAACTCATTCACTAAGTGCGTGAATGATAATCATTTTGTTTCCTTGCTTTTGTATTTTTTTGGTTCTCGAGAACAGGGTTGGAACAGAAATCCGTTTAGTAAAATAATTTCATTTTTCTATTTTTGAGATAAATTTTTAGCCTAGATATAGGTTTGGAACAAAAATGAGTAGTTAAAATTTTCTACTTTTTAATTTCTAAAACAGAAAAAAGAAATAACAACTCTATTTTATTGCTCGCCCTCACCTCATCGCCCATCGCCTACCCGCCGTCCGCCGCTAGCCCACCCGTAGGCCGTTTGCCACCGCCTGCTTGCCTGCCCGCCGCTTGTCGGCCGTCCACGTAATCCGCTGGGAATAGAAATTTAAAATAACCTATCAAACGAATTTCTATTATAAGAATAGGAATTGTGTGTCATTGTTAAACGCTTATTTTTTCTTAGAAACTCGTCCGGAAAATAGAAATAAAATTTCTATTTCTAGCCAGAAATAGGGCCCGAGAAGAGAAATTTTATTATTTGCACTCTAACGGGCTCGTTTGGTTGCAGTAATATGAAATAAGACTGTAATGTAATAGTTATTATTTTTTGTAATGTAATGAAGTTGCAATAGCTTTCGAGCTTTTTAGTTTAAGTAATGTAATACCTGTTACGCTGTTTGATTTCACGAACGACATGTAATAAGGGGGAACAGTGTTAGAACTCCCGTAATACTAATCATAATCGGAGGAAATATAATATTTATTACTTTAATAGTCAATCACGATTCACGAGTTTAATACTCCATAAATGATAGTAGATAAATATTTTATTAAATCAATATATTTTTCTAATAATTTATGAATGGTTATGTCCAAAATTTAAGCAAATAAGTAGTTGTAGTAATTGTCACTTCAATAGCCCATCACGAGTGTATTGCCCCATATACATCATTAAGATATCGAAAACCAACACATGAAATTTTTTCTATTATTTAATAATTAATTTATGACTATGATTCAACTCTAATGAGATAATATGTGAATATAATCGAACATAATTTAAATAATCGTAACTAATAATTATTATATCGCGAACGATTCTTAATATAATAAATAACATTGTATTATCGAGGTAACTCAAGCCCATTATTTCATAATAAATTTACACATGTCTCACATCATATGTTATTAAGTCAAAATAACTACGATTTGTGTTATGATTAAGGCAAATAATATTTTTTTTAATTATAATTAAAAATCTACCATCGGTAGAGTACGTGGAAAAAACGACGAGGGAAGTCGGGGATAACTTTTACAGCCATGCCCTAACACGAATTCCGCCGTTGATAGTTTTTACCGCAAACAAACGCCGCAATAGACAGTCCATTTATAATGGGCTCGTACGTAACGGTGATAGCCATTTTACTGCAACTAACTAAACGTTCTATAAGCAATAGCACGACCAGAAGCGTTTTGCACACGTCCGCGTTAATTAGTAATTACGACTCCTCTTCGGCAAGAAATTTGTAGCGAAAAGTTCAAATGTAGGGTGATTTTTCGAATCCATTAATCAATGTATGTGGTCAGCGTCCTAGCGGGGGCCATGGAAAGACACCGCTAGTCCCCTTCAAAGTCAACATCGCCACATCCTAATCGCACATTCTCCCTGTCCATCTCCATCCTATCATCTCCTATCCTCTTTCCCCCTAGGGTTTAATTTCGACCCCACAAAAGAAGGCATTTGGAAAACAAAACATATCTGTCGAGTAATTGCGGTCCTTCGCTAATGCTGGCGCTGGGGAGGTATCGTTAAGGGCGATCGGTTCGCGGTCCAGTTCCTAAAATTGGGAATTGGGGACCAGAGCAGTTGGTCTGGGGATCGGGAACTGGACCACATGTCCGGTCCGATGGAACCGGTTAATTAGGGTTTAATTCACGTTTTGCTAAAATTTTGTTAATGAATTTATGCTAGTGAAGTTCACTTTAGGGTTTAATTCGCATTTTATTAATTTTCGTCAATGAATTTATATGTCGATGGAGTTTACTTATGATTTAGTTCACATTTTTTTAATTTTTTTCGAAGAAATTTTTAAAAAACATATATGCGATCGGTCCGGTCCAAAACCCCCTTAGAACCGGGAACCGGACCAAACTTGCCAGTCCGGTCCCCGATTTGGGCGGTCCATTTTTGCGCGATCGAAGGTATCATCCAGCTCGGCACATTTCTTTTCCCTGCGAGGCGGCGACCTCGATCGAACAGTTATCTCGGAACAAGAAAGAGACCGAGTTCGGTACGACCCGGCACCGGCCGCCGATTGCTTCATTCCTTTTTCTTTCCATCGAGCAAACTGCAACGGGACTTTTCGTTCGTCGACAGGCTCAATGACTGCCTTTTCTTTTCCCTTTTTCTTGTGAAAGGGTTCTCGATGGCGAGTGCATTTCCGTGCCCCCGTTAAGCATTGCTTAATTGTAAAATACCTTTAATTGTCAAGATCGCGATTGCACCAAACACAACAACGCGAGAAAAACAGTTGGGCTCTGAAAGATCTTTTTCGCTTGCTCAGATTACAAGGCAAACGCCAGAAAGGGCCCCCCCAAAAAAAAAAAAAAAAAGCGGGGCCTCCCCTTTAACGTCGAAGTTGAAAAGTCGTGTCTCGCAAAAATCATAAAATAATAATCATATCGATATTAAATTCCAGAAATTTATTTGGTTTCTTCTGGGAAAAAAAAAATATCCATGATGACATCCGAGCCACGTGACGCGCGCGTGCGCGCCCCGGCAACCCTCGCTAGAGGCCTCAAATTTCCGGTAAGATCCGCACCCCCCTCACCACTCCCTCACCACTCGTGTTACTTTCTAGTTTCGGGCAGACCAGGCACGCGCGCGCTATTTCGTCCTTTTATTATAAATTGAATATCGCTAACTTTTTCCCTCCTTTTTCGGAAAGGAAAAGCTCGTTAAAATAAAATAAAAACTTTCTTATTTAAAGGACGATGATGCAAAAAGGCTCTAAACTTTGATTAAATATGCAACGTAATTCTTGAACTTTTTAATTTATTCGATATTATCTCCGAACTTCATCTTAATGTTCAATGTGCTCGGTACATGTTCGATTTAATTTCCGAACGGACCGCATTGTACGTTTTCATACGGTTTTCGGGGACGATATTAAATAGATTAAAAGTTTGGAAATCGCATTGCACGTCAGATTAAAGTCCGGTAATCGCACTGGACAAATTAAAGAAATCCGGAAACCATATTGCGCATACGATCGCTTGGGCCAAGCGAGGCCATCCTCCATATTAACTTCGCGGGCCCCCCCCCCAATCAAGGCGTCTTTTGGGGCCGACATCCTCAGATACCGTTGTGACATTTTCCCTATATTTAACACGTAAGACGAGCCTCCAAATTTTTTTTTTTTCCCTGGTCGCAGACCCACGGCGTCCCATTTTCATTTTCATTTTCGTTTTCGTTTTCATTTTCGTTTTCATTAAATTAATTCTTCGAATTAAATTTTTTTTTTTTCCCCGGGGCATATTTATTTCGATTTACACGAGTCAGATTGCGTCCCCCCTTCTGTCTGTCTCTCTCTCTCTCTCTATCTCTCTCAATAATGCCGTAAGTTCGTAACACCGCACCCCACAAAAACCGAAGACAGAGGCCAGAGTGCCGGAGCACTTGGCAAATCCTCTGCTCTCATCACCACCGCCACCACTCTCTCTCTCTCTCTCTCTCTCTCTCTCTCTCTCTAGCCCGAACCACCGTTGCGCCGCCGCGCGGGGGCGGAGCGCAGCGCGGCCGCCGGTACACCCGCTCGCCCCGCCGGCGCCGATTCGAGCGCGGCCTCCTCCTCCGATCGGCTCCGTCGCCAATCCGCGGTCCCCGCGTGAATCTCCGCCCGCCTCGGCGTCGGCCGGCTTCTCCCGCTCCTTCCCGCTTCGGTTTCTTCGGATTCGGCCTCGTGCCGCGAGTCGCGCGGGGGCGGCCGAGCTCCCCCTCTCCCCCCTGCGGATCGATTTGCTCTTTTCCTTTTCTTCTTTTTTCTCCCGCGATGGCTGCGTCCGCGGCTGCGTCGCCGCTCTGCACGTGGCTCGTCGCGGCTTGCATGTCGGTCTCGTGCCAGGGTGGCGGCGCGGGGAAGGGGCCGGCTTCGTGCGGGCCCCCGCGGAGGAGGAGGCGGCGGCTCCCCGTGTCGAAATGCTGCGGCGGCGGCGGCGGGGGCGCGGCGTCGTCGTTCGGCCTGGTGACCTCCTGCCTGGCCTTTGAGCCTTGCAGCGAGTTTTACAGCTCGCGAGCGGCGTCGTCCTTGGGATTGTTCGGCGAGAATGGATTCGCTTCGCTTTTCGGATCGAGGAATCGCCCGATGAATCGGAGGCAGAGGCGTCTGAATCCCGCCCCTGGTTCGGGTAATATTATTATTAATATTAACGTTAATGATAATAATAATATTATTGTTATTGTTGTTGTTGTTGTTGTAGGCTAATTTGAGCTGTTGTCGTTGATTATAGCTTATTTCCAATCTTGTCTTCACTGTAGTCCAGGTAGAAAGTTACTTTTGTTCATGGCCAAGGTGTGCTCCGTCGGTTGTCGAAAGCTTGATTTGCTGATGCTTGTTTTATTATTTATTTAAAAAATATTTGTTTTTGCCACATTTTTTGTTCTGATTCATCACTAGTTTCGTTTAAGCTTAAGAAGCTGGGGGGAAAGGAGTCTACTTGGGAGATGGGAATGCATTTTCAATGATTGAGGTTGAGACTTTACCAATCAATTCAATGTGTTTGCCTTGTTATCCTACCTGTCTTTTTAATCTGGCCGACGTGCACGTTACGAAGGGAAATTGGGACTAAGGTTAATGTCTAAACAGTAGAAAGAAACAAGTTATGTGAATCAAATAGGTGGTAGGTTTCTAAATGTCCACATTTCCAATAGAATTTTGGAGAAAATTAACCCCTCCATGGATTTTCCAGTGAAAATAAATCTTGAGAAATTTTCCTTCTGAGCTTTTTGAGTTGTTTTTGTCGGTCAATCGGCATTTTAATGTGCTATGAATGTATATCAAGACAATTAGACAGCGATACCGTTTGATCAATCATTGCTCGTGAATGATGGAAGTGATTATGTTTTTCTTGCTTCACGGGGTGTGACGTATGAATTAGGAATTTAACTCTTATCGTCACTGCCATCATTCATCTGACACTTGCCATGACATCCAAGCTCACTGCTTTCGGTTACCTGCCATCATATCATCGCAGGGCAGGATCATTGCTATGTCCATAAACTTGTTAGTTGCATTTCTAGCTGATCGATTTACCTTTTGAGATTCAAAAAACTCACAACACTTCGTGATTGGTGATTTAGGTGAAGTCATGGCTGTGGCAGTGCAAGCTGCTCCAGAGTTTGTCACGAAGAAGAAACCTGTGACAAAGCAAAGACGTGTAGTTGTGACGGGGATGGGTGTCGTAACCCCACTTGGTCATGAGCTGGACACTTTCTATAACAATTTGCTTGAAGGTGTTAGTGGCATAAGTGAGATAGAGACCTTCGACTGTTCCCAGTTTCCAACGGTAACCCTTCTTGCTTATGGAAGATTTCTACCCTACCGCTGCTTGTTCTGAAACTTCTTCATGATGCCCCATCTTTTACATTTACAGAGGATTGCAGGAGAAATCAAATCATTTTCAACTGATGGATGGATAGCACCAAAACTTTCTAAAAGGATGGATAAATTCATGCTTTACATGCTTACTGCCGGAAAGAAAGCCTTAGCAGACGGTGGAATCACAGAAGATGTAATGAATGAGTTAGACAAAACTAGATGTGGTGTTCTGATTGGCTCTGCAATGGGTGGCATGAAGGTAACACCTAACTCCTGTGATGTTTCTTGAGATGATTGCTTCAAAGATGGAAAATGTGTGAAGAGATTGAGGACAAGCTCCTTCGATCGACTCATTTTCACATCTGCAGCTATCTTCTTTATGAGGGACAATGACAATTTTGGGATGATGTCCATGTTGAGTTTTGTGTGCTTCAAAATGTAAAGGGTATCTTTGAAGGGACACCTAACCAGTGAATGTGACTATATTAGAAACTTTGTGCTCTGTAGTAAGTTGGTTGCCATGTGGCCTATGTCACAGCCGCATTGTTCCAAGATGGGACAAGGAGGCATATTAAACCTGCAATTCATCATTATTTTGTTAGTTTGCTCTTTAATACCGTTTTTCATGTCAACTGTGCAGGTATTTAATGATGCCATTGAAGCTTTGAGGATTTCATACAGAAAGATGAATCCCTTTTGTGTACCTTTCGCCACGACAAACATGGGATCTGCTATGCTTGCAATGGATCTGGTCAGCTTATTAATTGCATGAAATTATATGTTTTTTTTTTCTTTTGATGGAAAAGATATATTTAATAGATACTTTTACACACTCAATTGCAGGGATGGATGGGACCTAATTACTCAATATCTACAGCATGTGCGACAAGCAACTTTTGTATATTGAATGCAGCGAACCATATAATAAGAGGCGAAGCTGTAAGTGTTCAAAAATCAAAGCATATATCGAAATGAAAACAAAACCCTTTAGGTCCTAATTTGTCATTGATATTTGGTTAATACGATTCTTTTAACTGGAAGCTTAAATATCAGATTGTTGGTTCAACTGTGTTTTCTTCGTTTAAGGTGTGACGATTTTGCAGGATGTCATGCTTTGTGGTGGTTCTGATGCAGCAATAATTCCTATAGGTACTCATCTCCTTCTGGCTGCTCCACGTACTGTGCTTGTAGTGATCTGGTGTGCCATGAGTTGATATTTTCAATAATGCATGCTGCAGGTTTGGGAGGTTTTGTTGCTTGTCGGGCACTATCGCAAAGGAACAATGATCCCACCAAAGCTTCTCGACCGTGGGATATGGTAATGTTACCGCATCCGTTTCTTTTCCACTGTCTTGCTTCTTATCTTTTACTATTATTTTTTTCCTTGGACTATAGGGTCTGATGTCTTGTTAACACCGAATTTCCCCCGTCAATAGCCTCTGGTCTGGTCTTTTAAACAAGTGCCCGTCGGTAGCACACCATTAAAACTTTTTGCGGCAAACATCACATATAGAAGTTCTTTTTTTTTCAATTAGTTGAGCCATTTGGAGTAGTCTGTGTTTGAAACTTTTTCCACAATTAGTGCTGACTTCGTAAATTAGGGGAGGTCGCAAACTAGGCTAGATTTTCATGGAGAACTTATATGTATGTGTGAGGTCACTTTGCCTGTGTATTGGGATTTGCACAGTAGGTGCATCACGGTATCTCTAGGTTATACATGTGCAAACTTCTTTTAAGTCATTCTTATCAGGATCTCGATGGAGGTTTTCACTTTTTTGACTGAAAAACTTTAATCATTCTTTTATATGGCATGTGTAGTAAAGAAGACTTACAAAGCTGCTTTTCTTTTCCCCCATCTCTTATGATATTATGAGGAATCACTTTTATAGGCATCCTAACCTTCTATTTTGTCTGCAGAGTCGTGATGGTTTTGTCATGGGAGAAGGAGCTGGTGTGCTGCTCTTAGAGGAATTAGAGCATGCTAAGGTATATCTGATAAAATCCTTGTCGCAGCTACCTGATACTAGAGCATTACCAATCTTGTGCTGCTCAGCCTAGCAATTGAGTATCGAAGGACCTGTTTTCTTTTGTAGTGGTTTCCTGTTTCTATTCTCTACTGTTATGGTGCAACTGAAAAAAGATAATGATCCATCCCTCTTTAAGATTCAGTCCGAGATTCTATGTTTACTGTTCCATTTTGCTCAAGGAATTTCACATACCTGTGTGTTCTATAGGCATATTTAGCTCTCTTAAGTATTTCTTCATACTTTGTGCTAATTCATTCTCTTGAACTGGGGATCCTGTGCGCACAGTCATATTTTACTCTCCCAATTTTGCTGATGCTAAAAAAATTACATTTATGTTTCTAATTGTTGGCTTAGTTGAAGTCAAAAAGGACCTATTATATGCTACTTCAAATTTTATTCGTTAATGAACTCATTCATTTTATGATGCTGTTCTGCAACTTAGCTCAGGAACAGATGTGGAGTTTAATGGGGAGATTGCATTAGAAGTTGTGAGTATTATGCCCGGAGAAATTTAATCAAGTCTCAAACAATTAGCAAAAAGTGCATTATAGTCCTTAACCTAGACCAAAAAGTGTAATATAAGGCTGCAAAGCAGGCAATTTCCAAGTGCCATGTACGCAATTTTTTGGTGCTGTTCAATGGAAGAACTTAATTGCACTTTTTGAAGTACCGTTTAGAACTTTTTTTGTACAATTTGAAAATTATGTTCTTTGATCCTATTCGGATAAATATTTGTTACTTTATACTTTTCCCCGAGTCTAGGAAGCAAATTCAAGTCAATAACCTTACCAAAAAAAAAAATTCAAGTCAATAGCCTTTTTCAAATTGTACATACCTGAAATGCAAGACTGTTTTTCTTCCTAAAAGCAAGGGCTGTTTTTACTCTTATTAGCTACCAGTGCTGTTTAAAGATTTTAGCCTTTAATTTGAGATCTTGAAAGTGCTCTCTGTTTTAAACACCCACATTTACTAAAAAAGTGGAAGAACCTTTATATTATGCTGAACTTTTGAAGAGTATTGTTCCACTTTACTAACTGATAAAAAATGAACCCCTGTTTTCACTTTGGGCCAGTCTCTGGATTTCAGGCTTCTGTTTCCTCGTTTGATGAGTAGTTCATTGTTTAAACTTTATAGTGTCGATGCTGTCCAATTTCGAGTGTGCTCTTAATTCTGCATAGCTTTTAATCTTCTGGTTGCATGCCTTTCCGTGCATTAATATTAGTCACAGGTATTATGAAGAGAGAACTCTTTTAGTAGTTAAGTCAGTCAATGCTTTGTCAAGTAGGCTAGCTTTCTATCTTTAACAGTTGATTAGATAGCATTTTCTCTCAAAACATTTCTTGTTAGAGCTTAGTTGCTTGATTTATCATTCATTTTGCAGGAAAGGGGTGCAGATATCTATGCAGAATTTCTTGGTGGAAGTTTTACTTGTGATGCCCATCACATAACTGAGCCTCGTCCAGATGGTAATTTTCCCTTCTGTCTCTGGTTAAACATATGCATTCTTTTGAGCATTAGATTAGTTAATTAAAATAGCCGATGGTAACCTTTAAATGATTGTAGCAGACTTTTTCTGTGGTAGAATTTCTTCATTCCCTCAACTTTTGCTTGAAGAGAGGATGGTTGATAACATGATCGAGAAGCTACTGTGGTAAACATATTTATATTCTACACATGGTAGAGGGTTAAATGACATAGAAGATAGAATTTTGATTGTATTATTGCATATTCCATTGGAGTTGCATATTTGTCTACTGTATCAAAATTTTGTACATCATCAATAAGGAAAAAAATCCTACCTGTTTATTATTAGTTCCTCATCCAACTTTGTTTATGCAACATCACTATCTCGTCTACTATTCATCAAGGTGATTGTTCCACGCTATTAAAGCTGTGCATCACGGTAAGATTAGTCCTAAACTATGAATAGTAAAATAGACTTAATTATTTCAACCAAAAAAAAAAGGTAGACTTAATTATAAGTTACAAATAGATCCTGGTAAACTACGCTTCTGTCTATAAAGAAGAGTTTCTTGAAGCTGTATGTCTGTAATGGAAGTTTAGCTTGCCCGCTTGCGCCATTGAGAACAGTCGAAAGGCACAGTAAAACACAAACTTGTCATAGCAATGGTCAGTTTTCAGTTTTTCTCTAGTATCTGGTTCTCTAGTCTATTTCCTAGCAATTTTCCTTTACGTATAAAAGTTAGGATTGCCTATCGGGAACGAGGGTATGGAGCAATCGCTTGTTTGATTTTTTTCAAATTGCTCTAAGTCATTTGGGCATGCAAACCTTTTCCAATATGAAAGGTTGCTTCGGCAAATTACAGTGGCTGCTTTAACAAACTTTCTCGTCAAAATATGGAACTCGTCAAATTTATCCTTTGATAAACAGGGGTTGGCATCATGATGTGCATAGAGAATGCCTTAGCTCAGGCTGGGGTGTCCAAGGAAGATGTAAATTACATCAATGCTCATGCTACATCCACTATGGCGGGAGACATTATGGAGTACCAAGCTCTCACTCGTTGTTTTGGCAAGAATACGGAGGTAAGCTGAAAACGTTGACTTCCTTCCCAGCTCCTTAAATCTGTTCTCTACAATGTTCCGGTGCTTCATGGAGTTTTTTCCATTGATCATATAGTTGAGAGTGAACTCTACGAAGTCTATGATCGGTCACCTCCTTGGAGCAGCTGGTGCAGTGGAAGCTGTTGCAGCAGTTCAGGTAATTAATTTCCGGTTTGTTCTAGATAGAGTGTTAGAAAGTATGGGATTTTAAATAATGTGGGTGGCTGTCGCAGTCAAGAATCATGTCAGGTATCTAATGAATGCATCAATTTTGCTTACCTTGGCTACAAATAAGTTCAGTAAATCAAGTGGGTCAATGTTGGTGCCCCATCATATGTATTTTCTCCTCCTTGTCAGATATAATTTAGCTTTTAATCATGTGCCGTTCACATGCAGGCAATAAGGACAGGGTGGGTCCATCCAAATGTTAACCTGGATACCCCAGCTGATGGAGTGGTACATTTCCTCCTTGTCCTCGTCTCTTTTTCAGCTAGAGCTCAAACCTGTTAGGTGACATTTACATGGATCTACAGCAGTGGATAATCTTGCTATAAATCTGTGATTCGCTTTGATTAGGACACGAGCGTGCTAGTCGGTCCAAGAAAGGAGAGGGTGGATGTCAAGGTTGCCTTATCTAATTCATTCGGTTTTGGTGGCCACAACTCCTCGATCTTGTTTGCTCCTTACAAATGATATGGCTACTCCAATTACCTTCGATATTTATAGAGGTACGTCAGTACATACTAGTTTATCACGTCAGTTGTTGAAAGATGATTTGTTGTTTGTTTTTTGCCTTTTCTCCCTTTCTTCCTCTTCTTGTTCATGTGTTGTGTGGCTGTGGATGCACTACATTACATGTATAGCCTTGAGAGCAATGAGGGTCTCACGGGGCGCATAATCAATGATTCCCACTTAAACATGGATTCGGGGGTTTGGGGAAAGGCGGGCCAGTACAGGAGGCTGGTCACCACTGGTTGTGCAATGTTGGACTTTAGTGAGATATTCGTTTCGGCATGGGACTTTTAAGATTATAGGGCTCCACTTTTATGTTCAACACCATTGCTATATCTCTTGCTTTACCAAGTTCTTGGATTATTGTTTGTTAAATATCAAATTGGGTGTTGATAATTTCTTGATCTAAATCTTGCAGCTATTGCAGCCAAATGGCATCTCATAGGCATGCTACTTCATGGCCGATTGCTCGCATGTGGCCAATGTATAATTCGGTCAGTACAAGCTGGGGGATGCAGCGAAGTCTTTACAGCACCATCTGTAGCATGAAGGTCAATACTCGTGATTCGCTAATCGCTCATACTCCGCTATCATTTTTCGCTAGAATTATTGGTTTCTAGTCATCGGTGTGAGCCATAGCTGGCCTTGATTTAGAGCCCACCGTACCGCAACAAGCTTGCCTCTGTTAGCGCCTGTTGTACAAGTAGATGGCTCCTCAAAAAAATGTTTCACCTACTTTGTTTTCACTACCGGATGAGATACTTAGCTGTTAGTCGATTTTAATTGAAGTTTAATGACAGATCTTGGACAAATCTTGTTGTTCGAGGAGGCAAACTATTGACTCCATCGGCTAGCGGGTTTTTCTCAACTCTCTACATTTTCGATGGAAACAGACGATTTCTACATATTCTGCTAGCGATCATGAGTCACTCCTCTTCCTGATGAATTCGTTAAACGAGTCACGACGAGCCTCATCAGTCTTTTTGGTTTCCCAACTGTCGGCTTGCGATCTTTTGTGTGAGGTCACTGTTTAATAAAGGGCCAGTGATGGTCAGTGTGCTTTGCCTGTACGTAAATGCGCGAACCAGCCCGAATTCAATGGTGTACCGAAACATGACATGATGACGATATTGCAATAGACCGAGAGCTAAAATGACCTGTCTAATGATATTACGATATATGGTAACGTTATTCATTCGCTCATGCTTTACCTTATTTCATGGCACATGTATGGTTCTGCTGCACGAGGAAAAGAGAAGTCTTGCCAATGTACGTCCGTTCCCACATGACATAGCTTCTGGGTTCGTGGGCGTGTCTTGCTAGTTTCACTCGTCTATTGTCGTTTAACATATCAATCACATGGTACTAACTTGTTACGCAAGATCAAATTCACGATGATTTGTTTGTGCCCCATTAAAGTTAAAGAAACAACACTGCGCATATCATATCCGAAAGCTGAAAATAAGAACGCTTAAATTTAGTTTGATGATATTGCACCGAAATGCAGTCTCCATCCTCTTCTTTCCTACGAGACACGCCTCCCACCGTGGACGCCTCTCGTCGTCTGTGCGTATTCAATTGAATTCCGACGCCAAAAACTTCAATCACGCCATCGATGCACCGCCATACACCTCACCGTCTTCAATGAAGAAAATCTCGACAACCAAAAATATCCCGAACACAATAAATTCAGTAACCGTCACCTAATTCCCTTCCCTCTTTACTGTCTTCTTTCCAAGAAAATATTCTATGGTTGCAAAGTGCCATGTCAATCGCTGATGTGGCTTGTGTTTTTTGCTAATATCTAATGATAGATTGACACGTGTTGGTTGAGTTGGAATAAAAAAGGAATCTGATTTTTCTCATCTTCCTCCTCCACCCACTTTTCTCTCCAAATCTGGTTGTCATTAGATCCATCGAATGGGTGGGTCAGGTCAAGTCGAAAAATGGTCTAACCCAAATTGACTCATTTAATCCGTTTTGACCTATTTTTATGCAATACAAATTTAATAACTCATACCCAACCCAATCCATACCAAACACGTACCCGACCCATTTTGCTAAAATACTTCCATATTTAACTAAATTTAGGAAAACTCATATCCAATTGATATGAGAACGCGGAGTGAGCGAACGCGAGATCAAGTGAAGGAAAAAAAGTGCGAAGAGAGAGTCATAAAGATGGGTTGAGTCTAAGTAGTTGTCAACCCATTTAACATCCATATTATTTTGGGCTTTACCATACTAACTAATTTATGACTTATTTCCTGAATATAACTAACCCATATAAAAACTCAACCTGTCAAATACGGGTAAATAAATGGGTCTATAACCCATTTTAATAGGTCTAATTGTTGTCCAAGGCCACCGGCGCCGCTTTCAAGCATCTTTTTGGCTGGCCGACTCTTCAAATCTGACCATTCATGGCCGCTAGAGCCAACCGTCGTTGCTCGCGGCCATGGCTCCAGCTCTGAAAGTTCGCTCGGGCCAGATCTGGAAGCACTGGCCATGGACGTGGAAGGATGATGGAGGGGTGGTCGGGTTAGATGTGTAGTTGTTTTGGCGGACTCGATCGAGGAGTGGATTTGGCAACCGAACATGGACTTTGTTGCTTGCAATCGTTATTGTGGAAACTAGATTTAATTTGGACTTCGTTGCTCGCCTTCGTTGCTCGCAATTGTGAGCGGATCTATAGTCATGGCGGCCAGATCTGGACTTTGTTGCTCTTAGTCATCGCCATCGGTGGATGGACAAACTCTAGTCATGGCTCGTCGTTGTGTCGTTGTCGTCGGCGGATGGACGAGCAAAGCTTACGGCCATGGGTGAGGCTAGATCTGGACAAGCAACAATGGAGCCGACCTCGAGCGATAACGGAGGCGTAGCTTGGGCCGACTGCAAGTGACGCCGGAAGGGGTGGAGATGGTTGCCGGACGGGGCGGTGCTATGTGATAGTGGAGTAAAGGGATAAAAATTTATTCGATCTTAGCTGGCATGTGTCAATTTATTATTGAATATGAGTAAAAACGCGGCCTGCCACCAAGTATTTCTCCTTGTTGCCGCCCTCTTGTGTTCTAACCTTTCTTTTCACCTCTAGAGAATATCTGTTCGCACTTGTCTCGTTCATGACGATACAATGACACCAAATTAGCTTGCTCTGGCTGACTTTTTGGTGGAGCGCATGAGACCACAGCCCTCTCCTCTGAAAAAACGTTTTTCAAACTATACATCTGGAGTGGGTAGGTATGTTTCTAGAAAATGACTTATTGGCCATCATCCTACACCTCTTTTGTCAATGCGTTAGGTGGTAACTAAGTTTCATAATCAGCAACACAACCACGGCGATTTTCGCCATTATGATGTGCTATTCGAGGCTGCTGCTCAACTACTGCTTCCAATAGGTCCCTCGAAAGGAAATCGTTTAGCTAGGTGCTAAATGCACAGGAATCCTCTGATTTTATGCGCGTGCGCATGCGGGTGCGTGTTCCTTTCTAAAACAACTAGGTTAGAGACATAGGAATGTCCTAATCCCAGGCTCTCGAAAAATCGAACTCCTTTCCATCACCAAAAGTAGGGTTAAACATGGAAAGAAAGAGCTCGACTCTAGTCCAGATCCGTCCCCGATGCCGTGCCTTGATGCCCTTCCGATGCGCTATAGATCATGGATGATATATAGAAGAACGCTCTGTTCCTTTTTCTTGATGGTTGGGGAAAAATTTCCTGACCTAGCTACTTCATGTTCAAACAGTTTTAGTTGAAGTTGAAGGTAAGATCGGCTCCCGAAGAGCGACCCGTTTGTAAGAGCCTAATCAGCTAGATCAAGAGAGTACAATAAACTCAAAAATGAAGGTAAAAGTACTCATAAACATACACAAACACTAGCCAAAACGGAAGCATGTATGGTATGCACATTTTAAGATGTACGTGCATATAGTTTGTTCACCCTCCATAAACACACTCCAAGTTACTCTATAGTTCGAGTAACTTTTCATGCAAAAATAGTCCGAAGAAATGAAAATCACACCATATACCATGCCCACAAACGTAAATGCGTGCATATATATATATATATATATATATATATCTCTGTATATCTACAAATCCACATATGTCGTCGGTCCAAAATTCAAACTCGATTACATATTTGTAACTTCATGGAGAGAGAGAGAGAGAGAGAGAGAGAGGTGGTTTAAACTTTGAAGGACCCACGAGAATAGTAATCTGCTACCACACATTCCAAGAGCCAGCGAGGTCAGAGCCGTCCATCATCGCCGGCCATCACAACCCCGGCCCTTCTTCCCGGCCTCCTCCCCCTGCCGCTTCGACGGTGGCTCGTGCTCTCGTCGAGCCGATTGATCAGGTACAGCGCGTTGCTCGTGACCCTCGCCACATCCGAGATCTTGCGCCGCACGTCGCCCTTCACGTTCCCGTCCACCTCCTGGAACCCGTCGAGGCAAGTGTCCTCGTTGGTCAGCGCCGCGCTGACCCACGTCTCGGCGTTGCTGAGCTGCCAGCGCAGCTCCTCCCCGCCCCTCAGGTGCTTCAGCTCCGCCAGCGACCGCCTCAGCTCGTCCACCGAATCCGACATCTGCTCGAGGCAGTCCGCGAGCGCCCCGCGCTCCCGCTTGGACTTGAAGCTGGAGGCCTGGCTGCTGAGGTAGCTGGACGTGCGGCGGGCGTGCGAGAGGCTGATCTTGAGGGCCGCCCGGGCGACATCGCGCGGGTTGTCGGTGGGGCCTGCATAGGAGGAGAGGGTGCGGAGGCAGAGGTCCGGGTAGCGCGCGTGGGAGCACGACGAGTGGATGAGGTCCCCGCCGTGGGGTGCCGCATTGTGGCCGCGTGGGGCGGCGCAGCACCGGGTCGCGACCAGGAGGAGAGTGAAGAGCGTGAGTGTGGAAGGAGACATTGGAAAGAGAGGGAGATAGAAAGTATGTCGATGAGATGCTGTTTTTCGTATTGGATTGGAGTGAAAGTGGTGGTTGGGATGGTTTTATAGGGGGAGTCTGCATGTGCTTAATGCCCATCAATTAACGTTCTAAATTCTATGCGAAGGACGATCATGAACACGAGAGTCGACAAAGATAAGTTTTCTTTACGCTTTAGTCGTGAATTATTTGATCGAAAGAAAAGTTATAACGTTCCAATCCGTTTAGTTTACAAGGAGAATCAGTTATATGCAAAATTTGATATAATACTTTTGTGTGTTGTGATGGATCTTGTAAATGAAATGGCGGACAAAGTCTAGCTAAATGAAAGAAAGTTAACCTACGAGACTCTAGGAGAAAGCTGACACCTTATAGAGCATTAGCTGCGTACCTTATGCATAGCTATCCATCTTTCCTTGCAACAGCTCTTGTACGATGGCAACAAAGGCTCTTCAAAAGTCTAATATAAGCCACACCGGTCAGGCAATCCACCCATATACCGAGCAATTATATCGTCGAAAAGCATAGTGATTCATACTTCGAAAGGAGACCTCAAGAGAATGCACAAAAAACAGCACTTCGATCGCATGGGAAAGTCCAACGCATGCTTGGGTTACAATAGCGCAAGAATAATAATTCTCTCAGAAAAGGTGATTCGACTAAAGATGCTAAGCTATCATCCTGCAATTATTTAGTATAATCGACTTCAATTAGTAACATATAATAGCGTCCGAGAGAGAAACCCTAGTTTAGGTTGAAAGTGGGATCTACACTTTGTGCAGTGCACCATGTGTAAGCTGTGATCCACATTAATGCAGGACATTCATTCATGTGGTCCAATGTCCCGTGCTTTTGGCAGCTATTCTCATCTCAATAATTCACTACCTAACCCCACCATTCCCTTATAATTCTTCGCCTCCAAAATAGAGGAGTCACTGTTTTTTTTCCTTTTTTAAACTAGGATTACTACCTTACCTTTACTAAAAAGAAATATTATACAAACGTATCTTACAACATTTTGATCTTAATAAGGCTTGTTGTAATAATAACGAACACGGGGCTAACTCGGATCTTGCAAATTAGTCAATACGAAAATAACCAGAGAAATAACGAGGAATGATAAGAACACCCAAGATTTATGTGGTTGTTCCTCCTGTTAAACTTCTCAATTTCAACTTTTGCCCTCAGACATAATTGCAACAACAAAATTTCTAGATAATAAGCAGACAGGCAAAAGTCCCAAATCACAATCAACAAAATCCAATCCTCAAACTCTAATACTTTGAAAAGGACTTGTTAATGAGGAAAGTGGTGAGTATAATCTTGTTGAATTTAACGGATGAGGTGTTAATAAACGTAGTCGAGGAAAAGGATGCCGCAGCATTGTGGATAAAACTTTAGATACTTTATGTAACGAAGGGTTTGAATAATCGCTTGTACATATTGAAGAGGATGTTTTAGTTTAGATATACTGAAGGTATATCTATCAAATCCCCCTATATGAGTTTAATAAACTCATGATGAATTTAAAGAACATCGGTAAGATTCTTGATGATGAAGAGAATGGCATGATGTTATTAGCTTCTTTACCAGAGTCATAGGGGCATTTCACTAATTCATTACTATAGGGGTGTATTACAATTACCATAGAAGCAGTAAAGTCCGCCTTGTTCTCTAAAGAGTGACAGAGAATGTTGCGAGATAACAGTCTAGCATAGGATATAGCGCGGGGAGCAGTGATTCGAGGAAAAGATTAACATCGGGGGTCCAGTATTAGCACACATAAAAGCGGGTCGAAGTCACACCATAGAAAGTCCAAGGAAAGCATGAAATGCTTTGAGTGTCATGAAGAGGGGCACATTAGGAGAGATGTTCCAAAGCAGAGAAACCAAAGTGACAAATAGACACAAGCAGTGTGGTGAATGTTGCCAAGGAGAGCACTAGTGATGCAAAAGCTATTTTGTGTGTGAGTACTAGCTCATCAAGAGACGAATGGGTGCTAGATTTGGGGTGTTCTTATCATATGACACCTCACAGGAACTGATTTACTACTTACTGAACTACAGATAGTGGTAGAATTATGATGGAGAATAATGTAGCCTGTGAGGTTGTGGGGATAGGGATCATGATGGGGTGGTGCGCACATTGACAAACGTGAAGTATTTACTGGAGTTCAAGAAAAACCTTATTTTTCTAGGGACACTCGATGACATCGGGTGTAAGTATACTGTTGAAGGTAGAGTATTAAAAATTTTTGAGGAGAAAAGAAAGAAAGTAATTACTCTCTATCATTTACTGGGAGAGACTGTGATAGGAGCTATTGTAGTTTCATTAAGTGAGTTAGGCTTTGACTTAACTCAGTTATTGCATATGTGATTAGGGTATACGAGTGAGGCTAGTATGACGATTTTGAGTGAGAGGGGAGTTCTTGAAGGGTCATAAGACAAGGAAGCTGGACTTATGTGAGCATTGTATTTTTAGGAAGCAACGTTGGACTAAATTTACTACAGCTATTCATTCGACCAAGCGACCGGTTGAGTACATTCATTCAAACGTTTGGGGCCTGTCTCGAGTTCCTTCGAAAGGAGGTGCCCGATATATGCTATTTATCGACGACTATTTAAGAAAAATATCGGTATACTTTCTGAAGCACAAAACTAATGTGTTCGATCGATTCAAGAAATTTAAGACATCGATTGAGAAATCGTTAGATAAACAAATCAAGTGCCTGAAAATCGATAACGACATGTAGTTTTGTGGTATAGATTTTACAGAGTTCTGTGAGAAAGAAAGGATTGTGAGACACCGCATAGTACATGGGACACCACAACAGAATGGCGTAGCAAAATGGAAGAACATAAATTTACTTGAGTGAGCTCGATGCATGCTTTCGCATGTAGGACTAGACAAGGAATTTTGGACCGAAAAAGTAAACATGGCATGTTACCTAGTTAATCGATTTCCATTATCTGCTACTGAGTGGAAAACTCCTGAGGAAATATGGTTGGGGAAACCTATTGATTACTCCAAATTATGAGTATTCGGATGTCCTGCATATGCTCATGCAAGTGATAGTAAGCTTGAGCTGAGGGCGAAGAAATGCATATTTTTAGGTTATGTACATGGGGTGAAACACTACCAGTTGTGATGCACTGATGCCAAATCACTCGGTTTTCTAATCAGCAGAGATGTGATTTTCGTCAAGACTACAATGCTTCAACAGGGGAGTTTTGAGACAATATCAGTAGAATAAACAGATCATGGTGTCAGTAATGAGGTGGAGCTTCGGGTGGAGACTTCGAAGACCTCGAAGGTTACATAGGTTGATATTGTAGATAAGGCCACAGTTCCTGAAGTTGGTGTAGTGAACAACCAGCATAGCCACAATACATCATAGCTGCGAGTAGATACAGAAGGTGGTTATACTGATATTACTTATGCATTGATTGTAGGTAACGAGGTAGAGACGGATGAACCTTTGTCTTACTCTAAGACGATGGCTAGTAGTGAGTTGTCACGGTGGCTAGGAGTTATAAGTGAAGAGATAGAATCATTCCATCAAAATCAGACATAAGAGCTGGTCAAAGGACCCAAGAGCCGAAAGATTGTCGGAAGCAAATGGGTTTATAAATAGAAGGAGGGCATTCCTAGTGTTGAGGAAATAAGAAATAAGGCGAGACTTACAGCGAAAGAGTATACACAGTGAAAGGGCATCTCTCCTATGGTAAGACATACTTCTATTCGTGAATTACTTGCCCTTAGTTACTATATAGGATCTCAAGCTTGAGCCGCTAGATGTGAAAATGGCATTTCTTCATGGTGAGTCAGAGGAGCAAGAAAGTAGAAGTGGGTGTTCTCTCTCGACTCTGGTCTTGAAAACTGTAGCCACACAGTGAAGAGTCCTTCATGAGCGAATAGTGGCCTCACGAAGAACAAGAACAATGAAGGATGCCGTGAGTTCTCTTCAAGAAGCTTGGGTCGCGCACGATGTTCTTGGTTCTCGGTTCCATAGATGTGAACCCAGAGATTTGTGCTTCGAGTTATTTTATCCAAATGAGTTGTTTATTTGTAATCATTTGGGATTTTTGTTTAATTTAGGTGTGGGAAACATTGGAGCATTGTGAGTGATTGTAAACTTGGATTCTTTCATTATTAGTGAATTATTTATTACTGACTCTCCTCGTGGATGTAGGCATCGATACGTTGAACTGAATCACATAAATCTGGGGTATCATTATCATTCTTCGTTATTTTTTTAGTAATTTCACGTTGGACTTAATTTGCAAGATCCAAGTTAGCTTTCGCGTTCGTTAACATTACAATAAGGCTAAGTGTAGTTTATAATAAAATTTGTTTGATCGCTCAGTGTTCCTTGAGATCTTATATGAGTTTCGTCGTCTAAGGGATTTTTTCAATATATCTTATATGGAATGAGCGCCACAAGTTCTTCACTTTGTTTGGACAAAAAGAAATTGATAGAGAGTGAGTAGCACTAAAGCCATGACTACAATATCGCCAAATCTCTCATCCTTGTTCACATCCAAAATATGTGTTTCTAAGTCCAACTGACGCTTCTCAGTGTACAGTTTCTCCGGCTGCTATGTCTTGGCTTATCTCGAGACTATATACCCGAACACGGAATATATATGCAATAGGACACGTAGATTATCAATCACTTGATTTCCGTTAGCCCATCATTACATGATTACTTATCACAAATCTCGAGTCCTACACTGTGATGTAATTTTTAGCCAAAAGATTTGAAAAAGTGCGCACACACGAAGATTAGGGTTTTCCTTGAGCTTCCTTAGTCTGGTCGCTAAATCTGTAATAAAAGCCGCAAGTTAAAACCAAAACTCGGGTTGTGTGTAACACGTGATTTGGTCTGTCCCAGTAACCTTTTCTTCTTGTTGGGGCCATTGTCCTTATAAGATCACTTCAGCCTTTCAAGGTCGATACAATCTTGAAGGCCCAACCGATGATTATATGCTGAAATCAGACAAAATCCCACTGATCACGGCCACGACAGATCAAGTACTTTTGATGGTGAGGGATATGGACACCAATCGGTCTCCAAAACCAAAACCCCATTTAAGGAAAAGCACTGTGCCTGTGGCCCCTGCTTTTTCCATTATTGGTGGGAATCTAGATTCATAAGAGAGAATGCATGTGTGCGTGACCCAGTGAAATGCCCTTTGATCTGATCACGATCACGAGCCAAGTTATGCCCTCAGAGCAGGACGGGTGCCGGTTGCGGAGTCGCAGAGCAGGCATTTACCCACCGCTGATGATGATGATGGTTAACCGTCGCATAAAGACTTTGCTATTGCTTATACCATTCTAAGACGTCTTCTTAGGTCATGTTTTCTCTAAACAGAATGTCTCATTTTCCTTTCTCTTCGATGATGGCCACCGTTTTGCCCCTTGAAAGGAGGTTCTTTCTGGTACTTTGTCAACCTTCTTGACAGATGGTTTCAAGTAGAGATTTCTGATTTGGTGTTCAGCATGGGATAAGGACACTGAGTGGTGTGTTCAGTCTCGAACCTGTATGGCTTTCCTTGCTTCATGTTCCTAGGAAAGCCAAAAGGAAGCATTGCCGCAACCTTCATATGCTCCTCATACTCCTGAAGAGCAGTGTTGCCAATTACGTGACATGTCGATTATCTCTACGCCAAGTTCCATGGGACATGCACGCGCAACTAATCCTTTCCATAAATGTCTGATACATTCTAACCAACACAGTTAATCAGGACGTGTGGTTAAGAAATCGAATTGCTATTGATAAGGAACTGCATGCAGGCTGCAGATCCATTGCCCTCAAGAGCTAACCATCTTGATTTGTCGGTGACTTCGCATGTCGAAAAAGAGCATAGAGAGACCTCTGATGTGTGACTTTGCTTTTCTATTGTCGTTCATATAATTTGGTAAGACAAGCATGACATGTCTTCTTGAATTGGGGGGGTGACCTAGCAAGTCTCTGGACCTCATATACAAGCGGGTTGTGAACAGAAGCTCCAACTAAGTTTCAATAGGATCCAAAAACAGTAGACCCCGTCTCTCTTGAGCACACTTTGATCCGTACCTAAACAAGAGGTCCTGCTTGATGCTGGCAGGTCCTGAATTGATGCTGGCTATTGCTCACACCGCATACGGAACCATCCCTCCTTCAAAGCTTAGCCCCATTGTTGTCTGGCATTCAGAATATTTCGTGAACGCATTTGATTCATCAGAAGAAGGAAGAGGAGGAGAGAAAAGAGAATGGTGTATTAGATGCTTTGCATTGTTTGTAAGTTACCATTGCAATTCCCGTTAATATCCCGTTAGATTTATCGCGACGAAACGAGCTGTTGCTCATCAACAGAAATCACATGCAGTGAGAAGCACCTACGAAACGCATGAGGTCGGATATATAATTCGACTTTGTATTTCGAAACCATCCAAGAGCTCATCTAGATTCCATGATTTCGACTTTTTCCTTTGAAATATGAGAGCATGATCTTAGTTATTCTTGTTTAAAGTTAGATTTCCATAGGAAAGTCATCATTCCAGAAAGGATAAAATCTTTTCTATCACACCAAATTGTGGTGATTAAATGTGATTTCGTAGTCACTTCTTTCGCATAATAACTTAAATTTTGAGTGGTATACTATCTATAATTTACCAGCAACGTTATTGGTCTTTTAATTTTATTTGAAGTTATGAACACGTAAAAAGGGAATCTTGAGTTCTCACGTTAATTTCTAACTTGGTCTTAGTATTAACATAAAACATGTTACTTCCTTTTTTTGATGTTAAAATTCGGTTAAATTCTTCGAAAGATTCACCGAAATCAAATGTATTAAGAGCACGAACCGTTTTTTCTTTTTCGAATCATATAAATCACATCCTCGTAATTCATCCAGTTATTCTTAGAAAATCGATACCCCGAGATCCGAAGCCGACAGGTTTCGGGTCCATCCATCGCGGGTGGGTCCTCTGGTTAAAGCGAATTCCTATCTTCCATGGTTGCATTGAATTCTAGGTGGCCGTCGATGGTGAGAACCCTACCGCAAGTCAATAATTTCAACCTAATAGTCATGCGTAAGTGTACAAATCGAAACAATGTATTGGCAAAAGCCCACGTCGTCTCTCTTATTGCAATACAGTCATATCCATCAGCTAATTTTTCTATCAAAACAATATCGATTTTAGGAAAATTTCAAATAAGGATTTGAAGTGCCCCAATCTTCTTAAATAAAGACTTGAGTACTCTCATTTTGTCAAATAAATGCCCGAAGTGGATTTTGTTTCAAATAAGAGCATGAAGTGACTATATCAGTCTTAAAAAAGGACTTGAATGCTCACATTTTCGCTTCTAGCAATACTTGGAGAGGGTTGGGCAAGACCACCCTTGAAAGCCACAAGCAAGGGCTGGCTTCACCGGCCGCAGGCCTTGCCCGACCATACCGGCCATAGGCCCTTGTCGGATCTCTGTGAGGGGTTGCCTTGCACAGGCTAGGGAGGACCTAGGCGAGGCGACCCTCGCCAGCAGCCGGTGAGGGCTTGCAGGCCCTCACCCAAGACTCGATTTTGTGTAAAAATCAAGTGTTTCTGCTAACTCTATCTAATTTGACTAATGAAAAATGATAACGTGATTTTTTTTATTTTATATTTTATCTCTTTCATGTGGCATCCTACATGGCGTTAAGGGTTGTTGGCCCTTGCCAGAATCGAGAGAGGGTTGCGACCCTCTCCCAGATCTAGGTAAGGGTTGCTGGCGACCCCTTTGGCCATGGCCCATGCCTCATGGCCCCCTCCCGCCTGTATTTTTTTTAATTTAGTTTAATTTTAATCTAATTTAACTAAAATTGAGGTTAAAATTGTTTTTGGATGGAAATGCCCTTGACCGGCCAAAATATTTAGTCGGCCAGCAAGGTGAAACCCTTATTTAAAATTGTCATGACCACTTTAAACCCTTATTTGAGAAAATGAGGATACTTCATGCCCTTATTTGAAATTTTTCCCTGTTCTTATTTTACTTAAACCACATGAATGCCATGTCAATACCGATTGCTTTTCAGTGTCCATGTAAGCAGATTTTTAACTGTGCTCATTGATGGAATCTTGACAGAAGGTAAATATGTAACATAAGTATAAGTTTGAAATTTTTAATGTCATAAAAAAATTATGTTAAAATTAATCATTGTGTATATAGCTTGGTATTTTTTATGCCTTTTTTTTCTTCTCTAGAAGATATTCATGTCCGATTGACATGGATGTCAGGAAGTTGACGAGGACAAAGGGGAAGGGGATTGACCAGACCATGAAAGTAACAAGATACGAGAGTTATGAAAAGTAAGCTACTTTACGGATGAATTTTATCCCTAATGGCAAATTAATTCCCTGAAAAAATACTTGTATGAACTCTAGCGTGCTTTTTAATTATATTCCATGTCACATAAACATGAAGTTTTACAATATCTTATATGCAAGATAATCTCCCTCAATTTAATGAATTACGTTGGACATTCTAACTCTTTTTTCTTAAAAGGGATATGTTTATTAGAAGTCCTAAAATTTGTTACGTAAGTACAATTGAGTCCTACGATTTGCAAAAAATGCAATTACATCCTAAAACTTGTCAAATTGATTCAATCGAATTATAAAGTTAATACCGTCCAATTTCACTAACGGAAAATGCTAATGTGACTTTTTTATTATTTTTTCTATCATACGTGATGATGATGTGATTTTTAAATTATTATTTTAATACTAATTTTATTTAAATTAAATTGAAAAAATAAGCTGAAATTTATTTTTAAAAAAAAGGGAGGAGGATAGGTGGGGAGGGAGGGCTTGCCCTCCCGTCTGCCGTCCCACCACCCTCGTTGGCCCCTACCAGCGATGGCGGGGTGGCGGCAGTAGCAGCGAGGGCTTGTAGCCCTCCCCATCTGTTTACTTCCTTCCTTTATTTTTTAAAGCTTATTTTTTAAAATTTAATTTAAATAAAATTAGTATTAAAAATCAAATTTGGGCCAAAACGGCGTCGTTTTAGTCTTATGTTTTATATTTTAACTACGTCATCGCCACATAAGAGAGAAAAAATATTAAAATAAGTCACATCATGACCATATCGGTATTTTCTTTTAGTAAGTTTGACGGTGTTAATTATAGAACTCGATTAAATTAATTAGATAAATTTTAGGATTTGATTGTACCTTTTATAAATTTTAAAATTCAATTACACTTTCATGATATGTTTTAGGATTTCAAACGAACATATCCATTTTAGAAAAGGAAAATCCACCCTTTCGTGATCTAGAGTCGCTTGAAACTCTGACCCAAGAACCTAGAATGTTAGGTGGAGGAAGACAAGACAACAGCCTGCATACTAGTATCTGTCGCGAGGGATGGTACTAACAAATGCAACGGGTCCCATATATGCGTGACCCATTTTCCTAAACTAGGCTATCAATACTTTTTAAAATTAAGTCACGTGGAATCGTGGTCTTTTTTAGACCGCAAAACAAGAATATTTTCGTACTCTTTCCTTTTTGGCCACTTAGTGGGACCGACATGTTTCACCTTTGACTATAACTGCCCATCGCCATCTGCGATTCCGGCGCAGTTTGTGAATCACTTCCTTCGTCGATTCAAAAAGTTGTTCCAACATCGAAGCATAGGAGCGAAAAATGAGTTCCACTCAAAACCAAGTAAAACCCTGCCATGAAGAAGACGACCCATGCCTCATGGCCCTCTTGTACTCTAGCAGTCACGTCTTCCCGGTGATCCTGCATGCTGCCGTCGAGCTCGACCTCTTCGGGATCATAGCCCGAGCAGGCCCCGGGGAGTACATGTCGCCTGCTGAGGTGGTCGCCCACCTCCCCCGGCCAGGACCCCCGAGTCAACTGAGATCGTTGACCGGGTCCTTCGTCTCCTCTCGAGCTACTCACTCCTCACATACAAGTCCGACACGTCCGACGGCAGGAGGACTGTGGAGAGGCGGTATGCCATATCGCCGGTCGGGAAGTACTACGTCAAGGACGAGGGTGGCGGCTCCATCGGCTCACTCTCTCTCTTCGCCTTCCACCGAGCCACCATTGACGTCTGGTGAGTGGAAAATTTCGGTCCATGACTTTTCCTTGATATCGGATTATTATTTAGTTTCTCTAGCTGTGTAAGTAAAGGGTGAACCGAGTCTTAATTGCTTAATCTGTGATAACATGACCTATCTATGATTTGAAAGAAATCATGCGGGACAAGCTCAAGGTCCACTACACCCGACAAGAGGAGATTAGATTGAGCTATTAATTAAATTCTTTCCTTTTTGGCAACGATAGGCTCCAAGTGAAGGAAGCAATAGTCGGAGGTGGAGGCAACTTGTTCCAAAAGGTTCATGGCAAGACCATATTCCAGTACATGAAGGAGGACTCGTCCCTGAACAAGTACTTCAATGATGCGATGGCCGATATATCTGCGGTGCAGACAAGGAAGATTCTCGAGGTCTACCAAGGGTTCGACGGTATCTCAACTCTGGTTGATGTTGGCGGTGGAAAAGGCGCGACCCTTAACATGATCATCTCAAAGTACCCCTCAATTAAGGGCATCAACTTCGATTTGCCCCAAGTCATTGAACATGCTCCTTCTTATCCCGGTACATTAATTATCACATTTATTTTAATTCAAACTATTTAACACGACATCATGTTAGCAAAAGTTTGAGGCATTGTCATCCCCGAATAAGGCCTCTAATAACTTTGGTAATAATGGCGTGCAGGCGTGGAGCACGTCAGAGGGGATATGTTCGTGAGCATCCCGGAGGGTGACGCGATCATGATTAAGGCAAGCTAATTGAATCCTTTCCTTTATTTACACGCCTCAAATTGAAGTCGATTGCGCGAGCTGTGTCCTAACTTTACATGACTTCGCAAATTGGGCAGGGCACGTGCCACAATTGGAGCGATGAATCATGCATAAAGTTTCTGAAGAACTGCCACAAGGCTTTGCCAGCGAACGGGAAGGTGATTGTGATGGACTTCATCATGCCGGATGAGCCAGAGGAGACAATGGCGTCTCGGTTCGTGTCGTTGCTCGACAACGCCATGTTGATTCAGCCGGGAGGGAAGGAGAGGACCGAGAATCAGTTCGAGTACCTGTGCAAAGGAGCTGGTTTCACAGGATTTAAGGTCGCTGCCCGAGCTGTGTCTGCACTGGGAGTGATTGAGTTCACCAAGTGAATTGAACGGACTCAATCTTTGTCTTCCCTTGTCCAGGTGGTCTTATGTAGAAGAAGCAAATAGACATTTTGTGGAATTCAATGAGTAAAAAGGCCTCCACAGGGACTTCTGCAAACATCATTTTCCTCTTCTGGTTCAGCCTTAGCTCTTTTTCTTAGTACGTAATAAAACGATATTTGCTTGATTAGGACCGCAACCTGCTCGAGTAAACTTTGATCGAGTCCGACGTCATGTTGATTGAGTAACCAAAACATGCTCATTAATCATTAAGAAAAAAATCAGGGATAAAACACACGGTTATTTCTAACATAAAACGATTACACAGACATCTCGAGGTTATTTACGCCAAGTTTCATTGAACATGCATGCCGGAACTAATCCTTTCCATAAATGTCCGATACGTTCTAACTGACACAGTTAATCGGGGCATGAGGTTAAGAAATCGAATCGCGAGTAATAATGAACTGCATGCTGCATATACTTTGTCCTTAAGAGCTAGCCATCTCAATTTAAGTCGACAACGGTTTTGAAAAGGATGAACGGGTTTAAAATGGAAGTTCGTCGGCGGCTTTGGATTCGAACAAGAGCATATTGGTATCTGATGTGTGATATTTCTTTTGTTGCGTGGTTCATATCGTTTGAGAAGATGAGCACTGTCCTTCAAGTCTCGGGACCCCACATACGAGTGCGTTGTGAACAGTAGCTCTAAAAAAGTTTCGCTAGGATCCAAGAAAACAAGAGGTGCCGCATTGATGCTGGCAATTGCCCGCACCGCATGTGGAACTATCCGTCCTTTGTTAAGATTTGCCGCACAATCACAAAAAAATAGAAAATAAAAGCAAGAAGGAGAATTTGAGACGCAAAGTTTTATCTTGGTCCACCTTTAAATCAAGGCTACGTCCAGCTGAGAATTCCACTAAATTTAGCATCCCGCACATCTCTATTACATCTTTCAATTACAAGAGAAAGAAAATATATAAACAAAAGTTTGATTCAAAATAGAAAATCTCTTTCTAGGAAACCTACTCTAATTACGAAACCATTCAATTAGGATATTGTATGACCGCATCTCTCCTTGTTAGGATTTGCCGCACAATCAATAATTTGAGCAGGACCCCTGTGCTGTCCAATTACTGAGGAGTATGAACCATATGTCAACACTCCTTCCAAGATTAGTCCCATTGTTGTCTGGCATTTAGAATATTGTATGAACACATTTGATTCATCAGGAGAAGCAAGAAGAAAAGGAACCAAATCAGAACAATCACAAAGATAATAGAAAAAAAAAAATTGACACACGAATTTACCCAAGTTCACCTCCAGAATAGGGCTACATCCTGCAAAAGGATTCCACTATAATATTTAAGTTTTACAATCACAATCACTCGTTACAATGATCTCTCATACAAGTATAATATATATATGATTTAAAATGGACCCAAAACTCAAGCCTATCAAAATCCCTTTGATCCCATAACAAACGAGCCAGCAAACATGAATTTTAATTTCGTTAATGTCCTGTCAGATTTATCACAATGAGACGATCTATTGCTTATTACGAGATATCACATGTTGTGAGAAGTACCTACGAAACACATTAACTGGATGTATGACTTAACTTTGTATTACGAAATCATCTGAGAGCTCATCTAAAATCGACAGATTTCGACTTTTTCCTTTGCAATATGAGATCATGATCTTCATCATTCTTGTTTAAAGTTAGATTTCCATACGAAAGTCATAATTATGGATAGGATAAAATATTTTCTATCAAAATTGTAGAGTGTCTCACTCCAAACTAAGGTGGTAAAATATGATTTTGTAGTCACTTCTTTCCGATAATAACTCAAATTTGTAGTGGCATACTATCTATAATTTACCAGCAACGTTCTGGGTCCTTCTATTTTATTCGAAGTTTTGAACCTGTAAAAAGGGAATTTTGAGTTCTCACATTAATTTCTAACTTGGTCTTAGTATTAACATAAAACATGTTACTTCCTTTTTTTAACGTTCAATCGGGATAAATTCTTTGAAATGTCCACCAAAATCAAATGTATAAAGATTACAAAGCATTTTCTCTTTTCCAAATCATATAAATCACGTCGTCACAATTCGTCTCGAAGAAAATTGATGCCCTAAGATCCGAATCCGACAGGGTTCGGGTCCCATCCATCGTGGGCGGGTCCTCTGGTTAACGCGGATTCCCATCTTCCATGGTTGCATTTCAATTCTTGGTGTCCATGGATGGTGAGAACCCTACCACATGCCAGTCAATTCAACCTAAATGTCATGCTTTGAGCGAACGAATCGAGGGAAGGTACTGGCAAATGCCCGCGATGTCTCTCTTGTCGCAACGCAGTCAAGTCACCCTCAATGGTTGCCGATTCAGCCAGCTTTCGCGGCCCTCATAATGTCATATCATCATCATCATCATCGTCATCATCTATGGTGCTATTGACTGTCCTTCTTCGCCAGCAAAAGTGACGGGGTCAGTTTTCCACACTTGGCTGAAAGCTGTTGCATGGCTTGATTTGCCATTTGAAAAGCTCATGCCATGTGCTTATTCAATGCTTTCGTCTTGGTGCTGCAACTCAGATGATGTTTCGAACCAAACTTTGCTAAACAAAAACTAAGTCCGCCCTATCGGCTTGGTTAGAGATGAAACTACTCAGTGTCGTGATTCGGATGTATGTCCGGAGCTACTTTCCCGTGAACTGGCGCTCAGATGGCACGTGTTCATCGAATTAGATGTGATCGGGACATTATGAAGTCTTATGATAAATTACTGCTTGTATATTTTCATTTGAGCATTGAAAAGGAACAAAAGTTCGAAAGATTGATTGAGTGGTTAAGCGCTTAATTTGAATATCCTAACTTAGTGACTCGAACCACATCATCTCCCGCTCCTATTAACCGTGATGTCGACCACCACCTCATGAGTGGAGCTTTATCCGGCATCGTTTAGGCGTAGTAGCTTAACCGAAGAAAATACTAAAAAAAAAAAAAGGAGGAGTAAATGAACAAACCATGAAAAAGGCCTTAGGCGGAGGAATCCGGGGAGAGCGTATCACTAAACTACTGCACAAACACTAACCGATGATCTCTCATATGGGCCTAGCCGCCTAGGCCCATGTTTAGGCCCATGACACAAACACACATATTGTGTGTCTAAATTTTATAATTTTAAGTTGGGATTTTTTGTTGATAGATGGTCTCTTGATCTTCAAGTTAAGTGCATAAATCGGCAGCAGCATAACCTCTCCCTAGTTAGTATGGCATGCTAGATGGATCCGACTGCTTATGGTAATACCTACTTAGGCTAGACAACTAAAAAGTCGGCGAAACTTACGCGATATATAAATTGACTCGCTTTCGTTCATTAGTACAAGAGTATCACTTTGAGATGTTGCTCGAAGCACGGGGTATTTAATATTTTAAATAGCTAGGGGGGAGGATAGCATCACTTCAATGCGATGATTGTGAGTGTGCTCTCGACATTGTAATCACCGCTCATTTTATATTACGTTCGCGAAGATTAGCCGTGCATACATGTTTACAGGAGGGTTATTTATCCTAATTCACATACAACGTGATGCTAAAAAAGATTTACAACGAATGAGTAAGAGCAGATAATTGTCACTATTACTAATCTTTTTATCTTCTGCTAACTCTCATCCCACAGCCTCACCACGTTGCCATTGATCGCCCTCATGTCCTGGAACTTGTACCACTCTCTTTCTCCATTCCTCAATCTCACAACTCCCTCCCAACTCCACCACCACCCTCTCCCACCAAACTCAGCTTCATCAGTCGTGGTCGCCGGCAGCGGCGGCTCATCCTCTCTCCGATCCTCGTCATAATATGTCATAAACTTCCCCTTCGTAACTCCTCTGCCGTCGCATTCAAACCATGTCGGAGTCGAAGGAGGAGGAAGGAGGAGTAGAAGCACCAGATTCAAATTCTTCCTCCACAGCGCCAGAAGATGCGGGTTGCGGAAAAGGTCGATCCGCATTTACAATTTCATCTTCACGAGATGACGACAAGGACGACAAGGATTCTTCACTTACGCGCCTGGAAATGGCGGATAATGCCGAGGCTCGGATTCGCCAGAAACTGAGAGCCACCGTGCTGATGACGACGATCCAGGTCCACAAGTTGTTCGCGGCAGCAAGGAATCCGAAGCTCGTGTAATCGGACGCGAGTGCTACGAGCGGAGAATCCAGCACAGTGCTCATGCCTGAGCAATCGTCCTTCTCCAAAACCGAAGCCCCGACCGCAAATCGTCCAGGCCCGAACTCGTGATGGGTCGATCGACTTGCGACTGTCTTCAGTTGCCTGTTGTTGCGGGGGATCAAAAGACAACCCACGAGGAGTCAGCTTGGGGGGCGAACAAGTTATGAGGAGACGAGAGGAGAGGGGAGAGAGAGAGACTATGGGAGAGAAGGTGAGCCATGAGATGGAGAGATGCCGAGAACCGAGAACAGAAGATGCCAAACTGCGTTAGCTAGATCTCAGGATTTATACTACCGAAAACAAGGAAACAATCTTGATTCTTGACTGCATCGAACGCAGTTCACTTGACGGTGGGCATTGACGCATGAAAAACAAGAATGTTTTTGTTAGCAGTAAGTGGCACGTGGTGCACGAAGTGGGGTAGCTGAGGAACTTTGGTGTAAAACCCTAGAAGTCATTAAAGGCTTTCCTACTTTGCCGGAACTTGTAGAAAAATGAGGTGAGTGTGCACTCCTGGAATTTCTGGCCAGTCATGTCCTAGAAAGTGACAGAAGCTGACCAGCGAACCGTCGTGATTCACGTCACGGATCTACCGTCTTCCTCTTTGGCCATAAATAAAGAAACATGGAGGTCGCAGAGTCAATGGTCATCTCATCTCAATATTTTACAGGCAAAAAACACAGTTGGCTCCTTGAAGCTCCTTGATTACCCTCTGATAGACCTTAATCTTTTCCTCACAATCTTTCATGGCACGTGCAGGATACGCTGAAGTACCGGTTGCCTGGGCCAGGATATCGGCTGGTATGCGAAACTTCATGCGGCGTACGTAGAATCACTATCCGCATGTATGTATGAGTCGTGTCTGGGTTTCGATATCTCGCTATAATGCCAAATCAGGAAAAAAGATGGTCCATTGACACCTTCACTTGGGGACAGTTTGCTAAAACAAAAGGGTTCAGATGATGAGAAGATTAATGTTTTGTACCTTTGAGTTTGCATGCTTGCCATGTGATCGGCGAGAATTCTTGAACGCATCGGGTCCGTGCGAGTTGAATGCATTCGCAATATTTCATTTAGATAGTGCATTCCACGGGTGACCTATGTGAACGTAATTCGTCTAAAAATAGACTTTGGGATCGACACATGACAAGAGCAACATAATTTTCACGTGTCTATTGGACAGGCAAGAAGACACGCATGCACGCAGATCACATATCAAAATCCTCGACGGCCAAATTGCGGCGGTTGTCGCTATTGCCCTTACAAATTCTAAGCATCCGTCCCATCATCTCTCTGTCTCTGTCTCTCTCTCTCTCTCAAACACAGACGCGCGCATGCACAAGCCACCCATACCCACGGGAATATAAGCATGCACGCATTGAGTGTGCGCGCATGGTAATTTCTCTCAAATATGAAATCCTCGACCACAAGACCATTCGCAAGGATCACAATGATTTTGAATTTCGAACAAGAGCACAAGAACTGTCAATGAGATTATCTTCTTTGATTTACTAGTTTCGTCCGATGCTTCTTAAGTTTGCATTTCGAACAGGAGTATCACATGTTGCCGTGCAGAGAGAGAGAGAGAGAGAGAGAGAGAGAGAGAGGGATGGTACTTCAAGTCCAGCCCAAGCCCAGTTTTTTCATGTGTGCAAAAGGTGGATATCTTCAGGCCCATAACAGCAACTTCCCACCAACTCATTTCTGAATTTGACCATATTTGGTGGTATTCCTTTCAGTGATCAACTAGGGGAGCCCCGAAAAACCCGGTAAGTTTCGGTTCCCGGTTCTAGGGTGGGCGGTTCCGCTCGGTTCCAATTTTTAGGAACCGGTTCGGATATCTTCAGGAACCGGAAATCGAACGGAACCGGAACCGACACTCTTCCTAGTAAAAATAAAAACCCTAACTAGTCAACCCCCATCATGGACACACATCAACCCCCATGAACTGCTCTACGATCTTACAATCTCGACCCATGGAAAGCCCCACAATGCCGCCACCATGAACTAGAATTAGATAAAACTCCCCGGTCCCCTCTTCTTTATGTCATGGCAATCTTGACCTTGTTGCATTGTGCGAAGATGGTGTGGAAATTAACAGAAAACTAAGCTGGTACAATGAGCTCATAGCCACATTTGATATAAAGTGACCTCCGATTTTCTTCTTTACGTAGTCAGTTCTGCGGCTTCCTCTAAAAGTCTCCGTTGTTTGGGAAGTGCATATAATCCATGTTCAGACTTTATTATAATTTTCTTTCCTTTCATTATTTACTTCTAGTCCTCCTTTCAGTCCCTCGTTGCATGGAAGTTTCTTTAGTGCTACCTTCTTCTCATTAAACATCTCCGATTTTTTTTTTCCGCTTCCCGATCTTTTTCTTCCTAATTTGCTACCCCAATGCAGCCAAAGCTTCTCTCCTTTTGTAATATCCTTTGGATTAAGTAGGTGAATGATAGGATAAAAAGGCACCGGCGAACATGTATTTTTAAGGAGATTCACTCTCATCATTTGCAACTCATATCCATGATCGCTCCTTAGCTTCCCAATCCAATTTGTTTACCTTTGTCATTACCTATCGAGCTCTCGACTTGCTTCATCGATGGAGCAAGATGACCACACAAATCTATACAAAAACGTCGTGATGCATAATTGCATTTAACATAAAAGCACCATTTCTGACACACATTATGTTTTATTTTTATTTTTTATGTTTCTTGGCAAAGTAGATTAACCAAGAGTGCCCTACCCAAAACAACCCGAAAAAAATGGATGACAACTTCAAATGAAATATTAATTTGCAATTTACAAATGTCCCTTAAAAATTACAGAGACTAAAGGGAACAAATGCAGGGGGGACAAAAGAATCAATGAAATATGAGAAGAGGTTACAAACTTATCGATGCACGCTAAGTATCTGCTACTCTAAATTCTATTATTGCTTTTTTGGGAAAAAAGCGTGGGGATATATCCTCATTTACATCATACATATCTTGAGTAATGTCAATACAAGTACGATAACTTCGTCGATAATTGGGATACACGATACTTTACGCCTCGGACTTGAAAAAGAACTTCCATATATCTCTTCCATAAATAGATTTTTCTCTACGACTAAAAGCGAAATATTGTTTTTCAATAACTAGTTGCATTTATTTTCGTTTTGTTTAATTAAAAACGAAATTAAAAAAAAAAACCGAACACGGAACCGACCACGGAACACGTTAGGTTCCCTTTCCTCATTTTGAGGAACTGCATTGGTAGGTTCCGGGTTGAACCGCTCACCCCTATGATCAACATTGCAGCCTTGAAATAACGAAAGTCCTTGCATTTGGCCTTACACTATCGCCAATGTGTTGGCAGAACCAACAGCATCTAGCAATTTTGCAAGACCTTCTGCTCATTAAACGATTTTTTTTTTCGGACTCTAATTTCGTTTAATCTGATCAATGAAAAAATCCATTTTCACTCGGGGGCACTAGTCGATCGTCACATGTGCATAAAGTTCATTTTCAGACACTTCGAGAAACTCTTGCATGAACCCGAGTGATATGAATTTCGCATGATCAATGACTCTAATAGACTCGGTCCTAGTCAAAAAAAAATTTGCTCACTCACTTCATGCTTCTCTGTCAACACTTTGTTCAAGGGGAGAATTTTCCTAGAAATGGAAAATTTCTAAGTTGTTTCCTCAAAGACCGATTAGTCCCCTTCAGAGAAATGGGTTGAATCGGAAAAAAGGTAGACCTTTCAAAGGTCATCTTTGTTATGGGTGAGCATGGTCCGGCTTGGGCCGGTCCAACACCTAACCCTGGGACCAATCCGCACAATGTTGGCTCTCAATTTTTGGGACCGAGGACCGACTCTATTGAGCTTGGGACCTAGGACTGGACCGACCCTATGAGTTCGATCCAATTCCAAAGTCAACCGGTACCAACTGATTTTTTTTATGTTTCATTTTTTTTATTCGTTGAAAGGACAAATGGTACACTTTAAAAATACATATCTATCGACAATGCAATATTTAGTAACCAAATTATGGAGCCCGATACAAATCAAATAAAAATCTAAGATAATGCAACAACAAAAATCTCCACTTACTAGTATACGAACATGTGAAATAAAACTAAAAAATAAAATGGTCAAAATACATAACATAAACCATGAATTATACAATTTCATACCTTGTTCATTCTCAAAAGATTGCTTCAATTTTCTTTTTTTTTTTGGTAAGGTGGATTGCTTCAATTTTCGAACACTTGAAAACAAAACAAACAACTTCTTATTTTGTTCGTGAGACACCAAGGAGGGCCAAGTGAGGCGACCTGCATTCACCGTTCGTGAGACGCCGAGGCGGGCCAAGAGAGGCAAGTTGGTTCGTGAGGCGAGCGAGGAGAGGCAGATCTGGCGAACAACCACAGAGAAGCGAGGGAAGAAGAGAGACAATGCTTAATAGTCAATAGCGTTTCTATTTTCAACGCCAAAAGAAAAGGTGGGAGGGGCATTAGGTATATATATAGGGTTGGCGGGTTGGATCAATCCCAAACTCCTAGGACCGATGACCAACCCGCATATTACATGATCTAGAGGTCCCAGGACCAAAGACCGACCCAATCCCCTTGAGAACTGGACCATGGCGTCAAAGATTGATCCAGGGTCAACCTTGGACCGTTGCTCACCCCTAATCTTTGTTTCTAAGATGGTAACATACCTTTCAAAAAAAAGTTAATACCACGAAAAACCCTAAACGGTACACTTGGGGCATTTTTTTATATATTTAGGGTTGGCCCCCAAAGTTGGATCAATTTTACCTTACCAAAAAACCCTAAACTGGTACACATGACAATTTTACAAAAATTTAATATTATTTTTTATTTTTTTTCAATTTTTATTCTTTTCTTTTCTTTTCATTTTTCAAACTTTGGCAACTAGAGGTCCCATCTACCAACTCAATCCCCTTGACCACTGCAGCGGGGTGAGCCAGGCAAAGGCGACCCTCCCCGACCCCGGCGAGGGCGTCGGCGAGGCCCCGCCCCAGCGTTAGGTGAGGGCGGCCCTGGATCGGGCGGTCGCCCTGCCCCAATCCAAGATTGATCCAGGCGGTCAACCGGATCGGACCGTTTTTGAAAATGAAAAAAAAAAAAATAAAGAAAAAAAAAAAAATAAAAAATAAAAAATAATATTAAAAAAATTAGTTTCTAAGATGGTAACATACCTTTCAAAAAAAAAAAAAAAAGTTGCTCACTCCCTTCAAAAAAATTTGCTTGCTTCTTGCTTCTCTGTCAACACTTTGTTCAAGGGAAGAATTTTCCTAGAAATGGAAAATTTCCAAGTTGTTTCCTAAAAGGCCGATTAGTCCTCTTCAGAGAAATGGGTCGAATCGGAAAAAAGGTAGACCTTTCAAAAAGGTCATCTTTGTTTCCAAGATGGTAACAGGCCTTCTCTTGGAAGGAATTCTATCTCGTGCCTACGTGTCAAACACCTCTCGAATTTTAAGATTCGAAAATTTTTTAAGTATAAGTTGTTTAGGGCTTGTTTGTTTTGTGAAAAGTACACAATGTGAAAAATATTTTTCTAAAAATGAATGAATATCTCAACAAAATTTCCTTGTCGCTTTATATAGAAATTAATCATACTGACTAAGTCGGATAAGTATTTTATATTTAGCATTTTCTTGTCAATTTTCAGAGCGTCTCATCGCTACATGAAGCACAAAATCTCAATCGTTCTACCGACTCGATGAATGAGTACGTAGGAGCTCCTTTGGGATTGATACCTCGACTCTTCAAATTAAGCGAGTTAATCATTATCAGCTTAGGATTCACCTACTCTTTCCATGAGTTTACAGGTTGGTCCGCCTCTACCAACGCTCATCTCATTTAATATACCATCTCCGTCGTACCCAAGACAAACATTCACATTCAACCAGAATCTGCACACATTATTACTTGACTTCGATGAGTCAATCTAGAGTTTATGGTCCTCTTATGAAAGTTTGACATTTCATCGTATTTCAATCATGATGAACGTGTTTGATCAAGCAGATCTTCGAAGTCAAACTTTGGAACAGATCGAGTCTTTATGTTCTCTGTTAGAAATCTCGCATGAGGCTCAACTAAATCGTACTATATCCTCATATTCAAAGGCGTCGCTTACTTGTCTTAGGGTGTAGGCTTAGAAAACTTTTCGAGGAATTAAATCTCGTGTTGCCCCCAGACGAAGATGTGTTGCAGCTTCGTGGTAACATCCGAACCGTCGCAGGTGGTCAACTCTTCGGATAAGCTTATGCAGTAACTTCACGAACTTTATGCCTTAAATTTTGTTTCATCTTTCTGTAAAGTTGGAGCAGTACTTCAATCATGATGAACGTGTTTGATCATCTCTCGACGTGATGTTCTTATTGGGATTTGAAAACAAGAGAGAACCCACTAAATTAAACATCATCGTCATTATTGAAGCATACGTGCTAAGTTGGTGGCTGGAAATCCGTAGTAGACAAGAACACGGTGTATCTTCGCAGAAAAGAACCGAGTCCACAGCGGGAGGTAATGGAAAACCATGGGAAAAGGAAGAGACCGACCGGCGTCACGGCTGAGATAAGAGAGTAGTAAGGACTTTGATTTTCAAGGCAAAGAGAGACGTGCAGCACTTCGATTTAGGAGGCGCAGATCTGGTGCTTCTTCAGAAGAGTGCCTCTTTGCCTTGAATCTGCTTCTGGTTTTCTTGGATGCTTCCCATTTCATACTTAGTCTCTTGACATATACTTTTCCATATGTTCCCATGAATTAATGATTTAAATGTTACACCTGAGTTTCTAAAATCACAAGGTGCATTGTTCATGCGTGGTTTCGAACAAAACAAGGGTCGCTAGAAGGGTTTTGTTAGTTTACACGAGAGAGAGAGAGAGAGAGAGAGATTAAATAAAACTATGAAAAGTACTAATTTAGTCAATATTGATCAAATGAGGTTCAATTAGACCAAACAAAAATGAGTTTCAAAGTTTTCACAGAGGTTTCATTGGCAACCTAAATGGACTAAACTGCCGATTACAATTAATGAAAGACCGAGAGTTAAAAGTAAACTTTTTGCCAATGCATAACACGAGTTTGAAGACCCGTAAAAAGTAATTTTTGAAGGGCCATGTTTTCTTCCAATAACATGATTTTGATTAGCAAGTTATAGATATAAAGGGAAAATTACCAAAAAAAAATTTAAATCTATTGCGCTTGTGCGAGTTCAATCCTAAACATTTTAATTATATGAATTGAGTCATAAGCCATTTGATAATTTTCCAATTTAGTCATTCCGACCAATTTTAGTTAGAAATTACTAACAATAGGCACAAGCCAACTTACATGGCATGATCGACACTGAAATAGACAATTGTACTTTTTATATTTTTTCTTTTCTTTTTTTCTTCTTTGTTTCTGTTGTTTCCTCTTCTTCTTTTCTTTCTTCCTCGCTCGATCGTCGGGCCTTAGTGACAACTGACGATTGATCCCAGGAGAGGGCCAGTAAGAGCCAACCTCATGGGTCTTAGACAAGGTTTAAGGTCGCCAGAGGCTGACGAGGTTGAGCCTTGCTTGATCCTAGCAAGCTCGAGCCTAGCCCAAAGCCTGATTTTTTTTTTGTAACGATTATGTTATTGAGATGGGCAGAAGTGAGCCATTAAAAGAATAAAGAAAAGGCCAAAAAATCTCAAACTATGCTCACTATGATACATTTACCTTGAATTATTTTTTGTGACATCAAAGGTATATATTTACTCTAAACTTTTTCTTGTAATGTAAAAAACCTTAAACTTTTACTCATGTGACACATTTATCCTCTATCAAGATTTCATCAAATTCTAACAAAAAAAAAGTTCAGTTAAATGATTTTTCAGTTAAAATGTCATTTTTATTTTACTTAAGCCATGTGAGTGCCATGTCGACAACGTTTACTTTTTGGCGTCAATGTAGGTAGATTTTCAACTGTTCTGATTAACTAAACTTTAACAGAAGGTAAATGTGTCACATGGGTATGAGTTTGGAATTTTTTTGTGTCACACGGCAATTTTTTAATATTTTTTCTTTTCATTTTTTTCCTTTTTTTTTCCTTCACTAGTAATGGCACTTTCCAACCATGAAGAAGCCCTTAATTACTTCTTAATAACCGAACACAATCCCATTTCCTGCTACTGCACAACGTGATTCCTCGTCCTTCTTAGACGTTGAAAATGAGATGTTCATCACCTTAATCTACGTTAGAATATTTAAATATTACATCAAGCTTTCATGTAAGAACTTAAACTTCTAGAATAATCAATTTTGATCCCATAGATCTTTATACAATAACGTAGCAGGAAGTCTCAAGTTTAAATTTTTCCAAACCCCTTATTTGTCTCCCATATATATCCACGCTTTAATCTGAAGCATTATGGGGATTGTTAGAACATTTATAAAATTAAACAAAGTTTACATCTAACATATTAATTTTTTAGATTATCATTGTTATGCATTTTGAACTCAAGAGTGTTAGGCTGTGTGTGTTGTGAACACATAACTACAATAAATGAGCATATGAATACCGGTGAAGACATATGACTCGGACTGAAGTTCATGCACAGCACGTACGATTGTTGGGTCACGGGCTCACGTTGCTTAACATGCCAATTCCCACGAAAAGGACCATAATTGAGCCTTGACCATGCGCTATGACACTTCATTTCTAATTAACTAATTTCAATATTTTATCCCCCAATAATGTAAATATTATATTAATTTTTAAGTAATTATAATTAAGGTAAATCGGTCCCTTTGCAGCAAAAATTAACGAAAGCTTACGTAATATCTAAAAATATAGGCTTCATATCCTAAAAAACCTGTAATGTTAGATTTTGTCTGAATTTTACCTTTTATCTTGTAAAAAAACCTCAAATTTTAGATCAAGTCCCAATTCTACCATAAACTTTTTTTTATCCCATAAAAAACCCTCAACTTTAAGTCAGTCTCAATTCTACCATAAACTTCTTTTGTCCTATGTAAAACCCCCAACTTTAGATCTTGCTCTTATATTATCGTCCAGTCCCAATATCCTAAAATTTTTAAAGTCTCTTAAAAAGCCACAAACATTTACTTGAGTTACAAATATGTCCCCATTAATCCTCCGTCCAAAATTTCTTGTTAACAACCGAAATATGGAAAACTTCCAAGTACTAGCTGTTCGAGCGTTCCGATTGCAAGCTCTCCAACCGCAAAAGATAGGACATTCCCAAGCACGAGAGATCAACGAGCGCAAAATCCCTATGGCGATTTTGACGAAGGGTTAATGGAGAGCACATTTGGGATTCAAGTAAAAGTTTGTGATCTTTTATGAAATAAAAAAATTAGAGTGAAATTGAAACTAGAACTAAAATTGGGATATTTTTATGAGACAAAAAAAAGTTTAGGATAGAACTGGTCTTGGACCTACAGTTTGGGGTTTTTTACGAAATAAAAAAAATTAGGGTAAAATGTGGGACTTAGAGATGGCCACGGTTCGAAACCGACCAGTTTCAGTTCGCGGCCAAGTATGAAACGGAACCGGTTCATAATTTTCCTTTTCTTTCTTTTTTTTTCTTTTCTTCCTCCGCCGGCCCCGGCTAGGGCCGGCGACCGCCGGCCAGGAGGCCGCCGCCCGACGCCGCCTCGCCTGGCCCGATCCGTGAGGGCGAGCCTCACCCGGGCGAGGATCGCCGGCGGGGCGAGCCTCGCCCGGCTGAGACGGCGAGGCCGGCCCGCGGTCGGGCGAGGCTCCCCGCCGGGCAAGCGAGGGCGAGCCTCGCCGCCCTCACCCAATGCCGGCGAGGGCGGTCTCGCCTGAGGCCGGCGACCTCCGCTAGCCCTAGCCGGAAGAAGAAAAGAAAAGAAAAAAAAAAAAAAAAAAAAGAAAAGGAAAAAGAAAAAAAATAGAAAAGGAAAAACAGAAAAGAAAATAATAAAAAATTAAAAATTACTGTTCCGGTGACGAAACATTATTCAATATAAATTGTAATTAAAATGTAAATTGTAATTAAATTTGGGGATAAAAAGACAAGAGAGGGCTTGAACTTAATAAATTATCATTAAGCACATTACAATTCGTTATAACAATCTATAAAAAAAAAGGAGCACAATATATATGCCCTAAAAATAAAATGATCCCAAAACCTAAACATTCCGTGCGCAGGAATCAGAGGTCACATGTCGTCGGATTATACTTTGGGTTTCCTAAGCTCACGTGGGCGTACCCGATATAAGAAACAAGGGTTCCCAAAATATTTACCAACTCCAATAGTTCTTTTACCCTCAATCGTCACTACCCGTTCTAATACCGGTAGCGGTAGTATCTCCGTTGTTAAAGAATTCGGATTCATTATTCCGATCTATCTCTTGTTGCCGGTATTGAACCTTCGTCCAATCAGCAACACAAGCTTGTATCTCCACTGATTCTGGATCTAATCTTGAACGATGTTCATTCAAAATATTACCTCCGGCACTAAATGCTTGTTCGACCGCAACTGTGGAACAAGAGGTTGAAAAAATCTGTTTTGCAATAAGAGAAAGGATTGGGTATTGGCTTGCGTGCCTCTTCCACCAATCCAAAATTAAAAAATCTGTACCACCTTCGGCTTCAATAAACTCAAATGAAACGGTTAGATAAATCTCTAATTCAAAAATATTTCCTATTACTCCCTTTTGTTTTTTTTTGTCTATGTAATAAAAGTTGGTACCCTCTACTAATTTTACCTGTATTGTCATTTTGTATCTCCATAGATTGAGAAGATCTAATATCACCTAAATTATATTTAGTATAAAATTCATTATATAATTTTACTACTACGTTTTTAACATTACGTACTATGGTTGTAACATTTATCTCGTCATAATGTAAACATTGATAATATACACGCAAAAACTCATTTAAGTCATCCAATTTGTAACGCGGATCAAAAACACAAGAAACTAAATAAATAATGGGAATTTCCCTATAATAATGTAGCCACTTCATTTTCATTGCAACTATAGTATGATGTAATTCAACATCATTTTCACATTCATCAAAAATTCCGACAATATTAGGACACTCTACTAAAAATAAATATGTAGTGGGATAATAAACACCGGACAAAGTATAAGTTGCATCATTAAAAACCTTTAAAACATCTAAAACTTTTTGGCAAATATCTCACTCTTGTGGATATAAATTAATCTGAGATATATTATTAGAAATGAATGCACATAATAAATCTTTATATGCTAAAGATTCATTAAGCAAGTGGAAAGTAGAATTCCAACGAGTTGGAACATCTCTTAGAAATCTTTTTGGCTTTTTGCCATTTTCTCTACAAAATTTACCCCATTCTTTCATTTTTTGGGGATGTTTCCATAAAAATTGAATCGCCGTTTTTATTAGTTAAAAAAAATATCGAGAGTTTTTAAACCATCTTGTACACATAAATTTAAAACATGACAAGCATATCTAACGTGAAAAAATTTTCCACCAAAAGCGGGTTTACAAATATTTTCTAAATCGCTAATTGAAGGGGTATTTGCTACGGCATTATCAAAACCAATTGAAAAAATTTTGTTAAGCAAATAATATTCTTCTAAAATTTGCCTAATTATTCTATAAATATTATTTGCCGTATGATTATCATCGAAAACTCTAAATGCAATAACTCTTTTTAGAATACTCCACTCATTATCTATCCAATGACATGTTATGCCCATGTAAGAATGATTTTGTCAAGGATCACTCCAAATATCACTACCTATATGCACGCATCCATTAAATTGCATAAAAAAGTTTTGTAAATCTTTTTTTTCCATTTTTGTAAAGATCTTTAATTACTCGTTTAATTGAATTTCTAGGAACACGTTTTGCTTGTGGAGCACATGCTTTTTGTACAAATTCATTAAAACCAAATCTTTCTCCAAAATTAAATGCTAAATGCTTAATGGAAATAAATTTGCCTAATTTTTCCTTATAAGTTTTTTCATTAAAACGAAATAAAGAGGAAGTGTTAGGATTGACGTACCCGGAAATTTGTTGTTGCCCGATATCGATTCCCGTTTCGGTTGGATATTTGCTCCTAAGATGTCGTTTAAATGTTCTATATCCTTGTCCACCTGTATATTTATATATTTTCCCACAATATTTACAAATTATATCATACCTTTTTTGACCAATATCAAACATTTCCATTTTCGTGAAGTGATTTCAAATGTCAGATGTAAATTCCCATTCCGCTTCCTTTGTTGTAGATATTTCGGCAGGAGGATGAAAACTTTCTTGCGTCGGGACGCGCTCCACATCGGGAAAAATGTTGATTTCATCATCTTGAAAATCTGCATATTCACGAGGATCAAAAGAATGATGGGATTCCGTCGCGATATTCTTACCTTTGCCAGTTGGCACTCGACTTCCACTTGCCATTTTTCGAATGGATTGAGAAAATTGAGCGGATTAATTGGGAGAATTAAGAAATAATTGCGTGGATTGAGAAAATTGAGAGAATTTCAGAGAATTTGAGAGAATTTCGAGTATTGAGAAAATTTGAGACTTGAGCGAAGAGAATTTGAGAGAATTTGAGAGAATTGTGTGTGTATTGTGAGAATTTGACAAAATTTATAGGAAACAAATAGAAGAAAATTTAGAATTAAAAAAAATAAAACATAACCGTTGCAAAATTGCAACGGTTATGTGTTTTTTTTTTTTTAGAAAAACGCCCGTTGGGGCGTAGCCATTGCCGAGGGTAACGGGCCGCCACAAGGCGCAAGCCCGCAGGGCCTGCAGACGCAGACGTGCCCTGCCGCAGCCTAAATTTTTTTTTTTATTTTTATTTGGCGTTGCCAAATGCCGTGGCCCGCAACGGGCCCCGCAACGGGCTCGCAGTCAGGCCGCCTGCAGCGTGGCCTGTAATGCGGTATGCTGCAGCCGCAAAGACAGCTTTTTTTTTTCGAAGAACTGCCCGGAACCGCCCGGTTCGGGCGATTCAAATTTTTCTTGAACCGAACCGGGCTCATATGCCACGGGCGGTTCCGGTTCAAAACCTCGAGCCCGGGTTTGACCGAGCGGTTCCGGCCAAAATCGGCCCGTGGCCGCCACTAGTGGGACTAGACCTAAAGTTGGGTTTTTTTTTGGGACAAAAAAAGTATATGATAGAATTGTGACATAACTTAAAGTTGAAGGTTTTTTATGAGATAAAAGATAGAATTGGGACAATAGCTAAAGTTGAAGATTTTTTAGAGTATTAGACCTAAAAATATATATGGTTAATGCCACAAAAAACCTCAAACTGGTACACATGTAACAAATTTACCCCAAACTAGTTTTTTGACAACCAAAAATCCCAAACTAGTGCATTTATGACAAATTTACCCTCAGCTTATTTCTGTTAAATTTCACTATCAAATTGCTTTGTTAAATAACATAGGGTAATTGACTGACATACCAATTATACGTTTTACCCTCTATTTGTCACAGATGTACTAGCATGTGATTTTTTGTGGTATTAATCCAATTTAATAGAAACTAACAGAGGATAAATTTGTCACAAATGTACCAATTTGAAGTTTTCAGTTATAAAAAACTTAGTTTAGAGTAAATTTGTCACAGATGTACTAGTTTGAGGTTTTTCATGATTAAAAAATTAATTTGAGTAGAATTATTATAGATGTACCAGTTTAGGATTTTTCATTGTGTTAATCTAAATATATTTGATACATCACCATGTTCACATTTACTTAACGTAACATGTCAATTGTCATATCAATTCTCTATCGGCTGTTTGGTACCCGTGCTGATTATTTTACCTTTGAGGGGGATTATAGTCGTTTCTCATTAGGATATTTTGACCAACTTTTGCTTCTACTATTTTGCTTATACGTATCGTTTTAACCTTTGAGAGAATGAGTTTTATTTCTTGCTAAACAGCTCGAGTGTATACAGCATACGAATACTCATTCAAAGTCATCTAAAATCATGACAAAACTCTTCATGATCTGCTTATGGACGGAAAATCACGATAAAGAAATTGAGACGAGTCAATTAGAGATTTCTCTAACAAAGTCAAACGAAATACGCCTTGTGAAACCAAATCTAGTTTTCAAAATCGTTTCTAGTGTAGGACCCTATTAAGAAAGATCCACATATTCATTAGGTATTCAACTACAAGATTTTGTAGTGTCCATACTAAGCTAATTCATTTGACCAATTCTTGGAGAGAGTCCATACCTACAAACTGATACGACTTCGCATGAATTATTTTACTTCAAGTGGCCACAACAACCAGATAAGTCCAATGAGAATTTTCCTTGTATGGTACATGCAAATTATTTAAATGTATATGCCACATTATATAGTACCCTCCATGTATATATAATGAATATCGAATTTAATCGGGTTTTTAAAGGCCTTGGCTACAGAAAGAAAACTGGTCAATCAGTTTACTACTACTTTCAAATTGCTTTTGTAGCAAGACAGTGGTTCAATTGCAATGCAACTTCCTCTACAAGCTCCTTTGGACTTGCAAAAATACCAAAAAGAGAAGAGAAAATTCAATCGCGAGGAACGAAATCTCCTCAGCAAGCACCTGGATTTACACATTAGAGAACGAAACTTCCCCATCAAGACGGACCAACTTCGCATACACTCACTAAGGAATAAGCCCCCCCGTAATTCTATAATTAATTTCTATCGTCGGTCAACTCAACCCTTTACAAACAAGGATCTCTCTCTCTCTCTCTCTCTCTCTCTCTCTCTCTAAGAAAGTCCATTTCACGTGCCTTTCTTTTGCACCACCCTCATGCAAAACCCCTATAAATACCACCCATTTCTCTTCATCTTTGCATACAAATTGAGCAGCTATACAAGAAAACCAGTATTCCATTGTTCTTCCCATTCCATTCGTGAAAATCTTAGCCAATCTTGCAGCTATACAAGAAAACCATCATTCCGTTGTTCTTCCCATTCCATCCGTGAAAACGCTAACCTTAGCCCATTTTGAGCTACCCATTATGGCCAGTGACGAAAGAAACGTCCAAGTCTCGAAAGTCGGCATAATTGGGGCCGGTGTGAGCGGTTTAGCTGCCGCAAAACAACTAGCCCATCATGAGCCGATCGTTTTCGAGGCCACCGATTCGATCGGGGGTGTTTGGAAACACTGCTCCTATAGTTCGACTAAACTTCAATCGCTTCGCTGCGATTATGAGTTTTCTGATTTCCCGTGGCCCGATAGAGATAATTCAAGCTTCCCTTCTCATGATGAGATCGTGGTCTACTTGGAAGGTTATGCTAAACACTTTGATGTGTTGAAGTGTGTGAGGTTTGACTCAAAGGTGGTGGAAGTTCGCTTTATCGGTGACAGGAAGATCACCGATAATGGTGGAGCGTACGGAAGTTTGTTGCCGGGTGAGCCGGTTTGGGAGGTTGCTGTGCAAACCGGTTCAGACGCTATTCAGGTATAGCGAATTCATATACAACGTATGAGCATTAGTTCTCTTTATCTCCTTCTAGGGTTTCATGAGAAGCATGATAAAGACAAAACATGTCATTTTCTTGGTATCGCATGATTTTGTGTAGCTATTTGCGGGGAAAAAAATCCGTAGAAATAGTCAACCCAATAAAGTTTCTACTTTCGATAAGTAAAGCGCACCGCGAATTTTCTTAAGAAGGTTTAAACTCTTGGGAAACTTGTCGATCTACGTATACCCACAAAGAAAAGCTCCTCATGATAAGAGTTTTTAAGACAAGATACTCTTCTCGGTGTTCTAATGTTCTTTGCGTCGAACAAAACCTAGCGAATGATTAGTTGTTGATCGATCACGAAGGTTTATGATAGACAATCTGTCTGAAGATTTCAAAATCACTTGATGCAGTGGTATGCCTTTGAGTTTCTGGCGATGTGCATCGGGAAATATGGGGACATACCCAAGATTCCGGTCTTCCCAAAAGGCAAAGGGCCAGATGTGTTCCAAGGCAAAGTCGTGCACTCCATGGATTACTCGAAGCTGGACCAGGAAGCTGCCACTCAACTTCTCCGAGGAAAGAAGGTTGTGGTCGTTGGCTACAAAAAGTCCGGCATCGATTTGGCCATGGAGTGTGCCGAGGCCAACCAAGGTATACACACACATACATATGCATATCCCATCGATCGATGTCTTAATAACTTCAATTTCTGTTTTCTCTTTTGAGAATTGCACTCGAAAAAAGACATATTGGGATTGGACCAAAGTTATCTTGAAACATTCTTTCGTCTCGACATTTTTAATGCTAGGTTAGGAAACAATTTCGAATCTTTCTAACATCTTGTCGTGATTGCGAATAGAAAACTACCGTATAAAGCCTTCATCTCTTAAAAAGTGCAAAATTTATAATATAAACCATAAGAAAAAGAATGTTCCCGCAGCCAGCACCTAATTATTTTCCCATTTTTGTCTTTAAATTTAGCCTTCTTTGATGTTTCTAAAAAAGCAAAGCGGGCATGACAAGATGGAAAATGCATGGAATGGACGTTTCGACATACACACACGCACAAAAAAAAAGTCAAACGTGGGTCGTCGGTCCCAGTCGGGTCAGACAGAACCGTATGAACTATCCACGAATTGGCTTCTATTCGTTCATGCTGACTGCGAAAGACAACAAAAAATAAAATCGCTAATGAATTTCTTTTTTTCCTTTCCCGACCGTACGAGTGAAAACCCCAGAAGTCAGCCTTGACTTTTCACTTAGAAAGCGTGAGAAGACAAGGACGTGTGCCCTTGTACTTAAGTTCCCACAAAACAGCATAAATCACATGCTCATCTGCTGCTTTTTGACCTTTTACCTGCGTTGATTTCGATTTTGCCCAACGGTGTCTGGTCTTTTGCACGTTGCGGTCGGGACTAGACAGTCGTTCGTTCGCACGTGGAAGATTTGTCGAACGGGCCCTTAGGGTCCATCGGGTCGAGTGGTCGTCCACTGGGCTTTGGACATGGCAGTTTCGCCACTCGAACCTGACCCGTCCCCGATCCCCGATCTGACCGAGTTCGGAACGGTGAGCCTATCTCCATAAGCTATCTAGGAATTGCAAGAATAATTGCAGATGAGCATGGAATGATCTTTTCATTGGCTTCTGCATAACATAGTGAAGATCTTAAGGGTTTGCTTGTAGATCCTGTTCAGCGCAAAATCTTCTCTTTTTGTTGGACGTGCGAATGTTGATTTTTCTCTGGTTTCTGTTTGGATTGAATAGGACCAGATGGGAAACCGTGCACCATGATAGTGAGAACACGGCATTGGATCGTGCCGCACTACTGGGTCTGGGGTTTGCCATTCTTCCTGTTTTACTCCACGAGATTCTCTCAGTTCCTCCATGAGAGGCCCAACCAATCTCTCCTCAAGACCCTCCTTTGCCTCCTTTTTACCCCTCTGGTGAGTTCAAAGCCCCTTTATTTTCCTAGCTTAGTTTCTACTGAAGTTCAATTTTGCGCTAAACATTTCAATATCGATGCATCTAACCCATATTGACCAACCAAGCTCGCATGCTTTTCGCGCCGCGATTAGCTGAGCCCCATTATTGCAAAAGCTTACACGTAGATGGGCATTGACAATCTGTGTATTTTTCGTGGTGTTCAATAGAGGCGTGGGGTGTCGAAGTTCATCGAGTCCTATCTGCTGTGGAAAATGCCCCTGGAGAAGCATGGCCTGAAGCCGGAACACCCGTTTGAGGAAGACTACGCCTCATGCCAGATGGCGATTGTGCCCGAGAATTTCTTCAGCGAAGCAGAGAAGGGCAAGATCGTGTTCAAGAGGCCATCCAAGTGGTGGTTCTGGGAAGGAGGGATCGAGTTCGACGACAAGACACGGGTCGAGGCCGACGTCGTGGCACTGGCCACCGGTTATGAGGGCAAGCTAAAGATCAAGTCCATCTTGCCCGAGCCCTTCCGCAGCGTCGTCGAGTTCCCTTCCGGCATCATGCCCCTTTACAGGTAATTCACGTGTTCTCAATGAAATTCACGTAGCTTGAGCACTAGCCTGTTGGCACGGAAATTAAACCGTGTGTTCGTTCGCCTTTTCGTCGTGGGGCAGGGGAATGATCCATCCGCTGATCCCGAACATGGCGTTCGTGGGGTACCTGGAGAGCGTGTCGAACCTGCACTCGGCGGAGCTCGGGTGCAAGTGGCTGAGCCGCCTCGCGGGCGGCGAGTTCAAGCTGCCGACCGTGGAGGGGATGCTGGAGCAGACGGCGAGGGAGATCGAGGTGAGCAAGAGGACCACCAGGTTCTACAAGCGGCACTGCATCTCCACGTACAGCATCAACCACGACGACGAGATATGCGAGGAGATGGGCTGGAGCGCTTGGAGGAAGCGGAACTGGTTCTTCGAGGCGTTCAGCCCCTACACCAGCCAGGACTACGAGAAGGAGAAATAAAAAGTACCCAAAAATAATAATCAATAATTAATAATATATATATATATATATAGAAATTGAATTCATGGGAAAGGAAGAAGGGAAAATAAAGTACGTCGAGTGTTGCTTGTTCAATTTTTATCAGAAAACTCAGTTCTTGTACGAAAGATATTTTCTAGTTCCAATTACTTTATTCTCAAATTCTGAATTCTCTATCTCAAATTGTTTAAAAACATAATGAGAAAAACACTAAAAAAATTTTAAAAAAAAAAAAAGAAGAAATTGGAGATGCGGGGTATCGAACCCCGTACCTCTCGCATGCAAAGCGAGCGCTCTACCATGTGAGCTACATCCCCGTTTGACATCACAGTATCGTAACAAATTATATATAATTGATATTTTTCTTACCTCTTCCAACGTTATTTTTTAGCAAAAGCTACTAAAGTAATCGACTCGTGTATACAAATATTATTTAACCGTCCGCCAGGAAAGAAGTTGCTTTTGTCGGGACCTTTTGTCTTTTATATTTTATTTATTTTTTATTTATTTAATCCGCCTAAATGACCACTTAAAATGGAAAATAACATGCTAGCTAAAAAGTTGCGCTTTGCACGCATCAGTTACTCTTTATTTCTCTAGTGGGCAGCGGGCACCAACGGGCAGCTGCTTAGTCTTGTAACTTCAATGTGCTATCTATCAATCAGCAACTTCCTCCTCCTCCTCCTCCTCCTTCTTCATCGAGGCATCGCGATAAAGTTGCGAAATTTCAAGCACGCGTGGGCCTTCACTGCGAAGAGCCCGTCGGGCTCGTTCTATGAATTCGTCCCGTGTGGATCGCGCATGCACGGGTCAATCGTTTCACGGCTCGAGGGTTTTTGCCGGTTGCAAAGTCCCACGGACTTTCGGGGAACTCACATGGGGTGCGCCGCCCGTTTCTTTGTCGAACGCCCTAATCTCCCGCCCGCTACGTGTATAATCGCACGGAAGGTCAATGTCTAGGAATTTGATTTTTAATGGCTTGCTTAAAATGTCTCGAGAATTCTCATTAACAAAATATATACACATGCATTATGACATGTCTTCAACATTAATCAAAGTAAAATGGGAGTAAGAAACCGCAATAGGTGAAGTGGCCCATTGGACGGTATGGAGGAACATCGTACAAAGAAAGAGATCAAAGGAATCAGGAGAAGCCGGACGTTGTCGTCACCGTCATCGCGTGACACCGGACCCCAAGTTGGGTGCTCATCCAACGGTTCAGAATAGGCACTTGCATTTCATCATCTTTCTCTTCTCGATACACACATATTTCTTTTTTTTTCCATTTTAGACTTTTGAAAATACGAGTATATTTAAAGGTTGGTTTACGAAAATCGGCACCCACAAAGATATGATATAGTTTTAGACTTCATTTGTCTCGTGAAAAAAAATGAGTAATTTAAAAAGCATCTTCCTAAACTGACAACTTGTTTCGATTATGTAATTAGTCGATGAAAAATTTCATTGCCAACAAAAATTTATGTCTCAAGATTTTTGTGAATAATAAAAATATTTCTTATTATTTGGTTTTTGAAATCAATACAAACGATCATTTTTATGAGATGATGTTTTCAAAAAATCACTAATTTTCGAGAGCCCAAAGGGGCTTTTAGTCTCATTAGATGTTTAATATGATGCACTTAAATCCCATCGAGATCAATCATCACACGATAAGACAACGCGTTTCGAGAAAACGCGAGACCCCTTGGGCCAAGTCCACGCTTAATCCAACGACTTTCGACTCAGTCGCGGGGAAATCCTTTCTCCTTGAATCCCTCAACATCAACACAATCAGTATGCATTCAACTAAATCACAATTATGAATTTAGTTTGGTGGATCAAAAACATACAATCTATCTATTTAACTGTCTACTTAAGCTACGTTTGATCGTCTTGATTTCTAGTCAGGATGTAATAGGATATGACGGAATAGGATAGGAAATCTAAGAATCTTGCTATATTATATCCACTGTTCAGTGAATCGCCATAATAAAGTTGATATTTTTCACAACTTATCATATTCATTATTTGGTTTACACAGCATTTCGATGTTAATGAACCTAAAAATACACAAATAAAGATGGTAATAATTTATCATGATTCACCGCTAAAGAAATCACAAATGCACAAACAGAGATAACCTCAATCACTCAAGTCATATTTATTGTACGATCTACATCTTAAACGGACAAAGAGCTTATTACAGCATTCCAGAGCCACAGGTTCGACAATGACAAAAAATGTAAATGGATCATAGCAATATCGATGAAGTAAATTAGCTAGCGAACACCAAATCTAGTCAAAGAAAGAAAACATGATTATTCACCTGCGCAGTTTTAAAAAATATAGTGCTTTGACTCTCTCGCCTCTTTCGTGAAACTTCAACATGAACTCCAGAGTTACAGAAAGGAGGAGTTTCGACTCTTTTGCTACTTTCGTAGACTTTTGACATGAATTGAAAAGCTACGGAGGAGAAGGGGTTTCAACTCTCCCGTCGTTTTCGTGGAGCTTTGATGTGAACAGAGAATTATGAGACGAGTCATAAAATTTCAACATGAACGAGAGATACAGAGAATAAGGACACAGAGTGAATTGAAAACATCCCTTTCAAGTTTGAATTTGTTCATTCAAACTATTTAAAATCGGGATTCTTCTAGTTCATTTTTATTTACTTATTTTCCTTTTTTTTATTTCTTTTTACTCCCTTCTATCGTTCCTTAGTAAAAATTTTATTAAATAATAAATTATACTAATATACCTAAAATATGTAATAAATATAGATACTAAATAGATATATACATAACGTATATTATAGAATGGAAAGAAATTCAAATACTTAAATAAAAATACGAATAAATGAAAAATTAAAACGTACCGTGATTTTTTTTTTGAATTTTTATTTTTTATATTAGAATCCAAATATTACGTTATATTTAATCATTTTAATTGAAGAAGTTTGTTATTCGAAAAAATAGCCTCTTTATGCCATGGACATAAGAAATCCCGTTCATCTTTATCCCTGCCTAACTCCATCCTATCTCGCCCGAGAACCAAACAAGAGACGAGATAAAATTTCGTCCTATCTCCCGACTCTCATCCCGGTTACCACTAGACGCAAAAGCAGCCTTTTAGATTTCTTTTTTTAATTACTTAACCAGATACAATGTATCTAGAGAATCGCTCCTGTTAATTAAACCTACACGCCAGCACGGAATGTCTTATACTACCCGCTCCTAATTAATCAGATTTATTTCCCCCCCTCAAAAGAGAAGAATCGGATTTATTTCCTTATTTATATACGGGAAAATCCTTTTCCCATCTCCTTCGCGCACCCGAAACCGGAACGTCGAAAGCCGTTGCCTCCTTTGGCGCACGAAGAACAGCAACCCGAAACAAAAAAAAAAAAAGAAAACAAAAACCACCAACGGAATACGAAACGGGACAGAGCAAACAGCTCCTTCTCTCTCTCTCTCTCTCTCTCTCTCTCTCTCTCTCTGCGCGCGCAAAAATCTCTGCGACTCCCGATCCGCCGTATAAATCCCGGGGCCTCCGACATTGGCTTCGCCAATTTCGCTTCGGGATTCGAGCCGCAATCCGTGCGTCCGTTGTTTCGTGTGTTTTGGGTGGGTGGTGGGTAGGAGAGAGAGAGAGAGAGAGAGAGCTTGGGGAGGGGAAGAAGGAGGAGATTCCAGCTCCCGAGGCTCCGGCATGGCGGCGTTGCTCCGGCTTCTCCTCGCGTGATATCTCTCTCCCTCGCCTCCTGTCCCAGGTACTTCGTTTCCCGCCCCCCCGCGTTCTGGGTCCTTCTTTCTTTTCGTTTTCTTGATTCGGTTCTTGTGGGTGGGCGGGGGGAGTTGATGCGATGATTGGTTTTCGTCGTGGCGAGCGCTTCTGGGTTTGATCTTTGATGGGTCCCGTTTAGTTTTTCCCGGCTTTTCTCGGGGTTCGATTCCTGAATCGATGCGTGCGTTTCGCGAGGCGAGGAAATGGGGGCGTGGACGCGGGGGTGTCTCAGCTTGTGAAAGAATCTTGTTGGTTTGTGGGGCGCGTGTGTGGTGAAACGTGGATTCGTAGTTATGATTGATGCGTTTCGGACGGTTAAAGCTGACATTTTTGAGCGATTCGATGGATGGGGGAAGGGAATTCACGTTTTCTCTGATGTAATGCCGCCCTTTTCGGGGTGTTAGCTCGATGACTGTCTTGACGAATATGACGATTTGGGCATAGTGTGCTTGATCAAAAGCGGAGATGAAGCATTAGATCTGAAAGTGGTGGTACATGCGGAGCGGAGAAACAACTTGTTTCGAATTCGGTAGATTTTTGTTTTTCTTTCTTCTTTCCTGTTTTCGGAGTTTTGAGATCTTGACATTGATAGCTCTGGTTTGTGTCGAATTCATCCTCCACGCGGGTTTTTCTCGGCCACATGATCCATTCTAGTTGACTTCATCCTCAAGCCTTGGTGAAAACCAGGGTCAATTTTATGGAATCGATCATCAGAGAAAGAGAGATGTATTGCTACTTGTTAGATGAGAGGGATCTTACTGTAAGGCGAGAAGGAAACAGAAGACTAGACTGAACCTCGAGCTTTCTCTAATAAGTAGACACATGATTTATGGGTGGCTCGGAAGGTGATTCTCAAATGGTTTAGGGCAGGTGGATTGGTTCTTAGGGCCTTCTTCAGATCTATTGTTGGTAGACATTTCCGCTATAGGGCGACTGGGAAAAGTGAAAAGCTTTCCAGGAAACTATGTCAAAATCCTTTCTAGCAAGTACTTTATGTGGTTCTTATTGTGTGCTCATTTGTTGTGCCTAATTGTTGTATCTAATTCCAGAGAATAACTCAAAATGTGATTTTACTTTTGCTGGACAATATGGACAACAATTTTCTGTTTGTGATGGAGGATTATGAATGATTTCCTTTCAGAAACTTCATTTTCACTTATATTAAATAATTGTGCAGTGGGAGAAGATGCTATGAGATTACTGATCTGGAGGTGGGCACTGTGAATATATTCCGAGATTTTTCTTTTGCTGCTGCTTTAGAGGTTCCATGATGGATGATAACAGTGGCGGCAAGTTGACTGGAATCAGGCAGATTGTCAGACTTAAGGAACTCCTCCAAAAGTGGCAGTCTGTCACGCTAAGCTCTAAGGCAGAAAACCCCGATCCTGAAGAAGGGCTCGGGAACATTTCACCTTTGGTTAATAAGAGGATAGCAAATTTGCAGTGTTGTGACTCGGATGAAGAGAGCTGCCCTAGCCCTGAACCACCAGCAGATGTTCCAAAGGGGTATTTGGCAGTTTACGTCGGACAGGAGCTTCGGAGATTCATCATTCCTACTAGCTATCTTAGTCATCCGCTTTTCAAGGTGTTGCTGGAAAAGGTCGAGGAGGAATTCGGGTTTGATCACAGTGGCGGGCTCACAATCCCATGCGAAATCGAGACCTTCAAGTTTCTACTGAAGTGCATGGAGAATCATCAAAATGCAGAACCTGAACCTGACGAAAGCTCTGGTAATTCTTGCTTGTCACGATTTCACTTGCTGAACAATCTTTGATCGAATAATCCTGATGATATGTAGTACTAGAACCACGTTGACCAAGCCACAAAGCATGCTGAGCTTTTTGACATGAAATTGGTTATCGAAGAGTTTGGTTCTGCCCAATGGAGCTAGCTTTAGTGTGGCATGAAACTACTCGCGGGCATCCTTTTCTGCTGCACTTCCTTATGTTTTCTCGACATTGTGCTGCTATGTCATTCAATGCATCTTTATAGATGGCTTTACTGAACCCAAGGTTCCTTATTGGTTATGCAGCTGAAAATTCAGAAACTACTGAAGAGTGACGACGGCGCCGGCGGTAGATTGCCCAGATCCTAGGACTGACTCTGGTGCCGAGCAAGGTTTCTCGTACACAGACATCTTGTTTTTCCTTTGTAACAAATCCTTTTCTGAAATGAGGAACTGTAGGAACTCTTTAGTTTTAGCTTTTAAGGTGTGTTGGCCAAGTTCAATGGTAGAGGCATAACAGATCTTTTGCATCTGTGTATGTTCTCTGGTACTTGCATGTGACCTTTTTCTAATGTCAAATTGAGCACAATCACCAAGAACGATGAAATCAACTGACACCTTGTATATGAGATTGAAGCATCTTTACATATGGTCACATTTCTTTTCCAGTTACACCTCCACACACAACCGTGGCGGACGGCATTTGCTATTCGGTGCAAGGCATGTCATTTTCCGTTACGGACCATGTTTATGTTGCTTCGAGATCTCTCTGCTAAATTGGTCCGATATGAAAGGTAGAACATGGACTAAGCGGTTTTCCATGTGCTTTTTCTGTGATAACTGATCCCTGTACGCAAATTGGGTGATTTGTACTGTCTGACAGATAGATAACCTATATCTTAAGCAGACAGTATCTTGTTTTCAAATAGAAGTAGTTCAGATTCCTGAAGACGGCAGGTTTCATGTGCATCGTCCCAGGAATGTTCCTTTTTTATGTTTTGTTATTGTTGGTCGGTCATGTCTACTTGACAATCCCATTTTCGCTCTTTTTTCTTTTTCTTTTTCTTTTTCTTCATTTTCATTTGATTTTCTTTATCCTTTCTTTTCCTTTGGTATTTATTTTTTGCCTTTTACAAAATTCGTGCTATTTATACAATTTATCAAATATGTTGACGACAATAAGATCATATACATTCACAATGCAGTAAAAAAAGAAAGTTTGGATGCATATTGAGGAGTGTTGAGACGTATGTCAAAGCTCGCAAGAAAATTTAATGTCGTGTTATTTTAATAGTTTAGCATGTTTTACTCGAAAAACTCACAAAATAAATATAATTGTGCACTTCATATCTTTCGCAATTGGAAAAAATAAATGAAATAAACTAAGATAAAAAGGTCCAAATATAAAAGTGAAGCAGCCTATATATATTCTCATGACCAAATAAAAAAGCATCACTTTATATAGGTCATAGGAAGAACACTCTTAAAAAAACGTCGGATTTTACTTCAATATTTTCTTTACAAAATTAGTGTATAAGGAGAAACTCCATTTGATTACGAAATTAAATGGGGGAAACACGTGTCGACTTGTGAACTCTCCTTAGATCATCATTTTACTTTTATGTATTTATGCTTCTAAGTGATTATTCGCTTTTTATGGCTTTCAATTTGATTTCATTCACGTTCACCCTCCTTTTCTTTTCAATCTTGTGCATAGCTTAGAGATTCGTCCAGCTCTTTCTTTAGCATAATATGAACATTGTAACACACTGAATTGCCATATTTATTGTACTTCAATTAAAAGTAAACTTTCGACTAAAAAAAATTAAAAGTAAACCGCATTCATTTTCACTGAAAAGGAGTGTTCTTATTAGAAACTTATAAATAAGAAAAATACCAGCAGAAAAACCAACCCTCCTACAGTAATTACACCCGATGTGTATAAGTATGCAGTAAAATGGATGTCATATATTCCCTTAGATTTCTTCAATGGGTGGGTCAGGTCGGGTTTAGGTTGGGTCATAACTGGTCCGACCCAAATTGACCAATTTAGCCGTTTATGACCCATTTTATTCGTAATGTAAGTTTCCCAACACGACCCATACCAAAACTATATCCGATCTGACCCATATTGTTAAAATACTTTTATATTAAACTAAATCTAAAAAAACTTGTTTCTTATGATTTTTTTAAAAAATTATATTGTTAAAACACTTCCACGCAATACAAATCTAGTTGAAAATTCATATATATATTTAATTTTTTTTAAATTGAGGCTCCGTTTATTTCACAGCAAATATTTTCTAGAAATCATTTTTTAGGAAAATGACAACATTTTTCAGTGTTTGGTTGAAACTTGAAAATGAACTAGAAAACATTTTTCACCATTTGGTATGAAAAATATAATTTGATTTTCCTCCGTGCACTCCTTTTAATAATTTTATTTATTTTTTAAAAGAAAACTAATTTTTAAGTATTTTCCTTTTTCTTTTTTCTTTTCTTTTTTTCTTTCTTTCCTTTTGTTTTTCCTTCTTCTTTATTCAGTCACCGAACATGGTGACAGCCGGTGATCAATCATAGGCGAGCTCGAGTCTTACTAGTGCTAGATCGGCGAGCGCAAGCCTCACCAATACCAAATGTTAGCGAGGACCGTCACCATGGTCGGCCACCGGCCGAGGAAGAAGGAAAAAGAAAAAGAAAAGGAAAGAAAAGAAAAACATGGAAAAAAAAGAAATAGAGAAAAAAAGGGCAAATGAAATATAATAATTTCTATTCTTTTAAAATATATATTTTTATAAGGCTAAAGATGGAGAGAGAGACTGAGAGAGTATATGGGCTTAGTGGGTTGGAAATGGGTTCTAAGCTCAACCCATTTAGGCTCATTTATTTTAAGCTTTAAATTTTAAAACGCAATTAAAATAGGTTCTTTAAAATTGAAGTAACCCATATATGACACATTTATTTTTTTAAATGGGCCATATATGGATTAAGACCCATTGTAATAGATCTACTTAATAGCCGCCAATCTAAATTAAACCTTTTTCTCGATTAACTCAGGGAAGAAAAAACATAAGAAAAAGTGCGGAGATCCACCATAGTATCTTAAATTGGAAAAAAAAAAACCAATAAATCAACAGGACAAGATAAAGATAAAACAGACTAAAAATTTGCATAAGTTTGCTGGATTATGATCCGATCAATCAGCCTAAGCTAAACTCTTAATTTCTCATCGATGAGCTTCCTCCAATGATTCAAAATGACAAACTCCTTCGATTACGCCTCATCGAAATTATGACAAGATTAGAGAAATATATCACTTGGGTGAAGCGAGGACTCGCGTATTTGAGGCGCGTGGGGCTTCTCTTTGCCGCCAGAGTCATGGCTCTAAAGCGGGTTGCCGCATGAGAGAGTCGACGGAGAAGACAGCGCTTCACCTAAGCTTGGACTGTCGATAGATCGAGAGAGAGAGAGAGGACTCCATATTGTCTTTGCGATGTCCTTAATATTTTACACGCCTGAGCGATTGACTTGAAGCACGTACAAAAGTTAAGGATTGGCTATGAAAAAATTATTGATCGAGGGGTAATCGAGGGTAAGGAATCGAAAGCAGTTGCGAACCATCAGAAAGAAACGGTTCATAAGAATGCAAGAAATAAAGGCACTGACAATACACTGGACCAACAGCACACGAATGTCGTTTACGAGCAAATAAGATTTTGTCTAGAGTTCTAACTTAAATTGGATTAGATTATATTAGCTTTCCAATGGTAATGCTCGTACCAGCTTATGAAAAGCTTTCGAAATATACTCTCTAAATGTTTTGCTTTCTCTACGCACTTCCAACACCTCCCTTAAGAAGCTCATGTTTAAATTTCGGTATCAAGCAAGCACGGCATGGACCATGTAAGCCGCGTGTTGTGACCCAATAAACGTCCGTGCAAATTTCTTGATGCTTTCAACCATTCGTCTGCCCATTAGCCAATAATTTAATCGCTACCGGAAACCATCGAGATTCCGGGCGATCGCGACTTTGCAATAATACACGTAGCAACGAGCCGAAAGTTCTTTGTAGCCTTATCAACGACCATCACATGATTTGATTTATAGTGAATTATCACAATTAAGACGCACGAAGACACAAGAAGCGATCATCCAATTGTGGGAAACATAGTACACGACACTGTTCTTCCATGAGGGGGCGTGTCTAATTTATTGCCAAGCCGAAATCCAAATTTGGATTGTACAGCAGGGTAACATGGGCCCACCATGAGCCGTGAAGGATCCGATCTCGTGATCCGACGCCACGTGGACTGTTCCCTCGGAGCCCGAACGCTCCCTCCTTCGTCAGTGTAGGTTCTTTCCCCACGATAAAAGACAAAGCTGACGTGGCAGGCGATTAGTGGCCACGTGGTTCTTAAACGAGGAACCGCCGCGAAAGGCGGCCGTCCTCTCGTTTGGTCGCGTCGTTTTCGTCGGCGGCCAAGGGTTCGAACAAAACCTCCGCTTTCCCACCGGGTTAGGGCTAAGTTGCAAGATTGATATAATCTCGTGTGGATACCAATTACTTGATCTTGTAGAATTTAACTTATCTCAACTTCTATTCGATTCATAACTTGCATCTAATTATAATTCATACAAATGAAAAATAAGCCGATCGATAAAACGACGGTGCTGATTAGCTTCACGATATAATTTGATTTCTCACGTTATCAAATGCAAACAAGACTATGCGTGGGTCGGTCGGATATCGGCCCCGCTCTTTTATCTAGCCAGTGCACGTTGGAGAGGTGCTCAACTGAAATATTGTTTAAGGATTTAAGAAAAAATGAAAACAAGACTTAACAGATAGAATTACGTGCGCGTCTCTTTCCTCCACTTAATTAGCATGTTTTTTTCCTTTGATGGAGAAGCCCACCTCGAGTTTGTAACCTTAAGGACTTGGGTAAGAGATGACATTAGTGGAATTTAGTCGAGCTAAAAACTTTAAGTATCGTGTCAATTTCTCGATCGAGATCCCGTTTTTTATCTACTGCTATTTTGCAAGCAATTCTTATTCCGCCTCGCCTTAATAGTCTTTGTCTTGCGTGCCGGAAAGGGTGTTAGCTAAACGCCATAATACTTTTTACGATCATCTGCTGCATATTCGCTCCATCAAATAATCACCCGTTCTTCCTATGTAACCTACTTGTGATCACGCACGCACGTAGCCTATGCCTCGACACTAGTGCGTGTGTGTGTAGAAAGACGGCATCGAAGCAGTTTTTACTCACGAAAGATGAGATAGAACGAGGGGGGAAAACGCATAAACGAGAGGCTTTTAGGTCATGAAAATCCAAATGCATAGCTTATATTTGAACAATACAAGAGCGACGTCCGCCGCGAGGCCTCTCTCTCTCTCCTCTATCTTTACGTGGCTTTGCGCTCTAATCATCGTCATGAACGTTAGAAAAGAATAGAGCAAGCAATCACAAATTATAGATGGCCATCCAATCTCTTTGACCACATCGAATACGATCCTTTACAATCGCCATGCGTCTTCGTCTCCCTCAGCAAGCATAGAACTCGACCAGCTCATCCAGCGGCTCGGGCCGGGACTCGGCGTTCTCGAGCATCCACAGCAAGTGCTCGAACAAGACCACCTCGCACGCGATGCTGAAGGACGGGGAGTCGGCGTCGTCGTCGGACGAGGGAGCGCCGTTGCCCGAACGAGCGGCGAGCTCACAGAACAGGGGGTGGCCGACGACGGCGGAGCGCACGAGGTACCGCCGCCGGGATTGGCCAACGTAGACAGGGCGGAGGTCGGCGGTGGAGGAGGAAGTGTCATCGATGTCCTCGGAATTGTTTGACGAGGATGATGAAGTGAATGAGGGCGTTGGCCTAATGGTGCGGTGCTTGTTGTGGCGGCCAAAGGCCTTGAGCTTCTTAAGGACAGACTTGAGTTTGGTAAGCCTGTTGCCACCTCTTCCCATGGCTGTTTTAGAGAGAGAGAGAGAGAGAGAGAGGGATTGGGTGCTGAGAAAATGGAGGGAAGGTTCCCATTTTATAGGAGGAAGTTGAGGATGATGATGAAGATGATGATTGCTGGAGGTTACAGAATTTAGTGGGGGTGAGGTCGTGGGGCCACATAACATAAATAATACATCAGAATTATATTCAAAAGAGAAGAAAACACGTGAAATTGTTTCATATCATTCAAATTTGGGAATACGACAAAAATGATTTATAAACTTTAATTCGATATACAATATAGTCCATAATCTTTAATTTGTTTAATACTGTATATAATGTGATCCCTAAACTCCTGGCTTCTTGAAAATGTTCAATGATGTCCCTGATTTAATTAGGGACAGCATTGAATTTTTTTATATAGTTCATAGACTTCATTGAATATGTACCAAAAGTCCATGAATCGCATTAAACAAATTAAAACTTCATAAACCACATTACATACCGGGGTTAAGGACCACATTGAACGAATTTAGAATTTAAGAATCACATTGCACATTCAACAAAAATCGGGAGACCATTTATTTCACCGTCCCTTCGGTTTTTCTATTGTTGATATAGCATTGCAAAATTAGAGGATTTCGATCTCGAGTCGTTTCGAAGAAGCTAGGGGTTCGATGGCCATCGCAAAAAACAAGCATAACCAGCGCTAGCATGCGCATAATGCGCGCACCAACTCTAATCAATCGCCACCTCCGGTATTGTTGAGAAGGTCTTGGCGAGAAATAAATGTTTCGGTGCAAAAGAGCCCTGCTCAGCCGTGCGACCACGTCACACCATGTTGCACTTATCTACACCACCCCCTCTTTAACACATAGCATCTAATTATATATCTAATTAAGCAAATCAATTAAGAGAAAGAAATCAAGAAAGGAATCTCCTTGACTCGATGTTTACGGTTCCCAAGGGAAAACGAATGTCATAGGTTTTGTCTGGCCACCATCATATGGCCAGCGCCAAATATATTTCAGAGCGAAGATTACTTAACATATGTTGTTATTAGTTAATTGATGTCTTATTAGCAGCTACCGGGGAACATGCCCATGTGATTAAGGGACACATCAATTTTTTTTTATTTGTTCTGTTTTTTTTTTTTGGGGGGGCCTTTTTCCACTCATTGGGTACTCGGCACGTGTCGCGCCGTGGCTTGGTAGCTTAGCGCGGAGTAGATCGGCTTGTATGCTTTATTTTTATCAAATTATTCTGTTGGCAGCAAATGCATGTACGTACGATGCCTATTTTCCAGTGCTCCCACGTAAAAATTATTAATATGCAAAGATGATGGGGCTCGTGTGAAAGAGTAGGCTAACCTGGGATGACCCCACGTTGATATTATTTTGTAAATCACTCTTGTTGTTCTATGAAAAATTCTTAATTATGATCGTTTATATCGTTTAGGAAAAATGAGGTAAGGAAAACTCCGTCGGCTGACATGCCTAGGCTTAAGATGTTATTAATAACGACACATTTTTCATTGGCCCATTTTCTTAAGCGATAATAATGGTTAAAATTAACAGCGAATAGATGATTTTTCATGAAATTAGAAAAGATTTTCAATAAAGGGAGAGAGAGAGGGGAGAGCTTTTGGGTCAGAAATTTGTGGGCTCTCTAGTTGCTATTGAGAGTAGACCGTGGTGTTAAGCCTGAAACCAAGCCCATCAAGTCCTTTTCCTCCTTCTTCTCTTTTTCATATTGACAAAGTTGAAAACTAAGTCTAAATTCCTTTCGTTTCGCAGAAAACGAATGAATTGGAAAATATCTTCCTAAAAATGATCGTTTATATCACTTGAAATAATTAGCCAATCATCGACAGTAATTTATGTCTAAATATGTTCAAGGACGATGAAAATGCTGTTCGTTCAATTATTTTTGTAAGCAATAGTTTTTTTAGAGGAAAATATTTTATAAACTATTCATTTTTAGCGAAATAAACGGAGCCAATCTAATACTGAGCCATTTTCAATATTTCACCAATTCCGAACCGTTTTCCAAAACAAAAGTTTTCAGGGGAGCGAAAAGGTTGAAAAAGGAAACGCGTTCTCGAGCGGGAAAACCTCTCCATAATCAAATGGGGCTGATCTCCTGAAAAAGTTTGGAACTTTCGATCTGTTTTCACAAAAGAGTGCCCGCCTTTTCAAATTTACCACAGAAAGGCCCTCATCTTTCGAGTTTTTGTCAATTCTAGCCAGCCATAGCTGCTGCTCTTTCGGCCGGGAGAGGCTAATCCAACATGTCATTTGGAATGGGCTTTCAGCGTAAGAAATGACTCCCTTCTGCACTTGAAATCCAATACCGGTTGTTTCTTTATTGAGTAACATCACTGGCTGAACTTTGCAATCTTTAATAAAGAAAAGATGGGCATTGTCTCTTCCATTGAGATGACATTTCAGGTAATGATAAATGACAGGTTACCCACCCTGGACGTGATAAGCAGATTTAAATTGTAAATGGCCTTTCTCTCGAGATCAAGCTGTCTCTTTTGTTTTATTTTCTTTTTTTCTGATCTTAGGCCACCCACCCAGAACAATTCATTGATGAAGAGTGGTCCATGGATCCTTACCTAAGGTCCCTGGAGTTGAGGCTGAACTTGAAAGGTCGCTTTTTTTTTTTTTTTGGTCGGTATAGCTATCGCTATACTGCAATTGTGCCACGTTGCAGTTCTATATGGAATAGTTGCATCTGAGAGTTTTGGTGAAATCTGTTTCGAACTTGAGGCACACTTTGAACCCGGATGGAACATTTTCCCAACAGTTGTAAACACTTCAAAACCGTTGACTTGCAAGATTTTTGCTGAATAGGCGAACACCTTAGGAAAGCCATACCAGCTCTTTTCATGCTGTATGAAACGACCTCATTACAGGGACTGCGTTTCGACAATTGTCTTTGGCTTCTCTTACGGCGTGTTTGGCAGAAGAAAGCAATCGCATGACAAGAGAATCTGCTATATCGATGAATTAACAACCCTATAAATTCACATTAGCCAAATTGCTAAAACTATTTAGAAAGCTCTGCTCTTTTTTATTTAATCAGACTGAATGACATCCAGGGCAATCAGTAGATATAACAGTTGCATGCACATGGTTGTGGAATATGAAACACATGACAGATTGGAAATTTCTCACGTCCAAGTCAATCTAATAACTCACTGCTAAAGTCACGGCACAAGTAGGTCCAATCTTTCTGAAGATGTCAGAAAAATGAAGGATGACATGGCTGGAGACACGTTGGAAAAATCAGATAATGTCTAAAGTGGGCTCACAAATTAAATGAATGATGAGAAGGGAAATAGAGGCCATGGAGCAGCAGCAGAAGAAGGTACACAAGCACAGTACATCAGAATTACAGTTGACATCCTCCTTTCCACAACCAACGATTTTCTTTTTACTTCCCACGAGCTCAACTCAGAGCTCTAACCACCATTCATTCCAATTTCTATAGGTGCCAGTTTGACCCCTTCTCTGTCTTCTACTATACATGGGAACGCTATTGGAATCAGGGCAAACGAAGGATTAAAAAGAAACACTGCTTGTCCCCGTCCATCAAGTGACTTGGGTTGGATTGGGACAGGCAGAGTAAGGTCAATAATGGTCTGAAACGTTCAAAAATGCGTGTACCTAGTGCTAAAGTAATCAGATATAGAACTGTGATCTTGATTTGAAACTCCTCGGCTGGTTTCCAGGCAGAATTTAGACTGCACCAACCAACCCCGCATACTTGATCCGTCTAAACCGAGCGAGTTTTGAACTAGTGACCATTCTGTGTCAAGAAGACTTAAGACCTGACCAATTTGCTTGAATTGTGCGTCTCCTGCATTCTTGGACATGATAGTTGTTACGTGTTTGGCGAAAACGATGGTGAGGAGTTTAGGAGAGTAACTATGATCGTTGTGATGATGTGCCTTTTAATGCGGGTGTCAGTCATCAGCATGTGCTGGCCTAGTGGGCTGGGTCATGAGAAAGCAGCCAAAGCACAAGGCTGTCTTACTGGTTGCACAGTTGCCGACATTTGTGCCTGTCTTTTACCTAATTTCATGAAGGATTAGAGACGCAGTCACATGAAGGTAGGACAAGTATGGGTGCCATTTATCGTACAATCAAGCTGTCTCGTATTTTGTTGCTTGAAGCATAGTTTTAAGTTCTGGGGACCGATCCATATCGGCTTGCATGTCGCCTAGTGTTTCTATCGAGTTGGTTTGTTAGGTATATGTGACTATCTTGAATGATCGGATCACCAGATCACGCTGGACAGAGACCGCGGTAGGTGAAAAACAAAGGATGCACATGGAGGGGTTGACAAGGTGAAAACAAAATGAACCATTTACTGAATTGCTGGGGGTTCAAAACCCGAAATGCAAACATCCTCAGAATGAAAACAAAGAAGAGAAAAAGGACCAAAAAAAGGAAATGAAAGAGGCTGCTCTCGGCAATCACAAATTCAAACAATTTCCAACGTTTATTCCTTGAAAACTTCAAAAGTGCAATGCACCCATCTTCCGATAACAATCTGTCTCTTTGTTTACTCAACAGCGGGAGGAACAGACTGAGCCTGCAAGAAAGAGCAAGAACACAGCATGAGTTAAATGCGAAGAACATACTTTGTATGCCAAGGAACAAGGCACCAAATAAATGAAGAATGGGGAATCAGATCAGGTTCAAGCAGGAACTTACCAGTGGGCGATACTTGAGGGCGTAGAACATTTCGAGGTAGCGGCGGCTCTCACGCCGATCAAGGTTAGACACATGCTTCCAGAAGCCATACACAGCAGTCAGGTTCAACAGTCTCTCAGAGTATATTTTCCATGTATACCTTATCAAAAGGAAAAAAAGTAAATTACGTTAGAAAAATTGTATTCCCGAAACTATGAACATCATTTAAATCTGAAAACCCATATTTTATATGCTTACTTCTCTTCAATTCTCTGCATGGCACCCTTTGAGATTATGTCCCAGTGGCTCGGATTGGCCTTGCACTTCTCAAAGAACTCCACAAGAAGCTCGGCCGCCTGGTCACCATGATAAGGATCGATGTGGAAGCCCGACTTACCATGCACAATGATCTCAGCCGGCCCACCATTGCAAGTGGCAAACGTCGGCAATCCACAAGTCATGGCCTCTACCACGGTCAACCCGAAAGCTTCATAGATAGCCGGTTGAACGAAGACTCCCTTCGTATCGCAGATGTAGCGGTAGAGCTCTCCGTTCCTCACCCGGTTCATCTGGGAGGAAATCCACCTGAACTGGCCATTCAGCTTGTACTTTTCGATGAGGTCGTACATTTTCTTCATCTCGGCCTGCTCTTCCAAGTCCTTCGAATCCTTCCTCCTGTCACCTCCAACCACGACCAAGTTGGCCAGTTCCCTCAACTTGGCGTTCTTGCCATACCACTCAACAAGCCCTGACAAGTTCTTGACACGGTCCAGCCTCGCCATGGTGAAAATAATCGGCTTCTTCTTATCTTTCAACACACATCTGTTTAACGTTAAGAGACAATGTTAATTAGCAAAAGACAACTTCGGTTCCCAAGAATGCCATAACAAATGCCAGGACAGAATTTAAGCTGGGTATGAAGGAAGGACCAAAACACTCACAAGTGTTCCTTGTTCTCGACATTGCTGAAGAGGAGTTCTTCGATCTCAGGGTGGAAGGATTTCAACCGCCGCTTCCCATCGGTGTAGGAGAAATAGATGGTCTGGTCGGCACCTGGTGAAACAATGTTGAACTTCGGGTCAAAGACATCGATCCCGTGGACAACTCGGTAGAGTCCAGGAAGAGTGAAGTTCATGTGACTCTCATACTGCCCTACTGTATCCTTGCTGAAAGAAAGAATTGAGAAATAAGGAAATATTAGGATTCTTCAGGAAATTTCACGAGATAGAATGGTATTAAGACAATAGAATTTGAGATGAACAATCGAGTTTAGTCACCTTCCAGCGATTTCTTGGAAGGTGCTGGTGATGATGAAGTCAGTGTGGTTCATGGCGATGAGATCGGCAGTGAACTGGCAAGAGAAGTGGTACTTCTCCTCAAATTTCTTCCAGTATATGTCCGATTCTGGGTACTTTGTCTTCTCAAGGGCATGGGCTATTGTACACTGTAGAAAGAAGCAGAAGATTAGACGATATCAGGCTATACGAAATTTGGCATCAGTTGCCACAAGTAAGATCATGTAAAAAGAGAACAAACCTGTGTAACACTTAATTTATGGGCTAACAAGGAAGCAACAATGTTTCCATCACTGTAGTTTCCGATGATCAGATCAGGCTTGCCCTGCAACTCTCCAGCGAGTTCGTTCGCAACATCCTGATGAGAGTTACCAAACAGAAACCATTAGTCTCAACAAGAAACTAAATAAATTCAACAGACAAAATGAACCGAAGTATATGATTTGAGTCGGTCAATACCTCGGTGTATCTTTCCAAATAGGGCCACACCTCGAACCGGGAAATCCACTTGCGGACAACTCCCTTCTCGTCCCTGAAGGGGACACGAAGAATGTGGGAGTGCTCGGTCCCGAAAACTTTCTCAAGGCGCTGCCCGCAGGTGGTTCCAACCGCATCTGGGAGAAGACGAGAGATCTAGGAAACCACACGACACAATAAGCATCTAAAGTTGGATAATTCATCTAAGCACCGCATAAAGTCCCAACATTAAGCTTGTCAATCTTACAATGAGAATCCGAGGAGTAATATCCAGTCCTTGATGCTTAATGCGGTTAAGCATTTCTTCCTCCAGGGCACGAACTTGATCCAGGATGTAAACAACCTATAAATAGACAGAATTATTGTAAATGAACAGACTAAATGGAAAATTACAATACGCATATCCTTCTAATCAAGAGATGCTAACTCAAACTAAAACGAGTACCTGGCCACCCGTATCTGGATAACCTAGTACATTGTCCTGAGCAAAGTATCCATGGGGAGACATGATTACGACGTTGAAGACCATCGGAATCCTATCCAAGAACTTCTCGAGAGTGTACGGGTCAGGAGCCTCAAGGAGATCCAACAGGAGCTGGATCATCTCGAGGACGCGCTCAGCCGTGTCACCCCACCCCCGCTCCAGCCCGATCTCCTGGAACTTGTGCTCGAACTGGGCATAGGGGGTCTCAGGTTTGAGCATGGTCAGATATTCCTCTGCCTTCCTCAGGACATGTTGGAGGGAGAACACATTCTGGATTCTCGCATTCACCATCATGTTCTGCAGACTCACCCAATATTTTCATAAGCCATTAACAGATCACAAATGTTTTCCCAATGTGCAACACATTCAGTACTCTAAATTGTCATTTAGTCCTCCGTGTTCTCCATATCGTAACATGATCAGGTGAAAGAAATCTCACTATGTAACTGAAAACCCATTTCTAAGACGTCAAATGAATGAGAATCGTTGAGAGATTTACGTACCTTCCCCTTGTAGCAGTGGACTTGGAGGAATTCAAGCAGAGGGTGCAAGCTTTCCTTGTCATGGAAGAGCTTAGCGGAGAGATGGCGATTGAGAAACTCGACGCCATTGCCAATAGACTTGGAAAGAGTCGGGCGCGGAAAAGAGGCAGTGAATGGCTCAAAGTCAAGCTCAAGCACAAAGTTACCATTCAAGCTGAAAAACACGACAAAATAAGTCTCATTAACACACCCCCAAAACAATCAAGAACAAGAACAGAAGAAATAAACATGATCCAGAGTTCTGAGATCACCAAGAGAAAAAAAAAGGGGGGGAAAAAAAAAAAAAGACAACGAAGATTCTGACCTTCCATCAACAAGCTCTTCTTTGAAATGCAGATACTCAGCAACCTCCAATGGCTCAAGAACAAGCGCATGGACGTTCACACGGATGTGTTCCCACACACCTGGCCTTGGACGAACAGCAAGAGCAACCCATGGGGGCGACACTATTGCTTCCTAAATCCCAAAATTTACAGCAAAAGAAATTCCTTGAGAGTTTAAACCGAAAAAGGTTAAAGAAAAGCAAGATTTAACCATTATAGCTATAGACGAGTAGATTTTAAGAGCGTAAAGAACCGAAAAACATTGACATGAAGAAGCTCATAACACCTGAGTTGATTTGAGCACTTCACCAAAAGCCCCATCAAGAAGCTTTGCTCTGCTCTCCTCAGAGATCGCCTCAAACTCAGCAAAAACTTGGTGGCGCTGCAAGATGCCTTTGCCCTTGGCCTCGACCCTTCAACACGAAAACAAAAAGGATCAAAACTTTTTCGGAGCTCACTTTCCCCAACTTCATGCTAAAACCACCCATCAAGATGTTCTATTCGAAAAATTCTTGAATATTATCTTCTTTCGTCCTTGCTTTTACCTTGACAGGAAGGCCACAATATCGTTGCGGTGAGCAGAGAGGGTCTCATCCAGACGCTCGCGAAGGCTGTGACTCCGAGTCAACACACGATCAGCCATGGCTAAATTCTTCTCTCAGGAAAACAACTGCACAAACCACCAAAGTGAAACACGCCGTGCGTCAGAAGCAGAACGCAACTTCCGCTAATATAGGGGCTTTGGATAATCTCAAGATAGACAGGAAGGCAAAAAGTCAAGCCCTTGGAAAAATCGAACTTCTCTAGATTGGCCGGATTTTTCAAACCTCACCAACTACCCCTTGGAACAAATAAGCATGCTGATGCACGAATAGGTGACGATCTCGGTGGAATACTACTGGGGCAGAAGTTATTTTGCGTTATTAGTTCTTTAGGACACTTGAAAGAAGCTTAAAAGCCCAGAGAGATCCAGAGATCTCCATTGATGATCACAAGGTTGAAGCTTGCAGTCCTTGCCACTACTTGGCAACTTCAAGAAATTAGCAGATCTAGTTGAGCCCCGGTATTCTATGGTCAAGAGGCACAAAAGTTATCTCTTTTAAGGAACAAAATGTTTTCGGAGAGAGAGAGGAGAGAGAGAAAGGAGGAGGAAACTGCCTGGAAGGTCCAAAGAATTTGCACAGAGTCTGATGTTTTGACTGACGAGAATTTTCTCCTACCAACGTAACGACGAGACCCAATTCACATGCGCAACATACTCATCCCCCGTACTCGAGAAAAGAGCTGAAGAGAAGGGCAGTTCGAAACGATCTTCCCTAGCGCTCGCGAACGAATTGCAGGGTTTTTGACACCAACACGACACGAAACAGAGACACGCTCAACAGACAAGTCGGAGAAGCAAGAACTCGCTAACTGAGAACCAAGAACAAGAAGAGGAGACCACCCAAAACGAAACAGCCACTACTACTGCATCACAGGGCGAGAAAACCAGGGGAGAAAGCGAAAGCAAGAAAGGGGAAAATACCAAGAAACAGAAAACGGGGTGAACGCAACCTAGAACACAGAAGTGTGCTCTGGCCGTGCCGATCCGGGGCGCATTTATAGGAAAACGGTACGAAAAGAAAGGAATTTAAAAAGGGAAACTAACGAAAAATATTGAGGGCAGGAAATATTAAAGAAACAGAGAAATACGACAGCGATCTTTCTCTTCTTGTCCTAAACCCCCTCCTGTACCCCTGACCAAGAAAACCGGTTTATGTCCTAAGAAATTCTAGCTCAGTGTCCAAATAGAGAACCGGATAACAGAGAGAGAGAGAGAGATCGCATCAGGAGGGAGATTAAATATCGGACGAGGGTATATGATCTCGCCGAAAAATTACGAAAAAGGTTGTTTCTTCGCGGTCGCATCCGCCGTTCGGGATTGGTCAAATTGTTTTTCATGTCGAATGTGTACCGACAGTCTCCCTCGGGGCAATGCGAAACACGGTGTATCCTTAACCCTCGCGTCGTTTTCGCGTCGTATCATGTATTTATCCTAAAATCAGTGCGATACGTGCGCTTTTTACATTGGAGGGCAAGTGGCTCGTTCACTTTCACAAGAGGGGAGGAAATTTTGCTGCACAGCTCTTGATCATCAACCAACCCAACAATCCCGAAAAAATAACAAATTAAATTAAATCGAAAAAAAAAGAGTATTGAATGACTTGCGAAATCTAAGCCCTTGATTGGTGCCTTATGGTAGGGCCGGCGTGTAGCTGCGGAGCACAGTAACGGCGGGCCCACCACCCCGTCCTTTCGCTTGGGTGGTGGGGTATCGACGGTCACGATCGCCCGGCAAGAACTTTAGGTGTTGTTGTCCATCAGATTTGCCTCGCGATTTGCGTCCTAATTAAACTAAATTAATCCCATTAAAGAGAAATTTCCACCAACCTTATCTCCGTTTCTTTTCACTTTTTTTTTTAATCATTTTCCCGGATAAAATATAGAAAAGACGGGAAAAATAATAAAGGACGGTCGTAAGGATCTTTGGAGAATATGCTCACGCAGCGCAGGCACTTTTGAATGCCGGAGGAAATTAAACTATCCGCAAAAATAAATAAAACAAAACAAAATAAAACTTGCTTTTTGGAAGTTTCGGGCTCGTTTGGCGTGTTTGAGGAGGCAGGGCGAGCGTCGTTTTAGCGAAAAAGTTACGTCCAGATGTTGAAAAGGAGCAACATCGTCACGCTAATTAGAGTTTTAAGGAGCGAAGAACTTTTTTTTTTTTTTTTGGTAACTCGGAACCCCCCGCACTACCGACAAATGAAAGAACCCCCCTGGAAGGCGACACGTCTTAATACCCACCACACACACGCCACCGGTTAAGTCGGCCTCGGCCCGAATTCAACACTCAACCTTTTGGAGAGAAAAGCCGTGTGCGTTCAGCGCCACCCGCGCGCAGGTGGTAAAGGAGCGAAGAACTTTTGTCACCAGCGAGAAGCAAGGAATCGCGTGTTCCCGAGATTCGAGCGAACGAAAAAAAACATCGCGCAATGCTCGGAGCGTCGGCGCGGACACAATCCGAGTTCAGCGAGGAAGAGGAAATATCCGGACCGGCGGTATCTCCACGCGAATGCGTAGGGACCCGTTTCGCATCAGAACATTCGATGGTCGATGTGCGGTCGGGAGCAGAGATGTTACCTTCCGAGACCGAAGGCGGGGAGGGAGGAGGAGATCTGAGAGAGAGAGGCGGCGAGACAAGACACGGGACGCGACCCGGAAATGAACGGGGGAGGGACGCAACGCAAGGACGGAAGGGGAACGAATGAACGGGGGTAGGGATGGAGGAAATGAGGGACGGGGAAGGCCCTTTTATACCCGAAAGCCTCCCCCTCCTCCATCGTCTTCGAGATCGAGAGATGGTGAGAGAGAGAGAGCGGGTGGGAGAGAGGGAGAGGGCGCGGCATGTTTAATGCCCTCGGGGTTTCCCGAGAAACGAAAGGCTGGACGGATTACCAAATTTCGCGAAATGATTGAAAAGTACGAGCCAGCCATCAGTGCCGCCCGCCCACCACCTTCCTGTAGTTTCAGCGTTCCCCATCAGAAAACCGCTTTTCGCTTCCCCCTGATTGATGTATATTTAAATTACCCCGCTCGTTGCCTAGTCCCGAGATGCCTCGTGTCATCCGTCCCAGTGGGGGGAGGAGTCCTGTGAACGAGTGCCCCGATGCCTTTGTTGAGCGTGCTCAGTAGAGAGTGCTTCGATTTTCCAGGCTACGGTGACGTGTATCGCAAGAAAAAACATAACGTATCGAAAATAAAGGGGGAAAAAACGTCACGAAAAAGCCTCGAAATCTATGCCCGGACCCCTCCTCTTCAGTTTGGTAATTTTGTCGCGAAAGGAAAACGTGAGATGACAAATCGGGTCTTTAACCGAGACTTCGAATAGCCGTCGCGTATTCGAGTGAATTATGTTTCGCCTCTTACTCGGGTCATTGTAGATCGGATCATTTGTATAATATACAAAAAGAACGTTTCTATTTGAAAGAAATCTCAATTCTAGCGACGGTTTCGTTAGATACATTATAGCTAGACACATTTGTCCTAAACTTTTTTTGTGACATCAAAAATTCCAAACTATATTCACTAAAAAACATTTATCACATAATTTTGCTTGTGACATAAAAAAATCTCAAACTTGTACCTATGCAACACATTTACCTTACACTAAGGTTTTGTCAGATGATTTTTCAACGAAAAAGTCAATTTCATTTCATTTAAATCACGTGGGTCTTGGTGTCAACACCGGTTTCTTTTATCGCATCTGTGTAGGCAGATTTTTAACGGTTCTAAAATGTGCCATACGGGTACAAGTTTGAGATTTTTTGTGTCATGAAAAAGAGTTTAGGATAAACGCATTATAATGAACATAATTTATGATTTTCGGTGACTTTTACCCTGAAAATAACAAACTTCTCTGGAATAGCTTCTAAATAAATATCATGGGACACTTTCTATCGAAATGCTTAAACATATCCGATTTTTGTTTCTTTGACATTAATGTTGTTTCTTGGGGAGCACTTAATGTTTTTCTGTGGTTAATCTCCTCCTTTATTTGACTCAAAGGAAGTCGTTTCTTACTTTGCTTGCCTTTATTTTAATAGCCGGCAGCACTTTAGCATCCCCGCTTAGGTAAAGCCTGATTTGCTGCCCTTGACCTTCCTCAGATCTTCTTCACTAATCTAGTCTCTAATGTCCTAAAAAAACAAAAAACCAAAAAAAGTGATGGACATTGGACACCCTCTTTTTGAGATCTCACATTTGTTTTTTTATCAGCCTCAAATCTCGCATTTGTTTGTATTATCCATTAGGACAAAATGAATCGAAGTGAGACGAAGATTTGGAATCATGTTTTAGTCGTGCTAACCGTGATTGATGATTCCTTACTTTTGTAGCCGAATCCCCACATTCGATTTGAAGCCTACAGTTATCTCTTTTGAAGACATGCCTAAAAAGAAAATAGTTATTACTTATGAATATCCTAACCAAATCGTGATTGCTTTGGCTATATTTAAAAGGAAATGAATATGGTGCATGAAAATCGACCTTTAACACCAATGTAATTCTCTTGTTCTAAGGAAAAAGGCTATAAAAAATCCCAAATTATACTCACTGTAACGCATGTACTTTGAAATTTTTTTTGCAACATCAAGAACCCTAAACTATACACATCATGACACATTTACCATGAATTTGTTTTTGCGACAAAAAAAACCTATACCTATGCAACATATTTACCCTCCATCAAGGTTCTGTTAGATGATTTTTCAACCAAAATAACGTCGTTTTTATTTCACTTAAGCCATGTGGATACCATGTCAACTCTATTTGCTTTGCAGCAACCATGAATGCGGATTTTTAATTTTTTTTAATCGATAAGTTTTTTATAGACAATAATTATGTTGCATGGGTATGAGTTTGATAGGTCTAATAACGATTAATTTGTATATCTCACTCGAATTTTGGAACGGCTAAAGTCGAATGACAAATCGCGATTGTTTCTAAGAGGACAACTCCTTATAACACGCTCTTTCCGCGGAATGGTTTGGAACTATAGAATAACCAAAAGGCTGACTTGGAATTTCAACTACCCGGTTCCAGCACGAGCTCGCGGGTCGAAACCTAACCTCGGCTCACGACAGATTTTCTCGCACGGGCGGGCGTGCCACGTCATCCGGACGTATGAACATGTGGGGCCCGCCGTGGCCCGTGGGCGAAACGAAAACAAAAGCTTCCCCCGCCTGACGTGGCATCATTCGATTGGAGCCGCTCGAACCAATCGGAATGATGCCGGCTGACGTGTCCGCGTGGGGCCCACCGGCGCCGGCGGGCCCCAAAAGTGTGACCGAAGCGAAGGAACCTCCCCACCGGGGATCTGATTGGCCGCGACGTCGCCCTCTGACGTGGCACCACCGACGATTTCTTTATATTATGCCAAAGGTCCTACCGCCAAATTTTACCAAGTCTAGTGGGGTGGTGGGGGTCCAAATTAGAAGCTTATCCCACCACGGATTATATTAAATTAAACCCAAAACCTAAGATGATCAGTTCGCGTGCTGTGCTGCCCGAGATCCGACGGCGCAGGAGCAGCTGATTGCAAATCCACCGGCCGTGCTGGGCCGTGGTTTTGAGCGCGGGGGCGGGGGAGGGAGACCCCGGTTTTTCTAAGCGTCCGATGCGATTCCACGTGGCCGAGACGACCCGATCGAGGATTTGGTCCTGCTCCTCATGCGTAATTATATCTGAGCACCAATGGGGCTCGATTTCTTGAAAAGCAAGTCGGAGAGACAAGAGGATAGTTTACTAACTCGCTCGTAACGTTAAACATGTAGAGACGCAACGTGCATGCGTCGAGTCCGTGTCGAGAAACGTCGAGACGTTTTTGCATCCGTCATGGAGCACGTCGTTACGATTTGACACTGGATCTGCGGTAGATTGTTAGCGTTTTGGACCGTCTTTATTGTCAAGTCTCAACGGCGGGTCTTTTAACTTTCATCTAGGCATACCATTTCTCGCCTAATTTTGTGAAATCAGCTCGTCGACACTCGCCAATTATCCGAAAGCACCTCGAGTTAAAGAACTATGTTTAGATGCAAAGTCATTCCCCCAAAGCTCTCCTAAATGCACCGCAAGTAGAGATTTTTGTTTGGCCAAGTCTAGGTATAAGATCTATTCACGTCAACGGAGGTTTTAATCATAAAATGAAAATGGAACTTTCAAAGATCAAAGTTTGACATGGAATCAACCGTGGATATTCCATTGTCAAATAAAAAAGAGAGAGAAAGCAGTGGATATTCTAAAACTAATACCTTGAACCTGTGAAAAATTCTAAGCGTACATGACCAACGATATCCCAAGCTATGCCTAGAGAGAGTTAACCGAGAGAAGCTCGAAAGTGACGGGGTTCGGGTGCGATTACTTCGAAACGATTGTCGCAAGTAATGGCACGGTTCTAAGAACATCCCTCGAGCATATTGCAAATAAAGAACAACCGCGAATGCGGTGGAAGCACGCAGTAAAAGTCCGATACCTTCATCCAGTGAGATAGCTAAGATGGAGCCTAAGTCCGAGCCCGTCAACATATCCAATTGGACCCATCACACCGATTATCCGATGTGGGACTTTCACGTTGCTATACCACAATGCTCATCGCCCGAAAATCTGATTCATTTCTTGAAATATTTACCAAACACTGGAACAAATTAGAGGCCTACCAATTTACCATCGGCTTTGATACCATTTATTAAGAGTGCCTAACATAAGTCCAATATCTTTATCTAGAGAGATCGTCAAGAGGGAGCTCAAGTTCGAGCCTATCAATTTATCTAGTTAGACCCATATTTACTCAAAAGTTTAAGTTAATGAGTTATGGGCCAATTAGGATATATTAACTGCTTCATGCTATACCAATTAGCTGCTTCGATGCGAGACTATCTAACACCACGATCACGTGCAACTCAACAGAATGCAGAAGCTACGTACACGTGCTGCATTTGCAGGTTTTCCATGGGGAAAACTTGAACCAGAAGACAATACAGGGTCTCGGCAGGAATGTTAGGTCAGATCTCGAATTGCAATAATGTTTTGCAAGTCCGTACAGTCTTTGCTACTGTAGTCAGGATATATATTGGATAAGGTCTTTGTACGAATGGATAAGTTACCCTGTTGCTTTTTGTCTGTAAAATATCCATTGCGAATTGGCAAAGCTGCACATGGATAGACAAGTTATGAAGTTCTTGGTGATGGGTCAGAGCCCGCCATTCAATTCGTGATGTGCATACCCCAACTTGCTTTTCCATGAGAAAGATCATCTACTTTTGGTAGGTGCATGTGCATGCGTTTTAATGCACCAAACTCCTTGAAAGTTCGATTTGAGGTTTTCACACGAAAACAACAAGGTTAAGGAGGCAAGACAATTGATTTTGAGGTGGATCAACCATGACCTTTTCGCTAATCGACCGTGAACTTTTGCTTGCGAGTGCTTCCTTTTGTAAAGACATATGTAGATTGGATATTGTATGAGATCTGTTAAAATATCACATGTCGTTTGATTATGGAATTTATATGCTCTTTTTATACATATGCTCTTCATTCACCTATCAGTTTAAACTTTTAGATTGAACCTTCTAATATGGTATCAGATCGAGGTTATGCTCCCGTCGCATGTGTGTCCGACTCTGTTAGCCGAATTCCACGTGTCCCTCCTAATGCGTTAATCAGGTTTTTAGATTGGAATTTACAACAAGGTCCGTGCAATGTCACTTCTTGGGCATTCTAGATGGGTGACTTTTTGGGCTTATCCATTAGACCGACTCTGTTAATTTTCATAAAGTCATAACCACGTCCGCAATTCCATCTATCTAGGGGAAAGACAAGCGTGGCCACGTTTTTCAGTCACGACATGAATATAAAGGAGGGCCACTGAGGTTGGGACAACGATGCAATTGGCAGGCCCTGTATTTTCATTGGCTATTGCGAGCGAAAGGGGGAGTTTGGTCCGCCTAACTCCTTTTAACCTAAAGTCAAGACGAGAAAATGGGTGAGAGAAAGCGACTTTTGTTTCCCCTAGATTGGAATTGCAGATCGGGTCTTGAGCGTTTTCTTCTTGGTTTTTTCTTTTCATGCATAATAAGAATTGACTTTATATGCATTGAAATGTGTTTAGGGCAGATCCTCATTTATCTGAAAATGGGTAATTTCTATTTCTTATTTATTATTGCATATGATCATCAAGGCATAGATGTGTCCCTATTTACCCAAGTCTATGATTTAAAGATGAAGGGATGAAGTTTAGAACTTTACGTGTATGTTTCTCTTGAGGTTACAGGAAGGTCGTATTGGTGAGAGCTCTCATTCTGGTAGAAAACTAGTCATTCTCGAGCTATTCGAAAGTCATAGTAGTTAGATAAGGTGACCATTCTGTTTCCATTAATGCAGTTGATAGCGGTGAGAGGACATAATGCACACGTGTTTTTCCTGTGGAGTTTAATGCTAGTTCCAAAGTTCGGCTAATTAGATCTGCCTCTCTGTTTCGTAATGTCACTTGGATAATCCTTTCTTAGAAACAAAGATATCATTCCGTACTTGATATTGCAAACTATGGCCAGGGATCACCCTCAAATATTATCAATTTTCAAAAAGATCTTCGAACAAGAATTGTAGGGTCATTTGGTGGCCCCCAAAATGAAGTGCTTGGGGAACACCATAATGGCACCAATTATTTCATTCATTTTTATTTTGATGTATTCCTATATAACTCGTGGACCCTTTTCCATGTGGAAAATGTACTTATAATAAGAGTTTGAGAATTGTGATGACAAAGAGAAACGTGTAATATTCTTTACATTATCAAATTAAGAGTATATGAACATATTTACAGGCTTTATAGGATGATCATCTGAAGTAACCAAATATCAATTACAATCAATCAGGACTAATCAAGAGAAATATACAGAATCTCCTAAACATGTTTCTAACATCCCCCTCAAACTCAAGATGATTTGTGGACGGCCGGATGGATGTGTCTTGGTAAAGACATCAACAGTCTCTTCAGCTGATAGAGTAGAGACAAGTTGAAAAGTGCCATGAAGAACATGATATCAGATGAAATGACATTCTATTTCAATGTGCTTGGGGTATTCAAGGAAAATATTATCATATGCTATTTGAATAGCACTTCGATTCTCGGCTAACGAACTGCCACAATCATACGCAATTACATAGATTTCGACAATGTATGTATTGTTAGTGACAACATATTTAGTGACACAAGCCACATATGATCTACAATTATTATTCGTCCACAGCCTAATTTGAAGCTCACGTGATCTTATAATACTCCTAAAGTGAATTAACATTACAATAAAGATTAAAAGGGGAAATCACCCAAAAACTCATAAATCAATTGTGCGGATACCAATTCAGCCAAAAAATTTTCAATTTGGCCAATGTAATCCTAACATTTTTGACAACTTTCCCATGTAGCCCATCTGGGTAATTTAGGCTAGAAATCGCTGACATGGCGGTCCAAAGGTTATCACTCTCATTTCGTAGTCCTGATTGATAGTAAATCATTTGGTAGAAGCAATGATATCATTCCCTACTTTAATTTAGCAAATTATGACCAAAGATTATCACTCTCAAACATCATTGATGTTAAAAAAGATCTCTATAAAAGGATTGTAGGGACATTTTGTGGCCACCCACTGCAAGTGCTTGGCGAACCCCATAATGGCACCTACTATTTCATTCATCTTAATTTGGCATGAACTACTTAACGATTAGTGGACCCTTTGCATGTGGAAAATGTACTTATAAGGGAAATCTTCTGAGGACGAAATTATTAGCAACTAATGAAAGCCCTAGCGAAAGGTGAGGAGTTGAACTTTGTGGAGAAACTAAATGATTTGTTGCCCAAATAAATTCAACAAAAATAGTTGGCTTGTCCAAATAAAATTACATATTACCTTAGTTTTTTGCACCAATTCGTGTAACTTTATTGGCACACCGTGTTAGCTATGAGCCATATATCGCGTAGTTCTTCAACAATTTAAGTTCTTATAATAAGCACCGTATATTTTAAATGCAATTTCTTCCAATTTCAAAAAAAGTGAAATTTGGCGTGATTCATTACTCCATGTTGACTTATGTCGAAAACTGAGCGTAAAGGGATTGGATTTCCATCTTAGCGAGCATACTGCCATGATTGTATGCAATTACATAGATATCGACGCGTACTGTTATGATGGTAGGCAATTACATAGATATCAACAATGCACTGTATTATCTATGATAACATATATGGTAACACAAGGCACGTATGGTCTTCAATTGCCATCGGTCCATAGCCTAATTCGAAGCCGACATGATCTTATGTACTCTTGAAATGAGTTCACATAACTCTGAAGATCAAGTGTCCTATCCCCATCACTATTAAGGAGTTGACATTATACAGGTTAAACTCGATCCATCTCATAATAGAATCCTAATTTCAAAATTTTATTTGTATATATAATTAAATCAACCTCGAAGTGTGGTTGAGAATGTTCTTTATTTTTTTTATTTCTCTCGAAGAATTTCGGCTAGCCATGACCGGCGTTTCGCGTACTGTTGACGCGAGACTTCTTTAAGTCATCAGCAGCTTTATTAACTCCAAATATATTCTGGTTGAGTGTATGATAAAGTATTGTTGACTTCTCATTTGGAAATAAACTAATTTGTCAAGAAAATTTAGTGGGTCGCACTTAATTTTTTAAAAAAATTCAGAAAAATATATATTTTTTTTAAAAATTAGCTGAGTCCATTGGTTAGTCACTGCATAACTTTTCTTCCACTCAAAGGGCCACCTAGAAAATTAGCTAATCATGAACTTTTCTTCTTCTCGAGAAGAGAGGGTGGGTGGTTTTCACTTTGTATTGGTGGATTGGATCATGACATTATGAATTTTTTGACAATGTGGAGGACCTTGTTGATCGTGCATGAGCTTATTGGTGAAGGATCTCTTGCTTGCCGGGCCTTCTCCTAACAATAAGGACTCTGAAATCGATTGGCGACCGTCGACCAAAAGGAAATCGATTGCCAACCCTACGTGTACCTGTCCTAGCCAGATTTGATTCGAGCAAGACGATGTTCAGTATATACGTATGAACTTGGCCGCTTCTCATTGAGAGAAAATTACCCGATCAATTCCAAGTATCGTATGGATGCCAATTCAATAATAAATTTTTCGGTTTTGCTTGATTTAGTCCTAAATCTTTACCAAAAGTCCCAATGTAGTACTTTTGACCGGAAACCGTTGACGTGATGGTCTAGTCATCGCTTGACTGTCCTACATGGCGCACACCCACGTCAGTGATTTTAGGCGAAAATTGACCGAAATGACTATATTGAAATTTTATGCAAAAGTTTAGGATTTAATTGGCAAAATAGAGAAATTTAGGATTGAATTGGTATCTGCACAACATGTTTAAGACTAATTGGATATATGAAGTCAATTCATTGTAATTTTGAAATTAGTACTTTCTTTACAAGTATATCAAACAGCAACTTTGATGAAACGTAAAACATTTTTTTACTACCACGGCCTTGGCCGATCAACAACCCCACCCAGTCCAAAATTAAGAAGTAACTCAACGATTATTACTTAGCTGATAACCATAATTCTAGAGATGTAATGGTTTTCTTTTTTTGTCAAAGAAATTTTATATTCATTTCCACGAATATACAATAGAGATACACAATCTAACTGCAAACCAAAACAACAAAACAAGTTCCAGATAAGAAGATGAATCATTAGAATAAAGTTATGGGTCACTTGATCAAAAAGTAGATTTGGAACTTCTTCAAACCAAAATCGGCAGCTAATCACCGAATTCGTCTTCAATAATGAGCATACACCAAGATCTTTATCTGTTGCTACGGCTTTACCTTTTAGCGGTGCGCACCTAGGATTGGCGTCCCCAATACCATCGCTGTGCAAAGTGATAAGGTTGAACGTGCACAGATCTGACACCTGTGAGAGTGAAATCTTCACAAAACTTCTTCGATATCCTTTAAAAGTGGACTTGCACACCCACGAAACCCGAAGAAAGCGAAACCCTAAAATCGTGTACGCAAAAAAACCCTAAATCTAGACTAAATCGGGATAGAAATCTCCCTGAAATGAGAGAGAGAAGCTTCTATATCTAGATTAGATCATAAGAGAAAAATTCCTCAAAACGGCAGGAAAGCAAGAAAAGAAGAACATAAAACCAAATCAGCCAAAGAAAAAAGGAAAAAGGGAGGGGAGGGAGAGATCTAGCCGAAACCCTTCCCCCTCCATGGAGGTTGAAGAAAAAAGCTGTGTGAAAATAGAAGGGAGAAGAGAGAACCCTAGAGAGAGGAGAAAGCGATTTCATCGAGCTTCTTCAATACGATATGCTCATTTTAATAGCTACTGATTACTATTCACCACTTCATTCTATATTTGAGAAAAGTATAGAGGGAATGGTTGTAGGTAAAGATGACCCAACCTATCAATCCTCTCGCCCTTTTCGTTCTTACCAAACCGTCTCGCGGGCGGAGGTGGTGAAAACGTCGTATCAGAGCGCCGACTAAACCAATTCATTAATCGGGGGCTGGACTTTAGATGTGACATGGACACACACTGTACCAGGCTTATCAGCTAGGCTAGGCTGGTGCAAATTTGGCAAGATGAGAGGAGTATGCGTGTGCCTTTTCAGGGTCATTAAACCAAACTTGAAACTCGGAAGCCTTGCCCTTTGCTCATGCAACTGCGCATCAGTCTCTTTACGCCAAAGGATCAAACAAGCCCAGTGGGTGGAGTGGGGGGACAGGGTCGAGTGCTTGCCATTTCATATCCCCTCTTTTTACGTCGAAACAGATCCTGGGAGATTCCCCCTCTCATGTCTCTCGACTTTTTAGCCATTTTTTGCTGGTCTTTTCAGGCGTGTTTGTCGGAAACTTTGGCTGCTTGCGCTTGTCTGCTTTTGCCTCTGCCCCTAGAACTCACTGAGCCGCTCGTTTTTCTGGCGATTCCGCCACCACATTGGTTGGTTTTGCGATCCGGATCCGAGGTCGGATTTGACGTGATTTGACCCGCTTTTGGTTATTCTAATGTCTCCTTCTTCATTAGCGCCGTCAACTCCATCATATTTGGTGCACCAAAATCAACGGTGCAAAAGAATTTTAAGCAACCCTCCTTACTGCTTACCACGAACTGTGACGCAATATACAGTATAGTATCTATACTTTAATTCAGTATGTAATATCATTTCTGAATTTTTAATTTATTCAATATGATCTTTAAAATTTTTGTTACAAGTTTAATTTAATCTCTAAACTATATGAAAATGTTTAATGCCGTCTTTCCACTAATTCAAGTTTGGAGACAACATTAAATATTTTCCATACAGTCTAGGGATTAAATTGAACATGTACTAAAATTTCATGGACCACATTGAACAAATTAAAAATTCGGAACAACGACATTACACATTGATCTAAAGTTTATGGACGACAATGAATAAAATTAAAGTTCATGGACCGCATTACACATTGGGCTAAAATTCATAATCATTTGTGTCATTTTCCCTTTCTAATATGCTGCATACCTCGACAAATTCGAAAATTATTCTGAGGGTTAGGCCAAAAATGAGAAAAAGTGAAAATACACGTGCACTCGTGGTTTATCTATATTTACCCTTCGAGAGAGAGATTTTCTTTTTGTCTCCATCCAAATTTTGGAATTTTGGTCTTCAGCAATTTTTTCAAAGGTCGCAAGAGGGGAAAATGTATTTACTTTTAGGTTCCGTTTGTTTCATAAAAGATGAATGATTTTGAAAACATTTTCCTAAAAACGATCTTTTGTATTGCATACCAAAATGAGCAGAGGAAAATTATTTCCATCGTTCATGAACACATTGAAACATAAGTTGTTGTCGATAAATGAAACTGTTTTGTTGACTAATTATTTCAACTGATACAAATGATTGTTTATAGGAAATATTTTCTAAATCATCCATTTTTCACGAGACAAACGAAGTCTTAATTCGAAGCAAAACTCCATGCTATCTATAAAAGAACTTGTTAAGATACTTTTATAAAACTCGCGTGCGAAGCCCATAGTGCGCACTAATTTGGTTTTAATAATGTAAGAATATCGAAATCGGACTAACTGGATCGAACATTACAACCTTTTTCGTGGACCTCGAACCAAACGATAAGTTGTTGTTGCGATCACTTCTTTCTTTTTTGGCTCCATAAAGTCGCTTGGACAAAACATCCCGCATGGTGACTAATATCATCTATGTATTATGGTGAAAAATGTTAGGTATACCGAGATTGGTCTACGAAATTTATATCATATTCTGACTTGTATCATATGTATATTGCAAGTATTTCCATAAATAGCATGTTGCTTAATAAGCATACGAGTTTTAGTAATCAATAGTTAGATACCAACTTTATTTCCAACTTTATTTTCATTGTAATAGAAAAGGGTTAACACCAAGAAAAACCCCAAACTAGTATACCTATCACAAATTTATCTCAAACTAATATTTTGATCATTTAAAACCCCAAACTGGTATATCTGTGATAGATTTACCCTAAACTAGTTTTTTGACCAATAAAAACCCCAAACCGGTACATTTGTGACCAATTTACCATTCGTTAAATTTGATTAATATCACGAAAAATCACAAAATGGTACACCTGTGACAGATGGAGGATAAAACTCCAAATCGGTACACCTGTCAATTGCCACGTGTTATCCAACTTGAAAATTTGACGATAAAATTTAACGGAAACTAATATCAGATTATCACTAAGAGATAAATGCGTTCTTGGCATGACAAGCTGGGCCAGTTGTCCACATTCATCATTGATGAGGAGTCTCCAAGACTTAATGATGGTTCATAATCAAAGGGATCTTGATAAAATAATCCACCCAATGGGTCATGTGAAAATGACGGTTGGTTAGAGTTATCTCTTCTAAATTCCTCTAAAGTAGCCTAAATCATGGGTTTTGTCTTTTGATAATTGGATAAATAATCCTATGGCACATCAGTATTGTCGTCTGGCCAAACTCTTAGAGGAATGGTGTAGTTATATTCATAGAGTATTCGATGAATTTCCCTATATTCTCATGGATTAGCTCTAATGCAACATGACAATGTCTTATAAAACTTGACAGGGACTTCTTGAGCTTAGTAGGTCATGACTCCTACATCCGCTGGGTATCTAGAAACATTGCTGTTAAGCTTGACAAATACCCACAGCCTATAAAAGAGAATGATTGTACGTAGCTCTAGATCTGGCCTACATGCTCTAACTTGCTCTGTGAAAAAGCCTTTCTATGCTGCCAAGGGTTTAAACCAATAAAGCATTTTCGCAAAATAATGGTATTTTCCACCATGACTAATTTCTCGGATCACTTGGCTGATAATTCTTGGCATCTTCGTTGTTGGAAATTGAATGACAAAAGTATGATAATTAAATGCATACCAGAAAAACCATTTCAGTTCTTCCGGAAATTCATCTTTTGGGGAGAAAGACAAAGGATGGATAACAGATAATTTGAATGCAAGCCACTTGATTGAAGATTCAGCCTATTAGTTTGAGGTTTTTCGTAATAAAAAAATTAGTTTAAATTTGTCGCAAATATATCAATTTGAGATTTTTCGTGATATTAACCATAATAGAAACTCACGAGGTCTTAGAGAGTTGATCGCACGTCACAAAACTTGCACATTCAACACGAATTCTAAGATCCAGGAGTTTTTATGGGTTATGTTGCCCCTCCTTTTCAAACATAACAAGCCACGTAAAAGATCTATTAGGTTTTTCTTTTTTTCTTTATTATTGGTGAATAATCTTAACTAGCTCGAGGATTGCTGATTGATTTTCTTTATATCTACTTACTCGTAAAAGTGCACGTGTTTAGTGTATAATTGAGTCATTAAACTATACACTTTTTTGTTCAAGTTGATTCTTCTATTATATTATAGACAGAAATACTGGCGTGATGATTAAGTTACCGTCAAACGCTGACCTGATATTTCACGAATGAAAAAAGGAATTCGGGAATAAGAAAACGTTATAAAACCATAATTAATATAAACGATTAGAACATAAGGAAACCGGGGTGCGAGAGAACATTGTGCCACCACCATTTTTTCTCTCTATGTGTCTTCCTCTCGCTCTATATGCGTGCGTGCGTGTGCGTGCGCATGCTTGGATTGGAGGCGACGGAGGCCACACAAGAGTCACCTAACGTCATCGAGCACTCGACCGCCCTCGATTAGTGGCGAAATAACCATGGAACATAACCAACTAATCGATAGTTAATTTTTCATCTAGGGTTGCTTTCCACATCCTGAAAATTTGATCATAGGGATCTTTTCCCAGTAACGTTGTCTTGCGAAAATCTGACGCACGGATCGAAATCGAGTCGACCACTTCGATCGATTCGAATTTCGACCGAGACAAATCGAAGAAGACGATCGAAAAGTGTAAGGCATGCCTCTTTTTTGGCGTGATGAACCTTACACGTCCCATTCATTTTCGCACGCCGAGAACATCGGTCCTAGACTCATAAGGCCTCGCGCGAAGCCTACTGTATCCAGAGATCGGGGCAGCGTGCGTGATTTTACCGTACCGAATTCATATCGAGATTTTAGGGATTCCGATTTTTGGCGGACAAAATCGTGAAATTCCAATGTAATCAAGCCACCGGGCAATGGAATCCGGGGTCGCCCCCGAAATCAGGTGCGGGGTCCGACCCGTGACCCGAAATCGAATGGCTCCAATTCAAAATGAGTGCAACGAATCCTCTCCTTTTTCTTTTTTTTTTTCGGGGGTTTTAAAAAGGGAGGAATTTCCTTCGGGCCGCGCCTGAACTCAAAAAAAAAAAAAAAGGAACCGAACCGAAATAAATTAAAGAATAGAAACGAAAATAGCCGTTATTTCGCCGGCTCGCTCGTTTCTCTCTCCCTCTCTCCCGCAGTCCGTTCGCTGACCTCTTCGACTCCGCCGGACCTCGCTCCTCTCCTCTCTTCGTCGATCGTGCCCGATTCGGTCGCCGGCACGATTTGCCGCCGGCGAGCGATCGGTCCTCGTCCGCGTATTTTCCGGCCCGTGATTCCGTCGGTAGTCGCGTCGCGTCTCCATCTCCGGTGGTTTCAGGTGGTTCTTTCCTCCTTCTTTCTCCTTCCTCCTTTTTTTTTTTTTTGTTGCTGCCGTGTGGATGAATGATTCGTGGGGCGTGGAAGCAGCGAACGCACCTGATGGATCGTTTCCTCGCCTTCCCGGGGAATCGCTTGATATGAACTTAAGTGCGCGGCTGCTTCGTCGGTGTTTTCGTCTTCGATTCGTTTGCGTCCGGATTTCTTCGCTTCCGGGCGAATCTGCTGATGATGACGTGACGTATCGATGGATTTTAGTCCTGGAATCGCTAGCGAAGTCGCTTTCCGGAGGCTTGTGACTGGGTTGGCTAGTTAGTTCTTCGGCTTGTTGTTGGACTGTGAAGTGGGGAGGTGTGGACGGTTATGCTGATTGATCTATGCCGTGTGGTAATCGGAGCGTTCCCGCCGGATTCAGCGCTGTTCGTGTTGGCAACTAAGGGTGTGTGCTTTTTTAAGAATGCGAAGAATACGGCTTCGCATTGTGACAATGTGATTTCCTACTATTCCTCGGGATGCGTAGGATGAAGAGCCTACAATGGGAATCGCAGTCATTGTAAAATCATCGTTATATCTGTTTAAAGAAACAAATGCTGCAAGCGAACCGTGGTTAATATAATAGAGCCTTTTCAGAGCTCGACTTCATTTACACTGCCCTTTAGACAGAGAAATTTGTTCTAAAAGTGAGACTTACCGGGGTCACTTGTGATTCCTGTTCCCAGTGACACAAGTGCCTTTGTCATGACAGGCTTTGTGATACTTACGCCGTCCATTAGCCTAAACAATTTTCAGTTTTTCAGTGCGGGGTGCAGTGAGCGAACATGATTGACAGGGCACCAGCTACGCCATCCTCTAAGGTGCGAAGAACCCCTTCAGCTACACTGGGGGCACCACATCAAGAGGAGAAGATATTTGTCACCGTCCGTCTGAGGCCTTTAAGTCGGAGAGAACAAGCATTGTACGACCTGATTGCATGGGAATGCGCTGATGACAACACTATCGTTTACAAGAATCCCAATCAAGAGCGTGGTGCAGCTTCCTACGGATTTGGTACTGCTGAAGTGTCTATTTATGTTTGTGGATTATGTCCTTGCCAAAATTTAGTTACTAGGATCTTTGCGTTAAGGAGTTACCGTAATTGCAAAAGAGAGTTATATTTCCAGATAGTAATATGGATAAGTAGACTAATGTGATGTGAGACAACCTGGAAATTCTTTGATTTCTGATTCTGATGTTGGTTTACAATGCAGATAGGGTATTTGGTCCTACAAGTTCGACTTACATGGTGTATGAAGAAGGAGCCAAAGATGTTGCCCTCTCAGCCCTCAAAGGAATTAATTGTATGGAACTAGTTAGTAGTTAATACCTTGACATGAAAATCTAATGCAAATTGTTTTGTTTCTAGAATTAGACATTTTCCAATTGTTGCAGCAACTATTTTTGCTTATGGGCAAACCAGTAGCGGGAAAACATACACCATGAGAGGAATCACTGAGAATGCTATCAAGGACATCTATGAACACATCAAGGAGGTACTTCTCATTATAACAATAGAAATTTATCAAGTGTTTTTCCTTCTGAAGAAATATAGTCCTGACATAGCAGGAAACCAACTTACTCTACAATCAAACTTTCAGAACCCGGAGAGAGACTTTGTTCTGAAGGTTTCAGCATTGGAGATATACAATGAAAGTGTTGCTGACCTTCTGAATCATGATTCTGGTCCTCTTCGGCTCCTCGATGATCCTGAGGTACTCAAATGTTTCTATTTTGTCCGCAAGGAACCTTTCTAAAACAATACGATGCATTAGTACCTATGTTTTACTCAGAATTTGCCTCTCTCTCCTTCTCTTTGTTTTGCAATACAGAAAGGGACCATTGTGGAAAAATTAGCTGAAGTAGTTGTTAAGGACAGTCAACACTTGCATCACTTAATTGGTGTTTGTGAAGGTAATTGAAGGTTCTTGATTTACTGGGGTTTAGCTCTGTGTCAAATCATCTCTCCATCAAGCAGCTTTTCTAAAGTCAAGCCCACTTTGAGTTCGTGGAGGAGAGAGAACCGTCTGACATTTACAACCCTCTATCATTTTGATAAAGATATATCGAACAAATTATTCATCTATTCATACTTGTTTATCCTTATATAATCAATTATTTGAGCCTACATAATGCACTGCATGATTCGATAAAGTCGATGATTTTCTTTTTAAATTGGCACAATGTATTAATGTACTAATTTCCTCAGCTCAAAGGCAAATTGGAGAAACTGCTCTAAATGATAAAAGCTCAAGATCTCATCAGATAATTAGGCTGGTATGACTCCATATATTTGTGATTTCATCTTAATTTATCTGCTTGTTCGAGATCATATTTTTTATCATAATTTTATTGCTGTCAATTTCCACTTGTTGAATAGCATTCTTTCCCTCACTCGAATAATTATGACTGGTTCCACTGTTATAGACACTGGCAAATTTATTTTGCTTTTTAGTTGCTGGAGAAACCTTAGCCTGAACTTAACTTTCCACACAGTACTAACTGTCTTCTTGTCGTGGATTTTTGTTTGGATTCAGACGATTGAGAGCAGTCTCAGAGAGAATTCGGAGTGTGTGAAGTCATTCATTGCCAGTTTGGTATGCCTTATGCATCTTCAGTTATTTTGTTTTTTTGATCGAAAGAAATGTAGTTGAACAAATGAGCTTATTTACTTTCAGAATCTTGTGGACCTTGCTGGAAGTGAGCGTGCATGTCAAACAAATGCAGGTGGCACAAGACTGAAGGAAGGCAGTCATATCAACCGCAGTTTGCTTACATTAACTAATGTCATTAGAAAGCTAAGGTAGATGAGAAAAGCTTGATATCTTACATCTTCATTCATCAAAGCACTCCATAGTCATAGTTTGGCCTTAGATTTACCGCTTTCTTGTTTTCAGTAACTGTCAATAGTGAAACCTAAAAGCAATGGCTGTCTTAGGGATATTTTACTTTGAAGTACCAGTAATTGTGATAGTAATTCTAGTTCATCCACCCTGTTTTCATTGATGAGCTAACTCTTGTTCACTTCTCAATACCTCAAGCGAATTAACAATTGGAAGCTCAAAAATGAGGAAAAGCCAACCTATACCCTCGTGACTTAAATGGCTGTTCCAGAATCCAGCTATTAAAGGCATCGCGTGGAATTTGTAACTTGGGGATGAGTGTCAACTTGCTACCTCCCCAGAAATAATGCATAGTATTGACAGTGAAAGTAAGGATGCATGTGGTTCCAACTAAGTATCCTATCATCTAAGAGGTGCAAAGGATGGTTTCACTCTGCTTGGGAAATCGTACTAGCTGTCTATTTTCTTGGGGAAAACATCAATCCTGGAATAAGATTTTATTAAATCATAATCTAGATAGATGTGGTGACATGATGTTCTCATATTCAAATCATTTTTGCAGTCCACCACTGTTCAAATGTAACTCTGATTGGACTTCATCTCATGCTAAAATATCCATGCAGTGTTGGAAAAAGGAGTAGGCATATACCATACAGAGATTCTAAGCTTACAAGAATACTGCAGCCCTCCCTTGGAGGAAATGCTCGAACAGCAATAATTTGTACCATGAGTCCAGCTCTGAGTCACGTAGAGCAGTCAAAAAACACGCTTTCTTTTGCAACAAGCGCTAAGGAAGTCACCAACACTGCCCAAGTAAACATGGTAAGATAAGTAACACGGAAGATCATTCAAGATCTGTCAGTTTCTTCTAAGATTTTTTCCTTTGCTGGACTTTCAGTTTGAGTGTAGAGTTAAGAACGCAATATCTATCATCATTGCTCCTTTGAAAGTATGTCACTCTTTTGGTAGAAATAGTATAAAGGGTAGTCATTTTGCAGGTAGCAAAGGTTATACAAGTTTTTACCCCTTCTTAACTTGATGGACTGATAGAAAACCTGCAACTTCTGGATTTCTTGATAACCCAAGAGATAACAGTTTTTATACTTTGAGATGTGTCCATCAACCTGCTCAGACATTTTTCTTTCTGAAAACCTCACAAACAAAGCTCAATTGACCTCTCATCATATGACACTTGCTCATTCTCTAGGAGTTCAATGAAGTTTGCCGGGAGAGTAGAAACATTTTGTGTGACATGTATAGTCAGATTGCTTGCGTGATTGTCCAATCTGTTTCTGCTCATAATTGGGTTAGGTCCTTTCTTTGCTGCTAATAGGCATATTTTGTATTCAGTTTATATCTGAGAAAAAGTTGGTGAAGCACCTTCAGAAGGAAGTGGCCAGACTTGAAGCAGAGCTGCGGAGTCCAGATCTTTCGTCCTCTTCACGTTTAACAGCCCTACTGAGGGAGAAGGACATGAAAATCCAGGAGGTAGGTGCTTTCATACAAGTATGATGCAGTACTTCTCATGTTAACAATACAGTTGTGTGGTGAGCACAAAGAGAACTTCGCTTTTGAACACTGTGCATGAGTTTCTTCCTAGTAGCTGGTTTTATGCTCATATCACCAGAGTTGGAACATAAATTGAATTTACCAGAAGAAACTTTAAATATGCAGATGGAGAGGGAAATGAAAGAGCTCAAGCGCCAGAGAGATCTAGCACAGTCCCAGCTTGAAGTAGAAAGAACACAGCATAAGGAACGCAAGGTACTTTGCTGACTATAAACATGCAGAATCTTGTTCTGTAATCAGGAATCGTAAAAAATGAACCAAAATCAGACAGTAAGAATTAGTGGGGGAAACATCATAATAGACAAAGGTAAGTGAAGAAATGCCAACTCTGGGTAAAACTCTAATCTCAATATCAGTTCTTCTCTGTCTAAGAGGAGAAATTTTACTTATTTATACCACCACACGACTGTGACTGAAGTCTATATTAAGCAAAACTCTTCTTTCTATCCCTTGTCAAACTTCAGGGCCTCAATCAAGATGGACCTTCAAGTCAGGTAGTTAGGTGTCTTTCTTTTCCAGTGGAGATGGAAACAGGGCCCGGTAGATCTACTCCTGTAACTCGACCAAGAAATGCATTTGGGGGGCATTCAACACTGAGGCAGTCAATTACCTCAACTGACCCTTCCATGCTCGTACATGAAATTCGGAAAATAGAAGAGCGCCAAAGGCAGCTCGGGGAGGAGGCTAACCGAGCAATTGAGATACTCCACAAAGAGATCGCTTCCCACAGATTAGGAAGTCAAGAGGCTGCAGAAAACATAGCAAAGCTACTTTCTGAAATCAAAGACATGAAAGTAGCCAACTCTATTCCTGAAGGTATCAAGATTGGAGAGACGGCCAATCTGCAGGAAGAAATCCTTCGACTAAACTCTCAAGAGAACAGCATCGCAATGCTGGAGAGGAAGCTGGAATGTGTTCAGGAATCAATAGACAAGCTTGTTTCATCTTTTCAGGCTAGTGCCGGTTCTCCAGAGGACAAGACCCAATCAAAGAAGAAGAGGTCTCATCCTTTCTCCTTGAGCAACAGTACAAACATCCAACACATTATTAAGTCACCATGTTCACCAATGTCCTCCTCTCGGAAGGTGATGGATTATGAGACTGAGAACAAGGCTCCTGACGGAAATGTTTATGTTCCCAGTAGCGAAATAAGTGATGCAAGTAAGCAATATATCTCAATCGAGAGGGAACTCCGACCCCGGGAAAATCAGGATCAGTTAATGTGAAGAAGATGGAGAAAATGTTCAAAAATGCTGCTGAGGAGAACATCCGGAGCATTAAAGCTTATGTCACTGAATTAAAAGAGCGGGTGGCCAAGCTTCAGTATCAGAAGCAGCTTCTAGTTTGTCAGGTGAGTTACATCTAGATATAGAGTTTTGTTAGTTCAAAGCTGATTAAGATAATTTCCGTTGTTCACAGTAAGCATGTGATGTCTAACAGCAAACAGTTAATCTCAGACAGAGATATGGTATCTGAATTTTGATTACATTTTCAATGAACAATTGTAGAGCGAATTGCATTTTTGTCCTTCTATCTTGGTGTATATGTTCAGTTTGCACCTGCATCTGTGTGAACTGCATTGTGATTTGGACAGTGCTAATTGAGGTAGGCAAGTGAATGACAATGAGACAAAAAGCATGAGGAGGTGCATCAGCAAGACTAGCTTTTTTACTGTGATTTTCTTTTTTTTTTTCCTTGTAAGGCGATTAATATAGATTTTTAGCTGGCTGATAAACATTTTCTTTTTATATGGTAGGTGTTGGAATTGGAAACAAATGGGACAACTATGGACAGGGCGGATACAGTAGAGCAGTCTCCCCAGCCATGGCCCTTGATATTTGAGGATCAGAGAAAGCAGATCATCATGTTATGGCATTTGTGCCATGTTTCAATCGTGCACCGCACACAATTCTATGTGCTCTTTAGAGGGGACCCGTCAGATCAGATATACTTGGAGGTTGAGCTCAGAAGGTTGACATGGCTGGAGCAACATTTGGCAGAGCTTGGCAACGCGAGCCCGGCGTTGTTGGGTGATGAACCGGCCGGATCTGTTTCGTCAAGGTATGTTCTCAAGTATCTGAATTAGTCCTTCTAAACGCATACGATACAACATTTAGTTCTTTTTACCAAAGAATTATAATGATACTTTGAAAGAAAGTACTACATACTAAACTAATCGACTTGCGTTAGCAAATCTGTTGCACAAATGCCAATAGTTCTGATATGTTATGTCATGATAGTTGATTCATTGAACATATATCTTGGGTTATGTTCTTGTTGCACAGCATAAAGGCTCTTAAGCAGGAGAGGGAATACTTGGCGAAGAGGGTCAGCTCGAAGCTGAGTGCGGAGGAGAGAGAGATGCTGTACGTGAAATGGGAAATCCCGCCAGTGGGGAAGCAGAGGAGGCTGCAGCTGGTGAACCGGCTGTGGACGGACCCTTACAACATGCAGCACGTGCATGAGAGCGCAGAGATCGTCGCGAAGCTCGTCGGGTTCTGCGAGTCAGGCGAGCACGTCAGCAAGGAGATGTTCCAGCTCAACTTCGTCTCCCCGAACGACAAGAAGTCCTGGTTGGGCTGGAACTTGATATCGAACCTCTTGCATCTGTAAGCCAACCTTTCATGTGGGGATTGATGATGATTGCAGGAGATTGTCGAGGTTCGTTCCACGAGGCAAAGATCAAGCGCGTGCTTAGAGAAGCCCGAAAGCGTGCCGACACTTCAGCTGGAGCTGAAAGGATTGGCGGCAAGAATTCGTGAATTTCTGACGCTGCTCCCAGTTGGTCAACTGATCTCTTTTGATTACTGATGTAGGCTTAACGAGAGACGTACCTAATATTGTCAAAACTGGTGTTTTGATTCCTCTGATGTGGAAACGAGGCATTTGCCTCCCGTTAATGATGATGTCATAAGTGTAGGCAGCTATTCTTTCGATTCAATCAAATTATCGAAAAAATCAAAAGGGTAATTCAAGATAGTGAAATAATTTTAGCATCACCGGCTAAAAAGCTCGTGCATCAGGAATTTTGTATATCTACTCCATTTTCCAAGTCGTCCTTTTTTTTTTTATAAATTTGCAATCGTACCGTGTTATCGATTGTATAACAGTTTTATTCGAGAACGGATTGGGAAAAAGACTAACAAAGATGGCTTTACAATCCTTAATTTACTAAATTATAGATGACTAAATTTATCGACATTATTGAAAGAATAACCAGGACGGTTAATTGCAATCCTTCATCTAACCAAACGAAAGTAATTCAAATCTTATTTTGTCCATCATCATCATGCTCAAGGAATTTCTAAAATTTCCGGAAAAAAAGAAAATATTGAGAAGAGAAAATGCGTGGGGGGACAAAGGCGTCATTTTCCCCACCACGTAAACTGAAGAAGCAGACCCTAAGCCCTTTCGCTCCCTCCTCTCTGCGTTCCAATCTCTCCGTTCGCGTCGTCCTCGCCGCCCTCGAAGAGCGCCGACGAAGACGACGGAAGAGGCGACCGAATTCGGATTCCGAAGGGTCTCCGTTCGAGCAGATCGTCCGGTCAGATTGAAGAGCTCGCGATCGACGGTGGTCCGTGGCCGGCGCGTCGGCGAGGGTGAGATATGGGGAGGGAGCAGGTCTCGTACACGGTGGAGCAGCTCGTCGCGCTCAACCCCTACAACCCGGACCTCCTTCCGGATCTCGAGAACCACGTCAACGAGCAGGTACGTCGGCCGGATGAACGAATCAATCGTCCTGCGGGGCGGGGGCTTTTGCTGCTGGGTTGGGTTTTTCCGGCGCGGCGGCGGCGGTCGGATTGGGTCGAATTGCTTGTGAAAGAGAAAAAGAAAAGCGCGAGTGTTCGTAAATGCTTGTGCTTTACGGAGGTCAGATGGAATTGGAACGTGGGCGACTCGCGCAAATCCGCCGCGCCGCGGGAAAGCTGTTGTTTTCAGGGTTGCGGAGAGCACTAGCGGGGACGCTAATATCGATGTTGGGTTTGGCAGGTTTCGTCGCAGACCTACAGCTTGGATGCAAATCTCTGCCTCCTTCGCCTTTATCAGGTGATGCGGCGAGGTCACTGCCGTAATAAGTGCTGATTCTTTTTGGCCGGGGTGGTTTGGGCTTTTTGAACTCTTAGGCTGATGATTTGATTGGTTATGGCTTGTCCTGGTTTTGCTTCTTCTCGTGGTTGGATGTGGTTATTGGACTGCTGATGCTGGCCCTATGTTTGCAGTTTGAACCTGACAAGATGAGCTCCCAAATCGTTGCTCGCATCTTGATAAAGGTTCGGACTCGCCAAGACGCCGATATATTCCTGTATTGTGCTTTGCGATGCCCATTCGTTTCCAATGATCCCTCCCTTTGTTTTCGTGCGTGGACCAGGCTCTCATGGCAATGCCAGCTCCGGATTTCAGCCTTTGTCTCTTCTTGATTCCAGAGCGAGTGGTATGGTTCTTCTATTCCTTTTCCTCATGGTGTAATCGACCTTTGGGACCGTGTCGTTTGATTTGTAGAAGTTTAGACATTTCTGTAAGCAAAGACTGTATGTGTAGGGTCAGTTGGTTTGCAGTGATAAATTTATCTATTCGGAAGCTTGTTTCCCTTTATGTTGGAAGGGTTTCACTTTTCCTGAATCTTCCCTTCTCAAAGTTCCCTTCTGGTCTTAGTCTGGGTTAACCTTACTGTATCCTAGGGCTGTATAGTGAATTATTCTTTTTCTTATGTCTGGTTGATTTATCAGCAAATGGAAGATCCATTCAAGACTTTGATTGTCCTCTCACATTATTTGGAGGTACGTCTATGGTGAGTTTGTTTTCTCATGAATTACATGAGAGGTCAACTTTATCCGATGCTGATCTCCTTATTTGCAGACAGGAAGATTTCGTCAGTTCTGGGAGGAGGCGGCTAAGAGTCGTCATCTGGTTGAAGTTGTGCCAGGTAATTGACTTGAGGTGCTACATTTGAGTGTTGTGTTCTGTATATAGTGGTCAACTTCCTTTGTTTACATTGGATTTATATTTATGAAAATACTGTGACCATTACTATCACTATCATTGTCTATAGTTTTGGTTGAGGCATTGTAATTGATGATCGACAGAATTAAAGAACCTGAATGGGCAAGAGTCATACATAGTGCATATTTGATGATTCCACTACGCATGCTGGAGTCATGGAACGGGAATGAATTATTCCATCTATGGCGTTAGCTTGCTGCAATTTGGCTGAGGATGCTAGCACTGTCTTGGGTAAAAGTTTCAGCTCTTAAATAAGAAGCTGGAATAGTCTTTGCAAAGAGATGACTTCTATATTAACAGAAGAAATGCATCTAATGCATAATTTAGACAAGTCGTTGCCTAAATTTTACAATTTTCCTTTACATTTGGCTTAGCCATCTATCTCTGGTCTGACTGTCCATAACTTTGGTAATGGCTTTATATGAATGTTTGTTCACGCTCTGGACTAATAAATGTGGCCAATACCACCAGTGATCTGAAAGCTACCTCTTGTCTAGGATCTAATTATGAAATTTTAGCTTTTCATATATTTCTGCTCAGAAACTCAGACCACGTCCGTTGTCAGAAACTCAAGCGATGCCAGATTTGGATCTTTCTTGGTTAGAAGTCATCGCTTTTTTCCTTGTCTTTTTTTCTTTTCTTTTAGCTTTCTTATTGATTCTTGGCTATTAGAAGTTCAAATCAAAGAATGATCAATAATATCAAAGTATATTGTCTCCTATCCCGTCTCAAGGGCGTTAAGGTCCTTAGTTTTTGCTTCTGTGGGCTTTGTCGCCAATGGACCTTCTGCTCTGCTATGCCGTGAGAACTTGTGTTAAGTTTGCTGTTATCATCTATAACTTTCTTGATTTCCTATCAATATCACAATGCACAAATAGCTTACAAATCTTTAATGCAGGTTTTGAACAAGCAATCCAAGCATATGCTGTTCATGTATTGTCATTGACTTACCAAAAGGTTCCCAAGGCCGTGCTTGCAGAGGTACTTGTCCGTTGTGTACCTCTTTTGTTTATCCATAGTCCACTTTTTCTTTTTATTGAAATTAGAATTTGGACCTAAAGAAATTGAAAGCATCATGTTACTGTAATCATATCTTTCGCATCGATAGAGAAAATATGTAGTTTGCAAGTAAGAGGGGAATAGATGGTCTATGTTCTGGGTAATGTGCAAGTACTTATTCCTAGCTATTTTCGCTTGCCTTACTACCCATCTAAAAGTCATGGGAAGTCGGTCGAGTCACTTAATAGCATACATTTAGCAAAGCTTATGATTTGGCGCATTACATCACAGGCTATCAATATAGAAGGTCTATCGCTGGACAAGTTCCTCGAACACCAAGTTGCCAACTCTGGCTGGGCCTTGGAGAAGGGACAGGGCAAAGGTCAGCTGATCCTCATACCCCAGAACGAGTTCAATCATCCCGAACTGAAGAAAAACGCTGCAGAGAGCATTCCATTAGAGCACATCACCCGCATCTTCCCCATCCTCGGTTGATTCATCCAACTGAAAGCATGAATTCTCGAAATTTTGGTGTGCTTTGCAGCATGTTTGACATGAATTGGTACGCGGAAGCTTCACGCACACGTTACTGCACTGAAATATTAAATTTTGGGGATGTGCAAACTTTGTTAGGTTTCCTGGCCATGCTTAGGATTTCTATTTATTCTGTTTGTAACTTTTCAGAGAAGTAACGGTAGCACGGTACATTCTGGTGCTTTGATGAGCACTTTCAAGTTTCTCTAGAGGCTAGAAGCTGGCCCGTCCGTCATTCTGGCGGGTCAACCCATTGAGGCCACGAGGCCGCCTGGCTTAGGGGTGTGCAACCGGACCGGGTTTACCCGGGAACCGGATTGGCCCACTTGAAAAATAGGTCCGAGTACTGGTTTCATTTTTTGGGAACCGGTTATGACTGATCCGGTTTCCGGTTTCAAGTAAAAACTAACCTGAACCGGTTTTAGAACCGGTTTTGAGATAATGTAAAAAAAAGTAAAAATCCTAGATCGCGTTACCCTACCCGACTACTCAGTTTGTCTCTCACGATTTCTCTCTTCGCAAGTGTCTCCTCATCACCCGAAGAACGCAACCTAGCTCGTCACATGCCTACGTGTTGAAGAGGGCTAGGGTTGAGTCATCTTGACGCTTGTCACAGTGCGTGTGTTTTTCCGCCTTTTTGGCTCATCGATTCGGTAAATTTTTTACTTTGAATCATTTCATTACTACTTATATTATTTTGTTGGAAAAAAATGAAACCAGAAAAAGGAACAAAAAAAAAAAAACAGGTTCTTGGATAGACCCTGAAATTGGATCGGAAAAATAGGGTCGGTTCCAAAATAAGGTCCAGGAAAACGGGGTAAGTTTCGGTTCTAAAAATTGGGAATCGGCTATAACAGGGTTGGTTTCAGGTTCCAGTCTAAACTCAACCCACCTTGGAACCGATTACCGTTAGCCTGGCTCTGCTTCAATTGAAAAGAATTTAGTTGGGTGGTTTGGGAAAATGGCCCTCATAAGAATCTAGTACAATCTGACTTAGTGTGCGTTCAGTTTAGCATTTAGGGAAAGCTTTTGGGGAAATGTAAAGGTATTTCGCCTAAAGAGATTTGATGAAATGCAAATATTATTTGATAAACTATAATTGAAAAGTGTAACAATAACAACACTAATACAAATAAATGGAATACCAAGCCAAGCATATAGAAGCATACGCACAAATATAACCAATTTGAGCAAAGCATATCAGCAATAATATATCTGCTAACAACACTCTCGATTTGTCACTCAAGAACTTCATCTAGATTAATAAATAATAGTCTGAGGAATCAATCTCTTACAAGTTATGTCCTTTCAAGTTTTGATCAACATGAAGTTATCCGAAAAACGTAAAAACCAACATACGTTTAGGGAAGAGAGGCCAACAGTGTTGAGAGCAAGCTTGAGGGAAGAGAGGCAAGCGGTGTCAAGAGCAATGAGGCGAAGAGAGTTGTCTATGGAGAGCAAAGATCTATCGAGAGCGAAAGAGACAGGAGCGAGGATCTTTAAGATTTGTTTTAAAAGGGTTAAAAATGGAAGTATACTTGATAAATGAGGGTGAAATGGAAAGTTTTGAAATTTTCATCAAACGAAGGCTCTACATTTTGAAAATCCAACTTCTCAAGTTCTCAAGGCGTTTCCAGTCCTTTGGAGAGTCTTGAAAATGAAATTGCAGCTCTCCAAAGTGAATCAAAAAAGTAGTCAAATGCCATTTGCATTTAGCCAAGGGACTTTAGAGCCCCAAAGTTCATTCCGAATGCTGAACGAAATGCACACCTAGTTTTGTCGAGATCTAGGAAAGGGCCAATGTTCTCCATTTTGTTGTACAATTCCAGTTTCTCTCTTTAGCTGGACAGGCTCGGGCCCGGTGCCTAAAATCCTGGCTTGATCCCAGCATTTGGACCTGGGTGGTTTTTACGTGTCCTACAAGCCCACTTTAGCCAGTCCTCAGCTTGCTAGATTGGACCTAATCGCGGCTCGCCCGGTAGTGCCCTCTAGGCATGTCCTGACCAAATGGGGCTGGAAGCCAACGTGCAGGCAGGCTTGAAAAAGGGTGTAGAAAACGAAAGATTACGCACATGCACCCGGGGTGTAAGCTAATTCACTTAATTTCAGTCGTTAGATATATGAGCCCGATGCAGAACCAACAACATTTAATGGTCGAGACGGGATGGGGCTCATATGATCTGGATGCACGCAAGACTCGCTCGTCCTAAAACCCGGCCCAGACTATGGTCCTGGTTAGCTGGGAAAAAGTGGCATTTCTTTTGCTCTGGAAATTGTCAAATTGGCCACCTCTGTTCTGGATGCTCAGTGGAGTGTCACGGGTTCACACACAATTTAGATAAGGGAACATTAAAGCAAAGCCCTGCTCTCACGGGGTGATCGGCTAAATGGATTAGTCAAGATTGCAGGATACACGTGAGACTAGTGACACCAGCTTTGCAAGGTCCAAAATTTTGCCCTCCTTCTGTGGCATCAGGTCATTCAAATGAGTTCGAACGGTCGCCCAAGGCAAAGCGAGGTATCGTCGACAGACTCACCACTCCATCATGGCATTTCAAAGAACGAGCTATTAGGTCCGAAGTCAACAGGCTTGGCAGCCAATCCCGACAAGAAAATGCTCATACAACAAAGGTAACGACTTCTTGTACCCACAACACGAACTCAAGCATCAGCTTTTGATATCCGCGACTCTTATGTGCAATGTGTTGCTCGAATTTGTTGCTCGAACAATTGAAAGGGGATGTAACATGTAGATGCACGAGCGTGACTTCAACAGATTGCTTCCGGGGGTAAAGACCGATGATTCGCTATGCAGATGACCATCAGCACACCAGATCGAGACATTAAGGCTTGTACTCATTTTCGGCCAACTTCACTGTAGACTGAAAAGGAAGATTGGCTCGCTATATTTTCTTATATCGTGTCTTGGAAAACATCCACAAAGATAATTCGGCAAATGACTCGTCGACTCGTATGGCAAAACACAACACTGAGAGTTTCGGCTACATTAATGAAGAGGGAGTACCACTCATGCATATATGCCTAGACATCACAGGATTTGACAAACTGTAGAGGCTCTAGTACCTCTTGACGGCTAATGTTTGCAATGTAAGGCACGGGTAGGTGCAAGTAGGATCATATCAAGGAATAAAGAATCGATTATCTGTGGCTTAAAAGAAGTGGAGCTCACAAAGTGAAAGCAGATGGATATTTACAAGTTCGAACCTACCGAGTTCCCGGATGAAATTTTTAAGTAGGCGAAAATGAAGAGCGCCAGAAAGAATTCTAACTGTTGCTATTTACTCTTTTGTACTAATCAATCAGGTCACTCAACCAGGAGGACTAACGGAAATACCGAAGCCAATCCCCCTCGCCCCCCTTTTTTTTTCCCGCCGCCCCGAGTCCTCTTTGTTCGTGATACAGTCTCCTATATCCTCCATTCGATGCATCAACTCTTTATAGATCGGAACAAGTTCAAAAAAGGGAACACGAGAAGAACCTTGAGGGAATCAGCTGGGCTTCAGTGGCAGAGCGCCTCTCCGTAGGTTACCCATTGTACAAAGCCATCTGAAAATTCCTCCAAGACATCAGAATTATCGGAGTTATCATACGATAGCTCAGTCGCAGTATGCTCCCTTACCTGGAGAGAGAAGTAATAGCTATGCCATTCAGAACAAAGTCGAAAAGTTTCTCGCTATGGAATGGCGTGATAAATTCTAAAAAAAGCAATGGTCACTAGCACGAAAAGGGTTCTCCTCACAGACAATATGATGAGAAAAAAAAACATCCCTTGTCTGCGAGGACAAGCATAAGTAACTCAGAGAAAAGCAAATCTTCCGTCACCCTTTTCAACCGGACAATACTAACAACTCCCGTCACACATTGCATGCTAGAGAGGTTCTAAGAACCATCACAGTTCCATCGCGAGAATGAATAAGTCAAGTATATGACTAAACACTGACCAAACAAATCACCTACTAGTCGGATCGGTTTGATAGCATCAGCACTGAGACAATATTAAGATGAAAGAGTCCAAGCAAACACTAGCATTTCCAAATAATATAGAACTTCTGTTTACCAATTGATCATATGTTTAATAGGAGCAGGGTATAACCCAAGTGCATCCACGCTCATACATGCTGTCCGTAGATTAGACCATTTCATTTATTAGATTTACTGTCAAGCTCCATTGCACGTGTTTGGGGTTGTTCCAAATTAAAATCTCACGATTAACTCTAGATGGCTCGGCACTACCACGCTAGTGGTTTTAACTCTCAAGTGAATTGAAATAATTAGGCCAGCTGGAGCATGCTACAAGCCATTAATTGATTTATGACACTAGACAAGTACAAACCAATTTATTAAATGAAACGTTGATACAATCTGATTAGGGTCATAAAATAAAAGTATTAACCGAACCCCATAAAGTTGTCTAACACAATATTGATTTGATGTTCCAGAAGGTTCATAAAAATTTGACACAAATAAAACTAACATAAAATGCCAGTAAACTATTTTACAATGAAGTTGTGAGCTTTAATTTGAACGCTCAAAATTCGACCCCTTAATTCTTGTAATAGCTAACCATTCTCATCGGTCTTCAACGTATAATAAATAACGCAAAAGAGGCCGATATATAAAAACTGTAAGGATCATAATCTCAGTAGACTTTCAACTGTCGAACAATTACAGTGTAACAAGAGCCACTCAATGGAGGCTGACGTGGAGGCAAAGGAAATTATCCATTTCAGATAAATATCGCATCCCTGAGCACAACTATCAATTCTACATTGTTTGAAGTAAAGACCATATCTGGACAAAAGATTAGTTAAACATCTGTGCATTATTCAAGCTAAGGTACATAAAGCAGGTTTGAGTCCTGCAAGCAGAAGTAATTTGTCCCCTATTACTGTAATGCTTCATAATTGAAAGTCACATTTAAATGGTGTCTCACCGGTAAGAGTCAACAAGAGTTGATTTCTGAAAAGTTGTTGCTAGAATCTTGAGGAAGGGCACTGACCTTCATGCTGGAATCACTTGTAGATGGGGTCGCCCCAATTCCATACATGACATTCTCTGATGACAATTCGGCAACTGGAGAGCTTGTGAGTATTGATGACCTATAGATAACTTTGTTAATAAATAGTTCGTCAATACTGAACCTATATACTCGGATCACATCCGACTTGAAAAGTAAACGGGCCAAGAGTCATAGATGGTCATCTGTAATAACAAGAGAGCACATACATCCTTACATTCGGTGTGTTAGAGTAAGTATTTATGTAGCCATACTGTCTGACACCAAGAACAATACACAGAATGAAAACAAAATAGAAATAACTCTTCAAAAGACACCAGAAGTTAGCCAAGGAGAGACATGGGTGAGAAGTCCTTGCTGTAAAATTTTTACATACTGCAATTTGCGATGCAAGTCTAGCACAACCACGTAGGCCTATGTAGCCTATATCATCCATAATAACCCTTTCTAAGGTGACGAACTTATCATGAATCCACTGATCAATCAGTATTTTTCACGCTTACAAGTTAGCAAGGCCAACTAGTGTTCTAACATTTCAGCCTTGAAGCTCCAATCACATGAATTTACCTTTCGTAAGGCTCCTCCTCACATGAGTTTCCTGATGATGAGAGCCAATCTAGATCAACAAAGTTGGAGCAATTTGATGCATCTCCATACTCAGAGTAGTAGATATGATTGTTTTCTCGATGTACATCTCCAAATAGCTGTCTCCGAGGCATTGAAGGGGTGTACCTAAACAAAGATGAATTGTAAGCATGCGGTGTATGTCAATGGAGTTACGGTTTGCCACTTGTCATTTAGCAACTAGCACAGAATCGCACATGAAGTGCAAGCCAGACCCATCAGAGCATTGCCACAGATGCCACATGAGACAAGTCTCTTGATACAATGACCCTAAAAACAGTCATGCGGAAGTGGAACAGTTAACGCATGTACACATCAACATAGCAAGGAGGATCATTACGACACATAAAGCTTCTAATCCCATCTAGATCATGTAGACATGCATCTACATAGCAATACAAGTGACTTCTTCATGCATAAACTTTACTTTCTTAGCCTCAAATTCTCGATACCTGATATTAAGTACAGCAAGAATCTTACATAGCAGTCTAATTGGTTAGAATACTCGGCTCTCACCCATGAGACCCAGGTTCGAGTCCCAGATAAAGAATTTCGTTTTATCTATCAAAAATAAAAATAGAAAAGTTAATTAAAGCGAGAATTGATAAGACCTGAATTTATGGCTCTCAGAAAGGGCCTTTTTCGTCATTTTACTAATTTTGTTTTTGAAATTAAATGAAAACCTCAAGAAGAGAGATTCACTCTCAAGCGTCTCCCCGCCTCAACATTTATAATGTCCCAGCATCAATCCCACAATATAAAGTCACAATTTAGTGTTATTGAAAAAGACCAGGAGAAAAATCCTCAAAGAACAACTACCATAAGGCACAAATAAAAAGATGGAAACAATCTTCAGATGCCTTAACTTGACAAAACAGATGGCATATACAGATGGCATATGGCGATACAGTATGTAGTACCATAGATTTTGTATAATCCACCAGAGAACAGCCCATACTTCACAACACAGCTCAGTCAATAAAAACAAACACAATCTAGCATCCACAGCCAGCAGAATGCAAATTCCAATTAACTCCTCCTTGGCTGTTGTGCATGAGTAGTATCCTAAGCACCTGAACAATTTAGCTGGAAATGTAAGACGTGAGGAAAAGACGAAATAGCCAAACCTTGAAAATGTCATTTCACTCTCTGAGGTTGCAATGTCAGGTGACGACTCGCTGAGTACTCTCCTTGCTCCCTCTGATCGATCAGGTAAAACCGAACCACAAAACTTCTCCTGCTCGATCTTTGTTGTTGACATTGATGGGTCTGTTTTTTGAAGAATATTCCCATCTGACATGCATCTTTTGAAAATTGACCTAGAAATGTTATAGCCCTTCTTAAGTCTTAACAACCAATTCAAACTAATTTACCAGATAACAAAAGTCAGAGCTGTGAGAACACTGATCCACCAAATTTTACTGAAAAACTTGACCAAAAAAAAAATTAACTGAAAAGGCATCACAGGCTTCTTAAATCCCCTATTTTTACCTGTTCTCTCACAATGAATTAGATTCCACTAAGAATCTACTTTTCTGAAGAATTACATTTTAGTATAATTTTGATCTTTCTCCTCGTGATGAGAAATAGTAGGTCATTGCCAAAACACTATGTTTAGCATAGTATAGATTTGTTTAAGACGTGATTATCAAATCTACAATACATAAGAACCCAAAAAAAAAAACAAACAGATACATGATCAAATGAAATACGATTCAAAATCCCAATACTGACATCTATAAGCTCAGTGTGTTAGGCCAGCAAAATACAAGTACCTTCCATCTTCGTCGACATCTGTCTGTCCATTCCTCGCAGAATCAGAGGGTTGGTCAGAATCCAGCTCCCAGACTGCAGGCTTATCAATCTCCGGCTGGAAATTCCCCAAAAATCTGGCAAAATTGTTCAGACATAAACCTCATAAGACAAAACAACCCGTCAATTGAAGTTATTCGGAAGAGCAAAAAATCAGCCTGTACACTAATAATGGTAAAAAAGAAAGCTACATTGAGTACACCCCCAACACATCTGATTTACTACTGAGAACAGTCTTGAAGTAAATTATCATTGAGCCCAGGAACAGTGCCAAGGCAACAATGGTAGGGGCAGTTGCCCTCCTTAACTTTCATATTTTTAATAATTACGATACGTTCTTCCAAACAAATATTAACTGTCTTTGTCAATTTTTATGTTAACCCCACAAAAATTTTGACCCATTACCATTGATCCATAAAAATTCACATTGTGCTTCACGTTTGTGTCTAGTATCTGGAATTTTGCCTAGAGTTCAGTAGGATTTCTAAAGAATGATGCATTTCCTAGAGATGAATATAGTAAATTAAGCTTAATTTATCTAAAATTAATTTTCACCATTATGTTAATGCACCCACAGCCAAAATGTTCTAGCTCTGTCCCTGCTTGAGGCCTCAAGGAATCCATGTTTCAGCGAGGAAAGCATAATTCAATTGGCCTACCACATACTTAAAACAATCCATCCAATGCAGCAGCATTAGAGACTAAAAGTCTAACCAAACTCATCCAGCCTGTTAAAGAGCAAAAAGAAAGCCAAGCACTCATATTAAAAGAAGCTTACACATCAATTGCATCCTGTTTCATAGCATCCATGTAAGCATTGTTGTAATATCGTTGTAAAGTTCTGAAGAACTCTTGAGATTGAGTGGCTGCTTTCCACTGACCCCGTCTCTGAGAGAATACCTGCACGTGTCAAAGTTTGACAAGTAAACCACAAACATCTTGCAGATGAAAGAAGCAGCAATTACCCAGTGCCAAAAGCTAAATCCTTCACAAATTTTAACCATAATATTCTGAATAGTTGGATTTTTGAAGTATTTTGTAATCAAAGAATACTAGGATATAAGTTGACGAAGAACGAGTAGAGAGCATTTAACCACAAACATGACTTAATAAAAACCTTGAGCAACTATGAGAAACCACAATATAGATACTGCAGTTGTCTCAGTTCCCCTTGAAATCAAGAATTTCATGATAAGGCTATCTCAAAATTTTTAAACAAGCCAAAATGTTTAAACTTCAGGGTTAGCAATTTTAAAGAAAAAGAGAGATTCTGATGCAGAAAAGACAAAGAGCATTTCGTCTTTGCTTGAGTTCATTGTTAATTTAAAATGTCTATGGGTTATTTCTTCCTCACCACTCAAGATTGGATACACGAGTGAGTAACGGCATAATGCATATTAGTCAGTTTCGTTAATTTCAGCAAGTGGACTAAGTTCCAGAATGAAAAGAATGATGAAGAGACTATTTGAAAGGGAAATTCCTCCAAATATCTCAGCAATGCCTGTATACAGTCAAACAGACACTATGCGTACAAATCCTAGGATGAACCACCTTTCTAAGGTTTGAACCATATGCTAGGAAAGCAACTTTTAGATTATAGTACCTTGTTATGAGCCGCTGAGCCACCATATTGTTGAGCAAGTGTGTCCCCCATCCTCTCATAGAACCCCATCAATTCATCAGCTAAAGGAGCATCAAGGTCTATTTTGGGGCAGTCTATACTTCCAAGAGCATGAAGTTGTTGACCTAGAGCTGTCAACCCGTATGCATATTGTGCAACATTTGTTCGATCCAGACAATCAATGCAATTGGTTCTTAGTACCCCTCTTTGGAACATTGGAGGATTTCCAGAATGATTTCCATTTATTAAGTTGTCACCTTCACTAGGTTTTCTCTCCGAAAGATCTCCCACATCATTTCTGTTCTCACCGAGATCCATAGAACTCAAGCCACCATTATTAACTTTCCTGCATCATATTTGCACCAATTACAAGCCAAGAGGAAATCAGAACTATTGGCGAAATACATCAGAGAATGACACTGAAGATGCATCCTAACCATCCATGGATTTATAAGATTTACACGAAACAAGTAACGAGGAATTATCAAAATTCAGCTCATAAAGTGAAGAAGAACTTTACAAACACACGAACAGAAAATTCACGTTTGCATCCAACAACAGGCAAGGAGCAAGAGTTACTCATTTAAGTGATACAATAAAATGACATGAAAGAGAGAACTCCACAAGGCATATTTATGTTTTGGCAAAGGAATAGGTCTTTAGTGAGAGGTTGGACGTTCCAGAACCAAGCAAAGAAAAGGAGTGCAAGGCAACATCCTTGTTCTCTATGTATCTCCAAACGAGAGCCAGAACTACCCAAGATCACATCTCAAATAATACAGTTTTAGATGATACACACTCATTCGCGAAAATATTACAAACTAAAAGCTTTGGCGTGAAAAAAATCGATGCTAAAGTTTTAAAGTAGGACTGTCTTCCCAATGATGGTTTCAGTACTGATCATGCACTTATATAAGTAACCTAGATGTTTCCTTCACTTACTCTGAAGAAGACCGATTCAGACAATCATCAGGTCTCGAGGCTGGTGATACTTGACAATAGAAGAAACCTGTTAACGTTAATGCATAAGTAGCCACTTTACCCAAAAGTAACAGAACGTTTGTGGCTTTGCTGTGAGGAAAGAGGAGAAAAACACTTTTAGAATATATCGGATTTCACAAGAAAGAACATTAATATAAGAAAATGGCAATGACTCAAGCTCATAAAATGTTCACCTCCGAGAATGCTTGTGTAGATCCCAGTGAAGAAACCTCAGAAGATTTTCCTCAGGCAAGTCTTTATTAATAAAATCAATTGCATTGGCAAACTCTGCACGAAGAATGGATTCTCGGGGCTTCTTCTCTTCCGTCTGTCAGCAACAGGAATTAATAGGGAGGTGGATGAAGGGACGATGATCAAGTAAAAGTACTCGTTTGTTCGATCAAGCAAAAGCAAAAGGCTAGCTACTTGACCATATTCAGGTCCCCCGCTTTGCAATGTCGATAGCATGTTTAGAGAGAATAAAAGAAAGAGAGCACGCACACGTGATGGCGTGTCAAGAAAAAGAATTAAACAACGACAACATTAAGAAATATCATCGACAAAAATTAGACCCTTTATACACAGAAAGGTGCACGCTTACCTTGATCAGATTCAAAATAATTATAGGATTGCCATATCTGCTGACAAGATTTTTAAAATGAAGTCGGGTGGCTTCATAAGTCTGGTCCTTCTTCGACACTGAATGCAGGAAAAGTCAGCGTAAATACACAGTATATAAGCATCATCACTAAACCATAATAAGTACAAGGGCCTACCTATTATATCAGGTTTAAGATTCAAACGGGAAGTTTCCTGTGACCAGAAAAGAGGGATTGACCCACGATTCTGGACAACAGAAGTTATTTGCACGGGAAGGCCTTCAGGGACACCCTCATACACTATCTGTTCTGTCTCCACATCATTAGCTACTTTGCCCATATCATTCACCCCTCGTTTCAGGTACCTAAAGAGTTAAGTAGAAGGAGCACTGAATGAGATAAAATAGATGCCAGATACATGGATAACAGGGAAAGGTTATCTGCATATGAGGAAAGGGTGCCGAATTCATCCTAAAATATGTTACAGATGGCTGAAGGTATCTCAAAGAATTTGGAACAAAAATTGAGATAGCACCAGTATAAAGTCCCGACCTCATGCCAGCATAATGTCGTGAACGTCTTGCAATAAGAGTCAATGTGATGTCTCTCCCTGCAACAGAAAGTGTAGCCTAGAATCAAAATACCACGAGTCATCAGTATGGGTTGAAAAAGAAAGTCAAATAACAATGTTTTAAAAGCATGGACAAGGCGGAGGGTGCCACTGATGGCAACCAAAGTCTACACAGTAATCGTAAAACCAGCATCTTTTCCCTTTTAATGGACAAATGCAAGTCACAAAAGAAGACCAATAATGGCGGCTTTTAACAGGATAAAAATTTTGAATGACAACAATGGGAAAAGCTCATCAATTCTTAGAATATAATATCATCTTGACAATACTAATTCCTCACCTGTTTAAAGAAACCATACACTAAAGCAACTGTCCACAGTGTGTTTTTGAGGTGATTCCGAATTTCCCGAGTTAAGAATTGCTCCAGACGAACATGGTCTCGTAGAGAACGTGCCCAGCTTCATCGTCACAAAAGTTCTTTTGTAGGTTACGCATAACATGGTATGAGTAGCTAAAAAAGAAGTCCTTCGTGAGGTTGATTGTGCATAGTAGCCTCTTGTATCTAATACATGAGAGGAAGAAACACAAAAAAAGAAAATTAAGTGGCCAAAAATAGACTGTGAGACATAATTTTCTAGATCAGCATGTCGCATTTGCACTTACAAGGACTCAGGCAACCAAGGTCAGGTTACTACTAAAGATGGACTAATGCACATGCATCTTCTTCATGCAGACTTTTACACACACACACACACACACACACACACATTGTGAACATAGCATAAACATTGCATATGCTAGTCTTAACAGAAATTAGAGGAATGTCTCTTTTTGATTTCCTTCAAAAGAAGCATGAGATCTACAAGTGAACACAGGGTAGAAATTGACCTGTCTTCATCCCTCGAATTCGGTAAATTGGAAAGAACAGTGGAATTTGGAAGAGGAATCATCTCACTCTTAGAGATGGCATACACAGTATGACCACAGATGGCACCTATCTCCCTTCGCTTTGTTATAAGCAGCATGTAGTAGGGTCCTAAGAACTTAATGAACCCTGTAATGAGATGACAATGAGTTGCATTGTGATAATAGCAGACAGTTAAAGAGGAATGCAGCTATAACAAGAAAAATTAAACATACCAACTATCCCGTAGCAAGTAGTCACAAATTTCAATCCTCCAGTAGATATGTTACCCTCGTGTATTCTCCTTAATAGGTCAGAACATTCATGCTCAGTATAAGTGGTAGAGTCTTCTAGAATATTTAGCTCGGATGGATCCAGTCTATCAATCTTCAGGACTCTCCAATATGTCCTACTCTTGTCCCTTCCTATCATGTAGAACATCTGTAGCATTTAAAAATTGCAGAGTTAGCTGGCCAACTTCCAGATAAGAATTTAGGGGGTAAATGAGCATACCGGTTCACAGAAGCTAAGTAAACGCTGGAAGCAATGATTTATTTTGACGGCGAAAAAGCTTTAACGGTTTGATGTTCGAACCATAGAAATGCCAAGCAGGCAAGCATGCACATTAGCATCACAATACTTCAAGATGCTACTTATAATAATGGAGACTGTACTGCCATTGTCAAGTGCAAAATGCTACCCACAAATCGCAATTCTCATGATGACAGTGGAAAAAGTGGGGGGGGGGGAGAGGATCACTGATTTAATTTTAGGCTCTTGCTGACCATCTTGTATCTCAATTTCCGCGAAGCAATCGGCAGAAGCTAAGAACGAACCTATTTCCAACTAAACGAGCTCAATTATCTTTCCCTGTACCACTCATCTTCCTCGCCGGCGTGCTGTTAAATAACTGAAGCCGATATCATCCAATTGAGCCAATGCTATATCAGCTAATCAACTTTGAAATGAAGTTCATCCGATTTCCTCAAAGAGTAATTAACAAATCTAACCAACTTAGCACCCGCATCACTCGATTAAAGGCTGACCCGATCAATATGACCATCAGCAACTAAAACTAAACTAAGCCGAAACGAGCTGATACGTTCGAGGACCAAGTCACTGCGACGACAGCTACCGAGGAAACATCACGAGTCACGAGATGCTAAGAACATAATGTCGAACCGAGAAGATCTCAGTCAAGAAGCAAATTAGCTGATCCAGACGAGAGAAGAGATAAAACTTACCGATCGAGTCTCGTAGAGCCTGAATCTCTGCATACAGGCGTCGAGAGAGCGCAACGAGCCCTCCATCTCGGCACGCAGAGCCACCCTTCGCAAGCGCACCCCCCCTTCCCTCAGCTCAGGCCCTTCCCCGAGCCACAGGCTCAGGGAAACTATCAGAAGAGCATGCACCAGACGGCCGGGGGGAAATCGAGGTACCTCCGCCGCCCTGTTCACCACCCTACCGCCAATCCGCACGACGAAGAAGAGCAACAACAGGAACCGCAGCTATCACCACCACTACTCCCCATGCACAGCACCGAGCTCGGCTGCTTCAGGTAGAGCATCTTCCGATCAAAGCCAGCCGCCCGCGGCCAATCGGAATCGAACCGAGCCGAATCGCCTCCGACTCAGCCGCCGCCGCTCCCGTCCGCCGCCGGGGGCACGGGGGACGCCGGCGAGGAGCCGCGATGACCGAGATCGGGGCGGGGGGGAGGAACGGGGAGGGAGGGAGGGAGCGCGCGCCCCGGTGCCTCCGCTCTTCCGATGTTCGAGAAGACGGGGAGCCTCGAGAGGATTCGAGAGACTTATGATTGATTGATTGATGACGACGACGACGACGACGACGATGACGATGACGATGACGGAGTTTGGTGCCGGCCGCTTTTATACGGCGGTGGCGGTGGCGGTGGCGGCGGTGGGGAGGCGATGAACGCGGCTGCTCAGATCCCGCGACGCGAGCGCGAACCAAAGCCACAACTTCGCTCGATCGCTCATGTGACTCTTGTTATGGCCCGATTTTCAATGGATTGAATAAATGCGGAAAAAATGTCATCAACAAAAATCCCAAACCATGTCCATCGTCTCGTGACGCATCAAAAATCTCAAATTTATACTCGTGGCGACATATTTGATCTCCTATCAAAAGTGTTGTCGATGGGAACCGTTGAAAATATCTGCATATACGTGGATACCGGAAAGCAAACGGTGAGATGACACGGCGCCGCCCATGCGGAACGGTCTCGTTTTCGGCAGAAAAATCGTTCGGCAGAGAACATCGAACGAGGTTGAACGTGTCGTGAAGGCGCAAGTTCGGGGTCTTATATGTCGCGAGGAAAAAGTTTAATGTAAATGCAGCACGGTGGGAATGGTTTGGAATTTTTTACGCCATTGAAAAAAAAAAAGTTCGGGATACGGCTTTTTTTTTTCCTTATTATATTTTGATGATTTTTTAGGTTGCGTTATTCTGATTTTATGCTGAGGAAGTGAGGATGATCATCTTTCTTTCTTTCTTTTTTTTTTTTTTAATTTTGGTTAGAGGTGGTCAACGGCTCAACGTTTTGAGGAGTGCAACGTTATGGATTGATTGCTAAGGAAATTGTTTCGTACGCTAGAATTTGAGTCGACAAGTCTCTTTTCAAGGATGCCGTATCGTCCCGATCCCGAAAAAAAAAAAAAAAAATGAGTATCGGAGCTATCATATGCACTTCAGACCGTGCTCGGTAAATTGCTCCGATGTTGACTTAGGTCGCCGGACTTTGGTTTTCGTTGTCTAGAGTATCGAGTTATCGATTTTTTTCCGATTAATTTATCTCGATCGGAATCTAAATAATTTAATAGGAAGAATTGCTAGCATGATGGCTACTTAGATCTAACACGATTGCTATGTCAACCACCAACAGAAGAACTATAATGCAAGTTTAGAAACCAACAAGATCAAGTGCCAAAAAGAAGAAAAAAAAAACAGATGTGGGATCGAAGATGCGACCTCAAATTCCCGAGCTCGAAATCCCCTCGGCACCGCCGATCAAACTGTTCCGACCATCCAAAGATTTATTTCAACCCGGAAGCGGGAAAAATGCCGGAACTCGGACATCGTCTCCTCTAGCCAGGTCGCGATAAGATGACTCTGCATGAATTCGCCAGTCCCGACATGCGCAAATTTGCGTGCGATCACATCGTGCCGGCATATTCCAGTATCGAGATCGAAACCGTGTCGGAGAAAAAATTGAATTCGGACGAATACCGTCGCCGCACGCCCGAAATGGTTGTAACGTTTGGACACGAACACCGTGGCGTGGGAGCGTGTTTCGTGCTAGCATCACTCGTTTGCTTTTCGTTGGCTTCCCACACCGCAGCGCGTACACGTCTCGTTCGAACCGAACCATCAAGTGCAAGGCACAAATGAACGATGGGGAAGCAAATTCCAAAGCGCACGTAATCACGAACCCCCAATCTTTTTCTCCGTTCCTCGTCCTCGGAAGATGACTTTGACCCGGAATGAGCAATTCGAGAGCAGATGTCAATGCACATCGAGCACCGGAAAATATATATAAAAATATTGATGCCGCGAAAAACTCTTAAACCGGTATACATATGATAAATTTACCCCAAATTAATTTTTTGACCACTAAAAACCCTCAAATCGGTATATCTGTGATAAATTTACCCTCCGTTAGTTTCTGTTAAATTTTACCGTCAAATTGCTGGGTTGAATGACACGTTGCGGTTGACAGGTTTACTAACCTAGGGTTTTACCTTTGTTTGTCACAGGTGTACCAGTTTGGAGTTTTTTCACTGTATTAATCCAATTTAACGGAAGCTTTTTAATGGAGAGCAAATTTATCGTGAATGTATCGATCTGAGATTTTTCGTGGCCGGAAAATCAGTTCAGGGGTAAATTTGTCATCGACGTATTGATCTGGGCTTTGGCATCCGTACAAAAAGAGGGCGACTCCAGGTTGCGCGGGATGGGCCAGAATTCAACTTGCGAACCGGGTGACGTCAAATCGGATCGGGCGCGACCCGGAAGAACACCTCGTGGCGATTTGGCGGCGACGTCGACGGTGACATCGTGCGGAGGATGGTACCGACCCGATTTTTGCTGTTTCGAACCGGTCGCAACCAAAAGGACATCAGCTGTCGGCTTCGATGATTTTAATGTTAATAGTTGACCTATGGCCCAGGCTTTCACATTGAAGAGTCGATTTCTCTCTCTCTCGCTCTCGCTCTCTTCCCTCCTTTCCGCTCTGCATACTGGCAAATAGGATTCAATCTTTTTGGCATGGGATTCCTCGCGGTACGATGTTGAAAGCGTACGTTCCTCTGCGCCTGAAGTTATCGCCCTATGGGAAGAAACGAGGGATCGATTCATACGGTAAAACCCCATAAATTAGCCGTGTTTTTCCGGGGCAATTTGATCGATAAACGATCTGTCGCATCAAGCTTTTGGGAACGATGTAACGGCGGTGTATATTTATACGGGTACAGATGGTTCGTATGTGTCTGATCTCTCGGTTGTTGCGGCTGGGTATGATCGCGAGCCGAGAGTTTGAGGCCATTTTGGGTCTGTACGCTAGATCGGCTATGAAAGATAATTGTGGAATTAGGATAATTGTTTGATACCTATGTAAGTGGTAAAATGACACTAATGGTTCTTAAACTTTGGTCAAGTGTGCGGTGTTGTTTTTAGACTTTTAATTTATTCCACGTGAACCTTAAATTAACGGTTAATGTTTGATGCGACGCAGTAGGCATAGTTCAGGATTTTTTAGGTCACAAAAAAAAGGTTCAGGATAAATGCATCACGGTAAACATAGTTTGTGTCTATTTTGGCTTTTTGCCTTAGTATTTTTTTTGATGATTTTTGGGTTGCGTTATTTTCTGATTTTATGCTGAGGATGATCCTCTCTTCTTATTAAAAAAAAAAATTTGATTAGAGTTGGTCAACGTTTTGAGGAGTGCAATGTATGGATTGATTGCTAAGGAACTTGTTGTTCCGTACGCTAGAATTTGAATCCATGAGGCTCTTTCAAGGATGAGTATCGGGGTTTTCGTATGCACTTTTTAGCCCGTGCTCGGTAAATTGCTTCGATGGTAACTTAAGTCGCCGAACTTTGATTTTCATCGTCTAGAGTATCGAGTTATCGATTTCGTTCGATTAATTCATTTCGATCGGAATCTAAATAATTCAATGGGAAAAATTGCTAACATGATGGCTACTTAGATCTAGCACGATTGCCATGTCAACCACCAACCGAAGAACTATAATGCAAGTTTAGAAACTAACAAAATCGAGTGCAAAAAAAAAAGGAAGAAGAAAGAAAGGGAAAAAAAAATAAATAAAAGCATCTTTGCCAGCAATGGCCAAGGGGCGACTTTCCGACTAAACTTGATCATGGACCTGGTAGTCACGGGCTTGCGCGAGCCCATGGGTTCGAGGTGCATTTGTCATCGGATTTCGATGAGGGCTATTCAGTTACGAAGCCTAGCCTCGGTAAGCTCGAGACCGCCCGGCGCGATCCGACTAATCAATTCGTATGTGTTAGGCACCAATGACTCCACGAATACATCGATTTCGGGCCTTTCGCCTGTGCAGGTGGCCATCGCAAAGTGGCAGTTTTGCGCTCGGATGTGGGATCGAAGATGTGCAACCTAAAATTCATCAAGCTCAAAATCCCCCTTGGACACCCCCCACTCAACTATGCCATTGCCAGCTGATAAAAGATCATTTCAACCTAGAAGTCGGAAAAAGGCCGGAACTCCGACGTGGTCACTTGCAGTCAAGTCGAGATAAGACGACTTTTCATGAATTCGCTAGCCCCAACATTACGTAATTTACGCATGACCAGGTCAGGCCGGTGGATATCGATATTGAGGCCCAATACCCCAAAAAAATCCCAAACTTTAGGATTTGTCCCAAAAATATCCCAAAACTTTTTTGTCTCCTAAAAAACCCCAAACTTTTACTTTTGTCCTAAATTTACCACTGTTAACTTTCTGTCCAATATGGCCGTTAATAATCCGCATCCTAGAAGAACACTAAGGCTTTCATTCATTTCCTCTGCCTGATTGTCTTGTTTTTCAATGTTCATAACAACCTCTGTCTTGCTAATGATCTGCCGTCCCTGATTCAATCAGCGAGCGGCAACTTGCAAACCTACATTGTCCAGGCGACTCCCTCAAGCGAACAGGATTCTTCTAAATTGGAAGATCTCGAGTCCTGATACCACTCCTTTTTGCCGAGAATCAGCGGTGCGTGTTGTACTCTTATCGAAACGTGATGACTTGTTTTGCAGCCAGGTTGACTCAAGATGAAGTCATTACGATGTAGGACAAACAGAGATTCGTGGCGGCTCGCCTGGAACAAGTATATCACCTCTATATTTGATGGAAAGTTAACGGTGGTAAATTTGGGACAAAAATAAAAGTTTGGGGTTTTTTAGGAGACAAAAAAAGTTTTGGGGTATTTTTGGGACAAACCCTAAAGTTTGGGATTTTTTTGGGTATTGGTCCTCAGTATCGAGATCGAAACTACGTCAATATGTCAGCCGAACAAAAAGAAAATTTGATTTCGAGAGCTTCGTGTTTCCCTTTTTTTGCGCACCTCGGCAAAATAATATTCTTCGTGAATAACTGAACGAATATCGTCATGTATGCCCGAACGGTCGTAACGTTTGGACACAACACCATGGCGTGGAGTGTGTTTCGTGCCAACGTCTCGCTCCGTTGCTTTCGTTTAGCTTCCGCACCACATCGTACGAGTCTCGTTCGAACCATCAAGTGAAAGGCACAAATGAACGGCGGGGAAGCAAATTCCCAAAACACGCCATCACCAACCCCCAATCTTTTTCTCCGTTTCTCATCCTCGAAGTTGACTATGACCCGAAATGAGCTATTCAAGAACAGATGTCAATGCAATTCTAGCACCCAAAAAAATATTTAAAAAATAAAATAAAAATGAAAATCCAATAATTAATGGTAATTTCGAGAAGGGTTAATACCACGAAAAGCCCCAAACTGATACACCGGTGACAAATTTATCCTCCGTTAGTTTTGGTTAAATTTTACCGTCAAATTCTTGAGTTGAATGACCGTGTGTGACCCGAAATGTCTTGGTTTGGGGTTTAACTTAGGGGTGTGCAAAACGGATCACCTAACCCGAAAATAAAAACTAGGCCGGCCCAATTAACCGATAATTTGAGTCTGGTTTACCAAAAAATCGATTTGGTTCTCAGTTCCTAAAAGTGGAATCGGTGTCCATTAGTTTCCGTTTCCGGTTTCAATAGGGAACCGGACTAAATCGGATTGACTACATGTACTTTTTTTTATTTCTTCAAAAAAATTACTAAAATATGAACTGAACTTTAAGTGAACTTCATTGGCATAAATTCATTAACAAAAATTAGTAAAATGTGAACTAAACCCTTGGGGACCAGTACAGTCCTCGATTCTCAATTCCACCTTGGAACCGGATCGGACTGTGAACTGATCAACCCTACTTTAACCCCTCCGTTTGTCACAAGTTTACTAATTTGTGATTTTTCGTGATATTAATCTAATTTAACGAGGATAAATTTGTCACAAGTGTACCGATTTGGGGTTTTTATGGTTTGGCATATCAATTTTGGATTTTTGGTAGTAAAAAAGTTAATTCGGGATAATTTTGTCGCACGCGTTCCAGTTTAAAATTTTTCATAACATTAACCCATTCAAAAATTGCTAGAATGACGGTTACATCGTGCGTGAAATGGGCTTGGCATCTTGTACGAAAAGAGGGCGAGGCCAGGTTGCGCAAGACGGCCGGAGTTCAATGTGCGAATCGGGTACGACCCGGAAAAAAAACCCCCGTATGATTGGGCGATGATGTCGGCGATGACGTCATGCGTAGGATGGTACCGGCCGCCATTTTGCTGTTTTCGGACAGTTGTAACTAAAAGAGACATTAGCTGCTGGCTTCGATGATCAATGTTAATGGTTGACCTATGGCCCAGGTTTTCACATTGAGAGTCGATCTCTCTCTCTCTCTCTCTCTCGCTCCTTTCCGTTTTTGCATACTGGCAATTGGATTCAACCATTTTGGCATAGGATTCCCCGCGGTGCGAAGTTGAAAGAGCACCTTGTGCTGTGCTTGAAGTTATTGCCCCGAGTGTGCCTGACGAAAAAGGGAAGAAACGAGGGATTTGATTCGGACTGGAATCCCGATAAATTCCTCGTGCTTTTCCTAGGGTAATTTGATCGACATACGACATGTCATGTTAGATCACTGGGATGATGTGACGGCGGTGTATATTTATACGGTTACAGATGGTCCCGTATGTGTCGGCCCCGATTGCTGTGGCCGGCTAGGATCGCGAGTCGAGAGTTTGAGGCCATTGGGTTCGTGTGCTGGATTGGCTATGAAACATAAATGTGGAATTGAGATAATTGTTTGATACATACGTAAATGGTAAAATGATACATATGGTCCCTGAAACTTTGGTCCAATGTGCAGTGTTGTCTTTAGAGTTTTTAATTTGTTCCATGTGAACCTTGACTTATTAGTAAATGTTTAATGTAGTCTTTCTATTTGTTCAAAAGTGCACGAACGACGTTCCGCATGAAATCAAAGTTCAGAAACCATTTGTGCTGTTATCCCACGTAAATTTGTTACGTGTAAAATTTCAAGTCGGTCCTCAAATTCTCAAGATTCTATCCACTAGATGGATTGCCGTGCAATGACCCAATATTTTGTTGCTCCCAAGAGTCGAGAATGGTCGAATTTCAAGATTGAAAATTCAATGCGGCACATCATACACCTGGGGGGAATTTCAGTGGTACACCCCTGGTGGCTGCGCAAGGGCAATAGTATACACCATATGCTCCATTTATGATTCCTCATTATCTATCCATTCCTAATGTTTATCATTATTGCTAATTCGGTTAATCAAACAAATTTGGCAACTGGGCACACGTCACGAGCCTATGTTGAAAATAGGAAAAGAAGAAATCATGACGTTTCGTGTCCTTACTTGCCAAAATGTGCACGTGAAAATAGTTGTTGCGTGGACGCGAGCACAAAGCGTGTGGAAGCGAAAGAAATCCACGAGAATGGGACGTAGAATTTGCTTTCGAAGTACGAGTTTCCTTTCCGTTCTCGCACGACATGTTGGTCCGAAACGCCTGGAAATTGTCGTTTCGAAACTGTCTTCTCCTTTTCTTGTGAGATCGAGTCTTATATAGGAAATCTTGCCATTTGGAGAGTACCGACATTTGAGTTCCCTGAACGTAGTTTTTTTTTCTCTTTGAGGACGAGTGCATCAAAGACCCTGAAACTTGCAGTGAAAGTGCAATCGAGTTCAAAAATTTCCAAAGAATGCAGTCGCGTCCTGAAATTCGTCGAATCCGTCCAATTTGGATGACGGGAAGTTTGCATAAGAAGGCGGAACTCTTTTTGTATTTTTCCTCTGTACCTAGATTTTGAACACGTTTCGAGATTTTATATTGTTTTTTGATGTTTTGTGTGGGATTGACAACGAAATTTCTTGAGGCTATTTGGACACGAGATTTTGTCGTATTGCGTATTGGGAATGAACTCTAGAGCTAAGGAAGTTTTCTATTTCTCTTTTGATTCCTCCCGGACACTAGGCCGCCAGCTCTGTACAATTTAGACAAGGATGTTCGTTTGTAGGGTCCGTACCTTAATATCCAAAATGAAATTCTAATTCGATTAGACATAGTCCACATAAGTCCGGGTCGAGCGGCCAGCCTCAGCGGGGCGGATCGGGCCTAAATATCCTCTACTCTGTTCAAATCTTCAAACTCCTCAAACTAGGCAAGAATTGGATTAGAGCGAATTGGTTTTGGCACCAGGGTCGACATGGGGACGATCGAGGGCGGATCTGAACTTGGTATCAATGCATGGATCGAAGCAACATGACCATACAGGCATCGGCGTGACATCTATGCAAGATAAAAAAAGAGGCGCAGAGGATTTGAAACACATTTTCCCTAGCAACCACTAAAATTGAAGTACGGTGCTTCTATAGCACGCTCAGGTCAACAAAAGAAATGGTCTTCTCGACCTGTGTAAGAATTTCTGCTTGTTCTAAAAGGTAAGAACAAGTGTAGAATTGAAATGCGCCCCAAAAAATGAGTTCCCCATAATTTAGTCAATTCCAAGACGACATATCGGGTTCCTCTTAATAAGACCGAGATCAACCTGCACGAGACAAAAGTATATGGACAATAGTAGGGGCAGTTCACTGGAAAGATCTCGAGAAAGGGAAGAACAAAGAGAGACCGTACCTTGTGTCCAAACAGATCCCGGATGTTATCAATCCCATAAAGTATCATTGTAGGTCTGGGTCAAAAACCACAAAACATGAAAGGATTTGAGCGACAAATATGCCAAGCAGCCTAAACCTATAGTAACGAAAGAAATTGGAAAAACTGCAGCTACTTTGGAAAATCAATTTCATTTGCGTTTATCCTAACAACAAAACACACCCAATGTGATAGTACCCCTGCAACTTCATCATCCAATAAAGCCACAAACAAGAATATGAAGAGACACTATTTACCTTTCAAGGGAAAGTCCCCAGGCAATAATGCGAACATCCTCAGGAAGTCCCATTGGAAGCAACATTTCAGGTCTGAACATGCCAGAGTTCCCTATCTCCACCCATTTCCCAAGGCCCTCATGGTAACTGGCCAAAATGTAAAACAATGTGCTTAGCCAAGTATAGGGGTGCGAAGGTAAGCAATAGGGAGAGGTAGGAATTGAACAGAAGACCGCTTGGGTCTTGTAATGAAGAAGACCACTGCTACTAGATCGATCCCTATTCCATACTAAACAAGCTATACAAAGCTACTTATGTTACCTAAATATCTCCATGCTAGGTTCGGTATATGGATTGTAAGCAGGCTTGAAACGGAGCTTCGACATGCCTGGATAAAGAATTGAGGTACGTCAAATATACATATTTACCAAGACCACCTTAAACCTGCACATCATCGTCTGGGGCTCCCCAAGGTCTTTCTGTTGGCTGATATCATGGAACACTCTTTACCTATACGAGAGAAAAAATCATGCAGGACTCCAATCAAATCTCCAAGAGTAAGCCCTCGATCACATACGACACCTGAAATCAGAGTCATGATTCAGAAAGGTGATTAATACAAAGAACCAATGTGATATCTACCAGAATACCCAAAAATGTTTCTACTCGCTTTCACTTAAACACGGTTCTATCTAGAGACAGCATATCTGTACCTTGGACACAACTTGACCCCTGATGCCACAGATCTACCAGATTTTATTTATCGTAGAGACAATTGGAAAACTCAGGACAGAGAACAGACATAAACTCCAATTAAGTATTTATTCTACTTATTTGAGAAACAGTGTAACTGAACAACCTACAAAATCCAGATATACTCCGACAATTCTCGACATGCCAGGATAATCAGATAATTACCTTCAATCTGGTGGAACTCTGCGAGATGGGTCCGATCTACCGCTTCATTTCTGAAAACACGATCAATTGAAAAGTACTTCTTTGGTTCAAAGGGTTTCTTCTGCAAGTAATGTCAAGAAATCAAACAATAAAAGGTCAATTTGAATTGACTTCCACTTTTATTTGCGACTCACATTTCAGCTTTATCTAATTTGGAACTCCCAAAACCTTGCAAAACATCCAAACATTGACATTTAGTAGTTTTTCATAATTAAAAAAGATTAATCTCTTTCTTTTTAAATCTTTTAAGGCAGAATCATACACGGAAATAATACTTCTTTTGCTTCCAAAGAGGCCACAATAATGCTTCTAGTTCAAAGCGGAACATACTAGGACAAATTGCACAATAACATCACAAAGTCATTTAGTGTGTGAAACGACTTTTACTTCACTATTCTACTGTTTCCTTTTTAGCAATCGATATTGTACTTTTTATTTAATGTTGAACACCCTGATTCTTAAAAACATGGACAGTTATTTGCAAAATTGAAATCATGTAATTGTTTTCATAATCTTTTCTATTCTTTTGGTTTTGGCGAGAAAGTAAAAACTGAGACACGTGGGCATGTAACAGTTCTATAGGAACATGAAGAACTGCAGAAAATATGTTAACGGTATTTACCAAGTGTCTTAACCAACATTTATTATGTTCTACAAACTATAACTGGCTATGAGGTGGTATAGCAAGGGAGCAAAAATGAAAGGCTCATAAATGGTTCTAGTTCTTGTCGGCAATGTTGCAAGCTATTCTGGATGAAGTGATCCAATACTATGCAACGAGACAATAAACAGGAAGAAATGCCTAGTCTAGGATTGGCCAAACAATTGCAGAGGAAGCTTTTTGACAGGAAAGCATCAACCACAACCACACCTGTGCCAACAAGTAAAGCATCCGCCCGGAAACAGCAGTTGTGTGAGTTCGTAAAAGGTTCTTATTTGCTTCATCTCTTTTCCACTCATATCCATATCTGTTCACCCAAAAAAAAAATCCATCAGCAAAAAAAATGTGAGGCAAATCTTACATCAATAGCAGAGATTAATACAGGAATGGAGTTAAAAATGAACATGCATTGATAAGAACATGAAACAAATAAATATGATACCCTCGAGACTGGTAACCACCCGATTCGTGAACTCTCTTCACACGTTCAACATAATCTTCAGGAAGTTCCCTCGTGATGGAAGGAGCTATATGCATTTACAAGCCATACAAATATGAGAACAACTTCACAAAAAGTGAAACTACCGATCACGCAATCAAATTGGACAGACCTTTCAGAAAGAAAGTATCATGTGAATCACGAGCAGGGTGCTGCTGAGGCTGGAACAGAGCATCAAAGTTCCAGAAACTGCACATTAACCAGAAATGGGTAAGATCCCCATAGAAGGGTATTCTACAACAAAGCTGGGCAACAGTAAATACAAGGCAAAAGCACCTCATGCATGGTAGATCTCATTATTCTTATTACTGATTTCGTGAAGTAGACAATAAACAACTAAACTCATATTTATTAACTTAGCCTTCAAGATGCACGCTCACATGCATCTGCTTAGCCCTCAATACATCAGATGCATCATCAGTTACAAAAAAGTTGAAGAATGTAGGCATCCAAAACCCCCAATGTTCAGCACCAACAGATAGAACTCACAGACAAATTGAGATGACCTTTTATTCAGGGAAAATGTGTACTGTGTGCTATATACTCTTTCTACTTTCAATCTGTGTCTGGAGAGCACAGAAAAACCAGGAATTGAAGCATGTTGTCCAACTATGGAACCTTAATATAGATGTATTATACATAAGACCAATTAGTGTAAGTTTTGTGATCATAGTAATAAGTGCTTAACATATCATGGAGCACCAACTTCAACATGAAGCATGTATAGAACAACAAAACAGAGATGAGAACCCATACCTGCTTTCCGCAAGTTGTTTGTGGGCATTTCCTCGAAACTGCAACCAACAAAAGAGCCACTATAAGCAACTATGGAACCAACGAACAAAAGGGTAAACAAACTGTCATACTTTCAGTAGCATGAGAAATTGCCACGTCTTACCCCATATAAAGAAATATATTCTTCAACTGCTGCCTCACCTGAAAATGAGGAAAATAAAATATTCGTAACCATAGTTAAGAAAGTGATGGGGAAGTCAGACTATTCGAAGTTGATGAGGATCTATAACTAGTCCAAGTTTCAAATTTAAGAAATTAAGCTTAAATTGCATATGTCAAATTTGCAAAAACTTTAAATGATGGACATATGAGAGAATATCGGTGGCAACAGCATGAACTTGAGGATCATACTGCAAAGAGCTCACTGTCATATCGAAGTTCCACTATGTTTATGAAAGATTTCACAAGAACGTTGCAAATGGAGCAGCTTTTAGTTGCCATAACAATCAGAGAAAGCAAGATGGTAGGAAACATAAATTACATGGACTTTGTTTTTGGGCAGCTATACTTGCTTTTTATCTTCCAAAAATCAATTAATACTTCTGATAGCCGATCTAAAAAGTTAAGTAATCAAGAAGTTCAATAATATCCTTTGCAAGTCAAGTTACTTGACTCCAGATACTGTCCTCACTTCTTTGATAGGTAGCACAGTTTGTTATTCAATTAAAAATTGAAACATTTTGGACCTTATGGAGTGTTGTCAACAATATGTGACCCAGACCCGCATAAAAATATTCAAGATCTAGCTGAACACATCCAGCATGCGACAAAATAGACTCTCCATAACTTCTTTTTTCAGGTTAAACCATATCATAGATTTTTATGCAGATTTCATCTCCTCTAACATATCCATTTAATTCTCTTCAATAGATGCCAATTTATTGATCCACATGGCCAGTTCCTATGAAATTGACAAACAGTCTGACTAAATGTACTCTTTATAATTTTTGCAGGACCTACCGAGTATCTAGCTCTGAATTTCTCTACGCAATTGACACAGAATTCATCCTTATGATTAACAAAGGTTTTCCACATCAATGTCAAGTGAAGGAGATAACTCTAGAGCTCAAAATTTAGAAGCAAAACCATGATTAATAAAAAGATACATGCAACAACCAGTTGAATTGAACATAACATCAAAATCTCAGTTCATGCCCAGGGGGACACACAGTTTCCATGGCACTAAGCACCTTAACTGTCTAAGAGATTAAATGTAGCCATGATGACTCATGGTGCCACTTCAGTCTACAAAAGTGACCGGGGTTCTGAAGTAGTTGGTCCATTGTGTTGATTTGACCACCAAGTAGGGACCCTTCAGCAGAGGTCAAAGCTAAGGATATGATTAATTCATATTCTACTTAGGCCCTACGTCCAATCATCTTGGGTCAAACACACTGGAACAGGCTAAGCATAATATTAATCTCCTCAATAAAAACATCTAAAGAATAAAATCCTTGCCTTGAGAAGTGGATGAATATGGCCACCTCCAGCAGGTGGACCCTTGGCGCTGAAGTTATACTCTTTGAACTCTAAATCCTTCCAGTCACCCCTGCAATAAAAGTGCATGCTTTATCAGTTCACAAAAGTGAACTGGTAACAAGCACATCATATCTCATCTAAAACAGTACGAGCTACCATTATCAGGGCCCACATCCATCGACCAATCAGCCTTGTGTGATTTCCTCAATTTAAAATAGCCAAGTTACATGTATGTGACAAAGACAACCCATAATAGTAAATAATCCAACGATTACGAAATTGGAGAGTTACTAGGTAATAGCGTTCATAGATTCTAACAATGTGAGAATTGCTTGGCTGCTAAAGCAAGACATTCAAATAAGTGAATAAATTAGTAAACGAAAAAGCATGAAAGTAAACACAAGAACTTAAAGGTTATGTCTGGAAGGCCAAAATCACCCTTCAACCGAATCGGAGTTTAAGGGTCAAATTCCCTTTCCTCTGTCAATAAAGAAAGTGAGAAGCATTTGAAATCCACTTAAAAGGTAAATGTATATTCCTTTTTCTCTCCAATGATAAATCTGAAGACTTTCATACAACAGCAGACTCCCTCTACTTTTCCGAAATAATGGAACTTCACATCTTTAGGGATATGTAGCTGTAAGGTAGGGGACATTAAGTAAACAGAAACTTTCACACATCAAACAATTTCCCTCATAGACCAACTAATTTAGCAACATTAATGCACAACTTTCTCAATAAATAAACTAAAAGGTAAAACACAGACCAAAAACCAAAAAACCAAAATGTAAAATTAACACCTCTGGAGATTTTCCCGAGTCAAATCTGTAGCAGCCTTCTTCCTTTTAGGGGCATAATTAGGACCTCTCTTCACTGAGTAACCTTTCCATGTCCTTGAAGAAAACAGGTTTTACATAGATGCGAGCATTAAGAACAGAAAACCCGAGAAAGTTTACAACTTCTGGACCAACCAAGTAATTTGTAAACCAAAAGTTAAAAGATAGTATTTACTGTGGAATAATAAGCTTTCTTGCTCTGAGAGCTTTGATGTTGTCTGCATCAATATCCTGAGACAAAGGGGATATTAGGTCAAGAGACCTTTCAAATATTGCATGAGCGGGAAGGAAAAAGGACAAAATAGTCTGTATAAACTACTCAAGTTTACATCTGGATCTAAAAGAGAAGAACAAGAGGGGGACAAGTCCTTAAATTACTGATGTGTCGATTTTATTGCAGTAAACCTCATGCTACACATCCTTAGGCTTGCATCGATGCACAAGCAACCAGATACTCACCAAAGCCTACCAAATATCCATACCCCATTATGCATGACTTTGGTGGATGAGAAAGTTATCCATGTGAGAAGAACACCACTTCCCAACAATACGTGATGTGACAAGCCAATTAAAATTGAGTGATTTCAAATTTTAAGTGCCAAATAAATGAAATGTATAGCAAGCAATGTGATTGGTCAATCACGCCAGATCAGCTGTATGACCAACACATAAAATACTTCTCCCTGATGGATAAGCCCACATTGTGAACCTCAATAACTTACAGCACCGATTACAACTCAAAAATCGCATGTCTACTAAACACAGGAATTTCAGTAGTATCTCTAGCAAAAAGTTGAGACCATTTGCCACAAATGGCTTAAGGGCCCGTTTGCTTCAACTTTGCAAATGAGCCTCGGGAGAATGCAAATACTTTTAGGTTAAAGCTCCTTAGGAAAATGCAAATGGCGTTTGGTAAAAAATTCTTTGTGAAGCTACTTTGGCCCAAGTAGTGTTTGATTTTTTTTTTTTGCAAAGGGCTTTGGGATTTTCTTTTCTATTAAAAAAAAAAGTTACCCTTTGTTGAAGGCGGGAAGGGCTACGGCCGCCAGCGAGCCAGATCTGGCGCCAGCGCCGTCGCCCGACCTCAAGCGACAAGGCCTAAGGTCACGCGACCTAGGCACCGTCGCATGGACTCTCGCGACCTCAAACAACGGCCGCTTGGGGTCGCGCAACCCAGGCTGACGGCGCTTGGGCGGTCGTGTGACCTCAGGTGGCCGTCGCCTGGGTAGGGCGACCTCGCCAGCCCTTCGCCGTCCAGTTCTGGTGTCGCCAGCCGCCCTTTCGCGAAGAAGATGAACAGTAACAATAAGGGGAAAATCGGAATATTAAAGAATAAATGAGGGTAGTTTGGGAAGAAAAAAATAAATTTTAGCATTTGGCAAATGCTAAAAGCCCAAAGTTAGTCCTGACCAGCTTTGAGCATTCCCAATGCTGGCTTTCGGCCAAAAGCCTATGGGGAATACTTGCCAAACACCCTAGCATTTCCCCAAGGGCTTTCGAGGCCGAAAGCCCCTTGGGAATGCCGGACCAAACGGGGCCTAAGAAGGTTCATAACTTCATACCAAACGATAGACAACATGGACCTACTAAACAATAATTTTCTCGAGTGTTTGGTATTATCCGCATGCATCTTTTGAAGAAACCCACTTCATTGAAGATCTTACCATATTACTCTCAAACGTCAAAGAGATCTCTCGTTACATACTAGATGATACTTATTACATGGAAAGTAAGTCTTACAATGACAAAAAAAAAACTAATAATAATGTATGACATATCACAACAAAGAAGGGCAAAACATTAAGTGGTAAGAAAGAATTCATGAACAGTTCACTCACTTGCCCATCTTTTATCCGTGTAAGCATATCTTTGACTTTGTCATCCACATGTTGAACCTACAAGAAGTTTTCCATTTCTTCGTTAAAAATATAAAATAAGGAATATAAAATGGGTGCATTCAAAACTTAGAGCCACGAACAAGTGGGTTTCCTTTTTTTATCCTCAAAGAAAAACTCAACCAATAATAATGTATCAGGAACTTATATACCAACTAAAATTCAAATCCAGCCACTCAAGTCTCCACAATTGCACTAAAGATTTGACTTCACTCTTAAACTTATGAAGACAACTGATGCTAATAGTAATGGCAGAAGTCATGAGAAAGAAAAAAAAAAAAAAACCAATTCAACGCAGCAAACCAAATGAGACAAACCAACGAACTGTCTGATGTTAGATCATCTAACATCCAAGACACACTGATTCTTCCTTTAGCAGTTCATAATACAACTAGAACAAAGAAAAGTCACATAGAACTTATATACCCACAATCAACTTCAAATGCTAACAATCTGGGAAAGTAAAACTTTGAACACAAAGAACGGGGTGCAGCTCAAACAATATATTCCATGTTAGAAACTAAAAGAAAATACTTTATAGCTCTCAAGTAATTTCAAGCCCATTTATTTTGCTCGTATGCTTTGTACCTTTTGTTTTATTCTAAAAATATAAAATAGGACATGCATTAAAAAAAAATTAAAAGGAAACCAATATTGCCAAGAGCAAGGATGGCAGCTGATTGGCAAACAAAAATGAAATGCTAAATGAATTAATTGTTAGAAGAAAACATTTCAGAAAGCTAAATGGTAGAAAAGATCATGCTAAAATGAATACCCTAAGTTGCAAGATATTTAAAGATTCGATACAAGTTACTGTGTATCTCCACTAAAAATTTGGCAATGTAAATTGTAGTGCTCCATAGTTCTAGTGTATCATAATGCATTGACTGCGTTGCAAATTACAAATGTGCAAAGGATGAGTACATCTCATAGATTTTCCAAGCAAAACTATGGACACAGAAAAACAATAGCTAATGAGAAAGCCTAAATGTTAACAGGGAAAGACTGCACTGCATTACTTGAAAGTCCAACATGGATGGAAGGCAGAAAAATGTTCAGAGAAGTCCAAATGACTTGAAAATGGGGGAAATTTCTTCAATCTCAGCTGCTTTCAGTAAAAGTAAATGCCAAAGGTAATGCAAAGTAGCAGCAAATGAAAAAAAAAATTTCTGTAGTGCTTTCTTCTTCATTTCTGGATACTCCAGAAATAGATGGCATTCATTGGATGTTGACCTGAAAGGCAGGTATTCCTCAATAAACCTTTACAGCAATTAGCTGAATGTTTAGTTAAATTCTTCCAACTTTACACTCAGTTAATTCCAGTAGCATCCAAACAACTAAATTAAGGCACCATTATGCAGGAAATTGCATCAACACAGCTGCAGTCAGAACATTTTATAGATCAAGAACCGAATATCTGTAAAATACACACTTCACGAGTTCCGTGAAACTCAAGAAAAAGGAATTAAATAAGAAAGAATTATTCACGCTCTTACAAATCAGAGGAATACAGATCAGAGGATCTAATAAAATGAAGTCAAACCCTAAGGAAACTTAAATAAGCAAAGAAGAAAGCTTTTGAACAGAAGATACAAAACCAGAAAATTCATCAACAAAATAGCATAGTTGCTTACCTTTCTAGATATATGTTTGCCCATCTCGACCCATTTATTCTTCCCTGCTTGTGCACAACCTATTTTGAAAACCGAGGGGTCAAGCCTTTTCTGCATCCATGAATTAACTCAGCGATAATTCATCCATTCTTAGATATTCTTACATAGAATTCGAAAAGGGAAAACTTTTAGAAAGATGTCAACAGCTCGATATGCTATACACTCAACTCGCAGGATGAAATCCACATTTACCCCCTAGAAAGCAAACTTGCAACAAAAGAATCACTCACCGGGCGCAACGTCGACAGCATCGCAAAAACCAGTCAGATCAAAAGTGGCGGTACTAACCTGAAGTTCATCACGAGAGATACCCTCTGGCGGTACAGCCAAAAACAGCTGCACTTCAGGTGATCCGGCAATCGCATACGTCTTCCCTTCCTCTGTAAGCACCCACGTTTCCCTCTTAATGTCCTGCACGTCCAGTCCAGTCCATAACGTTAACATTGGTGTAACAAAGAAGCGAAAAGCACAAACATGCAACGGAATCCGCGACCCGGTGGATTATCGGCGTCCACACACTCCAATGTACCCTTATCAACACCAATTCCGCCACGTCCAACCCCAACAATCAAGACTCTCGTGGTGCACGAACAAGAGAACGGACAAGGATTGCCCCCATACACATGCCCTTAACGCTCACTACAAGCAAACCCTGGAAAAGAATTGACGAAAAACGCGCGCACGACGATCGGCAAGAAGCTCATTATCTAAAAAAAAATTGTAGGTCCACTGAGATTATCGGCGTCCGGACACTCCAATGTACCCATTATCAGCACCAATTCCGCCATGTCCAACCCCGTCACAATCAAGAATCTCCCGCGGCGTACGAGCAACGGAACGGACAAGCATTGCCCCATACGCGCGCGCGCGCCCTTTAACACTCGCTACGAACAAAACCCAGAGAAGTATCGACGAAAATGCGGGCGCACGACCGATCGGCAAAAGCAGCGGGGGCACCGGCACTGGACGGCGAAAATGACCTGAGGGTCGATGTATCTGAAGCCGTGGAGGCTCTTGATGACGTTGACCACCTCGTTGTGGTCGATCCCGTGCACCGCCGCGAACTCGCCGGAATCGGCGATCTCGTCGTGGTTCTCCAAGAACCCTAGGATTGCTTCTTCCGCCATTTCTCTTCTCTCTTCAGCCGACACCAAAACCCCCCCCGGGTTGAGTCCCTGAGTAATAAGGGTAGAGAGAAGACGATCCCGTTTGGCTGGGCTTGGGCTTGGGCTTGGGCTCGATCCAAATCAACGAGAATAGTCAACGAGATGAATCCGTTGACATGATCGCCGATCGAGCAGCGGGGAGCACCGTCACGGCGCGCCGCCGGGTTGCCGTCGCCGGTCAGTCTTGCCACAAGGAAACCCCTAATCCTCCGTGGTGGATGCTCGGTGGTTAAGGGTATCCTTACCGCAAAGTAGGAGTTGAAGCTCCGACTAAATCGCCCCGCCTGTCTAGATGTATATATCTAGCGAACTGATATGACTTTGTTCCTTATTTTAGCGTGTTTGCGCACCCATTCCCTTAATTGCCCCTAAACATTTGTTTTTTTCCAGGAAGAAAAATACTCTCTCGGTGTTTTACATCCAGAATATGTTGAGGTCCACAAGAAGTGAGGCCTCATACCAAATAGCTTTACCTCTTGCTTAGGAGGAAGGAAAACCCTAATCTGTAGGCAAAATTATCTGATCCTCTTTGGACGTTGTCGTTTTCGAATTACGGATAAATCGAAAGGCTTTTTTTGCTGTTTTATATATATAATGTTGTTTTGCTAGTTTTGATTTTTATGCGTGTTAGGGTGACTTTGGTTGGATGAGCACGGTGAAATTTCTGCGAGACTTACCTCATTGTAAGGTACTGTGTCATTTTGGATCCTTTCTCTTTTGTAGATCAGGTCGAAGAATTGCCTTTTTTTTTTTTTCCTTTACTATGGGCAAGATACTTAAGATGTTACTTGAATATATAAAACTACAGTGAATATCTTATGCATAGTTGGATCTTGATATTCTTTGCATACACCAAAAAAAGTGTTAATACATGTTAATCCAAACCAATGAGATTTCACTAACATTTCTAAAAAAAAATCTTATTTTTATGTAATGTTTGGATTTAATTAAATTTGATCTTTTAAAGTTTCGTTTCGAAGGATGTAAATGTGACTTTATTTTAGAAAATCTTCAACGAGGGTTGTTTTTTCATTCAATTCATTATATATCATCCCATTAAAGGATATGTATTTTTTTATTTTTTATGAAAAAAAAAATAAGAAAGGATCTAATGGTGTTATCCGTGAGACAAAAAGCAAAAATTTATAAATGAATGGTGTTATGCACGACAAAAGCGAAAATTTATAAATGTGTTAAAAAATTGTCTATGCTAAATTTTTTCTAGATTCTACTTGACAGTTTATATAAGTAGAAAAGAATAAGGTCTATTGGAAATTTCTATTTTCGACAAATGATTTTTATGGAAGTAAAATCTAACAATGAAAAAATCACATTATCTTTAATATACATGGGATACCTACAATAAATAAAAACTAAACATATGAAATTCTTAGTTATGGTAATTGGATCCTGCATATAAATAGAAAAAAAAAAAAAAGGAAAGTAAATAAATTTGGGGTCGCCAAATTAAATTGCAATTTAATGATCAACGGTCCGCTTTTTTTGCGAAAAATAAATATAATGGAATTTTCCTAAAAATAATCAATTGTATCGCACACATTTATACACGGTGAGATACAAATTGGGAAAAATTCTACATTTTTAGGAAAATATACACTTAATTATACATTTGTACAATTGATTATTTTTAGAAAAATGTTTTTTAAAATGTAGGTAGGTAATTTTATTCTTTTGGTAAAAATTGGGTGGATTTAGGGATATAAAGGGTTACGGGATAAGCGCACCGAAGTCTCGAAACAAATTACAAAAGTGTAATTGAGCCCTAAAACTTGTCGCGAAAGTGCAATCGAGTTTTAAAATTTTCAAAAAATATAATCAAATGCTAAAACTTATCACAAAAATTCAAATCGAGTTCAAAAACTTTCAAAAAAGTGCAATTAGCAGATGAACTTGATTTGATCAATTTGACAAGTTTCAAGACTCGATTGCATATTTTGAAAGTTTTAGGACTCGATTACACGTACACGATAAGCTTTAGGATTCGATTGTATTTTCGCAATAAATTCGAGGACTTCTAATGCACTTATGTCGTACGGCGCCGTCCTCGAGATTTTGGCAAAAGCTGAGATAACTTGTTTTCGTCGGTCTGCATATCTGGATGCAGAAGTCCCGTGTGGACAAGTCTCAAGCAAACGCAACGACGCCGCATCGGCCGTATCATCAGAGAGTCCGAGGATCTTCCATCCTATCGCCGTGGCTAAGATTTTTAAGGAGGAAGCCGATTGAAGAAACCCGGAAGTCAATTTCCTTCCATCTTCACCCCGTGTACGGGCAAACGATCGTTCATCGCCATCGTCAGGAGGCTTTTTGGTCGCGTTTCATCAAATCGCGGGCGTCGTGTTCGTCGCGCCCCCAGGGGCGTCTGAGAGGTGACCCGCCACGGAAGGTAGCGCCTCTTTGCCCCCACCACCCCACGAGGAAAGCCCTAATCCGTAAGCAAAATTGTCGGTTCTTTTTGGTGGTTGTCGTTTGAATCTCTCGGGGAGGGGAGGAGGAGCTGGTGCTTTCTGAGGTTTTTTTTTTCATCTGGGTGATTGGTAGTTCAGCGAATTAGGGAGAAATCGAAAGGCCCTTTTTCTGCTGGTTTGGTTCGTGTTTGTGCTAGTTTTGATTTTCATGCGGTGGGGGATGGTTGTTGGTGTTCGGATGACTTCGGTTGGATAGGTACGGTGTAAATTTCTGGTGCTTGTTTTTACGTGAGGATTTTGATGCCCCCCTTTCTGTTTTGGCGTTCCTTCTGATGCTTTATGTCTGGTCGAGACTCATCTTATTGCGAGGCGTGGTTGTTCTGGATTGTCCTCTGCAATATGTTGGTGTGATTAGCTGCTTGGAGCTTCACGTTTTCCCTGTGGCATGTCTATCTGAAATTCTGTGCATCTTTTGCAGGGCAAAGTTACCCTTTTTATAGCCGAGTTCATGTATGATGTGCGTTGCGGTGCTTAATTGTACATGCGGGTTGGTCCATGGCAACTTCTAAAGGGAGAGTTTCGTATTCTTCGCTGTCTAAGATAGACAAAAAGGAGAGCGGTGGGTTTACATACGGCGATGAATACTCTGATTCTGGATGGATTGTTTCGGAGGGTGGAAATGCCGGTCCAGCGGCCTCGAAAGACTCCAAACAGGATGGACTGTACCCGTTTCTGCCGGAATTGGAAGATGGTTATGAGGAGGAATATGATTCCGGTGATGAAGTGAGTAACCCGAGTCAGGTTCGTGGTCCACCAGAGGTGAACTTGAAAAATGTGGTTGGCGGTATAATTGCAATCTTGACTGGGCGTAATAAAGGTCCAAGTCTACCTGCAGGGCAGCAATTGTCGAGCTCCAATGTCTCATTCTTGGGGTCGGGTAAAAATGGAGATACGTACTTGCACTCCTCGGTTTACATCCCAAGTGCCCCACCGCTACTTGAATTCGATGGAAAGAATCACAGTGCATATAAGGATTTGCTGGAAGCGGAACCTCCAGACTGGCTTCCTGATAGTTCTACGACTGTTTGCATGCAGTGCACTGCTCCTTTCACAGCGCTTACTAGGGGACGGCATCATTGTCGGTTCTGTGGTGGGATTTTCTGCCGTATATGTACCAAGGGGAGGTGCTTGTTGCCTGTCAAGTTCAGGGAGAGGAATCCACAGAGAGTTTGTGACACGTGCTACGACAGGCTCGACCCATTGCAAGGAATCCTTATCCACTCCATTAGCAATGCGGTGCAAGTAGCTAAGCATGATGTCATGGATTGGACCTGCACGAGAGGATGGCTGAATCTTCCCGTTGGTTTAAAAATGGAACATGAGATATACAAAGCTTCTAATACATTGAGAAGTTACTGTCAGGTGGATTGTGCTAATAATGGACACTCCTTCTGCTATGCTTCAATTGAACTCTACTTTTCTTCCATCCCATTGGCCTCATTCTTATGAATGATAAATTGGTTCTTTTCCACAGACAGTTGTGAACTATTGTTGTTTCTTTCATGCCCTTGTCAATTATGAAACTAGGCGCTAATGCCTTTAATCTTTTGCATGATGATGTGGGCAGGTTGCTCTTTCTAACCCAGAGAAGTCCATACCCTTGGCAGTTTTACAAGGTGCAAAAGGCTTGGCCATTGTGACTGTAGCTAAAGCTGGTGTGCTGGTTACGTATAAAATTGGCACTGGTTTGGTCATTGCTCGAAGAGCGGATGGAACTTGGTCTGCCCCATCGGCAATACTCTCTGTTGGTTTAGGATGGGGTGCTCAGGTAACTTGGATTCTAACATTTCCTGTGCTTTTTGGTTTGTATTCCCTCATTGTGAACAAGTAGATATGCGCTCTTCGGCTTTTGATGCTAATCTTGGGCAATTTTAGTCTGATGTTCGTCTTATGATTTTCTACTTTCTCCTGTTTTCCCATCATTCATTGATGCACTCCAGATCGGGGGCGAGATCATGGATTTCATCATTATACTCCATGATTACAAGGCTGTGAAGACATTTTGCAGTCGCATGCACTTCTCTCTTGGTGCTGGTTGCAGTGCTGCAGCAGGTCCTGTAGGGAGAGTGTTGGAAGCAGATCTTCGAGCTGGTGATAGGGGTTCTGGCATGTGTTACACCTACAGTTGCAGTAAAGGTATATTGTCTGGTTTTATGCCTTCAGATGTTCTATTATGATGTTTTCGATGGATATGCTCATAGAGTAAAATGCCAGGAACCACCTTCATTCGCATCTAATACTTGCTATGCTGTCAAATCAAGATTGGAATAGTTAGTCATAAAGCTCATTTTCTAAATGGTAAATCATAAGATTCAGTAAAAACTTTTTAGAGTAACTTGAAAAGAAGGAAAATGTTACTGAACCCTAGCTATTAGTGCGAAAATGTAGAAAAAAAAATGTAATAAGACATATAAACACATTATTTTGAAGAAACATCATGCTATCGTGTCAATGAACACAAATGATATATGTAAGAAATTCAAGAAAATGATGCCTTTATCAATGGAATCGTAACATGTAAACATTCACAACATTAAATGTCTATAAAACATAATGCCAAAACTTTTGGAGCCCAACAATCACAAGTCTAGGAGTCTGACCAAATTGTAGTGAATCGTACCAAATTGTATCGAATCATGCACAAATTGCAAGATTCGCTTGTGATACTGATGCATCTCCAATTCATAGCTAAGAATTGAATTGTCTTGTGTATGAATGAATCAAGTCACACGATTTGGATCGCTAATGGTACGATTTTTTAACAACACTGCTTGCTCCTATCTCCTTAATATCACAATGTATCATGACGTTGGGCAGAGCTGATCTAATCTGGAGTTGTTTGGTTCTTATGGTTGAGGGAATTCAGAATATGGCTTAAAATGCCTTTAGAAATCCTCGAGCCTCGTAATTGTGGGTGCCGTATGTCCAAAACAATGTTTAGTGCCATGTTTCACCAGTAGCGTTGTGATGATTGCTTTTCTGTTTTGCTGCTCAATATGGTTGGATGATTCATGGAACTTAATGCCTTATTTTTTTACCTTACTTTGAGAGGCATGCCTGTTGTAGCATAAAGGAGGCTTAACTTGTAGATACTATATGTGCAATGAAGTTGCAAAGAAATTGAAGAGCCTATGTCGGAGTTATCTCACAGGGTGAACTTCTTTTTCTTTTTTCCCCTCGCAACCATTCGTTGGGATTTCCTTACAATTTGATGCTTCAAATTCGGATTGAAATTTTTTGAAACTGTTGTAACATCAAGGGTAGAGAAGCTGGGCAGGGAAGTCTGATGAATATTGACTTTTAATTTACCATCTCCTCTTTCCTTATACGAAAACCTGACGATGGCTTGTTCCTTGATGGAGGTGTGTTCGTGGGGGTGTCACTGGAGGGTAACATGGTTGCCACGAGGATGGATGCTAATCTGCGTTTCTACGGCGATCCATATCTCACCACATCCGACATACTGCTTGGGACGGTGGATAGACCGAAGGCTGCTGAGCCTTTATATGCTGCACTGGAAGATCTTTTCTCGACGATCCGTGGTCCTACTGCTCATAGATCATTGCCTTATCGTCACACGTATGCATGATTGGCCTGTTCTGCTCTATCTGTTTCCCTCTGCAAATGGTGGCTACTGTAAATACAAAGTCAAAGACCTGTAAATAACAATGGTTGGGTATAGTTTATTATGATGACATTGGCCGAACGAATGAACTGCGGAGGTCTTTGTGTGAAGAAGACCTATTCTTTTCCAAGTTTAAAGATTGTTTTATGCACTGTGAACTGGTAGCAATTCAGATTGTTTTCCAAGTTTAAGATTGTTTCATACCTTGTTTGGGCCTCGAGAAGCCTCGGAGAAGCGTGGAGTCTCGTCGTGTTCAATCTCGAACCAATTCTTGAAGCTAGTGTCCCTGGTTTCGGCAATTCAGAAATGATTGGCATGAGATAACAATAGATGACGGTAGACGGGATATATGTTTATGGATATTTTGGCAATTCATAATGCTGTATTTGTGGTTACTCTTGATCGTTGTGATTACAACAAGAAGTGAGAAATTCTTCATAGTTGAAAACCATTTCAACTCAAATTTAAATTATGAATTTGAAACATGCCAACCCAAACTTATCGATCACCATTCACTTTGTAATTCCATGTACATAAATACCAAGGAGTTATTTTTTTTTCTTTAGACACGATCTCTTCAGGATTGGGATAAAGTTAATCCGAATATATTTTCTTTAATCCGAATATTTTTCTTACTTTTTCCAAGGCAATCCTAGTCTACATGTGGAAGCTACTTTGGAAATTACAAAAGGAGGAGAGAGAGAGAGATCTTTGAAGGTCCTTATTAAATTAAGCAGTACATAAATCTTAGCTTAATCTACGATTTGTTATCTTAAGAAATCTGTAATTTGGTCATGATGTAGTGCAATATACCAATTAAATCAGTCAGTAAAAGATTTGGACCTTGCTGTTACCAAAAGAAATTCTTCAAAAAGCCCTTGCTTGCTACTAAAATGAACCATAAAATATTCATGCCATTAACAACTTCTTCCACACTTTCCTGTTCATGCCCTTCTATTTTTCTGGATTTTATGTAAGGAAACTAAATTAGCGGAAGCGAATCGATATTAATATAAGAGCACGGGGAATCAAACAAGAAGAGTGAAAAATATGGAGAATTGAGAAAAAATATTAATGTCATCACAAAATCACATTGGTTCTGTAATTATTTACGCATTCAGAATTCAAACCTTCTTACCTCGCAACCATTTAAAGCCCTTTTTCTCGAAAGGGAAAAAAACTAAAAAACCAAAAAAACTTGCCCAACACATTTACCCCGAACTTTTTTTGACACAAAAACCCCAAACTTTTTTTTGACACATTTTTTCCAATATCTCTTTTTTAGAGTATTTTAGTCTTTTCCTTTTTTTTTTTTTTTTCTTTTTTTTTTTTTCCCATGGACCCTCACCCCATGAGGGTCTCCTAGGTGATCTTCTTGCCGGGGAGGAGGGATCCTCGCCCGCCCGGTGAGGGTTGCCCTCGCACGGATTTGGCGAGGGCGAGCCTTGCCCAAGATCGGGTGAGGCTCGCCCTCGCTCGCCCAGTGAGGGTGGCCCTCGCCGCCCGACGCAGGCGGGCCGCTTCGCCGCCCCAGGCGAGGGCCTCCCTTGCCGGGCCGCCGATTCAAAAGGAAAAAAAAAAAAAAAGAAAAAGCGGAAAAGACGAAAATGCCCATAAAGACAATGTTTGGGGTGAATGTGTTAAACAAGAAAAGTTTGGGGTTTTAAAAAAAAAAAAAATGAAATGTGTCACAATTCGCAAAATTTGAGAGTTTTTTTGGTAGCCTTTTTCCTTCTCGAAATAATTCAAACCCCAAGCATTTATTTTTTACACACACATTCCGGATTTTTTTACGCAATTGCCAACCTTAATATATTTTACTTACAAAGAAATGGAAAACCTCCAACGCTTTAATGGAAAATTTTTGAAGATAAATAGCCGTTGCATATCCAGACGGTAATTTAAAAAATCCGAACATCCCCACGATCGCATTCCATAATGTTCGTCAATTCCGAAATCGAAATTAAATTTCCGTCATTTTAAAAATATATTTAAGTCCTTCGACCAAAAAAGATAAAAATAAATAAATTTAAGTTCGCTCTTATCAGCCCACGAAGTCGAAACGTCAGCTCGTTTTCGCTCCGAGCATCCCGGACTGACACGCCCCGCAGCTCCCACGGAGAAGGAACCCCATGGCGACGGAGGAGGTCGCCGTCGAGATCGTCGACGTCGACCGGTACGACGTGCCGGCGTCGCGCTTCGCCCCGATCGCCGCCGGCGGCAGCAGCAAGTCCGACGCCATCTCCGTCGAGCAGTACATCGAGGACAGAGACCTCTACGAGGCGATCGTCGCTTCTCTCCTCCAAACCAGGTCCCAAAGCCTCAACAACGGCGGCGGCGGCGGCGGCGGCGACGACGACGACGTGCGAGTCCTGGACGCGGTTCCCGCCGGAACTCGGCCGTCGTCCTCGCGGAAGCGGAAGAGGCCCTATAGCGGCTCATCGGTGACGGAGCCAGGTCAGGCGTCGAATTCCAAGCCCGATCCTTCGTTCGTCTGCGAAATCTGCGTCGAGCCGAGGACGGGCGGCGACCTGTTTCGGATCAAGGGCTGCAGCCACGCGTACTGCAACGATTGCGTTGCCAAATACGTGGCTTCGAAGCTTCAAGACAACGTGACGCGCATAGGCTGCCCCGTCTCCGGCTGCGGCGGCGTTCTGGAGGCGGTGTACTGTAGGTCCATACTCCCTCCGGAGGTGTTCGATCGCTGGGGCAACGCGTTGTGCGAGGCCTTGATTTTGGAGGCGGAGAGGTTTTACTGCCCGTTTAGGGATTGCTCGGCGTTGTTGATCCGCGACGGAGGCGAGGTCGTGAGGGATTCGGAGTGTCCGAATTGCCGGAGAATGTTCTGCGCGCAGTGTCGAGTGCCGTGGCATATGGGGGTGGGGTGTGAGGAGTTTCAGAGGTTGAACGAGGGGGAGAGGGGGAGGGAGGACATAATGTTGAAGAAGCTGGCGGAGGAGAAGCATTGGAGGAGGTGCCCCAAGTGCAGTTTCTACGTTCAGAAGATCGATGGTTGCGCGTTCGTGAAGTGCAGGTTGGTTTGCTTGCTTATGGCTCTTCCTTATATTTCCCTAACCAAATTGTTCATGTGAAATCTGGAAATGTTGTTGTATGAATTTGCCGCACTTTAGACCCTTCGACCCGATATATCTTGATGCTTGCTTATGTACCTGCGGCGCGTCTCATGTGGGGCTCGCTGAATTGAGGAGTGTCAGATTTTAGTTTCCCGATGCATTCAACAATGTCTGGTGAACTCACTTTCTGTGGGCTCTGGATGAATCATTGTTGTTTACTTGTTCTTTGGCTTTTCCTATGCACCTTTTTCGTTGTTGGTTTGTGTTGCTAGGTGTATTTTACTTGTCCCTTTCATTGGTTTTGGCAATAATTGTGCGAATCTGTCTTAGTTATGTTTGATCAACTTGGTTTGATTTGCCATGGTCACTCACTGCTCGTATGTTTCTTCTCACTCCTATTGGTTTTCCCACTCACTGCTCGTATGTTTCTTCTCACTCCTATTGGTTTTCCCATCTGCATCTGTAAAAAACTTTCTGATGAGGAGATGAGGTTCCTTGGAGGGTATCTTTTCAGTGAGGAATTACACATTTTACTCTGATAGGAAATGTGATGGATGGCTGCAACTAATATAAACCCAATGCTTGTAATAAATCAGCCATGCACATGCTTGAGTAGTTAGGTGCTTACACGAACTTTTCTCTCTTTTCTGATAACAACTTGAGTGATTGTGGCTAATTAAAGAGACTGATCTTATTATTCTTTATTTCTTTTATTCTTGGTTTCTTTATTAGAGTGCTATAGGATGTGCCTGGAGCTTCAATAAGAAGACAGCAAACCTTTCTAGCATTTGTATAAATTCTCAGTTCATGCTACAGCATAGAACTTGTTGGTATTATGTCTGTCACATTAAATGGAAGGTCCTTGTTTTCAAAAAGGTAAAACTACAAAGGTTAATGGGTTGGTGAAATGATAACAAGTTAATCTACCATATGGATATGCATTGTGCCGTGTCACATCTGCTTCATTAACCATCAATATCTCTTAAAACGGCAAGCTATATGCATGCCACAGATGTGATTAGTCGATGAAATCTAATTAGCAGTCTTTCTGTGAATGTGAAAATTGCTGATGTAGCTGAAACTACTACTTCCAAATTTTGTTACTATGCTTACACTAGCCCCGTTTGGTTCTACTTTGCAAATGGGCCTTGGGAAATGAAAGAACCTTTAACTTAAAGCCCCTAGGTTGGTAAAAAATCATTTGTAAAGCTATTTTGGCTCAAGTAGTGTTTGACAAATTTTTTTTTTTGCAAATGTCTTTGGGTTTATTTATTTTTCATTAAAAAAAAAAAGCAAACGGCGGCGAAGGGCTACGGCCGCCGGCGAGCTAGATCTGGTGTTGGCCTTGCTAGCGGCCGTCGTCCGAGGTCATGCAACCCCGGCAAGGGTCGTGTGACCCCAGGTGGCCCTCGCCGGGTCGCGTGACCTAGGTCCACCGTCGCCTGGGCGGTCGCGCGACCAAGGTGACCGTCGCCTTAGCGATCGCGCGACCTCAGGCGATCGTCGCTGGGGTCAGGTGCCTCGCTGACCCTTTGCCGACCCAATCTGGCCTCGTCGGCTCTGGCCGGCCGCCCTCGCGCAAAGAAGATAAACAGTAACAATGAGGGGCAAAATCGAAAAATTAAAGAATTAGTAAGGTTAGTTTGCGAAGAAAAAATTAGTTTCAGCATTTGCCAAATGCTGGCTTTTTACTTGAAAGCCCCTTGGGAAGGCTTGCCAAACACCCCAGCATTTCCCCAAGGGCGTTTGAAGGCCAAAAGTCCCTTGGAAAAACTGAACCAAACGGGGCCACTGTCATATTTCAAAATTTCTCCTGCTACTGTGATTCCGGGGTTCTCTGTATGTTAAGTATATGCCAAGGTCTTATCTTCCGTTTGTAGTGTCTAACACTTAAGTGGTGGATTTGAGTTTCCTTGGTCAATGATATTCGTGTAGCTCTGTTTGCCCCTTGTAACGTGTGCATCGTATTTGGTTATCTTTTTCGACATTTCTCTCTAGTCTGTTCAATTCAGGAGTGCAACGATTTTCAAGTTTTCAAGAGCTGTTGTCTTTTGATCACCTACCCTTTTTTTATTCAATGCCTGTGAAGAATGGAAACTGTCAATGTATTTTTGCACTGAAACTGATCCCCGGCAAACTCAACGTCTTCATTCTGTTCTTGGAATTGTAACAGGTGTGGAGTCGAATTCTGCTACCGATGTGGAACCCAGGCACAAGTGTCGCATTATTGTCCAAAGTGTCGGGGTTGAATCCTCTCGGCACGATGTACATAGTCTCTTCTTTAGGCTTTTGCAGCACAGCGGTGTATACGTCCTGCGATCTGTTTAACATGAAACAATTTCTGAAGTAGCTAGCAAGCTACTAGATTTCGGTTCCTCTGTTGAGCTGAATCTTGCACCTTTGTAACTTGTACAATTGTGCTTGGAGATTGTTATCTTTAGCCAAATGTTGATGCAGATTTAGTCATCAAAAGCACGGCAACAATGTTAAGGCATGCTAAGGTGATTTATTGAATTATGCATATTAGATGATGCGGCAAGATCCTATGGGTATATAAATAAGCGGGATTCATTAAATACTGATTCTGTGTTTCTCAAATCATTGACTAAACCAATATTAATAAGTGAATTAGGGTTTGGCTCAAGTAGATAATTCGAATTACAAATTTTCGACTGTATAACACGAGTCTGGTTGTCGGTCAGGGACTGGGCATGGGCACAGACGTCCTTGGCCAGCCTAGATGGACGAGGGCTTGAGTGTCCGGACCCAAGTCACTGGGGTTCCATGCTTGGCTTTTATGGACCTGGGGCCAGATGTCGGGGAGTTGAGCATGAGCACCGGGGCCTTAGGCTCGACCATTGTGGACTCGAGTCCGTGTCCTAGTAAGTCTTGTAGGGGCATTGGATTTTTGGTTTCGGCTTTTGTGGACGTGGGATTGGTGCCTGTGTTTTTGCTCGGGACCCGGGTCATGGTCAAATGAGGTTGGATTTGCGATCCTCTTACCCATGCCTAGTTTTTCCAAATGTTTGGGCGTAAGTTACTGGCTCATGAATAGTGTATGTATATTTAGAAAATCATATTTTGCTTTCAAAACAATAGAAAATATTTTCGGACTCTTTTTCACATTTCAATCAAACATCAAAAATGACAAAATATTTTTAGAAAATGACTTTAAATATAACATTTTTCATGAAACAAACGAGCCTAAAAAGTGTGGATAATCAACAAAATGCTTCAAAAATACGAGAATGAAGAGAATTTTTAATTTCCATCATGAATTACATCGTTTCTATGTTCATTTACATGTCCGATATCCAAATCTCCTTAAATTGCAACAACTTAAATTCCTTATATCGAAAAAATTCAAACCCGTAAATTCATTTTCTTATAGAACACATGTCAAACCATTTGCACAATTTAATATATTACTTATAAAGGAAAGATCTCATTTACAAAAATTATATCCCGTAATTTCCCAATTTTGAAAATTTCCCATCATAACAATCACATCCCATAATTTCATTAACACCCAATTTAATTTAAGTTTTCCTCATTTAAAATAATTTGAGCTTATTCAACTCGCTCCGGTCTCCTGAATCCCAGAAAGGCGAAACGGTACACCGTTTTCTCGTTTGCGCTCCCCTGGACTGACCCACCGCGGGCTCGAACGGAAAAACCCATGGCGACGGAAAAAGCCCTCGCCGAGGGCGTCGACGTCTGCCGGCGCGGCGCGTCGGCGTCGCGCTTCGCTCCGACGGCCACCGGGGCCGACACCCTGTCCAGCGCCGTCTCCGTTGAGCGGCACACCAAGGACAGACACCTCTACGACGCGATCTTCGCTTCTCTTCTCCCAACCGGGCCACAACGACTAAGCGAGGACGGCGGCGGCGGCGGCGTGCGAGCCCTGGACCCGGTTCCCACCGAAACACGGCGGTCTTCGTCTTCGCGAAAGCGGAAGAAGAAGCCCTACAGCGGCTCCTCGGTGACCGAAACAGGTCAGCCCTCGAATTCCAAGCCCTGTCCTTCGTTTGTCTGCGAAATCTGCGCCGTGCCGAGGAGGAACAAGGACCCTTTTCGTGTCACGGGCTGTGGTCACGCGTGTTGCAACGATTGCGTTACGAAACACGTAGCTTCGAAGCTACGCGACAACGTGACGCGCGTAGGCTGCCCTGTGTCGGGCTGCGGCGGCGTACTGGAGCCGGGCTGTTGTAGCTCGGTACTCCCTCCGGAGGTGTTCGATCGTTGGGGCGATGCATTGTGCGAGGCTCTGATTTCGGAGGCGGAGAGGTTTAACTGCCCGTTTAAGGATTGCTCGGCGTTGTTGATCGACGATGGAGGCGCGGTCGTGAGGAAATCGGAGTGTCCGAATTGCCGGAGACTATTCTGTGCACAGTGTAGAGTGCCGTGGCATGCAGGGTTGGAGTGTCAGGAGTTTCAGGGGTTGAATGAGGGAGAGAAAGGGAATGAGGACATAATGATTAAGCTGGCTCAGTCTTCGTCCTCGCGAAAGCCAAAGCGCAAGAGGAAGCCCTACAGTGGGTCATTGGTCACCGAAACAGATCAGCCCTCGAATTCCAAGCCTGATCCTTCGTTTATCTGTGAAATTTGCATCGAGCCAAGGACAAACAGCGACCTGTTTCCGATTAAGGGTTGTACTCATGCATATTGCAATGATTGCGTTACTAAATACGTAACTTCAAAGCTTCATGACAACGTGACGCGCATAGACTGCCCTGTCTCTGGCTGTGGCGGCGTTCTGGAGCTGGAGTATTGTAGGTCAATACTCCCTCCAGAGGTGTTCGATCGTTGGGGCAATGCATTGTGCGAAGCTCTGATTTTGGAGGCGGAGAGGTTTTACTGCCCGTTTAAGGATTGCTCAGCGTTGTTGATCAATGATGGAGATGCGGTCGTGAGGGAATCGGAGTGTCCGAATTGCCGGAGATTGTTTTGTGCACAGTGTAGAGTGCCGTGGCATGCAGGGGTGGAGTGTCAGGAGTATCAGGGGTTAATTGAGGGGGAGAGAGGGAAGGAGGACATAATGTTGATGAAGCTGGCTAAGAAGAAGCATTGGAGGAGGTGCCCTAAGTGCAGGTTCTTTGTTCAGAAGATTTCTGGTTGTGCGTTTGTGAAGTGCAGGTTGGTTTGCTTTTGGCTCTTCCTTATATTTCCTTAATTAAACATATTCCCTTAACCAAACAGTTCATATGAAATCTGGAAAAGTTGTATGAATTTGCCTCAGTTAGACACTTCACCCAGTTTATCTTGAGGCTTACTTATACCTGTGGTGCGTCTCACATGGGGCTCGCTAAATTGAAGAGTCTGAGATTTCACATACCCGATGCATTTAACAGTGTCTTGTGAACTCACTGTCTGTGGCCATTTGATGAATAATTGTTGTTTGTTTTTTCTTTGGCTTTTCCCATGTGTCCTACTTTATTTTTTCGGTTTGTGTGGCTTGGTGTGTCATACTTCTCCTTTGTTGGTTTTGGCATGCCTGTGCAAATCCATCGTAGTTATGTTTGATCAACGTGATTTGATTTGCCATGGTCACTCATTGCTCTCATGCTTTTTTTCACTCCAATTGCTTTTCCCCTCTGCATCTGTTGATTTCCTAATGAAAAAAACTTTTGATGAGGAGATGAGGTTCCTTGGACGATCTTTGCGACAAGGAATTACACTTTTGACTCTGTTAGGAAATGTGATGGATGACTGCAACTCATATAAACTTGATATTTCAAATAAATTAGCGATGCACATGGGCAAGTAGTTAACTGCTTACATGAATTTTTCTTTTTCTTTTTTGATAAAAACGTGAGTGATTGTGGCTAATCAAATTTAGAGATCTTATGATTCTTATTTCCTTGATTCTCGGTTTCTTCATCAGAGAAACTAGTTTGTTCTGTGTGAACGATGATAATAAGAGAAACTAGCCACAGTTATATACACAAGTCAAATGAAAGGTGTTTTTTTAAAAAGAAAAAGAAGAGAAACTAGTTTGTTCCGTGTGAATGATGATAATAAGTTAATTTGATACCATATGGATATGCATTATGTTATGTGTCGTGTTTACTTCATTCACCATCAAGTTCTTAATGCTATATGCATACCACAGATGTCATCAGTTGACGAACAGTGATTGCATTTGAATTAGCAGTCTTTCCATGAAAGTAAAGTTAATTCACATGTATACCCTTCTTTTCGATCTCTTCAAACTTGTATTTGTTACATGGACACACTTGAAGAATGGGCAAAGGTTGCTAAATCAAGTTGTCGTTCAAGGTTTGCAACCTCTCTCACGTTTGTTTACTCTTGTTGACTGGTAAAATTGCCTATGTTGATAAAACTACTGCTTCCAGATTCTTTTACTATGCTTGCACTTAAATTTCTCCGCCTACTGTGATTCCGTGTTTCTCTGTATGGTAAGTTTACCGTGGCATTATCCTCTGTTTGTAGTGTCTAAGTGCTAGCATTGAGTTTTCTCATCAATGATTTTCGTTTAGCTTTATTTGCACCTTGTAATGTGTGCATCATATTTGGTTATCTTTTTTGGCATCTCTCTGTTGTCTATTCAATTGGGGAGTGCAATTTTTTTCAAGTTTTCAAGAGCCATTGACTTGTGATCACCTATTGGTTTTCTTTTTTCAATACTGGTGAATAAGGAAACTGTCAATGTATGATGCGCTGAAACTGAAACCATACAAACTCAATGTCTTTGTTCTGTTCTTGGAATTGTAACAGGTGTGGAGTTGAATTCTGCTACCGATGTGGAGCCCAGGCAAAAGAATCGCATTATTGTACTGAATGTCGGTGTTGAATCCTCTCTTGGCACAATGTACCTATCTCTTCTTTTGGCTATTGCAGCACGGTGGTATATACATCCTGATATGGGAGCATCATGCTCAATGGAACAATTATCAAGCTCAACTCATATTTCGTTGATTGATCCAAGACCAATCCTTCCTCCTGCAAGCAAAGGCAAGTTTTGGCTATGGTGTGATTCAATGGGTCCATGTCTGAAGATGTTGATTCAACTTGAAGCATCACGGTCGATGGACAAATTTGGAGTGTTCAATATTAGATACATGCGTCTGGTCTTATTTAAATGTATTTAGTTCTTAGTTTTTATGAATCTTTATTGTGAAGTCTGTTTGAAGTAGATTCATCAAAATGGATCATTTCTTAATCCCTATACGATGGATTGAGTTGTTATATAGTTATGTTAAGTAAATAGACCATGATGTGGTTTAGAATGGTAAAACCCAATATAATATGGGTGTTAAATAGTTTATGGCTTATTTAGACCCAATCCACATCTATGACCCCCTCTTCATTCTCTCGTCCTCACTCGATCTCGTGCTCGCTCATTTTGCACTCTCATCTTAATCTGGGTATGAGTTTTTTTAAATTGGGTTAAATATGAAAGTGTTTTAGCAATATGAGTTGGGTTGGATCGGGTACAAGTTAGGTATGTGCCGTTTCGGGTCGGGTATGGGTTACTAGGTTTGCTTTATATGGAAATGGGTCAAAATGGATTTATTTGGGTTTGATAATTTTCAACCCGACCCACTTGTTTGGTAGATCTAGTTTCAAGGGTCTTAATTATGTGAGTACTCCATGAGTCATTTCGGCTTTCTGGATTTCGAGGGTCGCTTTCTTTTGCTCAGCAGAATCACTCTTAAATATAGGTGTAATCTTATTTATATGAGATACAAGAGTTGAATTTGAATATATGCGAGATTTTCCTCAAGTGAACAAAATTCTATTTTGGTTCTTTATGCAAATATCTTTGATATTGAAACAAGAAATCCTTTATTGGGTTTCTTTTAAGCATTGGTGGTGAACTTTTTCCTATTACGAAATTTTTTATCTTTGACGGGTGGCTTAGTATTTTATTTTTAGTGATGGACTTCATTTATCTCGAAGTTTTTTTATCCTTGATTGATGGTGTTTTTTTAGGCCTTTGTCGTGAAACTCATCTATCCCAATCTTTTTCATCGGTTGGTGACATGTCCTTTTTCTTGGTGATCTTTTAGCCAAATGACTACCCATTTGATCCAAGATTAGTTTAGGGCATAA